>JAWWLV010000018.1:8121809-8251670 GCA_035041135.1 Platyrinchus mystaceus
AGAAACAGCAACAGTTCTAGAGTATGACAGTAAAGCTACAGAAGTGGTAGTGCTGAACTGAACATGATTTTGGGCTCTCACCTTGAGTAAGAGGTCTTTCTTGAGCTAGAAATGAAAAGAAATAAAGGATTTGGAACAGTGTTAAGGGTGACTGCAGCTAGTCTTAACTGCCCCATTAATGAGTAATGTGATCTTTGTAGAATGTGGCCTTTTTGCCTGTGACCTAATCTGCTTATTCCTGAGCTCTCCTGAGCCCTTGTGTCCCTCTTTCCTGTAAATACCTGTAGGAACTCTGTCAGGTAAAACTGTGGGTTTACCAGACTTGTGCTAGGTTTTAAGATGACTATGACAGATACTGTTTAGAGTTTGGATTAACAGTTAGAATAGTTATCTTGAGCAGTTGAATTGTCAAAATAGAAATATTGTGCTTTGAGATTCTGAGTCTGGCAGGCAAATAGACTGTAATGCTTAGTTGCTTGTTTTAGAGTTATTAAATCTACTCCTCTTTAGAAAACACTTCAGGAATACGAAGTACCTTCATTTGTGCTGAGGCCCAAGGTTGTTAATGGCTGCAAGCCTACCATGTCTTGAAAACTAAGCTTGTCCTCATGAAAGCATTTGCTTTTTTGACAAAAGTTGAGAGCTTAATTTTAGGCCTTAGGGAGTTACTCTGTAGTGCATCACTTGAGGCATACCTTTCTGAGCCTTTTATAACTTTGGAAAAGGCAAGGAATGCCTAGCACTTCCTTTGAGAAAGGGAGTAAATCACTTGGCAGAGTTGCTTGTTAAGTAAAGTGCCAGCAGGCCCATGAGCAGGCTTTACTCTGCCTCCAATCCAAATAACACAGTGTCCTTCTAGCTTTGCTGTATTCCAGACATATTTGTTCAGGAGCAAGTAACCTAAGTATGGGATTCGCTGAATCCTCCAGCCTAAATTTGGGATTCGCTGAATCCCAGCCTCTACATCAAGCTTGACCTGTTGCTATTTTAGCTTTGGATTTCTGAGCTGCCCTGATATTGTGAAGGTCAAATACTAAAGTGTTTTGAATGCTGGCTTCTTCCAGAGGAAACCAGAGCAATGCAGCTTTTGTTGCCTTGAGGAAAATTGCTCATTAAGAATGTTCCACAAAGGAGTGCCCAAGCCCTGCTGGATTGCTCAGCCAGGAGCTTGGTGAAGCAAATACAAACCCTGGTGTTCAAAGTCTACTGCAGAGCTAGATAAAGCCAGAGTCTGATGTCTAGCAAGGATGCTACAGCTGCGTTGGTACAGGGTAGAATCCCAACTCTCAGGATTTATCCTGGACAAATTCCACAGGGTAGTGCTGAATTTCTGACTCTAAATATGGGGATACCCATGTGTCCTTTAGAAAGCTGCAGTATCTTTACATCTTTGGTGGTTGCAAAGGGCTGTCTGTCTCTGCTGAAACCCTTCCCCCTGATTCCAGAGAGCATCTGCTTAATCAGACTCTGCAGGAATCTGCTGAGAGCTCTTCCTGACAAGTGAACTTTGCACTTCTATCCCCTTCTCACATCAGTAGGGATTTAGGGATCCATGACAGTCTTGCTAAAAGCAAGAGTGAACTGCCTTCCAGATAGCCCACTTCAGAAGTGGTGAACTGCCTCAGGAAGGTAATGATGTATGTTGTTCTTCCATTGTAATGTCAGGCCTGGAGTTGCTGGACTCTGCTTTTTAGGCTGTTTTAGAAAGGAAGAGTTTAGATTGTCGCATCAGCTGCTGCCATGATTTTTAAGCGCATAAATTTCATCTTACTTTGGCACTCTCTCAGAACTAAGCATGAGCTAAGCTCCACAGGACTCAAACAGATGTATGAACACATGTGTGAATCAGAGCTCTTAAAACCTTAAGGCTATTGAAAAGTCAGAAAGGGTAAGAAGCTGAACTCAAAGCACGCAACTGAAGCTTCAAGCAGGGAATTTAAGTATGTTAGAAGATAAATCTTTAACTTTGTCCTTCTTTTTTAGGTTGCACCTGGGAATTTGGTGCCATGGTGAATTACATCAAGAAGACCTACCCTCAGACACAGCTGGTTGTTGTGGGCTTCAGCCTGGGTGGAAACATAGTGTGCAAATACCTGGGAGAGAGCCAGGCCAACCAGGAACGAGTCCTGTGCTGTGTCAGTGTGTGCCAGGGCTACAGTGCACTGAGGTGGGTCTGGAGGCTTCTCCATGCTGGTCTTCTGGGAGTGCAGGTTGGGGCAGATCCTTGGCAGGGTACGTGTGGAAGGGCAAAGTGTTTCTCTTGTATTGACTGGTCTGACAGACTGCAGTGTGCAGGATGCCACCCTCCTGAAGGATCTGCTGAAGCTTTGTTGATTTGAAAGCCTTAAGCTCCTTGTCAGCAATGCAAGCAGGTTTTCTGTACCTGGCCAGGTACATGCTGACAGCTTCTGGGCTGTGCTTGTGATGCTACAGTGTCCCTGGAGGAGGCATTCCCTGTGCAGTCCTGGTGTCATTAACCAGGCAGGCTGGGCACTGTGACCAGCTGCTGAGCTGATGCCAGTTTGCAAGCAATAGTTTACATTGTCTCATCACTCTGAAAAGTATCCCATTGTTCATAATAGCTCTTTTGGCTTCAGTGTTTAGTTCCATCTGGTGGCTCTTACCTGGGGAGACTGGAAAGAGACAGCACAGACTGTTCCATGCTGCCCTCTTAGTGTGTGTCACTGAAACAGTGCTGTGGGCTGATGAGATGGAGAGGCACTTGGAGCTATTCTAGGAGTGGGAAGTTGGGGAGGAGAAGCCTTATAGCCCTGGAGTCTGCTGAAAATTTTAACATGTCTCCCCCACTATGGAAGCCAAGGCTGTGGCACTTCGGGAACTGTGGTGGCTCCACTTGCATGTACTGATGGATGGTCCAGGCACAGTGCTGCTGCTTGAAAACTGGTGCCTCAACTAATGTGTTTTTTACTCCATGTATGCACAGTTAATGAAGCCAGTGTAACTGGCTAAGCAGCTGTTTTCAGTTTTTACTTTCTGTACACTTGGACAGCAACTAAGATGTATCTGACTTTACAGTAATTTACCTGCAGTTTTTGGGCCATGAGATTATTTACAAGGCAAGAGGGGCTGTTGACACTCAGGTATTGGGTTCATGATCCTTTGGACTGATAAAAATGGTGAAAACTGTGGCAGACCTGTGAGGGGCTTGCTGTGGAATTTGGCCTCACAGCCCTGTCAAGGTGGCTGGAACTGTCGATGCTGCTGATGCTCTGCCTGTACTGGGACCAGTTTGATATTCAGCAGTCTGAATACACCTTTTTGAATTAAGCTCTTACAGGCAAAATAAAAAGGTTTTCTGGAAACATTAAGATGTGAGTAAAAGTTTAATACATGTAATATTCCAGCATACCTAATCCCTTTTGAGGTCAGAGGTACCTACTGCTAAAATACATATAATCTGCTGCTAGTTCACACCCTTAAAATCTGAACAGATGCTACAGGAACAGCTGTTCTGTTTTGTTTCAAGTAAAATGTTCTTAGCTGTCCTGGGGTTCTGGCATAGAGTACACAGCATCCTTTTGAAGCCAGCTCCTTAATTGCAGCCATCAGACAGGGTTTGCAGGAATAACATCTGGCTGAGGTCCACTTGGTTCATCTTGTGCAATTACACAATATTGTATTTCTGGTCTCCAAAAGGATGTTGAGAGTAATGCTGTTATGCTTGCAGGGCAAGGACAACCTGATTAACAATACTCTGCTTGGATATTTGTGTGGAAAAACAACTGGGTGGTTTTTTTCCTGAGTTTAATGCAAGTATTAGGTGGGTTCTGTGAATTACTGAGCTCTTGCCTCCACCTGCTGGGTAAACATTTCCTAGCAAACCTCCTGTCACAAAACATCTGCTCTCTATTACTGGTCAGCCAGCAGGATGGCTTTTCAGATCTTGTCTCCCTGCCTAATATCTGCTGCCACTTTAAGTGCTAATTAGCTGAAGAATTAGGGGAAAGCAACATCTACTGAGCAGAAGACGGGAGAGGGAAGGCCTTGTGCCCTGGTTATAGAAGTGGGAGGGAAGGAGGTACAAAGCACCTCCATGTAAATGGTTAAGCCTTAGCCTTCCTGGGCTTGGTCTAGTAGATTAAAATAGCCTTCTGCCTACATGGAAGTGAATTACCCTGGTAGACATGACCAGTTAGTTTACAATTCCATTTTTTTATATTGATTTGTCCAGCTTTTATTCCCCAAATAACCTTTAGGAAGTGAAGGAAAAAAGTGGTGGTGAGCAAGGGATCTCAAATAGGAAAGCCTTTCCAGAGCAAGAGCAATACTAGGATTTGCTAGAAGAATAAGACTCTTAATTTAATGAATTAACAGAGTCAAGGGAATGTGTTCCCTGAGGCTAAACAGGGACAGGTCTCCTTATTCCTTAATCTCTGCCTGCACAGGCTTGATTCTGCTTCTTGATCTTGTGGAATGCATCATCTCCATAGCTACAGGCTGTGGGGAGAGACCTCAGCTTTAAAACCTGGGCAGTCCTCGAAATACGGGAAGCTGCCTATGGGTTTGTTTGTTTTTTTTTTTTTTAGTGCTTACAGCTCTTCATATTGGGAGTACTGCTGTACACCATGAGAACTGCAGGGAAATGCAGTAGGCTTTAACTTCAAACGTCTTGTAATAACTTAATAGGTTTGGAAAATGTGTTTTGAAGAAAATGTACATTGTCCTGTCTTCCTTCATTCCCCTGCCCTGGCATAAATGTGGTAGGTATAGTCTTGCTAGGCAAAAAGGTATGGAAGGTTGGGTGGGTTTTTTCTTTTAAAGAAACTCCATACTCTGCCATTGCTAACTACAAATAAACAGCTTGCTCTTGCTCTGGTAGGGGATTTGCTGGTTATGGCTTGGGAGGTCATGCTAAATCTGCTGCAGTTCTTATAGTATGTTAATATTTAAGTGGTAAAGTGCTTCAGTAGCTGAAACTGCTCCCAGCATTCTTCAGTCGCTGGGTAAATGATAGTGTGTTTCCTCAGTAACAGCAAACCCTGCAAAGAGTAAAGCTCTAACCTGCCCATGACCCTGCACAGCAAAGGAGTGCTAGTATCTGGCAGAGCTCACAGAACTCTGGATGGCTTTAATTCTGTTTTAACAACAGATAAGCTGTGAAGTGCTGTTCTGCTTTGAGAAAAAGTAAAGACAATTCAGATGATACTTGCAGCTGCAACTAGTATTTATTCTTACAGTTCCTGCCAATGAAGCTGTGTCTGTTCGTATTGGAAACATCTGCACAAATTATTTCCTCTGCAGAGCTATATACACAATAGGCAACACTGTTCAGCAGTGGGTTTTGGCCCTTTCCTTGGTAGTTCCATTATGTAAATTACATTCAACTTCTGCAGAGGGATACTTTGTCAGTGTTTTGGATCTTGATTGATGGCTCTTAAATGCCCTTATCAAAACTTCTAATTTCGTTGCGCGAGATGAGACTGCAGATCTGTTTTCTGATACTAACAAACTTCATCAAAGTGGAAGTCATTTCCTGGAAAAGGTTAAGCTGTGGCAGGGAAGGCCTGGAGGCTTGTTTACATAGCCTTCAAACTGCCATAAGATGTTAACAGTGTATTAATCTGATCTTTCAAGATCTCCATTAACAGCTTTGTTTGTTCTGCACTGTGGTTTTTTTCTAGGGCACAGGAAACCTTCATGCAGTGGGATCACTGTAGAAGATTTTATAACTTCCTCATGGCAGACAACATGAAAAAGATCATCCTTTCTCACAGGTGCTGCAGTACATCATTTACACTGATGGTATTGATTGGGTCAATTGCTATACTGGATTTGTCTTCCCAGTCCTTTAAAACAGGACTACTGAAAGTTCTTTGGTTGATCTTTAGATGAACCAACAGAGAAGGGGAGCCTCTGTCAACCTCATTAGTATATTGTAAAATATACAAATAAGCTTTGGTCCTCTTGTTGGAAGAAAGGCTTTGTTGTCTTTTTGTCTTCTGTGAAAACTTGCTCAATGAATAAACAAGACATGCACAGGAAAACATTGCAATTAGACTTCAAAGTCGAGTATTCTGCATCTGTTTCACTTCTAGCCAAAGAATTCCCTATTCAAGGAGCCTCTTGTTCTGCCACCTACCTGAGGTAGGACTAATCTTCAAGATCTACTCTATGGAGCTGCTGCTTATCAAATAAGCAAATAGTCAAACCTGTAGCTCTGGCTTCTAGCTGCTCCTCTAGAAAGAGCCTGTAGCCAGCAAAATACTTAATGTTGCTGTTCCTGGAGTGCAAGTGCTGCTGTTGCAATCCGTGTCTCTCACATAACAAAGGAATGTGTGTACTAAACAGATGACATACTCAATGTTGTTGTTTTTCCTCACTAAAAGTTCTCTGGGTGGTACTTTCTAGGGCAAGAAAGTACCTCATCCACCCCTGACTGGAGAGAAAAGGAGAGGAATATCTAAGACCTACTGAGTTAAGAGCATGTGTCGCTTCAAACTTTCAGTTCTTTGTTTACACTCCTGTGCAATATGAAACACTTGTAGAAGTTAGGGCAGCTGATGTAGGATGATCCACATAATTCATTCCAGATTTACAAATATTTAGACAACTTGACCAAATTTAACATCTGAAGTTAGGTAAGATCCCATTAAAAGGTACTTAAATTTGTAACCCAGAAAAAGCCAATGCTGGCTTGAAGGCAAGTATGTTAAGTAAACTTTTTCCATATTCACTTGTGCTCTTAGGCAGCTCCCCCAAATCAAACCTAGCTCTGCCCTGCAGCTGCCTCTGAAAGGGAATAAAAATCCCTTTCCAACTTGTGGCTTTTTTTCCTGTTTGTTTGGGGAGAAGTTTGTTCTGGTAAAGAAACATTCCCTCCTGGGGGCGATAACTGGTTATGACAAGTGTCCATAGTAAATAGCTTTCTGCTAAGGTAATGTCCCAAGTAATTTCTGCTGTGTGAGCTAGGCTGATGTCTGTGCGGGGGGGCTTTAGGACCAGATGGTGGAGGAAATGCTATGCCCAGGACTGCTCATGTTCTCACCCAAACCACCCACAGGCTTGGTCTGAAGCCAAAGAACCCTCCCTCTAATATGCAACCTCTATTCTAAATACCCTTAGTGCTCTCTGTTCTGGGATGATTCTTTCTAGAGGCCCTCTCTTGCAGTTTTTCAGTATATCAGGACAATATTTTTTCTCTAAGGAAGCTGCTAGGATTTCTGTTATGTCTTGCTGCAAAGGGAAGTGGACAAATACGCTGTTCTTGTTCCCAAGAGAGCCTCATGTATATGTAGCCCACTTCCAGCCTTGTCAGACTTGGTAGACTCACTTGTCCTTGAAACAGGCCATGCTGCCCTCTTGTTATTTGGTTGTAATTCTTGATGTTACTCTTTCAGGCACGTTCTTTTTGGAGATAACATGAAGAAGCTACAAAGCCTGTCAGATGCTGATCTGAGCAAGCTCTATACAGCAACATCCCTTATGCAGATTGATGATAACGTGATGAGGTATGAAGGACACTTCTCTGCTCCTCTATAGAACTCTGGAAGTACCTCCTCTTCCCAGTATTGCTCTTGCATGCCCTGTGCTGTGACTGTAGGAATGTGCTGAAATACAGTGAACACAGCTTCAAATTCTTACTTACCTTCACAATGAAGAAAATGTAGCAGAAAAAAACTTACTATTGACAGTCACAGCTTCTTTAAAATAATCCAGGAGTTGTTTATCAGTAACACCTCAACCTGCAGCCTTCAATAATGTAGAAAGAGGTCAGCTCTGCTGCTGAGTTCTAGCAAAAAAAAAAAAAGTGGAATGTGGAAAGCATCTCAGAACTGCTCATGGATTTCCTTAGCTCTGTTTGAATCTTGAAAAGAACCTTCTCCCCAAAAAACACTGCTGCCTTCTCAATATGTAAGAGAGTTGGTTGAGATAACACAACTTAGTTGTCATACTAACATCTAAATTAAGTTCTCTGCTTTATCAAGCAATAGCCTGTTATTGCCTGTGTCCTTAACAACACCACAGCACCTTAAGTGGCAGTGCCCACACCATGGCATCTTCTGTATCAGGCAATGACACCTTTCCAAAATGAAGCTGTAAATTTATATATAGAGGTCAGCTATTACACTTTTGGCAAACTTGGAGTACTGTTGGCTGCTTATAAAAAAAAAAAAAGCCATTCCCTGAGAGGGAAATCTCCCTACTTGTTTGGCCCAACATACCAGCTATGTTGTCTCTTGGGTAAAAACAAGGCACTTGAGTATAGATTTACTGAATTCTAGAGGGGCTTGTCAAGTATGTTTGAGCTTCATAAGCTGTGGTGGGGTTGTTTTTGAAAAGGCTTTCAGGAAAAGATGAACAAGATCATAACGTTTTCTTTCTTCTACGTGTACAGTTAAGTGAAGTGGGATACTTTAAAAGAAATGCCCTGAAGGCTGCTAGTTTTCAACTTGCATTTTTAACTTGCCCATGCTCTCACCATGTTTGAGTAAGCACAGAAAGCATAAAGGCATGTAATGCCAAAGGTGGATTTTGCAAAGACACTGGGTATTAAAAAATTCTTTGAAGATTGAGGCATCATTCCTGTTTCTGCATATATGTCCTCACTTGAAAGTAACAGTCACATGGGTACTAGAAGCAGATGATTTCAATGACAATCTGCTCTGTTTCAGGAAGTTCCATGGCTACAGCTCACTGAAGGAATACTATGAAAAGGAAAGTTGCCTGCAGTACTTACATACGGTAAGGTCTTGCAATAGACTGCTCTTGTACCTTCACTTTCCTACTGCAAAGAAAATACTATGTGGCTTCTGTCTAAGACAGACACAGCTGTCTTAGCTGGGATTTTCAGAAATAATCAGGCACAGTACATTAGAGTGGGATTTCAGTTCTTGCTACCTCTAATACTGGGGGTAAATGCTCTGGGCTCTGACCAGGTCATAATTCTGGCAGGTAGTAGCACCGAAGGGATCTGGATAAAGCCGTATGTTCAGCTGAGCTGCTCCGAGTGCATCAGGATAAGGTGGGAAATAGGTGGTGGCATAGAGCCTGCAGTTGCCAGGAAGAAAGATTTACTAGATACTGTGGAAGAGACTCAGGACACTATCTAGCAGGCAGATGCTTAGTAGAGCAGAGTTTTGCAGAAGTGGAACTGAGATTAATTCCTCCTCTTTCTACTGAACCAAAGGATGAAGATGTTCCAAGGGAGTTTCCTGGACTTTAACCAAGGTGTCCATAACAGAGCTGGCACTAGCTGCCTGATGTGCAAAGCAGAGCAAAAAAAGGGTGTAGCTATTTGGATTCTGGAATGGGGACTTGATCTGTGTTTGCTCTGATACACCCCAGTCTCTTTTTTACAATTGAATTGGGGGGGGAAATAAATTAACTCTGAAATAAGAGGTCTTAATTGAATTAAATGAAGGTACTTTTACAGTTGGTAGATTGACATTCAAATACTAACCCTTTACTTCTGGGTTTTTTTCCTTTTATGCCATGTTTCTTGATGCAGATCTATGTTCCTCTTCTGTTGGTTAATGCTGCTGATGACCCTCTTGTCCACGAGAGTCTTCTATCGATTCCAAGAGCTCTTTCAGGTATGCTGAAGCAGTCTCCTCCAGCTGTGCGTATTTGTGCACCTGCAGCTTGCTTATCACATCATGATTCACCATCTCAAAGCATCTGAGATGCATCTGAGACTTCCTCCTTACCTCTGTAATGCTGTGGGAGGTGTGCTAAGCCTCTTTAAATCACCAGTTGCTAGAACTAGCAAGGCTAACCTTGAGCAGGGAAGAACTTTAGTCCACTCTGCTCTTTTGGCTTGTGTTGATAGCCAACAGGTGACATCCAGGTTATAATCTTGGATGGAAAAAATGATTCCTCATGTCTTCATTCCTCACTGGGATTTAACAGAAAGGTGGGTGATAGTGACAGTCTGGAAGAAGCACAGATAAACACCCCCCTTTGATGATGGAAGAGGGAGAGTGTGTGAATGGCCGTGTCACTTGGCAGTGGACTGACATCTCTCCCTTGGAAGGAGTTGAGCTATCTTCAGACAAGGAAAAAGGAAAATTATCTGTATTAGCTCAGAAGGGGGAGCTGCTGCTGCTTCATCACACAAATAGTGGGTGCACAGGGAAGGAAGCAGGGTCTGTTCTTTTCCTGGTTGAAGGCTGTGAGCAGAGGATTTATCCATAGGAGAAAGCACAGGGTTTTTTTCAGTATCCATGAAATAATATGGCTGATACATTGTCAGAGCTTAGTGCAGCTTGACATGATGCAACAGTCCTAGTTCCAGTGGATGTGAATTAAAGATGTTCATTTGTTAAAGAACGTGCATTCTCAGAGCAATACAGCTATTGCTGTAAGGGCCTGGCCAGCAGCATTTCTTGGGCAGCAATCCTGTGCTGTCAACTTAAGATGGTTTCATTCTCAGCTCAAAGATGTTAACCTTCTGGAACTTTCTGCCTGCTTTTGTTTTACAGAGAAAAAAGAAAATGTCATGCATGTGCTGCCCCTTCATGGAGGCCACCTGGGATTCTTTGAGGGGTCTGTACTATTCCCAGAACCTCTTACCTGGATGGATAAGCTCGTGGTTCAGTATGCCAATGCCATCTGCCAGTGGGAGAAGACAAAGCCTCACTGCTCGGATGCAGAGCAGGCCATGTCTGCCCAGGAGTAGTTGACCCAAAGACTCTGGATCACTTAAATATATCTCCCCCTGTGGGAACATTTTGTTCCCTCACCTGCTGCTTCAGGTTTCCATTCTCCTTGATATCCTGTGGCTGGGGTTTGATCACAATGTTTTCTTCTGAAGTGGAGTTAAAGCAGAGGTTAACATCTGGTCAGAGCATTTTTGGGTGTATAGTCACTTGGGTTTGTAACTTACTCCTGCTTGAAGAATTACGTTGCTGACTGTGGCTTGTTACAGGGCTACTGAGCTAAAGATTGCTTGCTTTAATATAACAGAAGTTTCAAATGTCAAAATCTCTTCACCTGCTGGTTAAAAACTTGATCTGCAGCATTTGTTTAAGTATAAATGACCAGGTAACTATGGTTCTGTCCCTTGTTCTGGTGCCGGAAAATACCTGTACCAAGCCACAAGCCAGTAAATGTTCATTCTGTAAGCCACTACAACGTGGCTTGGAAAAACAGATGCTTGACTGCAAGTGAAGTTTCAGCTTTGCACCATCTCAAGGGAAACCTTGTAGTTCCTAAGAATGCACTTGCACAAGTGAATCACTTTAAAAATATTCAATTTTCTATGCTTCAGCTGTCTGTGGTTTGGGATAGCTTTATACTGGGACTCCAAGTAGAAAAGACCTGCAGACTGGTAATGCCAGTTAATGTTTCTATGTGTAAACATTTTCTCACTTCAGGACCTGATCAGTCACCTTGTCATTTTTGCCTCTCTTTAAATGCAGTCATCTTTTCAGTACTGGATTCTTTGTTTGACCCAGGGCTGGCTCTGGCTTCCAAATAGAAACCCATGATCAAGAATCTGCAGGATTTTTCCATGAGATTGATCTGTTTGAAAAAACATTTCATGGAGAGCTATGTACTCTTAGGGATTAATTGGCAGGGGAGTGGCATGTGTCTCTTTAGATTTATTCACCTTATCTTATGGCAAATAATATCAAAGTTCTTCCCCTTAGCTTTCAGAGCATCAGATAGTTTTCAGACATGACTTGCCTTACAGTTGATGGGGAGCAGGATGTGTCTAGCTCTGTGCAACTGAAATGACATCTTCGCATGGCTGACTACTTCCATATCTGTGTAATGCTGTAGGATTACTAGCTCCCATAAGACACTGGGCTCTGTCTCACTGGAATTTCTTTTCCACACTCAGACATCCCCTTCTAGTTTTAATGTGCAAAGTGGGGTGTAAAAGCTGATTGCAGAAAAGATGCCTACTCACTTGTGCTTTTCCTTCAAGTGGCTGTTATGGTCTGTGCCAAGATGGTTGTTAAAGAGTCTAGTCTATCTCCTGGAAGGAAAGTTGTCCCAAGACAATCTGGAGACTGAAACTTTGTGGTAAAAAAATCTTTTTTACTGTTTGCTCTGTCAATATTGTAGTTTCATTAATCCATCTTTAGGATTTCTTTATTATAGTGTCAGTGAAATTCTTTTCCTTTCACACTTCCCACATCAGCACTTTATTGCTTCAGCCTTCATCTGTGTTCCAGGCACTTTATTTTATAGCTGAAGGGTGAAACAAGCAGCAAGACTTCAGATTGGTAATACAGGGGAACAAGCCTTCTGGACTGCCCTGTCCCTGAACTTCAGGAGCGTGGAGAGGTGGGGGTTTGGTTTAATAAAGCAATAATTAACTATTGTAGCAAAGGTGCATTGTCATATCAGGAAATTTCTTGCATTTGCCTTAGGCCAGACACCTTGGCCTGTTACAATGAACTGTGGATATCTGCACGTTCTCCTTGTTAGTAAATCCAGATTTCCTTTTTTCTTCAAAGAAAAATGAAACCAAGTAAAGCTACAGCAAGACTTGGCTGTGCTTGTGGCTGTTCCTTAAGAACTATTTTAGGGCATCAGTTAGCAAGGATATTCTTAGCTGATGGATATCTTGTCTCTGTGTTATCCTCTTATTCATACTGCATCACTAAAATATGTCATAAGAGACATTTCAGTTTTTTGCTTAAGTAGTGTTCATGCAATATTCATTGGTTGTGACTTAAATATCTTCTCGCTTCAGCAAAGTGGAGTGTAAACAACACTTGTACACATCAAATAGATACAGTATAAATTTAGGTGTCTCAGTCTCCTAAAATGAGGTGAGCAACCGGGAAATTCTCAAAGCAGCAGGAGCTGTGACTTTGTGTAATCACACAGATTTTTCTTTCAAGTTAGAAGGTCTGTCTGATGAATACCCCTTCCTGCCCCACAATCCAAGCCTTCATACTTCAGAAGTGCCAGTGCTGTGGACTCCCTGAAGCTCTCAAGAAGTAATATAGGTCTCTTTCTTACTCCTTTGCCCTGTTTTTGCACTTGCATCTAAAAGTGTTCAAATTGCTTGTGACTTGATTGATTCTGGCCTCTTTGGGGAAGAAGAGCTTTTGTCATGGCTTGTTCATGCAAAGGTTCCTGGAGCCTGAAGTTCAGCTTATTAAGCCTGTGTGTGGAAGCAGTGGAAAAAAACCTATTCTATCTCAGCCAACTCGATGCTTCTTTCAAAGCAAGATTTGTGGTCATACTTGCAGCAGTCAAATCTTGGGGAACTGGGAGAGGAGAAAATTAAGCTGCAGTACATATTATGTGAAGACCTTAAAATTGTCTTTTAAATCCTGCCTACCAGCAATGACTGACAACTGATACCTAGTGCCAGTGCCCCTAGACACATGGGACTTTGTCCAGTCCTCATCTGAAATACTCTTACTTCCCAAAATAAGGCAGTACTAGTACTGTGATGTGGGCAGGTGGTCTTCATTTGCCCAGTGAACTCAAACTTAGGTGCAATCTGAATTTAAGTCCTAAAGGTGAGGTTGTCTTTTACCTCTCATCAAGACACATGAGGCTGCTGTCGTGGGCCCCTGTAGGTCACTGCAGTATGGTCTGATAGAGCAGTTCAAGATCACAGCATGGCAAATCTGACGTGCTCTGCTTAGTTTCAAACTGGGATTAGAAAAAGCAGTAGGAGAGTTCTCCCACAGGTAGTCTCATGGTATACACACCTTTCCCATCACTGGTTGTAAGTAGCACTTGAACATAAACCCCAAGGACCTTCTCAATCAGTCAGCAGGTTGCAGAATTATTACTCTTTGATGGTTAGGCTGGTCCAACCATCACCTTTGCCATTTTTCTGGAGAGATCTGAAGATGGTAGGTAAGAAGCTCAAGCTTGCTCTTACTGAAACACCTTTTTAGTGGTACCTTCATTAGCTTCTAAATGGATGCGTTTTCAGATGGGACTGGCAGTGTTGTAGTTGCACTGTAAAGGCAAACACTTGAACTTCCCTACAATCTCTTTCCTGAGTGTTTTTTTGCAGTTCCTGTTTGTGAAGATACAGTTTACAAAAAGAGGGCATTTAGTAAAAATATTGGGAACTACTAACTCCAGTACTGAATTTAGTCAAGCTACCTGTGTATCATCTGTCCTGGGTCTGCCACAAGTTCCTAGACCACAGCCCTTTGACATGTGGTGCCTTGCCCTTTTTCTCCTCCTCCCTTCACATCAGCATATCTAGAGACTTCAGTAACAGCTCTGTCAGAGCTTTTGGGGCTTTGCTTTTTTGTAAGTGAATTTTTAGATACCAGGTATCAAGGCACATCCTTGATGTACACTGTACAAGTGTGTGCTGACTTAAAGGACCTTTGTGGGCAGCCTACAACCAGCTGCAGTGTATTTCAAGGCATAAAATAACAAGATATGTAAGCAGTGGATCATTTGCAGCTCTCTGCTCCTCTGGCAGTTGGAACTGAGTCAGAGAAGCAAGGTTTGCTTTGCTTAGTATGTGATTTGTTGTTTTACAATCCCAGAGCTCTTGTGTCTATTAACACTCCAGCAGTGTAGCTGGAGGTAGATTAAGTGACTACATCTGATAAGAAAGAGCAGAGAGTAACATCTTCAGGTTTTAATTGCCAAACAGTTTAGTCACCTGGATTGCTTCCAAGTTTTTCTGGAAATACTATGCCTCTCTGGAGCTTATTGAAATTCTTCAATTTTTTATTTTTTTTTTTTTTGTGAGACCAGATAAGGCCTGAGCCTTCTGTGGCATGTAGAAGTCATTTGTTGTAAAGAGCATCTTGTTTCTGGTTTGAGCCATACTCCTTGTGTCCTTATTCCTTAGGTGGGTCTTTTAATTGGGAGGGTCCTGGAGCCACAGTGACTCAAAGCAGTGTCTCCTTCATGGCTTCTAGGGGAAAAGCAAACAGCCCTTCTTGGTGTGAGGACTTTGAGTTTTCTCCAAGCTTAGAATGCCTCAGAGCAGAACCAGCCCAAGGTGGGGGAGCCCTGTAACTGTACCCTCTTCTCACTGGGAGTGGGCTTGACACAGCCTGGACTTGGTCAGCTTTCTATGCTGTGGTGTGGAAGGGTTTTTAGGGTTCTCCTGAACATCTGTACAAGGTGGCACAAAGCCTTTTTGCTTTTTCTGAATGACAAGGTTGCATTGTAGTCAAAGCTCTTTCATGACTAGAGATGAGATACAGAACTTTCTTCTAGGATCTCCACTATAGTTCTACTGGGATGTTGACCCTTCTGCCAACTGGAAAGTCCTTAAAATAAACAAAGAGCCAAACAAAACCCATTTGTATTTGATACAACCAAACCCTACTGCTTAGCCCAAGTCAACAGCTTTCCAAACGAGCATATTTTCCCATTGTGTTACATGACAGCTTGACTATAATACCTAGTGACAGATCACTAGATGTTCTTCTTGAGAAAGCATAACCTCTTTTCTCTGAAACTTCCAAGCCAAAGAAGTGTGTGACAAGCTTGGGAAGAGGAGATCTGTGCTCTTGTTTTGCTTGTGCAGCTGTGTTAGAACAGGCAGAGTGACTTCTAATGTTCTTGGTGAGCAGTTGGCTACAAAAATATTTTCAATTTGGCAAAATTATATTCTTATCTTTAAATGCTGGCCTGAAGAAACTTGTATATTGAGACACCCTCCCTGCTGCCATGTTCTGAGTCAGATTCTCTGGAGCTGAGAGCTGCAGGGGAGATGATTTGCAACTAGCAATGCAATTTTTCTATATCTGCTGATGTTTACCTTTAAAATTATATATAAATATATATAAAACAATGTCTTTGATTTTTTTCATTAATTTTTGTTCTTGTGTGGTGTAAAATGGAAGTCACTGCAAAACAAAATGTAATTTTGTTATCTTTGATTTGGTGGGATTTCTTTATTTAAAAATAAAGGACTTACTGAAGTCAGTGCTACATCTAGTGACTGTGTGCAAAGTTATTATATATTGGCAGAGGCTCTCAGTCTTCCCCGAGGCCCAGTCTGGGGAACTGGCTGGGGGGTGACTTTATGTTCTCCCCTAGTCTCCCTTGCAGCACAGAATGCAAGCACTAGTGCTGCTCAAGCCTTTCCCAGTTGCTTTTTGTCTTCTGGACAAGAAGGGATCTTTGATGCTGTTCTGGGGGAGAATGGGCATGGCATCAGCTTAAACTGCATGCCTGCCCTGAAAATAGTGAAGAAGGGTTATTTTTGCCAGTGGAGAACATCTGTTATTTTACCCTGCATGACAGGAAGTGGATTTCCTAATCTTTCAGCTGCTGGCAGAAAAAACAACAGCAACTCTGGCCAGGACAGTGACATCTTTGAGCCCAGGGCATACAAAAGCACTACTCCCCTGACACTTAAGAGCTCACTGATGTGTGGTTCATTATCTACAGACCAGGTGAGATAGAGGTGGAGGGTAACTGGGACTTGTGAGTCCTTGGGGCAGCAGGGCTGGGACAAGACTGTTGCTGCTCTTCCCCTGTAATGGGAATTACTTTGTGCAAGATGTTTTGGGCTTCACCTCTAGTTTACTGGCCATTGAGATTTAGGTGTTAGTTCTACTTTAAACCTGCTTCCTGCCTCGGTCAGAGTCACTGCTCCCTGCTGTTTGCTGTGCTGTTCTGTTTCCCTATCAAAGCAAGTTACTGGCTGACAATCTGTCCCAGCAGTGGTGAGTAGCCACAGGGACCTCACAAAATCTGTCACTGTCCAAGTCCCAGAGGCAGCAGTGTGGTGCTTCTGTCTGTACGTAGGGTTTTGTGGGTTGTTTTTTTTTGGGGGGGGGGGTTGTTTTTTTTTTTTTCTCCTGTTTTCACAAGCTGCAATTGCTCTGACTCCCAGGCAAGCTGTGCTGTTGTGTTTGCACTGGCCTGGTGGTTGCAGAGTTGTCACATGTGGTTTCCTTGGGATGGCTCCAGATGCAATAAGGAGCCAAATGCAGCCAAGAGGTGCCTTTTGCTCTCCTTCTGGCCTCTTGCACAACGTTGGCAAAGTGTCAGCCTGGGACTTGCCATGCATGGCCTCACCATCACCGTGCTGCTGGAGCAAAAACAGATTTAACCCCAGTGGCCTCTGCCCAGACAGGCCCCATCCTCCCTGTGGCTTCGGAGCCCATGTCCTGTTTGGTTTGAGCCTGAGCCAGTGCCCTGATGAATGTGGCTCTTGTCAGTGCCCTCCACCTCGGCCAGCTTTGGTGGGGAGGGCTGCTCTGACTGATGAAAGAGGGAGATGGGAGGGGGGACAGAGCACACTGCAGGACCAGGCTGAGGGAGAAGGTAACCCGGGCAGGGACCAGCAGCTTGCTCCTCTACCAAGCCCTACTGCTGACCAAGGGAGGAGATGGTCTAGAAACAGGTATCTGATTGGCTCCCTGGAGGAGGTGCCGGGTTCATGAACCAGAACAGAGTACCTTGCCTGGGACAGCTACTTCTGCCTCCCTCCTCCCCTCCCAGGTTCTGCAGTAACATCAGGCACAGCTTTTTTACTGGGTAGGGACCCTCCTCTGCCCTCCACCCCTGACTAAGCTCCCTCTCACAATGAAGTGCTAGGAGAAGTAGCTTTTGAAGGATTTAGGAGGGTACATTCTGCTTGTCTTTCATTGTTCTGCGGTTGAAATCCATCTCCTAGTCTCTGGCTGCTGCAGCCTCCGTTCCTTCCTGGCCGAGTAGGAATTGGGCACAGCCAGCTCTGTCTGAGTCCCTGGTTGTTTTGGGTTTTTTTTAATCTTTTGGGCTGTTTTCTCCTTCCTGGTTAGAGCAGGTGACTAAGAATTGGGGGTCCTTGCTCAGGCAGGGGTGGGACTTGATCTGGGATGCAGGGAGGACGGAGACAGACATCGCCTTGGTCCTTGTGCCAAAGGCTAGTCAGTGATGAGGGACAGGGGTCTCCTATGAAATGCTGACACTCCTGGCCTCCCTAAAATCACCAACACAGCCAGTGCCCAAAAAGCTGTGCCCCTGTTCCTTACCACGAGGGACCCCAGAGCTCTGTTGTTAAACACTTTATTTCTCCCTCGCTGTAGCCCACCCTTCCCAGAGCAGACACTCTCCTGTCCTCCCCCCACAGCTCCAGGGAATGCTGTGGGAGGGCGCTGGTGGCCTTGTTTCTCTTCTGGCTTCCAAGGGAAGGGTGCTCTGCCTGGGAGGGACAGAGCTGCCGGGCAGCCCCGCTGCCTGGAGCGGGGAGGGGAGGGACAGGCGTGGAGCAACGCGCCCAGAGCGCCTCATCACGAGCAGTCACTCGAGCAATGCTACAGAAAGGAGGTGGCTGGGGTTAGAGGGCCACATCTGATGCTACTGTACAGAGCAGGGGGAGTGGGCCTCTGCTTCAGAGAGCTGTGTCCTCAGACTCAATGCGGGGCCCAAAGAGCTTCTCTGCAGTTGCTTTGCCGTCGTACTTGGGCAGGTTGCCACCAAAGTCTGCCGGCAAGATGTCAGCATCAATCTCCTGGTAGAAGGACTCCAGCTCCTCCCCGTGCACAAAGACCTGGAGGGAGACAGGAGTGACCCTCAGCAGAGGGCTGGAGCCATTCTTCCCAACCACTCTGTTTCACCCAGGGATGTGCCTTTGCCTCCAGGTCCCTTTCCCACACTCACCCTCTCCAGCAGTTTGCTCTTCAGGAATGGTTTGACCACGTTGTAGGTGGTGGTGAAGTACCAAGGCTGGTGGATGAAGTGGACGGCCTTGAACCGTGCTGGGAAGGAGTCCTAGGATCCCAAACCGAGACACAGATGGTTACAGATGGTGCTGCCCACCCAGATCTGGGCAGGCAGCAGTGGTCACCCTGGCACTGCCATAGCTCTCCTTGCCCAATCTCCCCTTCTCTGTTTGATGGCCCCTTTGTGTTCTGACCCGGAGGATCAGCCATCCCAGTCCCAGGAGCACCAGGAAGCTGAAGAGCCTCCTAGATAGCTCATTGCTCCCACTCCATGAGAAGGATCACATCTCTGCTGTCCTCCTTCCCTGGGGAGAGCTGAGTCTTTGGCCTCTGGTCCAAGGACAGAAATCCTGAAGTGCCTGTGAGTCTCCATCCAGCCTGGATGGGGCTGGGGCGAGAGGTTGGTGAGGAAAGACCTCCAAGCCATGCCATAGGATGTTGCAAGTGATGATACTGCTTCTGGTCAGACTTTTGAGAGGGCAGGGAGATGGGGTGGGAAA
This sequence comes from Platyrinchus mystaceus, assembly GCA_035041135.1. Taxonomy (NCBI): domain Eukaryota; kingdom Metazoa; phylum Chordata; class Aves; order Passeriformes; family Tyrannidae; genus Platyrinchus; species Platyrinchus mystaceus. Next base: position 8,140,888 of record JAWWLV010000018.1, read on the forward strand.
ATTAGGATCAATTTTGCAAGGATTAAGCCAATTAGCTGGCAAGGCAAGGAGAGGGTGATGGGGAAGAGCCTCTCCATGATGCTCATTGTGCCAATGTGGTGGCAATCCCAAACCCTGCTGCCTTCCTTCCCTGAGCTCTCTGCTCCCCCAGGGCCCTCTCTGCCACGCTTGGGCACAGACTTGGCCACCTCACCTGCAGCATGTCCACCATCTTCTTGAGCTCGGAGGGTTTGATCCCTGACGCCTGCTGCATGGTGAAGCCCTTGAAGTTCTCAACGATGCAGAACCCATTGATCTGGGTCTCTTCATTTTCCAGCAGCTTCTCCAAGATGATACAATAGGCACGAAGGATCTAATGGAGAGGAGAGACAGTGGGGTCTTGTATGAGGTCCCCTCCCCAATAGGAACCTCCTGTAGGAATCAGGAGGTTCCCAGGAAGAGTCCCATGGAGTGTTAGCGGGGGTTTACTTGTCACAGCCAGCCCCAGGACTTCAGGGCAGGGAGGGCATTTCAGGGGATGCTCAGCCACCACCACATTCCCTTTCAAGTTAGGAGCATCTCAGATCTGGATCAATGATATGTTGCAACCAAATTCAGTGCTGAGCAGAAAACGGAGCTGAGAGAAGCAGTGAGTTACATGCCTGGAGACCTCTGCCAAGAAGCCCTTTCTGTGCCCCATGCCTCAGTTTCCTCCTCTGCCCTGTACATCCCTCCTTTCTGAAGGACCTTGATTTAATGGTGTGGTGCCTTTCTTCACCCCATGTTACCTGAGCTGGGTACACCCCAAATTTGGTCCGCGCCTTGCACTGCACTGGAGGGGAAGGAAGGGGAACCCTTTCAGGTGAACCATGCTCTCCCAGGCTTCCTCAAAGGATAAATTCAGAGGGCTACAGGTTCCCTTCAATCTGGATGTGTCTGTGGATGTGCGCGTGTGTGCCAAGCAGGACCAGTCCTGCAGCGGGACCCCGCCCTGCTCTGGAAGTGGTGTCTGAGGAGAACTGACCTCATCAAAGGTGATCTCCTCGTAATCCCAGTTCTCGATGTTGAAAAGCATCACCACCCGCCCGTGCTTGTCCCTGCTGGCCAGGATGCCGGGATACCCAGCCTCGATGGTGCTGCGCACGGCCTCGGGGCTCAGGTTCTCAAAGAGCTCAGGGTACTGCTGGCGGAAGTTCACGTAGCCTGGGGAGAGGCAGAAATTGAGAGGACAAGGGCTGCTTGCCCAGCCTCAGGAAGCTGGGATGGACTGGCAACAGTGAGATATCAGTCCTGAGCCCCAGAGCTGTGCCTGGGGTCCACATGGGTCAGGACTCCTCCACCAAAGAGGGGGAAAAGAAGCTCAGCAGCAGACTAGCCCCAGCATGCTCAGTGTTATCCCCCCCCTCCTGGGAGCTTCCCATACCTGCCTTCTCTTCAACACCTCCACAGGCAGATAAAGTAATTTTTCCCCTCATTTCCCTTCTCTCCTTCCTCTCTGTTTGGGTGACATCCCCCAGCTGCCCTCCCTTGGCACCCTGCAGGCACGAAATAAGGAATTTCGTCCTGGGAAAATGCAGGCAAACAAAACAGCTTGTTTGGGAGCCAGCACTGATAATTACAACTCATTATCTCCCAAGCTGACACAAAGAAGAGCAGAGCTGGAGCCAGGCAGGTCCCAGTCAGCAGCCACCCTCCAGGCTGCCCTCCCACTTCTCCTCCATCCCTACGGGTCACTCCATCCATCCCTATGGGGGAGAGGGTGCCCCAAGCTCCCCAACCTGCCCCCAGCCCTTGAAGTGTCCCAGGGATACTGAACCCCCCAGGCACTGTGCACAGAAGCATCAGGGGGGTGCAGGACTGGCTCCTTACAGAGGGGTGAGTATAGGGCATGTATAGGGCATAGGGATCTCAAGGGGATGCAGCTGAAACCATCTGTGTTTTCTGCACAAATGAAACATCCTGCTACTACCAAATGCATTTTTTTTTCCATTTTGTTTGGTAAATTGGCAAGGAATGGGGTTGCCCTGCTGTTGCAGGATACCTGGCATCACCCTCACTTATTCCTCTCCCCATCCCAGCTCTTTCTGAGCCCCCCAGCCCTGTCTTTTTCTATTTATCCTCCATCCCCTTCCCATGCCAGGGTCCTGCTCTGCCAGCACAGCTCAGACTGGGGGCCTAGGAGGCACCAGCACAGAGCTGGGGGGCTGCTGGTGGATGTGTACCCCACCCTCACCCAACATCACAGCCCTGGGCCCCGTCCCACCTTTCAGCAGCTCATAGGCCCTGTGGACATCAAACTTGCGGGCGCGGATGAAGCGGAGCAAGAAGGAGTCGTCCTTCCCCTGCACCTTCTCAGCCACCGCCTTGCAAACGTCCTCGCCGCTCGCCTGCTCCTGCACCAGCTCCCGCAGCGCCTTCACCGCCACCTCCCTCTGCTCCTCCGTCTCGTTCAGCTCATCCTTTGCCTGGGGGAGCAGAGAGGGCACCCAGCTCAGTGATGCCCCCACATACGTTCTAAAACACCCCGGAGGTCATTTAGGCAGCCAAAAACCAAGGAAGGACAGTCAAGCTCCTTGCAGCATCTCAGCACAGGGAGGGCAGGCTCACCCAAGTCCCCTGCTTGGAGTCACTTTGGGGTTAGTGCATCCCCACATGTAAGAGATGGTCAAGGGTCTCCTCTGGCCCCTAAGAAGGAGCAGGAGCCTTGAGCTGCACCTGCCCCCCCCACTCCCCACAGCTGCCCTCACCTTCTGCAGCGTGTGTGGGGGGATCTTCTCGCACTTCCCGAAGACGGGGCCGTGGTCCTTGGTGGTGAGGCGCTCCAGCTTGGTGCGCAGGGCCTGCTCCTCCTCCGAGACGATCCGGAACGTGCCCGTCTGGGGGTGAGGAGGGCATGTGGGGTCTCCCCAGCCAACCCCCAGCTCCCTGCCCCACTGCAAGTGTCCTGGGGCAGGGAGAGCCTCCATGCATGACCCAAGAAGGTGTAATGGGATGGGGATGCTCCCCTCTGCAGGCTGAGAGCAGCCGAAGGGGCAAGGGGTGTACAGGGTGAACCCCATCCCAGCACCGCAAGGAGGGGATGCTCAGAGCCTGAAGGATGGGGTGGTGTGGGGGCAGTACTCACAACCGCAGACATGTTGTCCTCTGTCCTCTGTCAGCTGCAGGACACTGTGAGAGGGAAGGAGGAATCAGCAGTGGTGGTGATCCCAATGGTCTCTGCAGTGCTTCTATGCCCTAGCGCCTGTCCCTCTTGCTCAGACAGGGATAGAGGTAGGTGCCCAGAGAACACCCCCAACCCTCCTCAGCTCTATCACCTACTGTCTGTATCTCTGCCTGCCTGCAGAGATTGAGCAGCCTGGAGAAACACCACAGATACTTGCAAAAGCAGCTTGAAAATAGGTGTATTTATCATTTGATACCTTCATATGTTTTTCTCACTCTGCCTTTCCTCTGGAGGTTGGGGACATCTCATGGTGACCCACAACAGCCTGAGCTCACACAGCAGAGTTCTGTCTCAGACCACCTTCACAGGGGCAGAGGTGAGCACCCAGCTCTGATCACGCAGCCAGCTCAACCTTTTATTGCCTTTTGTTTCTACTACCAAAATAAATAATATGCCCAAAATAAATAATTATGCCATAGTGTTTCCCAAACCCTCGAGTCCAACTGCTCCAGCCCAGAGCCCATCGCCAGCTGCAAGGCTGGACCATGAGCCTCTCGGCATCTTGCCAACACAGTCTGGGTGAAACAACTTGTTCCCATCCCTTGGGAGGAGGAGGAGAACTGCCTTCATCCTATCTCCAGCATCTCCCCCAGCCTGTGCCGAGCTGTAGAACCAGCTCTGAGCTCAGGCTGTGTGAGGGATGCTTGGCTCCAGCACTTGGCTCAACCACTTCCCAGGGGCGTTCTCTTTCCCTCCAGCTCCTGGGTAAGGGACAGGCATCCCCTTTTTCCAGGCAGTAAAACCAATCCAAGCCCCGGAGGTACCAGGTTAAGCCGGGCTGGGTGACAGTCTTCAATGCAGTTCTTTCCGGTGAAACGAGTTCTGGATACTCACCAGGGAGAAGAAAAGCTGAACTGTCCACAGAAGGTCAGTGCACAGGGCCGAGGTGGACGCAGGGATGGTGAGGCCGGAGTGGAACAGTGAGAAAGCCGGGCGAAAGCTTTGTAGAGTCACCGGGTTGGGATTAGACCGTCACAAGGCATCAACTCACTGCAGCTTTGTAATTAAGTCAGCACAACCCAGGCAAAAAAAAACCCATTAAAACATTACAAAAGGCAGCTGAGGAGAGGGAAGGAGGGAGCTGGGGCTCGGCCGGCTAGCGGGAGCGTGCGTGGAGAGGCGGGCTGGGATGCCGGACCCGATTAACAAAGTATAAAAGCTTCTTGTTGTGTAACTCGCTCATTAGCACGGGACAGGGGCAGAGGCAGGTGGTGGGCAGCCTGCCATCCCAGCCTGCTCCCTCGGGAGAGCAGGACAGGTCTCTTCCCTAGCTTCTGCCCCAAAAGCCCTGGAAAGGTCCTGCTGTGGATTTGGCCGTGTGGGCAGAGTCCAGCTGCAGGGACAGGACTGTGGCAGAGGATGTTCCTGGGACTGGTCTGTCCTGGGGCTCTCCAAGTCCTCCCCAGTGAGTCCACCCAAACCAGCATCCATATGGGGCCCCTTTCAGCTTTTACAGTAAAAAACATGGCCAGAAATTTTACAATATCCTCAAGTGCTTGGAGCCTTGGGAACTGGAACCCATTTCACTCCCACGGTAATGCCACAGACCTATGAGGGAGGGGAACCCTGGGAAGTGGTAGGGACCACAGTGTGTCCACAAGTGGGTGCAGTGGGATGGCAAAATGAGTTTTTCTGGGATGCCTCAGCACACTGAAGCTGCAGAGCAGGAGAGCCCTTGTAGCCTTAACTCTTTGGGTCCAAGATTGTGGGAGCTGGGTGAGGATGTGGTGAGGATGGAGCTGTGCTCAAGCCCAGGAGAGGAGCTCAGCTGGGCTCCTATGGTGATGGGGATTTTGGGGAGGTGGCAGGGCTGGGCTAAGCACCAGAGCAGCGGTGAAGTGGCTTACACAAGGCATGTTTTGTAATGCCTCTGGGATTTACGGATTTGGGTTCCACACAGGGATGTCCTGCAAACAGAGCTGAGACTCCAGTGTGAGGGAGGGAGGAGGAGGAAGGCACGAGACTCCAGATGAAAGGTGGGGGTGCTGCTGAGGGAAAATTGGGACCTGTGCCAAAACCCTGAGCGATGCTGCCATGGCCAGAGGCACAATAGCCAGAGGCACAATAGCCAGAGGCACTGGGCACTGCCCTTCGGAGGAGACCCTCAACCCTCCTGACCCCTTTCAACACCAGCTCCCTCCTACAGCTTGTTGGACCTCTGTCTGCAGCTGAGCGGGCAAGACAGTGCACAGTGAGGGGACATTGTCAGTGTGGGGGTTCCCAAACAGACCCAACAGTGCTCTACTGGGGTGGCAGAGAGCACCAGAGTGATCCTTGGGCCACCTGGACACCCTGGTCCAGGCATGCTCATCACGGATGAAGTAGTTTTGCAGACACATGTAGAACACCTGGCATCACCAAACGAGTGCTTTCTCCTGGGAAAAGGAGTCTCAAGGAAAGGGGTGGCAGCCTCAAGGGGGACCTACCCCGGAGTGTTGTGATGGACCCCTAAGGGGATCTCTCTCCCAGGTCTGGTTATCCCCCTCCCCACGGGCCCTGGCCCTGGGCAAACCCGCTCCCCTTGCTCGGCAGCATCAGCTCGCGCTCCACGTGAGCATGGGGCTTGCAAAAGCTCCCATGCTGTGCTGGCACCGGATCCTTTAGCTAAATCCCACTGCTTAAAGGCGGGCTAAACCTCCTGGTACACCCAAGGCCACCCCTCACACCCCCCGGAATTAAGGGGTTTTTACTCGAATGTATCCTCACCCCACGTGGGTGGCACTCACGGGCCGGGTGCCGCTGATGTGGGGTGGCCCTGAATGGGCACTTTGTGCCAAGCACCCCAGTGCCCCCCCCCCCCAGCTGCCCATCCCACGTGCCTGCACCCCATGTCACCCAGCACCCCACTCTGCACCCTACGTGCACGCACCCCACTCCATACTTCTTCAACTCCATTCACTTTGCTGTGCGGTGACAGATTGCCCAGCGAGGTTGTGGAGTCTCCCTCGCTGGAGATGTTCCACAACCGTCTGGACACACTCCTGTGCCGTGCGCTCTGGGACCACCCAACCCGAGCAAGGAGGTTGGACCGGATGACCCCGCTGGGGTCCCTTCGCACCTGCCCGTGCTGGGACACCGCGCCCCGCGGGATTCGAACCCGCGGCTCCCCGGGGCGGCCCGGGCGGTGAGGGAAGCGCGCGCCGGGGGCGGGAGCTGTTTCCCGGGTGACGCGCGGGCGCTTCCGGGCGGGAATTTCGGGGTGACGGAGGAGCGGCCCGGGGCGTCCCGGGCGGCCGCTCGTCCCAATGGCCCAGCGCATCCTGTCGCTGGCGGCCGAGGAGGGCCCCGAGCGGCTGCAGGAGGCCCTGCAGGGCCTGGGCGAGGCCGAGGTGCGCGGGGAGCGGGGGCGGCGCCGGCCGGGCAGCGCCGCGGGCGGGGGGGCGGCTCACAGCGTCCCCTTCTCTTGCAGCTGGGCGAGATGGTGACCAGGCAGGCCCTGAAGGGCAGGGAGACGGCGGCTCTGCTGAGAGGGATCTTCAAAGGTGGGTGATGTCCGAGCTGCTGTCTGGGGGCTGCGGCTCCAGCCCTGCTCACAACAGGTGGGTGCAGCCGGTGCTGAACAGCACGCAGAAGTGTCACTTTTTTGGTAAAAACCCGCTCGTCAGGGCTGCCACAGGAAAACAAGACATCCAAAAAAACCGCAGCAGATAGCAAACTGGACTAATAGAGTTGTAATGAACTTGTGGTAAGTGGGATTTATTTAGAGAGCACTTAGATACCTTGGAGTAGGACTGAGCTGGCCAGCTGAAAACTAAATTGCCAGCCTGGTTCTTCTTGGCATTTTGACAGTTCCTGATCTCTGGTGTCAGACTGAGTGATCCACAGGGTGTGATAGCAGGGTTGAGTGCTTCGACTACTTTATCCGAGAGATTCTCATTTCCTGTGCTCTGTTTTTATTTTTTTTATTTGTATTTATTTGTTTTGTCAGATAGATAAAATAGGGGGTTGCAGCCAGGTGACAGTTTATCCCTGCTGGTTTCCTGTAGTTTAGCAACATGTTGTTACTCACATCACTTTTTTTTTTCCTATTCTTTCCTGTCTATTTTTTGCTTGCTACAAGGCTCCCCCTGCTCCCAGCGAAGTGGTGTTCTCAGGAGGCTCCAGGTTTACAAGCACTGTGTGCCACTAGTGGAGTCAGGAGACCTGCATTTGGGCAAGGTGTCTGAAATCATAGGACTGCTGATGCTGGAGGTAAAGCTCCTTTGGGCTGGCATTCCTGGGCTCTGCTGGGTGTCATTTCATATGTGGATTGAGATACTTCACTAAGCCACTGAGGAAAATGAGTTGTGTCCTTTCCACATGGACTAAGTTGGCTGGCATTGGAATTTGCTCTGTGTGTGAATTTGATGATCTTTGGATATGTAGTCTTAAAAACTCCAAACCTATAATCACATCATCTTGATTTGCTGCTCTGTTCTATAAAGGGCAGAACAAACCAGGGAACTCGGGGCTGAATTCCTGTTTAAGGGGGGCATTTCACTGTAAGAAATGTTGTCTTCAGCTGTTTTTTGGCGACTGTTTGGATGCATATGTGAAATTCTGTGCACAGCCTCAGGTTCTTTCCTGTTGCATGTCCTCCCAGGCCCGCCAGCTGCCAGGCCATGCGTTGGCTGAGCTTGCCAACCTGTTTGTTGATGTTATTAAAGGCGGCAGCCTCTCTAACGGGAAATCCTTGGAGCTGTTTTCCACTGTTCTCACCGTACTGGCCAGTTCGAAGGAGAGCCTGGCTTATGGGAAAGGTAACCCCCAACAGCTCCTTCTCCTGCAGCTTGTCCTCCCTTCCTCTGGAGCCAGCTTCTAAGACTTTTGGTTTTTCAGGTGAACTGAATGGGGAAGAGTTTAAGAAGCAGCTGATAAATACCCTCTGCTCCAGCAAGTAAGTACATCTGCCAGCTCTTAGTCATGTGGCAAAACATTGTGTTTCATGTTGTGCTTTGAAAAAGACATCACCATGAGCTGTGTGTCTTGTTCTGTCATCTTTAAATCTGTGCCCTCTGTGACAGTGCCTCCTCTGACTGGGAAGGCAAGGGAGCACCCTGTTCCCAGATCCTGTAAGACCGTTGCATGAACTGGTCTCAGGAAGTGCTTGTTTTTATTCCTTTCTTGGTATTTGTTATTGTAAGGGCTGGGGTGGTTCAGAACTGTTGTAAATGTGGGTGGTTAGGGTGGTGCTGATGAGTTCTGGTGGAAATCTGACTTCTAATCTTAATATCAGAATGTAACAGGGAAATGGTGACATTGAATAATTGTGTAGGAGGGAAGAGCTAAATGATAATCCTGCTTGCTCTGTCTTTCGACATATCATTGTTTCACCAGGTGGGATCCTCAGTGTGTAATACATCTTGCCAACATGTTCAGGTAACTCTTTTTCCCTTCAACATCAACACTGCCTTGTGCTGTGCTCATGTCCATGTCCTACTTCACATGTAGTTTGGGGCAAGTAGGAATAGGTCTGACCATAGCAGGACCAGCCCCATGGGTGGTTGGTCAATGAACATCCAGATCCATGTGGATACAAAACACAGCTGTGCAGGCATGCCCCAAGGGCTGGGCGTGGCATTGTGGCTTTTTTTCCATGTGTGAGTGAGCCTTGGAAAATTAAGAATATATTAATGAATAAGAATCTTTGATTCAACAGGGATATTCCGCTATCAGGAGAGGAGCTGCAGTTTGTGGTTGAAAAGGTCCTTAGGATGTTCTCCAAATTAGACCTGCAGGAAATTCCCCCTCTGGTCTATCAGCTGCTGCTGCTTTCTGCAAAGGTAAAAGCTCATGGGAGCTGGATTTCCTCTAAGTTTATACCATCAGAAAAAAAATGTCCAGGCTGGATTTGGACAGGGATTCTGATTGTTCCCAAACCATGCTGTAGGGACACAGAGGGACATCAGTAGATTTTCTCTAACTGCCTCTAGCCTGAAGAAGCTGACTGCTCAGAGAAAGAAAGGATCTTGATCTTCCTTGTGGGAAAAGAAGGAAACCTTTGGGAAATAAGGGATGAGCATAGACCTTAGCAGACAGCGGAGAGGATTGTTTTTTTCATTGTTCTCAAGTGTGGTTTTGCTCACTCTCTGTGATCTGCACACTATAATAATAGCTCATGCACTGTGACTGTCCTCTGGGCTGTAGTCTGACTTGTACTGGGAATGTGTCATCTCCTGTGCTCTTCCTCCAGAGCAGAGACTGCCAGGGACATCTCTGCCCTTTGACAGGGTGATCTGCCTCTTTTGCTTACTTCATTTGTGTCCGAGTCAGTGCCAAAATGATCCAGTCAAAGACAAATTATATGTGTGTTATAGGAGGTCATTTGGGTCCCCTGGCCAAAATGTATCATTAGATTTAAGGTTAGGAGTTTGAAAGCCTTCTCAATTGATTAAAACATAAAGGATCCTTTCTAATTAGTAACAACTTCTTTTAACAACTTAAAAAAAGCATCTGAAAGCTTGAGTTTCTTCCAGTTCTTCAATAAGTGCAGTAAAAAAAAAATATGCAAACTGGAAATCTGAAAATGACCCACACAGGAGTCCTCCCCTGCCTCAGCAATTTATGGAGGAAAATGAAGGATACCATGACATTTGTGATAGGTGTGGGAGTAGAGTGTAGTTCTCTGGGATACTGCAGGCCCTGCAATGGCTTAATGTAATGTTCTGCCTTGCAGGGCAGTAAGAAGACTGTTTTGGAAGGAATCATCAGTTTTTTCAATCAGCTGGATAAAAGACAGAAGGAAGAACAGAGGGTACCACAGTAAGTTCCTGCTCTGTCATCCCCTTTCTTTACTAACTGAGTATTTGTAGTCACCCTGGTCCTGTCCAAGGTTCCTTGAATTTAAATTGTTAAACGTTGTACAAATACATCCTTCTGAATCCATAAGAAATGATTTATGGCTTTGGATGGCTTGGTTTTTTTCTGATAAAACTTACAGGTCAGTGGACCTTGAAGTAGCCACAATGCCCCTGGACCAGCTCCGCCACGTGGAAGGCACCGTTATTCTCCATATTGTTTCTGTCATCAACCTGGACCAGGACCTGGGCGAGGAGCTAATCAGACATCTGAAGGTATGGCAGGATGGAGCCATTTTCTATTGGCACTATTCTTGAAGATGTTGAAGCAAGGTTTTTAAAACTTAGTTGGTTACCTGGAGAAGGGATTTAAAAATTTTTATGATCGCAATCATGTTCTCTTTAACAAGTGTTGTGATAAGTTTGAAGAGACATGTATCTGATGGCTTCCTAACTTGCAGGACACTTTAGTTGAAGATAACAAGCTTTCTGAGTGTTCCTTGCTGTTTTCTAGACTGAGCAACAGAAGGACCCTGGTAGAGCCCTGTGTCCCTTCAGTGTGGCTCTTCTGCTGTCGGTTGCTGTAAAACACAGACTGCAAGAGCAGGTATGTGGGTCATAAGCTTGCAGAGAACTTCCATGGGGATACACTCTGCACTCCTTGTAAAGGAAAGGAAGCCTGGTTAGGTAGTAGTCCCATCAGAATTAGGGTTAAAATGGTTTCAGGATGGTCATGGGGAGACAGTTAAATCATTGGTATGCTCTACTTTACTGAACACTAGCAAAGACCCCAGAGCAATATCACAATTTTCTGGAGGAGTGATTCCTGAGGATTGGTATTGTAGGATGAGAAGAGAAGCAGTCTTCTTTTTCTAATGTTTTGGCTCTGTGTTGGCCACATGAAAAGCATCTGGCAGCAGGTTACCCTCCTTGAAGCACTTAATGAGGCTAGTGTATTTGTCCTGAAAAAGAAGTGAGTTGAGATTTTTTGGCAGGCAGTACTGGAACTTGTGCCCTGGCCGGTGCTCTTACTGGAACATACCCAAGACTATACAGGTCCCATTTCAAAGATCATTTCCTCACACCTAATGATTTTATGTTCCAGATATTTGATTTCTTGAAAACATCAATCACAAGAAGCTGCAAGGACCTGCAGTTCCTTCAGGCCTCCAAGTTTCTGCAGGATTTGTTTCCTCAACAATATGATGTAAGCGCTGTAATTCTGGAAGTGGTGAAAAATAGGTGAGTTGTTGCCACGTGCTGCAGAACATTCAATGGGCTTTGGGAGGGGGGAGAGTTTCAGCCTTAGTAAAATACTCTGGGATGCTAAATACTAAATACCATGTGCTGGCAGGGATCAGTGTCAAAATCCAAAGTTTTTATCCCCGTTTTATGTTGGTGAATTTAAAAAAAAAAAGCAACAAAATGTAGCTGTACAAATCTGCTCCTTTTACCTCAAATCTCAGAATCTGGTGGTACAAAGGACTAAACTAATCAGGACCTGATCTGTTTTTCTTACTGAAACACAGTGTGAGTCATGCTGCTGGCTGTAGTTTGTGTTCCAATCAAGGCATGAGGGATATGTTCTCTGTTTTCATCCCCCATATGGTTAGTCCTTTAAAAGTGCTGTGGGATAGCTCTAATCTGTCACCACTTGTCCTTTGGTTTGATGGGAGGCATTCCTCTTCTTTTTCTCCAACTTGAGGATCTTGTGATCAGTAGGATACTTGTGCACCCTCACTGTGGCCTACTGTTATGTTCAGATCAGACCTGAGTGCACATCATTCCCCATAGCAAGGAAGCCTTTGAACTGGAAAGGAAGTCTGATGGAGAACCAGGACTGCAGGAGGTGTTGTGCTGAGCACCTGTCCCTCAGCCTAAAGACAGTCACGGGGTTGTGAGGGATGTCATCCTCCCTGCTGTCATCACGTGTCTTACTGCTGCTTTGCAACCTGGACTGGCTGCAGAAGATTTTTGCCTCAGACTGCTCTCATCTAAACTCTCCTGTGACTAATTTGTTTCTTCCCTGGTCCATTTAATCTTTTCTTCAGTGCATTTGGCTGGGACCATGTTACTCAGGGCCTGGTGGATCTTGGCTTCAGCCTAATGGAATCGTATGAACCAAAAAAGCCCTTTGGAGGAAAAGCTGCTGATACCAGTTATGGCCTTTCAAAAATGCCAGCCCAGCAGGCTTGCAAACTGGGAGCAAGTATCCTGCTGGAAACATTTAAGGTAGTGTATGTTTTGGAGAAGTTCTGAGCAGGGAGGGAACTCTGTTCTTATTCTCTCTTGGTAAATGGTGTCAAAACCTTGCCTGCTGTATCCATCATGAGTGTTTTGCAAACAGTACTAGATTTAGTCTCCTATTTGGCCCTCTCCAACTGGAAGGGGCCGTCCTCATAAAGACCTAATCCTACTCTGTTCCAGCTGCTGTTGTACTGGTACAGTTTCCAAGAAACTATGGAGAAAGTAGAGAAAATCAGAGGTAAAAATAAAATCTGACAAGGTGGGATTGAAACCCATTCTTCTTCACTGAGCTGGTAAATTTGCATCCCACAGACAATTTGCCCCATTATGTTCTGACTGTGCCGCTCTGATGTGCTGGTTCTGATTGTCCTGGGATGAAATGTGAATTGATCTGTGTGGATTTATCTGAAAGGGACTTCTGGTGACCATCCCAGTTTACCGGTCTTGTGAGGTATGGGAGTATCTTTATGTAGTTTTGACTTTTATTTATTGTTCTTTCTCATTTCAGGTTCATGAGCCCATCAGAAGTGAAATTCTTGAGCAAGTCCTGAACAGAGTCCTCACAAAAGCAGCATCTCCTGTCACTCACTTCATAGGTAACAGGAAAGGGAGAAAAATGTACCCTGCTCTGTGGGCAGTCACAACATATCTCCTCAGAACATGTTAGAGAATCACAGAATGGTTTGGGTTGGAAGGGACCTTTAAAGGCCATCTAGTCCAACTTTCCCTGTAATGAGAGGGATTATCTTCAGACAGACCAGGTTGCTCAGAGCCCTGTCCAACCTGACCTTGAATATTTCCAGGGATGGGGCACCCATCCCCTCTTTGGGCAGCCTGTGCCACTGTTTCACCACTCTCATTGTAAAAAATTTCTTCCTTACACCTAGTCTGAATCTAATTTCTTTTAGTTTAAAACCATTACCCCTTTTCCTATCACAACAGCTACTGATAAGAAGTCTGTCCCCCTCTTTCTTACAAGCCCTATTTGAGTACCAAAAGGCTGCAACAAGGTCTCCACAGAGCCTTCTCTTCTCTAGGCCAAACAACCCCAATTCTCTCAGCCTGTCTCCATAGCAGAAGTGCTGCAGCCCTCTAAGCATTTCTGTGCCCCTGCTCTGGACACACTCATCTGTGTCCTTCTTGTGCTGAGGACCCCAGAGCTGGACACAGAACTCCCAGGAGGGTCTCACCAGGGTGGAGTGAAGGGGCAGAATCACCTTCCTCACTGCTGGCCACACTGCTTTTGATGCAGCCCACGATGTGGTTGGGTTTCTGCAGCTCCTGCTGAAATGACCTGAAGCCCAGAAAATCTGTTGTTCCTTCTCCTCTTACTGAGGTATCAGCTGCATCAGATTACCTTGCATTCATCACAGGTGAAAAACACGTTTGCAGGCAGTTGCCATGGAACAGCTGACGCACAGAAAGTCTGTATCCATCAGTCAGTAACCTCTTCCACCTTCCTAGCCGTGCCTTCCTCCTTGTCCTTGGGCAACTGCTTGGGAGCCACTGGGGCTGCTGAGATATCTGTGCTGCAACCTTTCCTTACACCCCAGTGCCCTCTGGTGGGGTGAGGCCCTTCAGCCAGGCTGGGAGAGTTTTACACTTGCTGCCTGCAGCAGAACTCAGGTTTTTGAAGCTCATCCTGTCACAACCTCTCTGTGTAATGGAAGGTCTTCAATTAGTCTGTAATTCTTAGCTCTACAGACATCTTTTGCTCAGACTTTTCTGGTCCCTTGGCATCAGCTGCTCCTTTTGTCTTTTAATTTTTCAGAGTTGCTGTCCAGTATTGTTGTGTCAGCTCCTCTTGTGCTTCAGACATCATCCTCCAAAGTCACAGAGACCTTTGACAACTTGTCCTTTCTGCCCATCGACACAGTGCAAGGGCTCCTCCGGGCAGTGCAGGTAAAGCTTTGCATTCCTTCGTGATTATCCTTGCTAGTTTAGTTTCAGCGACAGCTCTGGGCCACAATTATATGCATGATCTGATAACCCTCCTTATAAAATAAGCCTTCATCCTGTGCTGTGGTGTAGCATGGAGCTGTTCTTCAAGCATGGATTTGCATGTGCCCTCTAGCAAAAAGCATATGGTGCGGTCTGGCGTGGGACCGAAACTGCTCCGTGCTGACCTTTCATCTGGAAGATGCCCAGATGCTGCACCCTGTAGAAAACTAAGTATACAGGGTTTAGCTGAACAGCTGTAGCTGTCATGTTGATTTTTCTCCTTCCAAGCTCCATGTCAGTATTTCTCTTTGACTGGGCAGAGATATTGCCCTGGTGTTAAACTTTTACCTGCTTTGTCCAACCTGGGGATAACATTTCTTTTCCCAAACCTTGCACTGTGTCCTCACTCACCTGCTAAAGTGTCTCACTGCTACAGCTCTATGGGTTTCCTTTTCTATTTTGAAACATTTTGGGTCTCCTACTGTACTGACAACAGTGTTGGAAATGCAGGGCCAGATGGGCCTGAGGAAGATGAGCTCATATGCCCCAAGGGCTTGGCATGCCTTAGTGCTTTTCTCTCCAAAGGTTATTTTCCTTTCCAGCCTCTGCTCAAAGTCAGCATGTCGGTGAGGGACTCCCTGATACTTGTTCTCCAAAAAGCTATTTTTTCCAGGTAAGCTGGGAAGGGGATGCTTTGAAAAAATGTCTACTACTCATTTATGGCTTTGGAGCAGAAATATTTTTTTGTTTTGGCTAAGTGTCTTCTTACTGTGTTCTTCCACAACTAGATAGTGACATCTCCTATCCCTTTATCCTAGGACTGTAATACAGTCCCAGTGCTAGTGAACCAAGCCCCAGCTGAATGGGCTTTGCAAATTCAAAAAGCTGTTGGGAGCTCCAAATAAGCAGGCAAAATTAAAACCAAACATGTGTCTACACAGCTGAGTACATCCGGGTGCTAGGGAGAGTCTGGAAGGAACCACTGATCAGAATGCTGAGCTGCCCCCTTCCCTCTGATTCCTTACAAGGTGGTAGAGAAGCAGCCTTGTTATCTTGGTAATGCTTTGAGCAAACCATCCTGCTGTGATCATGGATTTTGTTGGGCAGTGGCTGCCTGGTTATGAATACGGAATTCAGAATTTAGGATTATAATTCAAGGCAAGGGACTTGGTCTTGGGAAAGACCTGGGATTTCTGTGAGCGAAGCAAAACACCAGGTTTTTGTTAGGCATTTTCCTACTCTGAGGTCTGTAAGACTCTCCCATTCCAGCTTTCAAGGGACATTTCATACTTGGGTCTTGGCCTGGGGCTCTCCCTCAGTGTGAGCATTGCAAGGACAGAGAGGGAATATTGTGGGAGTGTAGAGCAAGAGAGTTCCCAGCAAACTGCCAAGCTTTTGACTGTTTGGGACTGTGCTGCGCTTTTGGGGAGTGCAGTTCTAGTGGACCCAGTCACTCCATGTTTGTGGTCTTTTTTTCATTGCTGAGTTGATCTTGTATTTACTTCTGGCTTCTTGCCTCCATGTCTCCTTATGTTTCTCTTTTGCGCCCCAATTCCCAGGCAGCTCGATGCTCGTAAAGCTGCGGTTGCTGGATTTTTGCTTCTGTTAAGGAATTTCAAGGTTCTGGGCAGCTTGTCCTCTTCCCAGTGCAGCCAGGCCATTGGTGCCACTCAGGTAAGTGCTGTTCTGCAGTCCTTGCTGTGGACATATGAGACAGTCTCATGTCTAACATGCACTGTTTGAAAAAACTCAAGAGGTGAGTGTTTCCCCAAAATGGAAATAAAACTTCAGTAAGGATTAGTCCTGGAAGGAAAGCTTTGGGAAGTGTAATGTGCAAAGAGAAGCTGGTCTAGGGACGTTGCTCCTCAGAGTCATTCTTTACAGCACAAAGTATTCTGGGGAGCATCCCCACTGCTCCATGCTGATGATAAGGAGCCTGGAAGCACACTAAGGACTATTTCAGTGATTGTTCAGGGGCCAGACCTGTTATCACCTTGCTTCTGTGTTGTGATACCTGAGAATATATCTGGTATAATGTGACTAATATTCCCTCTCAGATCCAGGCAGATGTTCATGCCTGCTATAATTCTGCTGCTAATGAGGCCTTCTGCCTTGAAATCCTGGGCAGCCTGAGGCGATGTTTGAGCCAGCAAGCGGATGTGCGACTCATGTTATATGAGGTAAACATGGTTTTTTCAGTCTCCTTTTAAACAGCTCTTCTGGAGTCAGGTTCTGCTGCAGCCACAGATAAATAATGACCACATTATTGTGGAAAACAGCTTATCTGCTCAGTTATGTTCTTCTTGGGACACGTGTACCAAAGACTGGTTTTTTTCTCAATCCTTCCGCTTCTTTTTATTTTGGACTGTTATAAGCCCAAGGACATGTTGATGTATCTTCTTCAGCTCGTGCATTGCTTGAGAGCAAAAATGCGTCAAAGTCTGTCTTCCTGCATGGTGTGGCCTGGGAAAAGGGAGATATGTTTGACGCCCAGTGAGGAGGAGTGGTATAAAGGCATTGGATAGATGTGGAGCTGTTGAGAGTTAATTATGGGTGCCAAAGAAAACCCTGACTGTAGAGTATGGAGAAATTTCCTTAGAGACTGTCTTTTTCTCCTCTTCCTTTCCAAGATTCTATAAAAGCTT
This sequence comes from Platyrinchus mystaceus, assembly GCA_035041135.1. Lineage (NCBI taxonomy): Eukaryota > Metazoa > Chordata > Aves > Passeriformes > Tyrannidae > Platyrinchus > Platyrinchus mystaceus. The sequence continues at coordinate 8,157,699 of JAWWLV010000018.1, forward strand.
GGGTGTCCCTTAGATCTCCTGTGACAAATGGCCTGCTATAAGGGGCCATTCTTGAATGTGTATAACTGTGATATATGAGATAACTGTGGGGGACTACCTTGAGAAAAACAGTTCAGGTCAGAGAGATTTTGTTTCCTTCTTGATTTGGTTGGATTGACCTTTGGTGAGCTGCAAGTTTTAGGTGTGTTTGTCACTGTTGCTAGAAAACTTGAGTGCTTGCTTTATCCATCCACTGAGTTTTCTCAGTCTGCAGGATTTGTTGCCTCCTACAGTTTCCCCACTGGCTTGTTTTGCCTTTGAAGCAGGATTTCACAGTTTGAAGTTGGATCTAGTGCTAGTGTTAAATAGCAGTGAAAGTCACTCTGGGCTTGATGCCACCGCTGCTAGGGAGATACAGCTTGTGAGAGGGCCCCTGTGAGGAAATTCGTACTCTTTCTGATTCATACCTTCTTTCTGTGGTGCCTTTGCTTTGCCAGGTATGGAGTTGTACACTGAGCACATTGTTACTTCCTCATGGTTCCTTGCAGTGCCAAAGTGTCATTGCTGTCTTATGACGCCAGCTTATTATGCCTGTGGTTCATTTTCTGTGTTGTGTCAGCCAGCTTGTCCTTCCTTCCTGTCTACAGGGTTTTTATGATGTCCTTCGCAGGAACTCCCAGCTGGCCAGGTCCATAATGGAAACTCTCTTGTCCCAGGTAAAGAACTGCTCCGTGGTGGGGCTGTAAGGGACTCTAAGAATTCTGCACTGCAACCAGCACAGCAAACAATTCAGGTTAAATATTGGGGAAAGTAGTTCTCCCATACACTGGAAACATGCTTAAGTGCTGCAACACTTCCCTAAGAGGTGTTCAAATCCCTGCTATGTTGAAAGAGCAGACTAGGTAAACTGGAGACTGGTTCATATCCTGTCACAGAGTGGAAGAGGAAGGACCTCTTGGAGCCCTTTCCAACCCTTCAGTTCTTAGGTACTGTGGGAAGTGTGAGCCCAGAGAAGTGCTTTGTGCTCTCCCTGCTCCTTAGCAGTGCACAGCAGTTACCCTCCCATACTTCCCTAAGGATGTGTGCTGACACAGTAATTATTACTGCTGTCCTCCCATGGGGAGAATACCCAAGTCCATATAGGATCTGGGAGGATTAACTCATCCCCCAGCAGTGTTGCTCATGGCAACAAGACAATCACATTTCCCCAATCCATTGGACAGGCTGTGCTTTCTTTGAGACAAGTAATTTTCTTCCCTTTAATCATCCATAGAGTTCATGCTGACTAATTCCAGCTTTCCCATGACAGTACAGGTCTGGGAAAGGAACATGAACAGAGCTAAGACAGCTTTTGGGTAGCAGAGGGCACTTAACAGGAAGTTGGTGTAAAATGTATAAAATTTTATGGCATCATTATACATCTATAACTTTCCCTATTCAGTTCTGTATCAGTACTCGGAGCATATCTCCTTTGTGTGGTGCCAAACAGCCAGGAATTGGTGCAAGCATGGTCTCATGTGTTTTCATGTTTTCAGGCCAGGAAGGTGGGTGTCAGGACAGGGCACTCAGGGCAGCAGCAGCAGTTGTTGATCCTCGCTGTTAAAAGGATGGGTAGCACTGCAGGTGGAGAGCAAGTGGTGTTACATGTTGAGGCAACACACCAGCAAGTGGTCAGATTATTTTAGGGCAGTGACGTGTCCTGGCTGAGAGGTACGTGAGCAACTCAAGAAGGGATTTTAATCACAAGTAGAGCAGATGACGTGGCTCACGTATTTGTACTGTCCCATTATTGCAGTGCCAGCTTTTGCTCTTTAAAGTGGGGTACAAAGACTATTGTATTCTGTTTTCAAACATCCTAAGAGGCTCAGTTACCAAGTAACTAGTTATTTTTATTTCTTGTTTTCTGTGACAGATAAAGCAATATTACTTGCCCCAGCCAGACCTCCTGCCTCCACTGAAACTGGAAGGATGTATTATGGCTCAAGGAGATCAAATCTTTCTGCAAGAACCACTGGTAAGAGCTATATTGCCTGGCCACAGCTGCAAGCTCATCTGTTACATACCATTTTAGTTGTCCTGCTACATGAGCTGAATACCTTGTGCTTCTCAGCTTCTTCTAGCCTGGAGCGATTCTTTAAATGACAACAGAGCTGGGCATCTCACCCCTGCCTCAGGCTATTTATTAGAGCTCCACTAGCATAGTGGTTATGGGGACTTGTGTGAAAAATGCAGTAGGAATAGTGTAGTTCTGTTATCCACTGTTGAGTTCACCCTGCGGGGGTTTTTTCCCTCCTTCAACTTAATTCCACATAAAATGGTTGTGCAGTGTGTGTGTAGCAGGGGGAAGAATCTGCCCTTTGGTTTTGCTCCTTTGAAATTGTTGGAGATGAGACCCCAGCAACTCATTGGACTTCCAAGGGAACAAATTCAAATTAATCACTTTGTTTTCCCCTAAAGAAGCTTGTGTGCTGTGCTGCAGTAGCACATGCAGGAACAGAGCAGACACCTCAGCTAGAGTGAGAGTCCCTTTGGCATCTCCTTCAGCAGCTGAGGTAGCTGAGTGGAGGGAGCAGTGGGAGTTCAGTGGGTACATCCCATCTAGGCAAGAACATTGAAGCTAGAACTGGGTAGCTCTGTGTAGGATTACTGACCCCCTCAATCTAGGAATGAGGCATATTCTTGAGACTTTGCATCCAGCTGTAATAGTCTGGCCCATGCCCACCTCTACCACGGACCTCCAGCTTGCAGGCTGAGTGTGACTGTGGCTGTTTCCTTCAGGCTCATCTGCTCTGCTGTATCCAGCACTGTCTCGCCTGGTATAAGAGCACTGTGAATCTGTGCCAAGGATCTGAGGATGACGATGAGGAGGAGGAGGATGTGGGATTTGAGCAAAACTTTGAAGAGATGCTTGAATCTGTCACACGACGAATGATCAAGAGCGAGTTGGAAGACTTTGAACTGGTAAATCAAATTTTCAGTTTGACTCAGTGGAAGAAGATGCTGAGCTCTTGTCAGGTTTTGAAAAGATTTTTCACTTGTTTCCTTTGCCTCTTAGGATAAATCGGCAGATTTTTCTCTGTCTTCTGGTGTTGGTGTGAAAAACAACATCTATGCCATTCAGGTGATGGGAATTTGTGAGGTTCTGATTGAGTACAATTTCAACATCGGGAATTTCAGGTAAAACATCAAATCTTACCCTCCAGCACTAGCTGTGCTATTGTTTGCCCGTCTCTTTGGAGCACAGCCTCATTGCAGGCACAGGACGGTAGTGCAAACATAGAATCAGTGATGTTTTCTGAGTGTGAGTGCCTTGTGGCACAGCCACTCAAAGAGCCTTGGGGAGTGTTTTCCTTTTGAATGTCATGTGATGTGGGAGATGGGATCTGACATTTTGCAGAAGAGCAGGTCGAGGAGGAATGGATGAAGTATACACTGTTAGGGAGGTGGGGAGATGTCATATGTCGTTGTTTCATCATTCAGGGAGCGTCATTGTGTAATTTGGCAACTGAAGCTTCAAATGGGAAACTCCAAGACTGCATTTTCTCTGTTAATGCTTTCTACTACTTCATTGCAGTAAGAACAAGTTTGAGGATGTCCTAGGCCTGTTTACATGTTACAACAAACTCTCTGAAATCCTGAAGGAGAAAGCTGGAAAGAACAAATCTGCCTTGGGCAACAAAACTACACGGAGCTTCCTGTCCATGGGTTTTGTATCTACTCTGCTCACAGCTCTATTCAGGTGAGGAGGTGTCCAGCCCTCTGTGGAGCAGAGCCAGACATCAATTCAAACCATGCCTGTTAGTGTATTTGGGATGGCTGGTGGAACTGTGCCCTCCAAGTGTTCACTACAAGCTCCCAAAGCACCTTTTCCACCCTGAGTTCAGCCAGTGATTTTATTTGTAAACACATGTTTGGATTTTGAATCTCGTAGGCCATCCCTGAGCTTTTATTGTGCATCCTCAATTCTCTGACAGTGCTCTTGGTTCCTCAGGGACAATGCCCAAAGCCATGAGGAGAGCCTGGCAGTTCTGCGCTCCAGCACAGAGTTCCTGCGCTATGCTGTCAGTGTAGCTCTGCAGAAGGTGCAGCAGCTGGAGGAGACAGGACAAACTGATGGACCAGACGGACAAAATCTGGAGAAGATGTTTCAGAACCTCTGCAAAATCACGCAGTGAGTCACTGTGGCAGGTGGAGACATAAGCAATGCATTTTGGGATTTTTGATTCTCAGGGTTTTGAAAGAAGAATGCAGTCCGTAACTGTTTCAAACAGTAATTGTTCCTAGGTTGAGCTCATTGCCTTTCTTTGCCCCTGAGAAATCAAGTGGAGGCACTATGGTTTCTGTGCCAGAGTGAGTGATACAGCTCTAGTAATGGTACTTGGCCTGGAAGAACCAAACACCATCAAACTCTCATTTTCAGCCCCTCTCTGACTTTCAGTTCATCACTCATCGTCACAGAGAAAGTAGGATGGTGACAGGCTGGATTCTTGAGGCCTCTGGAATGCAGTGAAGTTTAAAATCACTTCGAGCTACAGTACAAAACAGATGTATAAGGGACACAAGCTTTAGAAAACACTTTTTTTTTAGGACTTCTGCAAGATGCTTGAAGACATTCATGCATCTAATCCTTTGGAAATCCAAGAATGTGAACCATGTAAATGTCTTTTGGAATCTAGGTCATATCTGCATGGGGTCTTTTCAGAGCCCAGTCAGCAGAGAGCACAAAATGCAAATTACCCCTGCCATGCATAATGCCGGTTTTGTGTCTCGCCCCAAATAATAGAGGCTATTTTTGTTGCAGTCATTAGGACTACATGTGAGCTACATGTTTTGCGTGATTGGACATTGAAATAGAATAAGATCATCTGTGCAGGCGACAGAACTAATGAGAAGAAAGGAGAGGGAACAAAAAAGGGAAGAAGTGGTCTTAGGGGAGCAGGAAAATGATGTTTGCCTACAAATAGAAAAGTCTCCTTTGGGCCAAACAATTTTGCTTTCCTCACAGCTTTTTACTTTGCCTGCCTTTACATTTCTGATTTTATTTATAGAGAGCCCTGTAGTGAATTCTGACATTTCACAGATCCAAACTGCCAAAAGAAAAGCTCTTTTTGTTGCTGGCAGATTTGACACTAGTGGTCAGTGTTTGGGTAGTCTGAGAAAGAAAGAAAGCTGGGTGGAAGAAATGAGTGTATAAAGATGGACTTGAAATGGGATTGGAAGGTCCCTTGGCACCTGGAAAGAATTAAATTATTTAACTGTGCAGGAAGAATGCAGTAGCTGTTTTGCTGACATTGAAATAAAATCTTAAAACCAGATCTCTTCTCCCACCACTTTCCTATAGAAAAAGACCTTCCGATTTAGTTATATTAAAAATACAATCCTAAGAGTAGAATCTAGTTCTTCCCCTGTGCATCCAGCTTTACTGGACTAAATCTCATCTCTCATCCCACAGGGTACTGCTTTGGAGGTACACTTCAATTCCCACTGTTGTTGAAGAATCAGGGAAGAAGAAGGGCAAAAGCATTTCACTCCTGTGCTTGGAAGGTTTGCTGCGGATCTTCAACACAGTGCAGATCCTGTACACTGCCAGGATCCCCCAGTTTCTGCAAGCCCTGGGTAGGCACATGGTGCAATTCTGCTCTGGTTTCTGAGCTCCATGTTCCAGCCCATGTGTGGGCAGGGAGGGACCTAGCACCCTTTATCCATAACAAGGGAGAGAGGGGTCTGGTCCTTGTCTGTCAGTAGCAAGGTGGGCTTCATAGCATTGATTTTCACACCAGACACAAATTCCAGAGATATCTCTACCTGCTTTTATAGAGCTCTAAGTCTATCAGCAGGGGATAGTTGGGGTCTGATATAGCATTCATCAATTTGAAGTTTGACTTTAACACATTTCCCTGCTCAACCACGGTTCTGAGTCTGTATTCCTCCTCTAGCTGTGAGCAGTTGCAGTCTTTCCCACTTTTGGAAATAAATCCTGTATTCTGCTCTTGGCATTTAGCTTTTTTTTCTGCACCTCTCTGTCTCTGCCAGATATTACTGATGGTGACGCAGAAGAAACGGATATTAATGTCACGGAGAAAGCTGCCTTCCAGATCCGACAGTTTCAGGTAAGTACCACTGTGTGCTGCAAGTGTTCCAAAGCACTTGGAATCCTGGCAGAAAGCACTGCTAGCTCTCTTCTGCTTGACCACGGGGTTGTGTATGTGATAGCGACTGTAGCACTGATTCATTACCAGTACAGAAAACTTTCTGATCCCTAAGAAAAGCTTCTTCAGGGTGCTGTGCAGAGCTGGATGGAAGTGCTTGTGTACTTACAGAACTATAGGTTCTTCAGTGCAGCATAAACTTATCTGAGTATTGTAAAAGTCACACTGAGTCATATGCAGCCTCTGTGTAAGCACTCCTAACAAAAAGCAGCACTCGCGCTTTAGAAGAGTCCTCTTTTTATATTGTCATTCTCCTTGCTGCTGATCCCTTTATCTGCTGCAGCTTCTGGTTATTTGCTTCTGCAACACGTGTGCACACTCAGGGACTGTTTTCCTTCCTGTGACCAGAGGTCCCTGGTGAACCAGCTCAGCAGTGCTGAAGATGACTTCAACGCCAAGGAAACGCAGTCGCTCATCACAGTTCTCTCCACATTGTCCAAACTCCTGGATCCAACCTCGCAGCAGGTACTTCACAGCCTTCATGTGGTGGCAGGGATGGGTGTCACAGCTGTAGGTGTGGGAAGGAGATTATCAGGTTGGGTTAGGATCTACAGGCACACGTGTCAAAAGAAGAGTTTTGTTACGTTCTCAAGGGTTCTCCTGTCACAGTCCTGCAACGACAGTCAAGAGCAAGTTGTCTTCTCATCCCACTGATGGACCTTCTGATTGTGGCTTTGGGCACCTGAGTGATTTGTTTGCCTGAGCAGGGACTCCTAACAGAGCCTAGTTGTAGTATTGTCTCCACATGGGAATAGAGGCAAAAAAGGCCAGCAGACTTGTGTCTAGTCCAAACTGGCTGAGTGCCTAATTCCTTCCATGCAAGGAGTCATTTTCTAAAGTGCCCGAATTTTACAAGCTAGGAACTGCACTAAGTGTGCCAGAAGTCTGGAGTCATCATTTACCTTAAATTAAAAGGAGCTCTTACTTTGTCCAAGGGAATGTATCGCCACTCCCCTGTCCTGGATCTCAGTTTTTCACTTGTTGGTAGTTTAAGTGTCTGTTGTGGAACTTCATAGAGCACAGCTGGGTGCCTTCTGCCAGGAGGGGACTTGACTCATCTTCCTTTGCTGTGATTCATTGTCTTGAATTTTTATTATTATTAGTAGTAGTAGCAGTATTGTGCTTTGAATTCTGTTTCAAAGTCATGATATCTTTTCTCTTTTTCTGTAGTTCCTTCAATTCCTGACTTGGACAGTCAAAGTTTGCAAAGAAAATGCTCTTGGTAAGTAAGCTTTGGGGAGCATTTTAGATGTGATGTGTCAGTCTGATATTAGACCCTTAGATGCTCTGCTGTTGTCTGTCCTGGTTTTACCGCTTTAAGATACATTCAGGTCCCATTCTGTGGCAGATTGCCATGACATTGTGGTTATTAGCACGAGTATTAGAGAAGGAACTAAAACTGTTAGTGTTGCTGAAGAAAAGGAAGCCACTCACTTACCTGAATTTTCTCCCTTGTTATTTAGGCTCAAATCGGGATTTATACTCTGGAAAGATAATACTCTTGCCAGGGTTTGTATTGCACTTCCTCAGTGCTTTTGGTCACAATTTTTCTACGAGCTGAGGGCTCCAATGAGCCATACTTACCTTGCACTATTACATGTGATGCCTGATGTCTTGAACTCTGCTGCTGTAACTGCAGTATTTTGATAGGATTTTCACCTACTGCGGATCATTTCGGTTAAATCCGCACTGAATCTGAGACTTCCCCTCGCTGGATGTCTGGTGTTCCTAAGTAGCTGGGGGAGCTCTGCGCCTGGTAATGTGTTGTTTTCTCTTTCCCACAGATGATATCTCTTGCTGCAAGGGTTTGCTGTCTCTGCTCTTCAGTGTCCATGTTCTCTACAAGAGCCCGGTCAGTCTCCTGCGGGAACTTGCACAAGACATCCACGCTTGCCTGGGCGACATAGATCAGGTGTGATGCAGAAGCAGCATAGCCCTTCATCACATAGTGCTGTCAGGGCAGAATTGAGTGCACCTCTGGTGTAAACTATGTGACAGCAGCTATAGTTTTATTCACCAGAATTTGTTTTCTCTCCTCTGGCCAGGACATAGAAGTGGAGAGTCGGTGCCATTTTGCCATAGTGAATACCAAGACTGCAGCCCCCACTGTCTGTGTGAGTCAAAACTGTGTGTGGAACAACTCGTAGAGTCCAGGGATACTGTGCTACAAACAGCTTGCAGGTTCCTGTTGTGCCAAACTCCTCCAAAAACCTGTTTTGTTATTGGTGTTTCTGTCTTAGCTGCTGGTTCTGGGTCAGGTGGATAAGGTCCTTGAAGAGGTGGATTGGCTTATCAAGAAACTCACCAGTCTGGGGTCAGACACATCAGGTAATAAAAGTCCAATTCTTAACGTTACACATTTGTCAAAACCAGATGAAGACAGAGAGTAAAAAGGTCTCTTGGGATTTTAAGACACCATCATCTGAGGGCAGGTTAAACTCTCCCTTAAGCTGGTTCTACATGAACAATGTAAGATAAGGGTGTTGTCACAAAATCCCTCCAGTGATTATTTTCCCTGTGCCACATGGGTGCTTTGTGCATCGGACACAGAGGGTCTTGTACCTCCCACCAGCATAACTGGATTCATTAGACACACATTCACCAAGTATTCATCTCTTTCTTCTAGAAGACCCTTCTCAGCCATCAAACCAAACCCAGGCTCTAGAGAAAGGTGTAATTCTGCAGCTGGGAACTCTGCTGACAGTCTATCATGAGCTGGTGCAGACTGCACTCCCAGCAGGGAGCTGTGTGGACACACTGCTGAGAAGCCTCAGCAAGACATACACAATTCTCACCTCCCTCATCAAACATGTGAGTGTGCTCCTCTGACAGTGGGCTGGCTATGAGCTAAAAACTTTCTTCCCATCTGCTGCAGCAAGCTCACAGTGACCTCAGCAGCTACACTCAGAACTGGGCTGTTGATCCCTTGCAGGAGTTAAGCCCTTATTCCATTGGCTTTCATGCCCTCAATTTTGTGACCTTTCTGAGCAGTGATAGTTGTACCAGTGGAGATAAGGGAAAGCTTCTCTCCAGCTGAACTTGGCTTCCCATGGCTTTTTCCAGTGTATTTTGCAGGTTCCTCTCTCTGTGCAGCTCTGTGCCAGAATGAACAGCACTAACTGTTTTTGTGCTACTTGTCGATCCTGCCCTTGCCACTCATTCCCACTGAAGGCCTGAGGCAGGACCTGGGGGAAATGGGCCATGAAAACAGGCCAGTGAAGCTCCTTTGAGACAAGGTGGTGAATGCCCCAGAGCTCTTCTCTCACAGCTCTGGAATGCAGACATGATATAGCAAGCCATTGTGGGGGATAGTTGTTGGAAATCCTGCCCTCCCCACTGTGCTGTTGGATGAGCTGCTTTGAGCTCTGCCTGGATACAGGATGAGAACAGCATACCTAGAAGAAACTCATGTTTTTCTTGCAGTATATCCAAGCTTGCCGCAGCACCTCGAATACTATTCCAGGAAGGCTGGAAAAGCTGGTGAGTGTGAGCAAATTGCTGGAAGAAATGGCTCCTTGCCTCGAGTTAGGAGTAACACCAACCTCTCTGCTCCTTTGCAGGTGAAGCTCTCAGGTTCCCATTTGACCCCACAGTGTTACTCATTCATTACTTACGTACAGGTAAGGCCTAAATTAACTGGCAAAATCACAGTCAGTCTATCTCATGCTGAGTGGTGTATCAGCTGCAGTACATGGGCACCTTTGGGGATTATTAATCTTCCTGACATGAGTTGAGTTTCTTATAGTTCAAGCTTTACTATGTCAAATAATAGTATAAGACATTTCAGCACCACTGGGACTGAGCATGCTGATTTCTGCTTGAGCAGGGAAGGATCTGGTTTTTAGTTGTTTTTTTTTTTTTTCTCCCCTGTGTTCATATGGGTTTTTTTGGATGAGATTAATACTGCTGTTAACCACAATGGCAAATAAAGGTCAACAACACTGCAGTCATCACAGTGTGAAGTAATGTGGGTGCCAAAGACTGCAGTGCTGAAGCTGGGATTTATCTGCCTGGAGAGGAGCTGGGTACTTGTGTGAGGACCACGGGAATTGAACAACATATTGGGGGAGGTGTCGTGGTGTGCAGAGCTGTCACTGCTGGGGACTTCTCACACATGCGTATTTCGGAATGAATAAATTATGAAATTAATTTTTCTTTCCTTATTTTTTTGTGTGTTTACCCTGAATTCCATTCTTGTATCGCTAACTGTCACATAGCTGCTCATGCTGTTAGCTGGCCAGAGCAAGGACTTCTCTGGCCTTACTCAGCTGGCCTTTCTTCCCTGCTAACACTGTAATAACACATCTTTTGGCATCCTCCTTCAGAACATCCACAGTGAGAGCTTGAGCTTTATGGAAGAGAAGAAAAAGAAGAAGAAGAAAGAGGATGAAGCTGCTGCAGTCTCCACAGTCATGGTAAGACTGACTCGCTCTGTCAGAACATGGGCTGTAGTTGAACTTGGAATCACATCTCGAAGCTTGTGTTACCTGATGGCTTCTTACAGATCACCAGGGACAAACTGTCATTTGGGCCTTTAAGTAAAAATCAAATTTAATCTACTGTAACTTCAGAGAAGTCTAAAAAAGCAAAAACAAAATAAAACCAAAAAACCACAATGAAAAAGCCACCTTCACTAAATGCAGCTTAAAAGCTCACAGACATGAAGGAAAGGTCAATCTGGATAGGCTTGCATTCTCTTTAAGTGTTTCTTAATTTTATCAGTACATTTAAAGACGAAGGAATGGATTCCACTGAAGTAAAGCAGTTGAAAATGACTGGATTATTTGGTTGGGAGCAGGTGAGCAGGCTGGCAGGTTCCTGGTCCTTGATGTCCTCTCTTTGTGCTCCCAGACAGCATTTCCTCTGTCTCATCAGCCGTCTCAGACGTTACTGTGATGTTAAGGGTTTAAAAGCCACAAGCATGATCTTCCCACTTCTTCCCTGAGTGTATGGAAACAGGCTGAAATGCTGCGTGTCCTTTACCACTCTGTCACCACAGGGAACAAACACCAGTGGTGGTAAATAAACAGGACAGCAATGTGGTGAGACGTCAGTGTGCTCCTTGCCTGGACGGCCTGTGCTTGTGATGCCTTGGGAGAGCTGGAGCAGAGGAACTGCTGCTCCCATGGCTGTCAGGGATATCAAGGGCTCTGGGCTGCCAGCACAGTACATGGGAGGGCCTCACTGCAGAACCATCCTGGGAGTCAATTTAAAACTAGTAGCAAAGCTGGCAATGCTTGCTGGGGCAGGACTGATAAGGAGCAAGGCTACTGAACACACTTGTCTAAGCTGGGAATGTTGTGGTCTTCATGTCATCCTACAGCACCATTGTTCCCTTCCAAATCTGACCCATCACACACCTCTCTGCATTTCAGGCCAAAGTGCTTCGGGAGACTAAGCCGATCCCAAACCTGATTTTTGCAATAGAGCAATATGAGAAGTTCCTTATCCATCTCTCCAAGAAGTCAAAGGTAATGTAAAGCAGAGCTCTTAGGTGATCTGAACTCTGTGGAACAGTGGGATCAAGGGCATGGTGGAGAGCTATAGCTGGTCCACCTTTAATAATGCTCAAATTAGAAAGGTGTAAGGACTTTTCAGCCCTTGCCCACACTCCTGGCCCAGCACTACTGAATTGCTGCCATACTGATACCAGCCCATGTCAACGTCAGTCCTGCCTGTGACCTTACAGTGTGTGGTTTCTGGTGGAGAAGAAGCATGCACACCTCAGGCCAGCCTTCTTCACCCCTCTCTCCCAGGCTGTGTCATGAAATGTGCCACAATGGGGTACTACATGACAGTGAGAGTAACTGGCAAGCACTTGGCTTTTAGGAACACATAAATGGGCCACTGGATCTCATGGGAGTAGGTGCTTTTTCACCTGCCTTTTGCTTCAATCCTGCGTTATCACTTTGATGGGCTCAGTCCCAGTGCTGTGCAAGAGACTAGGCAGGGTAGAGAACTAAACTAAGAAGCTAATGGCTTAATGTCTTCTCCCCCTGGTTTCACCTTGGTTGCTGCAGGTGAACCTGATGCAGTACATGAAGTTAAGCACCTCCCGGGACTTCCGCATCAACGCGTCCGTGCTGGACAGCGCCCTGCAGGAGCGCAACACTGAGGATGCTGAGAATGAGCCAGACAACGACCAGGTCAGCATTCATTTAGCTGCTTTTACTGATAGGTTTCCCTCTCTTTAGAGGTCAACTGTATTTGTGAGTTGTGCAGCCATGTGTGAAATTAGGACAGCCTGTCTTCCCTGGGTTAGCTCTCACTTTAACACTCAGCTAATAGGAAGGAGTGAAAAGTTACTCTGGTCAACTCCAATACCCCAGCCCTCTGCCTTGGCTGGCCTTTATTTCTGTGTACCAGCTCTTTGTTTTCCTGGTTTTAGGGAAGTGAAACTGCTCTTAAGGCCTTGTTCTTTGCCTCAACAAGCAGAGAGGTCTATCAGTGTTACCCTTGAGGACCTACTGCCTGGCCAGGATCAGGCCTTTGCAGCATGATGCAAAGTGGTTTTGCATCCAGGTTAACTTTTGTAGATAAAGACCTGGCAGGGCAAACCCCGCAAGGCATCATTCTCCTCAGACCCATCCCTACTAAGTAGTGCTGGTGAAGGCAGCATAACCTGTGCTGGATAAGAAAAATAAGCTCTTTGCTGATTGTCCAGGTTTTTATTGGTGCATCTGTCCATATTTTCCTGAGTGTTTCAACAAGCCAAAACCCAAGACACAGTCCCTGTCCTGGTTGCCTGTGATCTAAGTTCCAGCATGAATTGGAGAGGGCAGTTGGCCCACAGGGAAGGTCTCAGTGGATGACAGAAGTCCCATATTCAGGTTGTTTAGTTAGGAAAAAAAAGAGCTAAATCCTGTTCTGCACATCTGGCCTCTTGCTTTAGATAAACATTCCGTAGACTAATCACACAAAAACAATCACTGTACTCTCTCCCTCCCCTCTCCAGAGCAGCACAGCAGAGCAGACAGATGAGAACCAGGAACCCAAAAAAAAGAGACGACGAAAAAAATAAACCGGGGCTGCTGCTGCTGCCTCCTCCCACAGTGCCTGTTCCGTGGTGGATTTGCCTTGGTCTTGGAGAACTGCATGTATGGAGATGATGGTCTATTGTTTCTCTTGTCAGATACTTATGACTTCTTCCTTTATGCCCACGGGAGTGCAAGCAGCGACTCTGGCCCGTCTCAGGTTTTACAGCTGGCTGCTGCCCTCGGAAACGCCTCTGCTATTCAAATGTGCTGCTACCAAAATCTTCTTCCCCGGGAACATCCTTTCTTACAGCAAAAGGAAAATGGAGTGACTGGGATCAGTCCCTGCCAAAAGACCTCCTTCTGAAAGGACATCGAGGCTCTGGCACGCAGTCCCGACAATTGTCCTTCTGGCACTCTAGCGTCATCACTTCTTCTCCAGCGAACCTTTGGTTATTTCAATTATCTGATATATATCCAGTGCTTCCCCTGGAAGACAAGGGGACAGTGAGTTCCCTGCAGTACGCTCAGACTCTATAGCATAAGACAGCCATAGGCATGGTTTGCTTTAGTTCAGAGCGTGTAGCACAGAAAGCCTTAAATTTATTCAAACTTCTGTTTTGGGTAGTGGTGAGAACACAAGAACCAGCACCAGTAGGAAGCTGGGAACACAAGCTGTTCCACCTTGGAGTTGAAGCTGCCATGTGCAGCTCCTGAGCTGTGAGAGGCCACAGCTTCCTCTGCCCAGGCTGGTTTTGCCATTACGTTTTTGCTGTTATGTTTTTGCTGACCCTGATTGTGATGCACTTGTTTAATTTGCCTTGTTCATGTTGAGAACACAAGTGCCCTTTTTGCCCACAGAGCACAAATCCTGTTTCTAAAAGCACCCTTTGCCTGTAAGACTCATAATAAAGGTTACCCAAGGGTGGAGTGTCTGATGTGTGCAATGACTGAGAGAACAAATCTGAGGGCAGGTTCATCCCTTATCTGAGAAAGAGCTGCTGCACAACAAGGAGGAGATGCTTTCCCAGCCAAGAGTTAAAACGTTTGCTTGAGCAGTTAGAGGGTTACATTGAGTGCAGGTAGGGACTAATCTAGGCCTTAGGACTGTTAAAGAAGCACCCAGCAACGCCAAAGCAGTTCTCTGAACAGAGCTGTGTTGGGCTAAGGGAGAGCGAGGAAGAACAGAAAGGGATGAAGGCTGGAAAAGTTTGGGTCTGTAGGGCAAAACAGACAAGGTTGTTGAGGCACCTCCTTTCAGAGAAGGGGCAATTAAACCTTGGCTTGTGTTCAAAGTGCACAGGAGGGCTCCTCCAAGGGGCACAAAGCAAATGTGACCATGGGAGAACAGAGCCAGCCCTGGCTTATCACTGTCAGAAATATTTGGAAGGAGCAGCACAAACTGCTTGGGGACTGAGAAAGGAAGGAGGGGCAGGCTCCAGTGTGGTGATTGCCCTGCAGGTCAGATGATGGGTCAGGAAGCAAGGGGCTCATGAGGCGCCTCTGCCGAACAGAGGAGCCCTCAGGGAATGACTGCTTAGGCCAAGTGCTCTGCCTAAGCTGGGGAGGTCTATGCAGAGGGAATTACAGGGCGTAGCTTGCACGGCCATGCTTACCTTGAGGGATGCCGTACTTCTCCATCCCCATTGGATTTGATGGTGTCACACAGTTCATGGTCACCTCTTTCCTTAGGCACTGGTCAATATCCACGGCACTGAAGAAAGCCACTGACTGTGGTAGATCCTGGAGGCCCAGTTTGTAGGCAAACATGCACCTGGGAGAACAAGACAGCAGGTGGGACACTGCTGGACATCACCCTTGGCCTTGTCACACCCAGTTCTCATCAGCCACGGCTTCACCAAACACTGGCCAGCCACCCTTCACAGGTCACTCTGCACCCACATCACTCAGCAGGTGGGGGGCAAGGTGCTTTTTAAGTCCTGGGTAGCAGGAGGGTCATTGCTAAAGTGGGTGTGGGAGGAACAGAGTAACAGTGCCTCCTCAGAAGTAGCGGAGCCTCCTTGGGAGAAAGGAAGAAACCAGCCCTTCACTGCTGGCTAATCCTCCCAGGCAGGCAGAGCAGATGCTGGATTTTCCCAGCAGGAAGCCCTGTGCTTGCAGGAGCTGGCACAAAGGCAGGAGCGTCAGGGTGCCTGTCCCCACTGAGCCTGCTGCACTGGCACAGAGAGGCTGTTTGTGGTGTCCCTGCCTCCACACAGGAGAAAACAGCTCAGCCTTGGACGGCTCCTGTGTCACCAAGTACCCCGCAGTGCCGGGAAGGGGATTTGCCAAAGTTGGCTGTGCCACAAGCTGGATCAACAGGAACCCTTTGAGGGTTCTAGGCTGAGCTTGGTTTTGCATGGGGCAGGGAAGCAGTGGGACTGCAGAGACAAGCCCCGCCCCTTGCTCTCCCCGGAAGGCAGCAGGGAACGAGGGATGGGACAGTTTCAGGCTCCCCGTTGCTCAGCCAAGCCCGAGGGCTGCTGCCACAGGATGGCTGCAGACCTGAAGGGGGCAGGAAGCAATGTGTTCCCACCCCAACAGAGCACAGTGACTGGCCCCATCTCTGCAGGAGGCAAAAGCTGAGGATATCCCCCTCTTGCCAGCATATTATCCCTGGAAATCAAAGCCGAGGTCCATTTACAGCCACCTTAAGTCACGCATGAAGGAACTGCAGCCTCCAGTGCTGCCAACTTGCCCCGAGCAGAAGAAAACTGCTCTGCACCAGTTTGCTGTAGGCAAAGCCAACCCCAGCCCCTTTAACTCGCCTGTCCCACCCCAGAGGCACTGCTGCTCCTCCCCAGGAGACACCACAGCTGTCAGGTCTCACCTTGTGAGGAGGTTGGTGATCTGCAGGGCCAGGGCTGCCCGGTAGCGATCTTGCTGCTGGACCAGGTAACGCACCTCGTCGTGGATGCTGATGCAGAAGCGCCCCTTGATGTCGAACTCCTCGAAGAGCCACTTCATGGCAACCAACATGAGGTGCAGGTAGTCAACAGCTGAGCTCTGCACCACCCAGTTTACTCTGCTGGTCAGAAACTGGTGAAACAAAATGCAGATGGAGAGTAAGAAAGCACTGGGTCCAGGGCAGGGCCCCCTACAGGATAGCTCCTGTGAGAAATCCGTTAAATTCAGGGTTGTTGGGTTTTCTCGATCCCACGGAAATAAAGGGCCAGTGGGTTTCCTGAATGGCTACAAGAGCCCACTGGGTTTCCAGCACCTAAGAAGGGCTGAGCATGGAATTGCCATTTTGGAGAAGATGAGGAAAGCCAAACACCCAGCAGCCCAGAGCTGCATCCTTACCTCCCCCTTGACCATGGCAGGCTCCAGGGCCCTGCTGATGTGACAGCCCAACACCGGGGTCTGCGGGGTGGGGGATAAGGCGATGCTCTCCAGCTTGTTGAACATCTCGGACTCAGTGCCTCCAGCCCACACTCGGTGACCCACCACATTCCACTTACCCCTCTTCCGGGACCTGTGGGGCAGAGGGGAGGTTTGCTGAAGTGTGGGAGGAGGCTGCAGGTCCCTTTTTGAGAACCTCAAACGCTCCCTCCTGGCTGGGGGCAGCTGGATGAGACCGGCTTAATTGTTCACTGGGAGAGTGGATGAAACTGAGAGCCCCTCAAATCAAACCCCCCTGGCCCTGGAGGAGCAGGGAGGACCAGGACTAGCCACCCTCATCTCCCTTCTCTGCCCCCTGCCTGTTGGGCTCCAGCTCCCTCTGCCTCACATCCTGATGGATGCCACAGAGCCACACAGGCTCAGACCATCTCACCTTTTCATGGCTTCTCTCTGGAGTCGCTGGACATCCTGGGCTGACACCGATCCATCCTCCGCCCTGTCCACAGCCAGGTCCAGCTGCCTTGCCAACCACTCCCCCTCCTCAGACAGATGAAACCTGGAGGGAAGAGCGAGTAACCCAGCTGCCATGGGACACTGCCCCCATCCCTGTCCCTGCTCAGCCCAGGCAGCACCCACCTGCGGATGCCCTTGGTGACCGCGTACATCTGCTGGGCCTTCTCGCGCGCCTGCTGCTGCGTCAGCCGGTGGTTGAACTGCATCAGCAGCCGCTCGGCGAAGGGCTGCCCGGCCCCGTAGATGCGCCCGTAGTTGAAGACCTTGGCGTGCTCCCGGCTGATCCCCACCGTGGCGGCCGTCTTGCTGTGCAGGTCTGTTGCATTGCTCTTCTTCCCCTGCAGGGTCATCCAGCCGAAGGCTGTGCAGCCTGAAGGAGGGGAGCAGAGGTTGGACATCCAATGGGACCAGGACTGGGAGGTCACCCCGCTACCCAGCAAAGAGGCACAGCCCCAGCTCACCGTGCATGCCGGCGAAGTGCGCCTCGCCGAGGACAGCGGCTATCCAGAGCTCCTGGGAATCCACGTCTGCGCCCACCAGGGAGTAGCCGGGTGGCACCTGGACCATGGCTTTCAGCTCACTGCCCACCCGGTCGGCCTGCAGGACATGATGCGCAGCTCAGCACAGCCCTCTCCTCCTCCCCAGCACAGCCTTCCTCCCGCAGCCACAATGCGTCGGCACGGCACCCTCCATGCCCCTAAGTTTTGCTCTCGAAGTGAACAACAGGTTTAACATGTGGGGCATCACCCCCTTGGTCAGTCCCTCCAGCACAAAAGAAGGGGAGATGAGGAAGGATGGAAGCAGGCACTTTGGTGTTTTCTTCTCCTTTCACCAAATTCTGAAGCCCCAGACCCTCTGCTCACTCCTTCCCCTCTCCCCAGCTCACAGCACATCAGCAAGAGAAGAGCCCCAGCACTGGCCCTGCCACCTCAAATCCCAGCATCCATCCCCAACTCCTATTTCCAACACAGGCAGCTCCCACCAGTCCAAAACACACAGAGCATGCCCCAAAACACCCTGTAAGGATCCAAGCAGGGCCATACCCGGGCATTGCTGGCCGTCAGCCAGGTGGGCTCCACCGCCCGGCGGGTGATGGTGCCTGCAGTCACCACCTGCGGCAGGATGGCTCCATAACTGTCCTCCTCATTATAGTCAGGATGCCTGGGAGAGAGGTGAGGGTGAGCACCATCCCATGAGAGCCCTCCCAGCGCAGGGTGGAGGGATTTGGGGCATTCCTCCCCGTACCTGGTCACCACACGAGGAAGCTCTCCCTTCTTCAGCCACACCACTATCTGGGAACTGCGGAGACACAAGGCAGGTGAGATGCTGAGTCCCCCATACACCCACATAAACTCCCCTGGTCACAAAGCAGCCTCCACCCACAGGGATGTCACAGTGAAAGCAGCTGCTCACCTGATCCGCTTGTGAGCATTCCTCCAAAACGAGATCATTTTGTTAATCTCAAGGGCTCTGGTGCCGTGGGTGCGGCCCACAGCAGCCCGCAGGGTGCCATCCTCCATCTGGGGCAGGAAATCCTTGGCAAAAGGGCTTCCCACATTGTTTTCATTCCCGTCCTTTAGCAGGAAAAGAGGTGTCAGGGCTCAGCCCATCACCACTCCACAGCAATAAAGCTCTGTGCATCCTCCTGTCCCAGCTACAGACACAGTTTCCACCACCTAATCCCATGGGAAGAGTTCACGTGGGCCCCAGGAGTGCTGCAGCACTGGGGTGACAGGAAGAACTCCAGGAGCCCCAACTTGCCTTGTGAGGCAGCTTGAAGAACCAGCACCCAGGGATGTTGACATCATTGTAGGGACCATTGCCATGGTGGTACGAGGGCTGGCTCATCTCCGCCCTGTCGCAAAATTCATCCATCTCCTCCTGTGACCAGCAATGTGAGGTGATGCTGGGAACACCTTCAGGCATGGCTGGAGGGGGAAATCAAGGAAAGAGGGACCAATCCACCACCCCATCCCACAGGAAACCCCCCTTACCTGCACCAGGCTCTGGTCCACCCTGCCCATTTTCTCTTCTGCATCCACTTCCACACGGCTCAGCTCCTCCACCTGAGGCAGAGAGGGAAGTCAGTTCAACCACCAATTCTCCAGCAACACTTATTATAGGGTATTTCTTACTTGCAGGCCCTGGAGCAGCACACAGGGCTGGTTTTCACACGCACAGAGGAAGAAGCACAGCCCCACACCTTCCCCCCAAGGGACCCTCCATCCCTTCCTTCACCTTCTGCCACATCGTGCTGCCATCCATCACCAGCAGCTCATCCTCCATGGCAGCCTCCAGCCCCGGGGGCTGCTCCTTGCCCTTCTCCAGGCAGTACTGCTTGTACAGGTTCTCAATCACCCTGGCAGAGGAGAGGACAGAGCTCACACACCCACATGGGGCCTGAGGCTCTGGGGCAGCACCTGGGCAGAGTCCCAGGGAGCTCCCAAATACCCCCACGGAGCATCCCCCAGCTCAGTAGGCTACTACATCCCTCTCACCTGTATGGGCAGGAAGGCTCATCAGTCACTGAGGGGGTTGCTGGCAAATTGTCCTGCCGCCCTGGCACCAGGTATCCCCAGCCATGCTTGTCTGAGTAATGGAGGGGGAAACCATCCCAGGCCAGGCGCATCAGCTTCGGGGTCACCCTCATCTGCAGGCTGATGAGGCTGGGTCCGGGCACCCACCCTGCCTCCTCCAGGCGTGGGCACAGCTTGCGGTACCAGCTGGGGAGCAGCAGGGATGAGTCAGAGAGCACAGGGCAAGCCCTGGGGACACCCAGGGTCCCCAACTCACCCCGGGTGGCCTGGCAGGTGCTGGAGTCTCTTGGGTTGCAGTGCAACTGTCTCCTTCAGGCGTTCCAGACTGAGTTGGCTTGCAGGGACTTTCAGCTCTTCATCCTCGCTGGGGGGACCAGGGTCTGGTGGGACAAGGAGAACTGGCTGCCAAAGAGCCCTCCATGACACTCCTCTGGGAACAGGGACCTCAAACTAGCCCCCCACCACATGCCCCAGCATGGGGACACAGGCCAGCAATGCTTCACCCTGAAGCACCAACAAACCTCGTACCTTTTTCTGGGCACCCCTGGGAAGGCACCCCGGAACATCCCTCTGTCCCCACGGATCACCTGTGCTCACCCTCCTGCCACTCCTGCGCTGACCCTTCTGCACCCATTGCTGCTGGGAAGGCTTGGCTGTTCCCATCCTCATCTTTCTTCTTCTTCTTTTTTGGGTTCTTCTTTTGTTTAAACTCCTGCGTGTCCCACTCGAGATCCCAGAGCCAGGGGTCATCCTTGTACCTGATGACATACTGCTGTCACATCACAGCTTTGCTCCTGTCTCTCACATCTACCCACAGTCCTCCAAGGACCACCTGGGCATCTGGGCTCCTTCCTGGGAGCAGCCCCAGCCCGTGGTACCTGTGCTCATGCAGCAGCTGGCAGGCATCGTTGGCCAGGTTCATCAGGGACTTCTTCATCTCCTTCTGCAGCTCCTCGTAAACGCCCTGAGCATCGTCCAGGTACCTCTTCCAGTTCCCATTGACCGGCAGGTAGGACACCCCCATCTCCAGCATCCCTGCAAACGTCACAGGGTGGGGACACCTAGAGCCCAAAGCAGCGAGGAATTAGGCATCTGATGGAGGGAGTTGTCCCTGGAAGCACCAGACTATGAGACACCATGAACGTGTCTTCACCCGGAGTTTCCCAGTCTCGCACAAGAGCCTAAACCCACAAGGATCCCTGTATCTTCTGCCTGCCCTGTGCATCAATTGCTGCCCTAAAAACAACAACCCTATGCAACAATCCCAAAGCTGTATTGCTCTGAGCTGCCTCAGAAGACCTGCTCACCTTCTCCAGCCTTGCTGTGCTGCTGTTTGTTCCTGCTCACCTACACAGGGGAGGTCTAACAACCCTCCTGAAAAGAGCTTCAGGACACCCTAAGGACAAGAGGAGCTACATCCCATCCCCAGAGGGATTGTGACCCTCCCTGCTGCCCACTAAGCCCACAGCCCCTTGGCCAACATCAGCCAGAGCTTGGCAACTCTCACCTCTCCATGAAGAGTGGCAGCTGCTCCTGAAACACCTCGTGGGTGGCCTGGACATCTCGGGCACAGTACGACATCAGGTCCTGGGGACAGTGGCAGGTTGGAGCAGGCAAAGAAGCCACCTCCCTGCCAGCACAGGACAAGGCACCGAGGCTGCGGGAGCACTGGGGATGTCAGAGCAACGACCCCAACAGCTGCTACCACCCTGCTCCCACCTCCAGCTCCCACTGTCAGGATGTGATGGGATGGCCTCCCGCACCTGGAAGTTACTCCTGATGTCAGCCATGCTCCCCTTCACAAAGATCTCCCGTGCCTCCTTCTCCAGCGGTTCCCCCCCGACATAAAGCGCGTGCACATCCACCAGGTTGTTGATGCTGCTGACGTGCACCCAGTCCCACGACGTCATCTGTGCACAACAGGGGGTCAGACAGTGTGGGACAAGGACCGGCCATGGATGTGATTTGGATGGGTAAAGGATGTTGCTACTCCAGTTTAAATCAGGGCCACCTCATCTGGAAGGTGCTGGGAGAGCTTCACACAGCAAAGCTGCTCCAGCAGATCCCGTTCTGCCAGTACAGGAGCAAATGGTCCCATTACAGGAGCACACAGCCCCCTCTCACCCAGACCACTGCCAGTGGCTCAGCTCCCTCACTCACCGCTGGCCCCTCCGTTTTGCTGCGTGTTTTCTTCATGTGCTCCTTAACTTGCTGCATCCCCTTCCTCTTGCCATGCTTGGCAGCCATCCAGAGGCTGCGCTGGAAGCCCGTCAGCCCCGATATGGCCATGTGCATGCTCATAGTGTCCAGGAAACGCATCTGAGAGCCCTGGGACACAACAAGGGGGAGAAAAGAGAGGGTTTGGGAAATGCTGGAGGAACTGCAAGTCCTCTGCTCAAGGTGCTTTTGTCAAGACAAGGCTTTGTCTCCCACATCCATCTTTTGAGAGCCAAGAGCATCCCCAGCACAGCGTGTCAGCTGCTCAAAGCCTCCTGTCACACCCCCAGCTGCCAACCTGCAGCCTCCAGCAGCCTTCAGCAGCTTTATGGGGTGCAAGAGTATCTCTCTAAAGAGATGCAACCTCAACCTACTCCGCAGGACAAAGTGAACACAACCCTGGGGTACCTGTGCAGAACAGGATCTGCAAAACAATTCACAAGAGCCAATGTAAACAGTTATCTGGGTAAGAAAATGCAGCTGCCAGGCATAAATCAATGGCTTGGCAGTTCACCTGGATAAGGTATTGCTCCTTGATGAATGCCCGGTCGAAGGCCACGTTGTGCCCCACCACCACTCTCTCCCTCCAGTCCTCCTTGCCGGCACAGCTGGCACCTGCCGGGCTCTCCATGGGAATGAGGTCGGCCAGGGTAAGGTGGCTGGACCAGGAATATCGCTGCTCCAGCAGCCGCCTGCTGCACCACGAGTACCTGCAGGGGACACACAGCTGTAACAAATAAAGCAGGAGCTCCTGGGATAACAAGCACCTGCTGTGCTGTGGGGTGCTGAGCAGGATCCCGCCTGTGGGAAGGAGGTGACCCACCCTGGGGAGTGTCACACTTGCTAACCAGAACACACATCCCACATTCCAGAACCGTGCTCTGGGACTTCATTGCATTTTCCCTGCAAGCCAGCAGTGGACTGCAACAAAAGGCTCCACTTTGGGAGCATCCCAATCGTCCCAAAGCTGTGTCCCCCTCTGCTGCTCTGACTCCCCTATCAGTGCTGGCACCGCATCTCACCAGGCATTTGGCGAGACCACCACAGCCAGCGTTGGACAGTGGCCATCAGCCACGCACACCTCCACGTCCAGCACCATTGCCCGCTCCTCGGGGAAGTCCACAGGCTCTGCTCTCCCGTCGGGGCCGTAGCGGGTCCAGCCCAGCTGCCATGCCCACTGGGTGGGCAACGGGGGCAGCTCACACCTCAGCAGCTCGTTGGCCGCCTCCAGATAGGGCAAGCTCTGCTTCTGCGCCAGGAGGCGAAAGTGCTCGTCGATGTTGTCCCCGTACATGCGGGGCAGCCGCAGGTCCACGTCGGGCAGCGTGGAGGTCTCCTTGCCCCACAGGTCGTGGCGCTGCAGGTGCTCCACGCTCCGCTGCACGTCCGCCGCCGAGTAGCGCACCTGGGCACCACGGAAGATTTGCTCGTGGAGGGTCCTGGAGAGCATCTGGATGTTGAGGGGGTTCATGCGCCGCTGGCCCGTATCCTGGCTCGGCTCCTGTGGCAGCGGGCGACTGGCCGAGGAGCTGGAGGGGCATCGCTGGGGCTGGGGGCTACAGCCCCTCACCGACCGCCTCCAGGGCAGGCGTCTCATCGCCCCCCGCTCCGGGGTGTGCCCCGGCTGGAGCTGCGGGGACAGAAACGGCGAGGGGTGAGCTGGGCACTGACCGGCACTGACCACCACTGCAGGCCCCCCAGCACTGTCCTGTGCAGCCATGCACCCCTCTGTACAGCCGTGCCCCTTATACAGGCAAACCCCCTGTACAGCCACACCCCCTATCCAGCCGTGTCCCCCTGTACAGCCGTAACCCCTGTACAGCTATACCGCCTATCCAGCCGTGCCTCCTGTACAGCCATAACCCCTGTACAGCCGTGTCCCCCTGTACAGCCACACCCCCTATCCAGCCGTGCCTCCTGTACAGCCGTGTCCCCCTGTACAGCCATAACCCCTGTACAGCCATACCGCCTATCCAGGCGTGCCCCCCATACAGAGGTTTCCCTCCCAACTCGCCCCCAGCCCCCACCTGGTCCCTCCCGCGCCGCCCGGGCCTGGCTCGGCGGGCAGATCCAAACACGGGAGCTCCCGGGCGCTTCCGGCCGCGCTGACGTCCCGTCCCGTCCCGCCCCCTCCCGCTCCCGGCCCGGCTCGCCTGGGATTCGCTGAGTAGGGCACGCAGAAAGGCGGGAGTGGAGGCGGCCGCGTGGCCTAATGGATAAGGCGTCTGACTTCGGATCAGAAGATTGCAGGTTCGAGTCCTGCCGCGGTCGTGAGGCAGCGCTGCGCTGGCGCACGGTCCTTTTTGCTCCGCCAGCCCGTGCCGTGGCCCCGCGGCTGCCGTTCCGCCGATTTTGGGGTCACCGCACTCAGCGGTCGCGCTTTGCTCCTGTTTTCAACCGGAGCGCGGAAAAAGGCGGGGGTTGGCTGCTGGGACCACGAGTCGGGCAAGGCGGCCCCGGGATCAGCCCTCGGCAGGGATGGGAGTGGAGCGCTCTGTCGTCTGCGTCCTGCGGGCACACGAGCTCCATCCACCTTCTCCACCCCGTGCCCGGGGTGATGAGATCAGCTCCCACCGCCCTGGTCCCTGTCATCCTGAGAGCCCGGAGCCTCACGGCTGGGTTGGGAACAGCGTGGGGACCAGAGTCTGTGGGGCCAGAGGTGAGAGCAGGGCACGTGGTGTACATGGGGACATCTCGGCCACTGCGGGTGGAGCAGTGGCTGGAGAGCCAAGGATGAGCACTGGGTGTGGGGTAATGGGCTGTAGGGTGCAGGGAATGGATGTATGGCACAGGGAAGGGGATGTAGTGCACAGGAAATGGGACACAGGGTAAAGGGAATGGGATGTAGGGTGCAAAGAGTGGAGTGTAGAGTGTGAGGAATAGGATGCAGGGTGCAGAGTATAGGTTGCACAGTTTGGGGCAAAGGCCACAGGTGCAGGGAATGGGATGCAGGGTTTGGGGACAAGGCCATAAATGCAGGGAATGAGACATAGGGCAGAGGGAATGGGACACAGGAATCATGGAAAAGGCCACAGGTGCAGGGAAAGGGATACAGGCTGCAAGGAATAGGATGTAGGGTGCAAGGAATGGGATGTAAGGTGTAGGAAATGGATGCAGGGTACAGGGGATGAGATGCAGGGATTGAGGAAAAGGTCACAGGTGCGGGGCAGAGGTGGCAGGGTGCAAGAAATGGGATGCGAGATGCAAGGAATGGGATGTAGGGTTCACAGAAAAGGTCACAAGTGCAGGGAATGGAATGCAGAGTGTCGGACAGGCATTTCAGAACGCAAGGAAAGGTGTGCAGGTTGTGAGGGAAGGGAAACAGGAAGTGCCAAGGTCAGGGCAGGTGAGTGCAGACTCCCTGGGTCCCGCAGGAGCGGTCCTGGCCGGGAAGGTGGCTCCTGGCAGAGCACAGCCCGGCCTTGGCATTGCCGGGCGCTGTGCCAGGCTGGGCCATGTCGAGCCGGGCCGGGCCGGGCCGGGCCGAGCCGCCAGGTGGCGCTGCGGCCCCGCCGGTGCCGCCCGGGCCGGGCCGGGCCGGTCCCCGCGGGGCCGTCGGGGCGCGGACACCGCTCCGGACCCGTCCCGCTCCGCGGTCCCCACGGGGCACCGGGCAGGGGCACCGGACACTGTGACCTCCCCTTCTCCCCTCCTGGCCCCTACGGAACTCCAAACCCGGAGTGCGGCTCCTCCCCAGTGCTCCAGCTTCACAACACACTCTCCTTGTGGGTGCAGGATTGGGGGGGGATGGAGGGTGAGGAACTGCAGCACCCCGTTCTCCGCAAAGGCAGAGCCAGCATGGGATTTGAGAAACGCACATACACAAACAGCGAGATCCTGTGTTCTGCGGCTTTGAATGCATTTCACGGTCCCCCGGTGCACCCCAAAGTACCTGCTGCGTCAAAGCCTAAGATTCGATGGGGGGGTTGTGCTTCACCCTATTTCACCCGGCAACGGAAGGTACTCGCTGCCTGAGCCTGGCAGGACCCGGCCCCACAGGGGGTGCCTGTCCTCGGCCACCTCCATACCGGGAACTTAAGGTTTCTCGGTCCTTCAGCGGGAGCTTGGGGGCGCGAGGGGTGTGGAGCCGACGGGAGGGATGCTCCAAGGCTGCGGCTGCTCTGGTCAGAATGGAAAAGCCATGAGCTGCCCTGGGACGAAGCGAGGAAGGGTTTGGGAACCCCCGGCAACGGGGTGGCTCTGGGACTTGGATGCACTTGTTCTCCCTTTGGTTTCAATATGTTAATGCTGATTTCTCTTATTTAGGGTCTTTTATCCACTTTTTTTTATCGTGGTCGCGAAAAATTAAATTAAAAAAAAAAAATCCAAGCCCTCTGCATCACAAAAATTCCCCTTCTCTCCAAAGCGGAAATAAAAAAAAATTAATTCTTCTCGAAATGCTTCTCGCGGCAGTGCCTTGGGGAGGGTTGATGACAACGAGCTCCGTTGCCTTGTCCACAGGCAGGACCGGGCTGGTGCTGCCTATGTTTCACCCGGATGCGGGCAGGGACAGAGGTTCGAAAAGGCACAGCACCACTGTATAAAAAAAATCACCACCACAAACAACCCTAAATAACCTAAAAAAATCCTCCGTTTCAGCAGAGATGGCTGTAATGTATAATTCGAAATGTGGTGTGTATAGTCTTTTTTTTTTTTTTCCCCCTAGGCTTTTTGTTTTTCTGTCGGGGAAGCATCCCCATCCCGGTGCGCCCCGTCGGGGTCACGACGAGAGGTGGGAGATGCGACTTCTCCCCCACTTCTTGGAGACCCCACTCCCCGCCGGGAACTCGATGCTGTCGGTGGGATAATGGGGCGGTGGGACTTTGTTTAACCCCGTTGCCCCCGGGGCCAGAGGTCAAGGGCTTCCTCTTCCCCCGGGACATGGCAGAGAGGCCGTCGGTCACAACACGAGGAGCGCGGCGGGGAGGGGGATGTGACGGCCGCAATGTTTCCCCCGCTCCGCCGCGGCCCTCACGTGCGATCGGCGTGGGACCCCGTAAACCTCCATGTCTCCCCGGCATCGAGAGGCTGAGGAAGGCTCCAGGTGGGTGTTTTGGGGGAGCAAGGGGCGGTCAAACATCACCACGGGGCAGAGGGGGATGCGAAGAAGCGGCCCCTGCCCTCCAGCAACCCCGGCTCTGCCTTCCCCTCCCAGCTGGAGCAGGACGCTTTTACCGGAGTACGGATTTTATCGGGATTTCACCCCCTCCCTCCACAGGCAGAGATATCTCAGCTGCCCCCCACCCCGGAGCCAAGAAACAGGAGAGAAACGGGCAATTTTTATAGCTGACGTACGGGCTTACGTGAGAATCCGTGCCCAGCACTGCTCTTTCAGGTTTTTTCTCTTGAAATAACCCTTCCGTGCAGCTCGCACCCCCCTATTCCAGCTCACACCCCCTCTTCCAGGCTGGGGGGGAAGTCAGGAGAGGGGGAAGCGAAAGAGGAAAGAAAAGCACCCCCCAACATCCCGCTCTTTTCCTGCTCGGGCAGCAAGCCCTGTAGCTCCCAAAGTGAGCGGCGAAGAGGGCGACGGGAGACGGGCGGGAGCCGGCTCCGAGGTGGAGGGGTCGGGGGTGGAATAAGAATAGGGGAGGACCGTCCTTTTCGGGATCAAGGGAGAACCAACGAAGGAAGGAGGCTGGCGGCACCGCGGGCATCCGAGGTAAGTCCCTCTCCTGCCCGCAGCGGTGGTACCTGAGCCCAGACGCGGCTGCGGGTAATGCTTTGAGGATTCAAAGGAGCCCGATCCCGGGGGATGCCCATCCCCGGGGCTGCTCCGTCCCGGCCAACGGGCCGGGCTCTGCGGGGCCGGGGCTGCTTTGGCGGCTGCGGCTTCTGTGGAGATTGGTGCCGGTTATCCCGGTCCGGGAGCTGCAGGCAGCCCCTGCCCCGCGCCATGCCCGCTCCCTCGGGGCTCGGCCGGGGTTCCCCCGGGCCAAGCAGCCCACGGAGCCCGCTCCCAGCCCCCGGGGCTCCTCCCGTGCGTGTCTCAATTCGCTCAGGCTTGACTTGGCAATAAGCTCTCTCAATAGGGTGACAATAGAGCCCCGGTGGGACCCGAACAAAGAATTTGAAAGTAGTTAAATTGCAGGACACGTCCATCGCCTGGGTGCTTGAATTAAAAAAAAAAAAAAAAAAAAAAAAAAAAAAAAAAAAAAAAAAAAGAGAGAGAGAAAGAAAAAATCGGAGAAAAGAAAAAGGAGGGAGACTTTTCTTTGGGCTGGTGAGAAAATGCTCAGGGTAAAAGTTGGTTTGGCGTCTTCATTTCAGCGACAATGGAGCAGAGCTAATTCAATAGGAAACGCGGGGATTTTTTAATGAAAAGACCGCCGGGGTTACACCGAAGTTAAGCTCTTGTGAATTAATTATTAGGGCAAATAAACTGGGAGGGGGGAGAGCTCGGGAGGGAGTGTTGCAATTTCTTAATATTCTCCTTTTCGTGTTTAACGACAATGCCATTAGGTTTTCGACTCTGAGTGAGCTAAAGGATTTCTTACACTCCCCGGGAAGAGGAGAAGACGTGCTTTTTTCCCCCTTTCTTTTTCTTTTTTTTCTTTTTCTTTTTTCTTTTTTTTTTAATGGTGTTAATTGCTTTTAAAATAAAAAACGATGGAATTTGGCAATGAGCTCCAGTTTCTGCTGGCGGTGGCGTTTGGGGTTGTATTTCCTTTCGTGGCAACTCACAAATGCAAAAAGGAAAATAACGGGGGAATTTAAAAACATGAATGTAAAGGCGAGGCGGCATGTTCGGCTGTTGCAGATCTCTCGGGCTCGATCGGTTTATTTTTTCCTACATAGAAAACCTGTCTGGGGATCCCTGTGTATTCATCGGGGCGGCGAGAGACTCCCCAGAGCCGCTCCGGGGCATCGGTGGAGTGAATCGGAGATAAAAAATAGGAGCCAGGTTAAACGCAGGAAGGAAGAGGAGGAGAGGTCGGAAGCGAAGTAAAGGTGTGCCAGGAGGGATTGGGGTGGGGGTGTGGGGGGGTGGTTGTGTTTTTTGGGGGAGGGCTTTTTTCGACTTACAGCAGAGGCTGCAGGTGGTGCAGTGTGTGTGTGATTCTGTAAAGACGGTGAGGAAGACAGAGGCTGAGGGGAGTGGAGTGGGGACGCTCCGGCGGTACCTACGTGCCCTCGCCCGGGTCCCAGCTCGCTGCGGCCGCTGCGCTGCGGCTGTCGGGGCGAACCGGGCTCCGGGGCTCGGCCTGTGCTTCGGAGAGAGCACTGGCACGGCATAGCACGGGTCGGCCCGGCAAGGCTCCAGGAGTAACCCCCTTTCCAGGGCCGGGGCTGCGGCCCGGAGACAGCCCGTGCCCGAGCTCTGCCCGACGGCCGCAGGTGGGCCGTGCCGAGCCGAGCCGTGCCGGCCCGTGCCGAGCCGTGCCGGGCACTCGCCGATCCGTTCAGCATTTGGACAGCGGTGCGGGGCCGGGGCGGTGGCTGCGGGGCGCTGGGAGGTGCCCGGGGCGGCAGAGGGCAGGGGCGGCCTCAGCCCTCTCCCTGTCCGCCGTGACTGGGGGCTGTTCCTCAAGGAAAGGGGGCACCGCCAAGACGGGATCGGGCGGCAGAGGGGAGCCCAGCCCCAGCTCTTCCCCCGGAGAAGCGCTCCTCGGAGCCGGGGCTAGAGTGGGGTGCCCGGCGGGGCGGCCAGGTAAGCCCTGGCAGCCCCGCGGGAGTGGGCGGCAGAGGGGCTCACCGGGAGGAGGGGGGTACACGACCCCCCTCCCCCGAGCAGCCCCGTCCTCGGCTGGTAATTAAGGGGTGAGGCGGAGGGGCTGCGCTTTCTGCTCGGCGGAGCCTGCCAGCCACCAGCCCCCGCCGCCACCGCCGCCTTCCATCCGTCCTCCTCCTCTCCCCCTCCCTCCCCCCGCCTCCTCCCCTCCCCCTCTCCCTCCTCCTCCTCCTCTCCGCCATGGTTGGAGTGAATAGGCGGCTGCTGGGCTGACGTCAGTGCGGGCAGAGCCTGCCGGCGGCGGCAGCTCCCGGCCAGCGACCAGAGCCGGCACCGGCAGCAGCCGGGAAGACACACGGAGCGCGGGCAGAGCCGCCTCCGCCGCCCCCGCCGGTCCGCGCCCGGGGCTGGGGGCTGCGGGGGACATCGCTCGGCCAGGGGCAGCCCTGCCCGCCCCTCCGCCCGCCCCGGGGAGGGGAATGGCCCCGCCGCCCGCTTCGCCCGGGGACCGCCGTCCTGCCCTCCGCAAGGCAGCAGAGTGAGTGTCGCGGCCGGGCATCGTCGCCTCGGTGGGGCGGCCCCAGGGAGGCGGGAGGGCGCGGGGGAGTCGTTTGCTCCGGGGGGGACACACCGGCTGCTGGAGGGGGAGGAGGGAGGCAGGGAGAAAGGGAGGGGGGAGACGAAGTTGGGCCGGTCCCCGCCGGAAAGTTGGGCGCCTCCAGGTGCCGACACCACGCGGGATCGGGACCGCCCCGCGCCGCACCGTGGCTACGGCTCACCCTTCGCAGGGGACGAGTGGGAGACACGGGGGGCCTTTTGCTGCCGGGGACGCGTTTGCTCCGACAGCCTCTCTCTGTCTACCCGGGACATTGCAGCTCGAGAGCAGGGCCCGGGGCGGTCTGAGTCCCGACGGGGCGGCGGGGAGCCGGGGTCGAGCGCTGCCGGGGTGCTGTCGAGTTGCCCCCAAACCTCCCCGTTCGCCGGCTGGAGAAGCTGCACCGGACAAAACGCCTTGATGAGGCCGAGCCTCCCTGGGCATTCAGTCTTTAGGCTGTGAGAGAAATCTCGGGTTCCCGGAGAAGTTCTTCCTCCCAGTGCAGCGTGTGCTGCTGCTGGGCCTATTTTTCGGTGGGAGGAGGGGGGTACGGGGACGTCTCGCTCCCCTGCTCGGATTTACCGCCAAGGAGCAGCAGCGTGACTACCGCTGCTCGTGCACGGCTTCTGGTGCTGAAGGATTTATTTCATTTTTTATTTGTTGTATCCCTTTTCTTTGCTTTTTTTAAAAAAATGCATTTTATTTTATTTCATCCCTGTTTATTATTATTTTATTTTTCTTTCTTTTTTCCTGTTTGTTTGAATTTTTCTTTTTTTCTTTTTCTTTTCATTTTTTTCTCACAGTAATTCTTCCTTTCTGCTCCCTGCCTTCCCGCGAATGCTTATTTCCTTGGGGTTTGTTGTTTGGGTTTTTTTGTGTTTTGTTTTGTTTTGTTTTTTCCCGTATCACCCTGGAAGTGAAACGCATTTTAGGCCTCAGCCTTAAGGAAACCCGAATCATAGCAGTGCAGGTGGCCTGAGAGCCCGTACCTGGCCGGATCCCCTCGACGTGCCTCCACCCCCGGCCCCCGGCCGCGCAGCACCTCGCCCCGCCGAGTGAGGAGGGTCCGGGACAGTCCCCGCTTTGGTCCCGGCCCCGACGGCCGGAGAGAAAAGAGCAGCCGGGGGTGAGACGCCGCCGCTTTGCCTTTTCGGCGCCGGGAATTGCTCAGAGGCGGCTTTTAATTGCTAAGCAAAGCGACGCGTTTCCCTCCCGCCCGTCGGGACTGCCGCTTCTTTGCCAAGCCCCGATGGTGGGGATAAAATAAAAAAAAAAAAAAAAAAAAAAAAACACAACCCCCCCAAAAAAAACCAATTAGGAGAAGATGCAGCTCGAGGCGGAGAGGAGCGGGGGGTTACTCCAGGTTGGCTAAAAATAACTTCTCCTAATTAAAGTGACGTCAGACGTGCAGGACGTAGAAGAGGGGAAGGCAGCGGTCTCGTTACTGGGCTATCACGTTAAATAATTCAGGGACGGCCCGGTGACCGGGCTCTTCCGAGGTGCGGCCGACGGGGCCTCCTGCCTCGCCCGGCGCGGGGTCACCCGAGGAGGGAGCGGGCGCCGGGGCCGTCCTGCCCGCGGGTGGGCGCGGAAGGCCCGCGGGGCGCCGGGGCCGGAGCAGCACCATGGCCAGAGCCACGCCGGTACCGCCGCCCCTCCCCGTCCCGTCGGGCCGCCCGCGGCCGAGGGTTGTTTCCTCTCGTGAGTGCGTGCAGAGGAAGGACGGTCCCACAGTCCCCGCGGCCCCCGTGGGCAAACCAGGTGAGGCAGGACGGGGGCTGGCTCCGGTCGATGCCCGCTGCAGCCACCGGAGCTCCGGAGCACGGGCAGCCCTTGCGGATTCCTCCCCAAGATGCTCGCTAGTGCTTTGCCCTGTGCCAAGGAGCCATTTTGTAGGCATCCTGCTAAAACTGTACCAAAAAAGCTCCCCAACCTCTCCTTCCCCCTCCGTAAAAAAAAACAAAAACCCAACAAAATAGTAAAAAAAAACCCCACAGCAAACAAACAAAAATAAAACCCCACAAAATCTAAAGCCTAAAATCAACCAAAATACTCCAGGTGCCAGGTATTTTCTCCTAGGTTCTGGGGCTCTGCCTGCACGGAGAGGGTCAAGACGAGAGCTCCGAGTAGATCAAGGCATTGCCGAAATGGATCAGGGAAAAAATATTATCCTATATATTTCTGCCAAGAAAATCACGTCTTTTGAGCGGCAGAGAGAGGGGATCCCGTCTCCAGCCCCGAGCAGCCCGGAGAGGTGCGGTGGTTCACCCGCAGCATCCTCGGCTGAGCGAGACGGCGGCCCGGGGACTCGGTGCGGCGGGCGGGAGACCTTGCACGGCGACAGCCGGGCAGAGCTGCGGCTTAGCAGGGCTGGCTCTGCCCGCCCGGCCCCCCTCGCCGCTGCCGCAGGGGCGGTGGGGCTGGAGCGGGGCCGCATCGCCGCCAGAACGGCCCCGGGAGCGGGGGAAGCTGCCGGCAGCGCCCCAAGCTACTCCCCTCCACTGGGGCCCCGCGGTGAGTACGGGGGCCTCCTCCGTGGGGGGAAACCGAGGCCGGCCTGGCGAGCCCCCCGTGCCCGTTCGTACCGTCCCTGCGCCCCCGGGCCGCCTTCGGAGGCGGTGGGGTGGACGGGCGCCTTCCCACGCCCCAGCCGCGAGCACACCAACAGCGACCACCCTAACAGCAAAACCGATAAATTAAGAGAAAATCCAAGGCCGGAAAATTAAGGAGATCTGATTCGTGGCATTTTTTCCCCTGTCTCCGGAGCAGATTAAAATAAACCGCGGCTAAACCCCCTTCCGAGCTCCGGGCCGCAGGGAAGGCACTGAGGGGTTGGGGACGGAGGAAATATTTCTCTCCACCTTCCTCAGCCCCGTCGGGGCGGCCGGAGCACCCCCGGGCCCGTTTCTCGTTAGGGAGGAAGCAGGAGGGAACCTGCAGTTCCCGGGAGCCGGACAGGGGCGGCCGGGCTCGCCTGGGCTCCGGGAGCAACGCCGGCTCGCAAAGGGCTGGCAGCCCTCGTCCTTTAGCTTTTAGCCTGATTGAGATAGTAGATTTTATTTATTTAATTTTTATTTTTTTGTGAGGGGATGGCGGGGAGGGGGAGGGAGGAGAGGCAGAAATAAATAACCCGAGCAGAGCTCGCCGGGAGCCGGAGCCGGCGGGACCGGCAGGCAGCGCTCTGCCGCGGCTGCTCCCGCCGCGATCGCTTCGTTTCGCGGATCCCTCGTTTTATAGCAGGTCACATTTTACCCTTGTCTGGGATTTAAAGGAAGACGATGTTCAGAAGAATTTTTTTTTTTTTTTTTAATGAGGAGCAGGTCAGTTAAGCACCCCGCATAATCATATTTACCTCCTGGCATTTTTAGTCTGATTATTGATGCTGTTATTATTTGTACGTGCCAGATTCGCCGCTACACGCATATCGCGTTATGAATCTGTGCGAGAAATAGCAGATCGTGGAGGCGAAATAATTAAAACGGAGGGGAAACGGGGAGCAGAGAGGATCAGTGGGGGATCGCGGGTGCGTCCCCAGCCTCAGGGAAACGTCTCGGGACGGGCGGGCCCCGCGTTTGGCTGCGCGAAAAAGGGCCCTTCGGGCTGCCCCCAGGTGCGGAGACCGGACGGGGAGGGCATTGTTTGGGGAGGAGAAGGTATGAGGGAGGTGCGCTGAACGTAGGAGGGCGGTGGGGGGAGCATGGCGGGGAGAGGGAAAAATGGGAAAAGGGAGAAGGGAAAGAAAATGGATGGAAAGTGGGGAGAAAGGAAAGGCCAGGGAAAGAGAGAGAGAGTAAAAGGGAGAAGGAGAGAAGAAAAAGGGAGAGAGGGGAAAGGGAGAAGAAGAGAGGAAAGGGAGAGAGGGGAGTGCCGAGGACAGGGAGAGAGAAGTTAGTTGCGGGTGCAGGGCTGTGCAGGGGTGGGTGCTGCCCGCCTCTCCCGCTCCGCTGCCGGCTCCGCGGAGCTGCCGCGGGGGCACGTCGGGGTGGGAGGACGTGGGGGGGGGTGCAGAGCGACCCTCGGCGCAGCCCCCCGGCACAGGCCGGGCGGGAGGAGGGCGGCCGGTCCCTCCCGGTGCCGTGTCGTGCCGAGCCGTGCCGAGTCCGCCCCGTCCCATCCCATCCCATCCCATCCCATCCCGAGCCGCTGGAAAGCCCATCCCGTCCTGGAAAGCGCGGGAAAGGGGGCGCTGATTTAAATGAGGGCCCGGGGATTGGCTGGGCGCGGCGTGACGTCACTTCCCAAAGGGGGCGATTACCATGCGAGGGGAGTAGAAGTTGGGCAGTGGGGCGGGAGCGCGAGTGGCGCTCGCCGGGCCGGGCCGGCGGGATGGGCACCGACGGGCTCGGATCGGCCCCCGCGACCCTGCCCTGCCCTGCCCTGCCTTGCTTTGCCTTACCCTGCCCGGCCCGGCCCGGCTCTGCTCGGCTCAGCTCAGCTGTCTCGGTACGGCGCGGTTCGGCTCCGAGCCCCCGCGGCAGCCCGTGCGCCCGTGGCTCTGCCCCGCTTCTCGTCCTCTCCGCTTCGTATTTATCTTTCTCTCTGTCTCTTTCTCTCTCTGTTTTTTTTTTTTTTTTTTTTTTTTTTTTTAAATGTGTGTGTGGTTCCCGGTGGCAGCTCCCGGCCGCCCTGCCCCGGCCGTGCCCGCACCCTGGAGCGGACGGACGGACGGACGGACAGACAGATGGCCGGCATCCCCGACGGAGGGATGTTTCTGTCTTTGGTTATCTAGCTGTATGAGTGTTGTGGAGCCATCATAAAGCTAGATAACCGAAAGTAGAAATGACTTCCAGACCTGCTCGCCCGGGGGAAGCGGCCGCACCAGGACCGGCGGTGCAGAGACGGCCCGACTCGCCGCCCTGGGGCTCCAGGTAAGGGCTGCGGCTCCGCGACCTCCCCGTCGGGCCCCTCCGGGCAGCCCGGGGCTCTGCGGCAGCAGGCGGGAGGGACGAGGGCAGGGGGACGAGCCCTGCGCCAATTCTTCCATTGCCAAAGAAACCTGGGATATAACTGTCGGTTAAACGCACCTCGAAATTCACTCCTCGGCTGCGGGGTGTCGCGGCTCTAGGAGGATGGAGAGAGAGCGAGCGCCCTCCCCAGAAAAATCCTCCCCCCATCCCAGCCTACAGGTCAGACCTCGAAAACTCGCAGCTTTTGGGTATTTATCCTTCTCTCTCCCTCCCTCTCTTTTTTTTTTCGGCTTTGGGTTTGATCCTGGCCTCCCTTTGGAAGGTCAAGTTGGTGATAATGTGACCAGTTTTCTTGCGCGGTGGCTGTTGCTTTTGTCCGTAGCTGCGGGGGGATGCCCGGGGAAGGGTCCCGCTGCTGAGTGCACCCCTCCGGCGTGCAGCCGCCCGGCTCTGGGGGTTCTTTGGGAGCCGAGCGCTTGCAAGGGACAAAGCCTCCCTCACCTCCGCTGAGAGCCCCAGAAGTTGAAACATAATGTGTATTACAATGTCTGACAAATAATAATAATAAAAAAAAGGGGGGGGGAGGGAAAAAGAAAAGAAAAGAAAAGCAATTGGCACATCTGCATTCCGTTCCCATGGCGACAGAAAGCACCGCGCTCTCTGTCGAGCCTTCCCGGCACGTTTTCCCAGCTGGCGTGGGGTGAGCGCCCCTGGCTGGGGCCGGGGTCCCCCGGGGACCCCCGGCACCCTGGGGCAGGCCGGGGAGCATCGCCACCAGCCCCTGGCCCGGCGCTGGTGGTTCGCATCCCGCAGGGATGATCCCCGCACTGCCGCCAGCCCACGCGGGCCGTGACAGCTCCAGGAAGGCTGCAGAGAAAAATCTTCCCATGACTGGGGTTATGAGTGGGCTGTTTTCTGGCTCTCTGCCCCCTAGAACATGCTGCAGGAGACTGGGGAGGCCTGGGGAAGGTGCTGCCACATTCCCACCACTCGGCGAGGTGGAGTGCGGGTACCCTGCTACATCCTTTTCTCTGCAGCGGGCATCCCTTGCCGAGGGAGAGGGGAGCACGGCAGGGCCGAGCCGCCCGTGCCCACCAGCATGCAGGGACGGCGAGAGGTGGGAGCCCCCCCCCACCTCAGAGGCAGGTTTTCCACCTTCCCTTGCACGGGGTAATGGCGTCAGATGCCACGTAGGCCCGCAAAGCTAAATATGCCTGTGCACCCTTCCAGGGCCAGCAAAGCACCGCCATAACCACAGTAAGGAAAAAGGATCTCAGCCTGAATTTGGCTATACCGGGAGAAAGAAAAGTTCTGAGGAGCTGTTATTATATATTCTAATGAGAAGTCATTGGAGAAATTAAAAAGGGCAGAGAAAGACGAAGACGCCAGCACTAATTCTGCAGGAAGCCTCCCAGGGAAAAGGCTGTGTGAGTGTGAACGCTGAAAAGCATGAAGGCCTGGAATTAGACTATCATTTAGAAAGCGTTACTAATCCGAAGTTACAGCAGTAATTCCATGATTTGCTGGGTCCCACACGCAGCGCCAGAATTAAAGATACGGATTTTCTAGAAATGTAACTCAACTGTGGCACCGAGTCTCGGGAAGATCCGAATGAATCATTCATTCCAAAGGCAGCGAAAGACGTGTCATTAAGAACCATCCTCCTTCTCTCCAGCCCATCTGGAATATGTATACTCGATGCAATCCCAGAAATTGTGGAAGAGATTGGAGGTGGGGAGGAGGGAATGTAGTCCTTTCCCTCCTTTATTATGTTGGTTATTTTTAAGAAATAATTTTCCAATTATTTTCACAATATTGTGAGTGGCGCTCAATTCTTCTCCTATTTATTTTTTTCCCCCTTTCGTACGCCAGCATCGAGTCAGGTGCAAGCGGTTTCAGTGGAGATGCTTTAAAACTAGACTGAACAAAGCAGGAGGGAACTGAGCAAGGTGGTTGATGAATGCATTTATTCCGGAGTAATGATTTGATGGGGGATGGAGGAAAGAAACATTCAAATTCCTAATGAATATAATTCAGGAGGAATCATTCAACCAGCGTGTTAGAGAAAATCTGTTTGGTGGGAGTGTTTCTGCACTGGCAGAACCCAGGAGGTATTTCTGTCCCTGGCTTTTGTAATTGCAAAAGGTGAAAATATAGAAAGAGGATCTGAGGAAAAAAAATATACACACATATAATAAATGTCTTTGTGTGTGTATATATAAATACATATATATATATAATTTTGTGAAATAAAATGCAAGTGTGGAAATCTGTGTCTACATGAGAACTCTTACAAAGGATCGATACAAGCTTTTTCACCTTGCTATTTGATCAGGTGGTCAGAAACCACCCCTGACTTTTACTATTTTTTTTTCTCCCCAAAATCTCCTGCTCTGAGCTGATTTTTCAGATATTTTTTCAGGCTGTGGACTTGGTTCACTTACCCCGGAGCAGTGTCCCTGAGGGGGATTGAGACAGGGACTGAGCGATTTGGCCTTTAGTGTCCGAGAGAGAAATTACAGTTGAATTTTTTCCTGGTGCTTAAATTCTTCACTTTTGCCCCCGTTGTTGACATAAACCCGTAGGTGTTTGGGGGAGGTTTGGAGGCGGCACCCCCCCAATTAACAAAGGAGGTGGCAGTGAGTGATGTGGGACAGTGGCACGAGAATCCCCAGCTCATGTGTGTGTGGGTGGAGGGTGAGGAGGTGGATAAAGCTCCCCAGCAAATCTCTACTTGTGACGTGTCCGCTGCATTTAGAGAGTCCCTGGCAGCCCACCGACAGGTCTCAGCTTTCTGTCTTTTTTTTTAAAGTGCCATGGTGGAAGAAAGGTCCATAAGGGTCCATCCTTTGGCCAGGGATGGATTTTGGCTACACAGAGTTCCCTTTGTGGCTTAGCATTTTGCTCTGTTCATGTAGCTGTTGGCTTTGGATGGATCTTTTCCCCTGCATAGCCAAAACCGCGAAGGGAGGTTGTCTTTTTGGGCTGTGCTGAGAGGAGAGCCCACCAATGTCCTGGCATTCCTGATTCTTTCTCTTCTCAGTGGAACTCTCCTGGTGGAGCAATGTGATGCAATGTAGGCCAAACATGGGTGAGGTTCCTGGCGCTGGGCCGTGATGTCTTTGTTCTTCAGGCAGAGGTGGGGATGGGCAGAGAGAGACAGAAACAGAAGAATCAGTGTGTGCCATTGGGGGATAAATGGAAAATATAATTTGTGGGTTTCACCTTGGGGAAATGATGCTCTGTGGCATTGAGTGCTCCGACTCATGATTTCTGATCTTTTCCTAAGAGTCAGCCACCATGCAGTGGGTTTGGCTCAAGGCATGAGGTGAAGGGGGTTTGTACCAGATACCTGGGTAAGCCAAACTCGCCTGGGCTCAGGGGCAGATGGAGAGTGGGATATTCCATCCCTGCAGTTTGTAGAAGCTGCCTTGGAAGCCAGGCCATGCAAACCCTCCCGCTTGGTTATGGATGAAATCCCATCAATGGGCATTTTTGCGGAATTGCCTGGCAATGTTGTGTTCGATGCTTGGGGCCGGGCTCAGCCATTTCTTTTGTCTCTCTTGGCTCCCACCCCCTCCCCGCACCCTCGACGCAGGCGAACGGTGCCTCCCTTTACCTGCTGCTCTGCCCTGGCTTTGTCTGTGCTGCCTGAGAAGGGACAGAGCCCAGGGCCTTGGAGAGCACATCCAACCTGTGGCTGCAGATGGGTGCTGCTCGTGCACCAAGGAGGGATTGTGGCTGCGTGCTGGAAACACACTTTCTCATGTCTGCGTGGAGGGAAGGTGCTAATTTGGCATCTGTGCAGGTGCAAGCACTGAGGGCTGGTGCCTGGCACGTGGCGGTACACATGTGCTGTTTGTGGGGTGGGTACTGCATGTCACCCCTGTCACCGATGCTCCCACGTCACGGCCCCTCAGTTTTCCTGAGTCTCTGGGTACCTCTGGGGGCCACCAGCACAAGATGGACCCGTGGCTGCCCACACTGGCTTCCCCATTACGTGGTACAGGGAGTCGCCCTGGCGAGGTCAGGGATTTCCGTGCCTACAAGCCTAGTCACCTCAGGAAGGTGTTTACCAAGAGCCAAGCTGGAAAAACACCATCTCAAGCTTTCCTCTGTTCCTCTGGGTGCACATGTTTGGAACCAGAGCTTGCACATGAAGCTGGGCCATCACATTGCCCACAGCCGTGCTCCCGGGATCTGCAAAGAGTCAGGACGAGGCTCTGGCTTTCGTGTTTTCTGATATTTATTCAGGGGCTCAGGTTTGGTTAGGAGCGTTTGCCTCGAAAGCTGAGGAGTGGGGGTAAAAAAAAGAAAATGGGGGGAGCAAAAGAACACAATCTCCGGCAGTTAGCTGTCTCTTGGAAACTCAGCTTGCTGTTCCTATAGAGGCTTTCTCTTTTCCTTCACCCTGGTCTGGCCTTAAGTACCACTTTAAGCGGGCTTTGCTCATTCACATCCAGGCTCCTTAGAGCAATTGAGCCTGCGGGGGTTTGAAAAGA
Source organism: Platyrinchus mystaceus (assembly GCA_035041135.1). NCBI lineage: Eukaryota > Metazoa > Chordata > Aves > Passeriformes > Tyrannidae > Platyrinchus > Platyrinchus mystaceus. Next base: position 8,197,146 of record JAWWLV010000018.1, read on the forward strand.
AGGGACAGTCCTTCAATGGCAGGACCTTGGGCCAGGCTAATTGGTTTTGGTTCAAGGGGATACTGGATTTGTGAAAAGCCCAAAGACATCTTTCCCACGCCAAATCCCAGCTCTTCAGAGGGGGAAGTGAGGGGTGCTGGGTGGAGAAGGGAGCTGAAAGAAAGGTGGTTTAGTTGAGGAACCTCTGTAAGGACCTGGACGCCCACCAGGCTCGGCAGGGATGGGTGCAGCGGGGGGCAGTGCCCAGGGGAGCACAGCAGCAGGGGTCAGCGTCCCTCCTCCTTGGGGCAGGTGAACGGTGGTGGCTGGCTCCTGGTGGCACTCTGGCAGGGGTGGCCTGGTTTCATTAAAACTAGGCTTTTTCAGTGCATGCCAGACTCCTGTGGAGATGGCAGGAATGAAGAAAGGATGGGACCTGGGTCCAGAAACCAAGTTGCTTCTGTGTACTTGCCTGTGCAGCCATGGGGGGAATTTGTTGAGGTCTCTTGTATCTCATTTTGATTTAGGAATTTATTTATTTTTAAACATTGACTCTCTCTGGCACCATTCCAGCAGTCCCACGACCTTTACTCTCCTCGATCCATAAAAATCACTTAATTATTAGGCTGAAAATCAAGGCTTGGAAACAAAGCCAGCTTATGGGACCATCAGTTCTTGATATATTTCCTGAGAGGACATATTTCTGGGCACCTTCAGAGCAGAGCACGCAGCTTGTTGGATATGAGATATCAAGGCATTATTTATTGAGGAAGTCTTCACACTCCCTCATCTGTTATAATTAACTGATGACATTTTTTCTTAGGTTCAAAATATGGCGAAAAAGTATAATTAGCACGAAGCTGAGGCACTGCATTAAAATGTCTCCTATAGTTAATGTAGGGTAGTCGTGCTATTTATTATAGGAGGAGCTGGCTCTGACCTCTGTGTTGCCTAACACTTTTTATTGTGAAGATTCTTGAACTTTTTTTTTCTTTCTGAGCACCTCTGACACTCCCATTGTTTGCTGCGGGCCCTTGAAATTCGTCCGGGGGAAGCGCTTCGGCTCAAGAAATGCCTATTCTTTGTCCCTTAAATTCCTTTCACGTTTAGCTGAATTATGAATTGTTCAGAATTGTGATTTCCCTTTGGTTGCCTCTTGGGGTGGGGGGGAAATTAAAATTTATTGTTTCCCTGGAATAATAATAACAGATCAGGAGCAGGGTGAAGCCATGGACTCCCACCACTTTATTGCAAAGCTCTGGACCAGCCAGGGAAGGTGGGAGGATGTTTACAGCCAACTCCATCACCCCCTTCCACCTTTAGCTCCTATCCTTCTAGCATGGCCCCCACCTCCTGGGAGAAAATTCCTTCGGGTCCTGGAGCCAGAAGGAAAAAGTGTAGGGGGTGTGGGTGTGTTGGCCTGGGCACTGCCAGCCCCAGCGGTCCCCTTTCCCGCCGGCCCCGGGAGAGCAGCCTTCTGCCGCTGCCAGATAACATTAGTCCTGTATTTCATAGTGGCAGAAATCTGTGCCGAGGCTTGGGGCTTGAAATCGCTCTGCCCGCACAGGATGAAGCAGGGATGGGTGCGGGGTGGAGGAAGGGGAATTTGTTACACTTGCCTACAATTGTTTTTCTTTTTGCTTATATAAACAATCTATTATTTATTAGCTATAAATAATGCATTTTTCTGTATGTTTAGAATGCACGTGATTTCTGTATATTAAAAATGTACATGGTTGAAGGCACCAAAGCAGGCGCTGGCAAGTCAGGGGGTACCCAGTTTCATTTTGACCATGAGACGTTAATTCAGCCTCTCGCTGCCCGTGCCCTTATGTGGCTGACGACACGGTCACAGCCTATTTTTAGCTCACTCCCTCTTTTCCTGTCCAGAGTGGCTGCACAGCGAGGTGGAATTAAGGTTGCATGGGCAGCCATAAATTGGACACTTCCTAACTTCGAAGTGCTTGACCACACAATCTAAGCAAGGGCTCTTCAGGGCAGTATTTCTGCATGTGGCATTAACTGTGTTGGCCAGGCACGTCAAATACAGGGGTAGGGAAGCCTTAGAGCAGAAAAGACCTATCATACTATTGAAAGTGCTTGTTTGAATGGATGAGGGAGTCAACAGAACTTACACTTGATCTGAGCTAAATGGCCAAGAAGATGTCTCCAAGCTGAAAGGGGGAAGCCTTTGTTCCTTCAGTCCCAGCCTTGATGTTTTCTTTGCCTTTGGTTTTGCCTCGTTCCCTCCTAGGGAGGTTTGGGCTCCTGCTCTGGAGGAACCTTTGGCTTGTGTAGTGAATTCGTGTGCTTGTGAAAGCGAGGGTGTCCCTGGGAATGTGCACCCACATACTCGGTCCTGTCACCGCACCAGCGGACGTGTGCTACCAGCTCACAGATACTTGCTGATTGACGTCCTTGCCTTGCCTTGCCTTGCCCTACACACTTCCTCTTTCCCATGTCGCTATCAGGAGCTGTTCCACATGTTGGAGGGGAAGGAGAGGCCTTTGTGTTTTGCATGGGAGGGATAATCTCATTTTTAACTGCTAGAAGAATTACTCTGAAGGTGATTATATGCAATGGACATTTATCTTTGCTTGAAATAGCACTTTTTTTTGTTGTTGTTTTTTTCTTTGTTTACTGGTGGGTACCTCCATTCTGGCTCTCAATAAGGTGCTTGGCTGTCTGTCTTCCAGTGGAGTGGACACCTTAAGCAAATCCCTCTGGAAAGCAAGCAGCCTTTTGTTTTACTTTCCTGGGTGTAATGCAGTCACAGCCCTTTGCACATACTTGTGCTGATACCAGAGCATTCTCCCCTGGCCAGCAATGTATTTGCCCTGGGTTATAATTACTTGACCTGGCAGTTTTGCCTTGTGGATTCCTGGAACCTGATACCTGCCTGGGGCTGTTTCTGGATCAGCGCGGGTATCTGAGTGTCCTACATTTGGGTTTCCATCATTTGGGTTTGGCTTGTGTTTCCTGAGCATCTCTTTCATAACTTTCCCCCTCTCTCCTGCCTCTCAGTTCAGCAAAGGGCCTGTCTATCTGGATGCAGGCAATAAACATCTGTTCTCACCCTCACTTCTGTTAATGAGATAGAGACAGGTAAGCATCACACATACCAACTTCCCTGCTCTCAGCAACATCAAGGAAATGGTGACAAGCTATTAATGGAAAGTGATGGTCTGGGTGCTAATTAGTGCTTCCTTTTCAACTTTTACCTACATGTCTGCCGAGATGCCCATCCCAGTCTCTCCTCTCTCCTTGCATCCCTTTGTTTCCAGCACGTTCTGTGTTCACTGTGCACATCCCATGTCAAAGAGGCTTCTCTCTGTATTTTTTTCTCTACCAATCACTTTCTGCATCCCTTCATTCCCTCATTTTTCCCTTTTCCCCTGCACCCTCATTCTCCTGTAGTTGTTTCAGGCAAAGAATAAGCATGATATTCTAGTAGGCTTTGAAAGCTTGGGGATGGGACATGTGAAGTTGGTCAGGAGTTTCTCATCTTCATCAGTAGGTAGTAATATTTGCTTGTGGCACCGGTGCACGGGGTCAAATTACCCTGGGGACATGAGGTCAGAGATCTGTCCCCTCTTCCCACAGGTAATGCTATAGTGAGGCTCCCAGCAGCACACAGGTCTTGATCATGGAGTAATTAGTATTTAAAGCAGATCCTCTGGTAATGCCCAGAGACTAAGTAGGACAGGCCTCTGTGGTGTGAGCCTGCAGGATATGACAGGTCCTGCCCCAGAGAGCTTGTGGTCTAAACTCTAAATGATTTTGCTGTCCACCAGACCCTGTTAATGGCTGGTTTTTGAGATCCAGCACAATTTATGCTGCTGCATCAACATGATTCCTGGTCTCAGCTTGGTGTCCACTCTCTCCTGTTTCTCTTTCTTCTGGTCCCTGGGCTCTGCCCCTTCCCCAGGGACCCTAATCATCCCCTCCTCACCTCTTTTGCATGGGCTGTGGGTTTCTTGCTGCCAGGCTTGTGTCCCAAGGAGCTGCCTAATCTGCCCCTGTCATTCCCAGTCACAGGCTCTGCACACACCATAGCTTTATGGGGAATGCTTGCAGGGCAGTGGGAAGAGGCAGCCATGGTTTGCACATCAGCTAATTAATTTTCATGACTGAACGATGCTGCCTGGTCTCTTGTTTATACTCCTCGCCGCTCCCCTTCTCCCCCTCCTCGCTGACACACACACAAGACGACACATCTCGTAGGAACGTCAGCATCCTTCCACAGCCTTGAGACGCGAGCGGTTATTCTGTTGGCTTGTCAAACGCGGGTTTCCCTGCTTCATGGTACACAGGGGCCCCCTGTTTCACATTTGCTGATTCTTATTAGACCCAGCGCGCCAGGGCCTTGTCTCTCCCTGCAAAGCAACGCGCCGCATCCCATCCATAAATCCAACCCTGGAACAAAGCCTCTTCTACCCTGCCCCATATTTCTACCCAGCCTGCCCGCTTTCCCCTCTCTCTCTCTCTCCCCCTCTCCCGTGCTGAAGGTTTCCTAGTGCCAGGGAGATATGATAATTCTTGTGAAGAGAGCATGAAATGCCTCTGCTCTTTGTGTCTGTTTAATTCAATGAGAATCCCAGCCCCAGATGTCATGAATGGTGGGCTTTGTGCTGGCCCTTCCTAAGCCCTAACCGCCAGCCCAGCTCTCTGTCTTTCTTGTTTCCCACCACTGGATACTGATTAACAAACTAAATTATTTTTCCTCCCTAATGATGTTTTCCCACTTTGCCCACCAGGCTGGAAGAAGCCACGGGGAGGAAAGAGTTTGTGCAAAGGATGAGATAGCCAGGGAGAAAATTAAAGAGACAGTGTTGCTCTCTGGGCTCTGGCAATGCAGGTCCGCTCGGCTTTATTTCCTTATTAGAGAATGGGGTCGTGTCTGGCTGTATTTTACGTGGCTGGGTGTATTTCAGACGAGGGATGGGCTTGAAAGCATCTGCACAAGGTACGCTCTGGAGCATGCCAAGGTCCGTAACTCACTTACAATTGTGTGTGCGAGTTTGCATGGTCCCAAATTTAAGGTCTCTTTTCCAGCCGTGAGTGACATGTGGTAATTACTTGACATCCGTCCATGCATATGGGAACCTCTTTCTAATTGAGACAAATTCTCTTTTCCTTAATCAGACATGACTGAGAGTTCCTGGAGTGGGATGCCTTGGAAAGGGCTGGGACGTCTCCACCTGAGCAAGGAGAGGTGAGTCCCTGGAAGTCTTGCTGAAGGATCAAGTCCAACTCGTGCATGGGAGACCAGCTCTTTTACCTGATCCCTCCCTCCTTCCCACAGCCAAATTCCCAGCCAGGTTTTGAAACAGGGCCAGTTGTTAGCTGCTGCTAGAGAAGACCAGCAGCAATAACCCAGGGAGCCTGGATGGAACTGAAGGCAGGTGGCCAAGGAAGGATCATGCATAGCCACCTGCTTTCTGGAGCCCAGCAGTGCCTCCTTTCTGGGCACCAGTGAAGCTGTGGCCAGCAAACACCCTCCTGGAGCCGGGAAAGAGAATGGGTGTCAACCTGGTGAGCATAAAAGGCAGTAGGGAGAGAGCCTTTCAATAACAACCTGGGGTTCTGAGTTGTGCAGTTGGGAGTCATTGAGAGGAGATTGGTTTGTTTTTTTGATTTAAAAAAACAAACAAAAGACCAGAGAGCCTCCATGCTGGTGGTGTGGGCCCCTTTCAACTGGGTCACATCTGATGGACAGGGCATGACAGAGCTGGGTGTGCTCAGGAAAGCTCTGTGGTGGTGCAGGACTCAGCCCTGTATTTATGTGACAATACAATGTATGTATTTATCTCTCACAATTGAGACCTCCAGTCAGAGAGGGCCAGAGCCTTGCCTTTCCCTGTGCAGATCTGGGGGGCTTGTTGTGCAGGCTCAGCTTATAGAGTGGTTACTCCTCTCAGAGCCACGCTGATGCTGTGGTACCCGGCCATGGTTCCCCTTTTCCTCAGCTTTCCCTCAAAGGGGGAATAAACCAAGAAAAAGGAGTTGCTTGCCTGCACCCACCAAACCCCTGCAAGGACACCCACTGCATCCAGCAAAGCACTGCCTTGTGTATGGCCTTTGCTTCCCACTGCGGTCACATCTGACCCTTATTACTTCTGCAAGGTAGAACAAGGCAGGAAAAATGGCTGTGCAGTGAGTTTCTTCATGCGCCAGGATTTATTAAGAACAATAGGGGAAATCAATCCATCTATGTAGAATACATCGCAGGCTGCAATGGGATAAAGCATTTATTCCGCTCTTGAAGGGTAGAGCTATAACTCATGGGAGTTAGTGCTCTGGAGTCCCTTCCCTTCATGTGTGCAAAGAAATGCTTTAGCCCATGGCAACCTACCAGCTATTGAATTTGTGTGGAGAATCTGCCGTCCTTCCCCTCTGCCGGCCCCTTTTTGGAAGGCGAGTCACTCATTAAAACACACCTCTGGAAAAATGAAGGGGCTGTCTGTTCGAAGGCATCTCTGCATCTCAGTTTTACTTGAAACAGAAAGGGTATAGAAATGTCTCAGTGATGTAAAAGCAACCCCCCACCAATTCTGAACAGACAGATTGTGCTTAAACCAACGCAGGATTTGCTGCAACTTTCTGCTGATGCCCAAGGACCAGGCTCTGCAATTACAGTGGAGAGGGATGGGTTGGGGTGTTGTGACAAGGCGAGATGCTGCGCAGGGAGATGTGTATTGTGCGGCTGAACACCTTCAGTGCTGACTAGATAGATGTGTGTGTATATATATAAGTACTCCCTGTGCCCAGCTCTCTACTCGTGGTTGAAGGCATGCGGTGCAAAGACTGGAGCAGTAGTTAGCAGGGGCAAAAGGTGACTGGGATTTGTTATAATCTTTCTGGGTGTGAGAGAGTGTGAAGGCAGGGGGGGCAGAGTGGGTGGCATTAATAGTGAAATGGTATTTTCACTAAGCCTATTTTCACTGGGTCTAATCTATGTTGTGGGAAGAGGATCTCTTCAATAGGGCAGACCCAGCGAGCTGTTTGGAGGGGTCTGGGCGGCTGAGGAGTGTGGGCAGGGGAAGCATGGCAATTGGGCAGACACATCAGGCGGCCTTCCTCAGCAGAGATGACTTGGTAGGTTGCGTGCTGTTGGGCAGATGGGGTTAATTCTTACACCCAAATCAAAAGGCAACTGAGGGGGGAATGTTTTATTAATGAAAGCAGCCCTTTGTGAGTATTCCTCCCGAGGCACGTTCCCTCCACCCGCTGCCTTCCCCCCTGGCTGCTGTCTGGCCCCACATCTTGCTCGGTACCTGCTCAGCTGCCACTCACCCACTGATAGGTTTCATCAAGAAATGTCTCCATATGCGTCTGAGTCCGGAACCTGGGTATGTGGAATGGGAGGAGTAGGAGGAATGGGTCCTTGGCCATGCTGGAGACAGGGGTGTGCCACAGGCAGGCAGAGCTTGGGCTGTCACAAGTTGCATGTCAGCCCATCGTTTTCTGCAGTGATGCTGCAGGAGTCACCTCTTGCTGGTACCAAAGAACAAGAGAACCAGAGTGTTTCTCTGGTAAAAGGTAAAAGAGAAGGTTGAAAGTGGGTACTTCAGTGGGCTGGGGATGAAGGGGACAGTGAAGCTGGAAATTGGGCTAGGGAGATTGGAAGTGCCTTGCCCACCATCCAGCCCGTTTCCCATCCCACTGCCCTGCTGCCTGCCAAGCGATGGGCTCAAGAGAGGAGCAGCAGATTTCTGTGCAACAGAAAGCAGCCTCTCCTGGTCTTTCTTACCCTGCTGTCTCCCCATGCCCATGTCCTCGGGGACCCTGGACAGCTTGTTCTGCCAAAGGACAGGGCCGTGGGAGTGGCAAGGGCTGCGCATGGAGATTAATTCTGTCGCTTTGTTAAAAATAAAACAAAAGCTGGTTTATGACAATTGATTCAGGAGAAAGAGGAAGTGGAGCTCAATTCCCAGAGCACCTTTTAGCAAGGTTCTGCATGCGCGCGCGTGTGTCGTACGCGTGTTAGAACTGAGCACCCATGGAAGGCCGGGTCGGGAAACCTCACATGGAAGCGGGGAAAAGACCCCAGTGTATGGCTGCTTCCCTGAGGGAACCCCCGCAGGGCTAATGTTTGATCTGAGGCTCAGTTGTACTCCTCTGAAACCTTGGGATGTCAGGAGCTCGAAGGGAGCCTGGGATGGAAGAGGATGCTATTTGCATTTTCCTATGAATGCATCTATTTGTATAAATCTGGTGTCTCTGTGCATGCGCACACTCCCCTACGAATGCATTTGTTTGAAGAGCAACACGCTGTCCCCGTGGTGTTCTCTGCTCAGGGCCAGAACTGGTTAGTCTGAAATTCAGACTCTTCCTGGAGGAGCTGCAACTCCCCTCCCCGCTTCAAATCTAGTGATGGCTATGGACACAGGAGTCCCGAGATGGTTCACCATGCAATAGTACAGTTTCATTGTGGGGGATGAAGGCTCCCCCTTTCAAATTTGCACAGACATCAAAAGAGTCTGGAAGGTTCAAACAGATCACAACGTAATCAAAATGCCAAGCCACCGTCTGCTTCTGCCTTTGGGTTGACAAGCAGGATTAGCACCCAAGGGAAGCAGGGTGTAATAGTGTTTCACGGGCACTGTGAACAGCCCAGAAGTGTGCAGAGTACAGAAAGGTTAGCCGAAGGGCAGGTCTAGCTACAGACGTACGGTTGGGGGGCGGATTTTAAAGCAAGGAGCTGTACGTGTACAACCTCCGTGGATATTTACTTTAGCAGAAGGCAGGACTCTCCTGTATACCGGTTATGTCACACTGGAAGCAGTTTAAGCTGAATTGGAGAAAGCCGGCTTAAGACTGGAGATATGAACCAACGTGGTGTGGAGCAGCAGCAGTTGACCTATAGTGCTGTCATTATAATGGTGTGGTTTTCCATGTAGACAACCCTGGAGCGGAGCAGCTAGCCTGCCATCCCTTATGTTTCACTGTCTAACTGAGATGTATAACACGGCCCTGCCTGCATGCAGTTGCAATCACCCTCTGGTTGTCTACAGAGAACTGGAGCAGATGCCGAATTTTCAACCTACGACATGTGCCTATCACACCATGTGAAATAGCCCCATCATGGTTAAGGACATGTGAAACACCTCCCAAATACTGCTTTAATGTCAGTAATTGCTGGTCCTGTCCTGAAGACAGCCTGAGATAAGGGATGAGGGTTCCTTGGTTGGTGTTTGGTGTTGCTCATTTGGAGAACTGAATAATGCTGATGTGTCCACTGCAAAGCTCCTGTGGAGTGGGAAATGTGGCCGTAGCTTTGTCTGTGTGTAACTGTGCCTTATCCTTTTACTACTGACCTTGTTTTAAATTTGTGTTACATTAAGGTTTAGGAAGCTCACTGCTTCTTTAACGGTATCTCTGCAGTTTTGCTTTGGGATTTATTTTGTTTCGGCTAGGAGAAAGGCAGAATTTGCTCGTAACTCACTCTCAGAATGCTGGACAGGTGACATCTTGCCTTGTAGCTCTCAGATTGCTGTATTTGTCCGGGCCTTGTCTTCCAGTCCAGTGCCCAGGACTCTCAGGACACACTGAGGCAGGGAGCTGTGCCCTGACAATGGCTGCCCATGTGGGGATAACGCCATTCCTGTCCAAGGGGAATGCCATGGAAAGGGCACAGCCGCCCCCATGGCCATGAGCAGGGCCCGGGCAATATGTGCTGCCTGGTGAAGGAGGACCGTATCAAGACTGTTCCAGGCAGGAGGGATGAGGAAAAAGCTGAGGGAGCTCTGCGTGCCCAGCGCCTTGGCACATGAGCGGGGCCTGGGCTAAGATGGCCGCTCGCCAGCACACTCTGGCCCACCATGGCAACTCCCTCTGTCCTGGGGCCCCCCCTTTCCCGGCTGCCGCTGCTCCCGGGTGCCCACCGCCTCAGGGCTGGTGGAAGGGAGCCCGCCGGGACAGGCCAGCTGCGGGCCTGAGGCAGTGTGGGCCCTGGCGGCCATTTTGCGGGAGGCGAGCGCCGCCTGTAAGATGGCCGCATGGGCATGAGGTGGGGTGCAGCGCTGCCTTGTCCTCACCACGCTGCCTCCCTCACGCCGTCCCCTCCTTATCTTGCTAATTACCGATGAAGGCAGAACAATAACGGGAGCTGGCATGCCCCAGTTCTTTCTCTGCCACCTCCTTCCTCGGGCGGAAAATCTGTGCGCACACCTCCCCCCCCCGCCTGCCAGCCCCTCTGTGATATTAACTGAATTAACATACTTCCTAATTTGCCCTGTGTTTTCCCTGCGCCGGCTCCCAGCCGCCTCATCATGGCTTCTCCAACTGGTGGGGAAGAAGCGAGTGCGTTCATCCCCTCCGCTTGTTTGGTTGTATGCGAAAAATCCTTAATGACATCTAAAAGGGGTGGTGGGACAATAGCCCACGCGGGGTTTGGCAGGAGACGTGCGATATTTACCCCGCCAGACCATCCTCGCTGCCGCTTTGCCGAGGGATTACGACGGCCGCCGTCCCCGCGTTCCTCCATTTATTTATTTTGCCGGTGGCGGGGGGGACGCGTTGGCACGCGGCTGCTTTGTGCGCCTTGCTTCACCTATGAAAAGGACACATTAAGGTGTTGCCATAAACCCCCGGATGACAAAGAAAGCGCCTTTCTCCTCGGCTCGTAGGCAACAATGACAGAAGCCTTTAAAACCATGATTTTTTTTTTCCCCCCAACGATTGCAGAAGGCTTCCCCCTAAAAGGAACTTAAATACATATCATTAATTCTAAAGCGCTGAGCTCCTGCTAACTATGCCATGCTTTTTGTTTCTGATAGTATTTGTCCGTTGCAGAGAGCAAGCCAAGGATGCGGAGCCTCCCCCACCCTCCTCCCTTTGTTTAAGTGACAAAATGTTTCTATGTTGTTGTTTAGAAAATAAACCTTTGTGGGTTTTTCAGCTTTTAGTTTTATTTTTTTCCATTTATCGTGGTGTGAAATCCAGACTCCCCTTCTTCCCATATCTTGGGAATCCATGTTCCTCATGATCAATTTTCCCTCCTTTATCTAAAAATACAACATTATTTTATAGCATTACTCTGAAAACGCGACAGTAATATTTTGAATTTGAGTATTTGGAGCTTCAGGATATTGCAATATTTTTTTTTACAAGCGATGAATGAAATGCAATGATTTAAGTGTGTAATGCACAATACAGATGCCATGCATTGTAAATACATTTCAGGGGCATAAAATCCAACACAGAGAGCCAGTGTTCCACAAAAGCCGGGAGTCCAAAAATAACTGTAAAAATGAATTGTCTGTCGGGACGAATCTCTCAGATCCAAGCCCATATTTGCAGGGTTACAATATACAACTGGTTTACTTATTGGCATAAATATCTCATTTTAAAATGCCAATGATAAACTGAAAAAGAGGTGAAGGAGATATTTGACTGATTACTGGATGCCATGGATTCCCTGCATTTAATTTCATACTTACATGCTATTTACTTATCCTATGTTTATGGGTATGCGCTTTAGCTTCATATAAATCTCTCCTGTCTGTCTGTCTCGCTGTGTTCTTTTCTCTTCTGCCATCCCATCTGCTTCTCATGGTCCTTCTCCTGAAACCACATCACAGGATCTGATGGGGATAATGGGAATCCGCCTCTGGTCTCTATCATAAACATGCCAACGTGGGCTATTGTGTCAGGAGCCGGCGGTCACCAGATGGTGCTTGGTTGCCCAGGGTCTGTGTCGCTGGGTTTGGTCTCTTGATAAACCAACAGCTTCTTTAGCACTGTATTTTCCCCCAAGATCTACCTACCCTGGCTGAGGAAGTTGTAAGGACCTTGGATAATGCACCCCAAAGGATGAAATCCTTCTGGGTGCATTGGGCACTTTGCAGCCTCAGCCATGCAGCTGTGACCTGCCCTTGCAGAGCTGAGGTTTGTTAATCCCTGTGCTCAGCTGTGTTCACCCTGTCTGCATTCCTGGGAAGGAAAATGAATGTGGTAGTTTAGGACTGAATGCTGTCTCCATGCAAAAAGTGGTCCATGTCAAGTTGAGCAGACATCTTGCTGTCTTTATATATTGGGCTTGGGAAGACAGGGCAGAGATATCTCTGTGGTGTAGACAAAATTAAGCCATCTCCTCTTGCCTGGGCTCCCAGACAACCCTTGAGTGTCTGCAAAAGGACTGGCTTGTGCATGTATCATTGAGAGATGGAGATGTTACAGACAGGGACTAAGGTATGGGGCTTTCCCTGTGAAAAATGTCCTCCAGCCAGGAGAGACCCCGGGACAAATCCTGCTTTTCATTCGGTGCCTATATGTCTTCAGGAGGTCCTGGACATTGTTGTGCATGTGAGCTGCAGAGGGGGGATTAATGCAGAAATAAAGATTGAAGATAAAAACAGTGAGAGCGATGGCTCTTCCTGAACGCAGACAGATGGAGAGAGCCTGGCATAATTACATTTAGCAAAAGGCCGCCATGAATGAAACCAATTAAAGGAGAAGCAACACTCGTATGAGAAAGTGAGAGAGAGAGAGGAAGGCAACCACCTCTCAGGATCTTCTTGGGCATCCACCTTCCTTGGGGGGTGAGTCCTGCACAGTCCCCAAGTTATGGGTGAGCTTGTGCATGCACCTTCCTCCTGGCTTAGGGGGACTTTGCTTATCTGCCAGGGTGAAAAAAGAAGGAAATAGGAAACATCAGGTGCTGGCGGGGCTGGCGTGGAGCTGGCTTGCAGCCAGCCCCAGCCTCGCCGTCTCCATTGTCTCATGGCTTTAATGCGTGCCTAGAAATCCAGTATTTAGGATTCAGGTTACCGTTGTAAAGCAGAAAGGTCGTGCTCAGCGCTGCTTGGCGTGGATTCCTCCGGCAGCTCTTTTGCCTGCGTGCCCCATGTTGGGACGGTGTTGGCAGAAGGCCTGGGGCTGGGAGGCTGCAAGGAGCATGTCTTTTCTGTCTCTGGCATGGTGTGCACCTTGCAAGGGATGCTGCTGGCTTTGGGATTTAGGGAGGGCGGCGGGAGGTGTCCAGAAAGCCACACAAAAGAGAGGTTTGCATTTCCTGGGCAGCCAAAGCTGAGCAGCTTGGCATAAAATCTAGCAAGGCAGGATCAGTGTGTCTCTTCCTTTGGCTCTCACTTGGTGGGAGCTTCACGAGTAGCTGCTGCTGGTGTCCAAGGCTAGGAGAGGCTTTTGGGACTGTTCCTCCTGATTTCATTTGTAGTCCCAGAAATGGCTGTTTTCCAGCTTTCTTTCCTTCTTCTACTATCCTTCTCTCAAGGGGAGGTGCCTTTTGGGTAGAAGAGCAGCTGGCAAGGCTGGACTAGAATAATTCAGAGGGGTTTTAGTACAAAGCTTGGGATTTGGGGTGTCTGTAGCAAACCCACAGCAAGTGTAATCAAGGACTATTTAAAAGTCTCAGTTCTCACTTAAAAGTAATAGAATTATGCTAACAAGAAATGTATTTAGGGACATTGCAAGGAAAGCTCTGGAAACAAGTCAAAGACCTTGTAGGGCTTTGACACTACCAGTCTGAAAAAAAACCCCTTTATGTACTTGGCTTTTTTGGAATGAGGCTTAATAATTTTGGGAATTGAGACTCAAAGCTCAAGGCTGGCAGTCCAGGATGCTGCATAACACTGAACAGGGAGTGAAAGAGAGCCTGACAATTCAAAAGTGTCATGGATCACACTGGGTTGGATAGTGGCCGGCTTGGGTGTCGGGAGAGATCCCAGCCACTGTTGTATGGCCCTGGGGACAGAGAAACTTGGACACAGAGGTCTGTGTTCTGGAAGGTAATAATTGGTGTTGTTGGTCCCTGGCACTCTATTCTGTAAGAGACCAAGTGAGCGACGCACATCTGTGTACATGCTTCTGGAGGCTGTGGGGACAAAGCTGTGCATCCGCTGCTGTGCCTGTGGACATGTATGGCTCTGTCTCATTCTGGGAACAGCTTGAAAAACAGTATTTGACTTCCACGCAGCCAGTACTCAGAATAAAAATGCCTTTTAAAATTTATTTGGTCCTTGCTTTAACTGAGAGGTCACGTACTGTGTGCAGCACTGTGGAAGACTGCTTAAGAGCTAGAGGAGGAGATGCTGTCTGTGGTGTCCTTGTGGGACCGTGCAGGATCTCCCCAGGCTGCCGCAGACATGTCCCAAGTTGCCACTTGGACCAGTGTCTCAAGGGAATGTGCTCCTTCCATTCATTTGTGATACATTTCATAGGCATTGCCCTGGTCCCAGTGGCCACTTGTCTGAACGTGCTATTACCAGTGTGAGTTTAAATATGTCTTATGCAGAAGTACTGGAGCTCTCCAAAATGAAGGGCAAACTGCATGCACAAGTCTGGACTTGTAAAAGCATTTCAAGCAGTTTTGGTCCTGCACTGTCCCCAGACTGGGCTTCCTCATGGCAGGGCACTGAGAAGCAGAGTAGAAATGGAAGGCTCATGAGTGGGTGTGAGCCTGGGACCCATCTGACTCATTTTGCTTGGAATCAGGTGGATGGGTGATGTGTCAGAGCAAGCTGAGAGCTTGGGGAGGAAACAAATAGTTCACATAGATAAGTGCTGGCTGGGGAGCCCATTGGGGGCCTGTTCCCTTGCAAAGGGAAGATCTTTCCTGGAGATCATTGCATTTCTGTAGGCTCTGACTGACTTCTGCCTCCTTGCCTCCTTCCCACCCCCAAATGCCAGAGGTTAAAGGAGTGCCTGCTATTGCTGCAAGTGCCTGAGGATGTGGTAGGAAATGGCAGGTCTGTGCTGCCTAATCAGCAGCATGACTGAGTGCTGGGAAACAAAGGCTCCGGTTTCTACATTCTCTTCATTCTTCTTCCTTTCCTTCCTAAACCCTAGAAGAAGCTGCTCTGCTGATACCACAGGATGTTTCCATAGATTCCTCTCTGGGTGTGTGGATGTGGAGGGGACTGCCTTGCTGTGTGCACTGGGATGAGGATGGCGGTGACGTGCTTTATTCCAGCCTTGGATCAAGCACTCCTAGGGAAGGCATGACTGGAAGAACATCTCCTCTGCTTGGGTTATTCCCAGTTGCAGCTGTCTTGAAGCCCTACAGAGTGCCCTTGTGCCTCCTTTGGGGAAGAGCTGCCTGTGTTGACCCATTTGAGCATGGAGCAAGCAGAAACAGCCACAGATGCCTGCTGCAAGCAAGGCTTTGGTTGCTCCATGCTCCAAAGGCAGCACCTGACCACCAGGGTCAGACTGGGATTGCTGGCACCAGTGCTCAACAGGGCCAGTGCACTTGGCTGAGGGACTGGGAGCTGCAAGGATCTGCCGAGGAGGAATTCTCTGCATCGTGGGGAACATTCACATTTGTGTCCTCTGATCAGACCCACTCAGTAAGAGTCGTAGTGGCAGACAGGGACACAGGGTGTTTGAACTGCGTGCCGTGCTCCTGAGGGACTTGCTTTACGGCTGTGCAGAATTAGTCTGTGTTTTCTAGGCCACCTTTGAAAATGGCTGAAAATTTGTTTTCTGTAGCCTAAAAACCGAGCTCTGTGTTTGGTTCCTTAAATGAAAGGCAGGGACTAGAAATCTCCTGTGACCTGAGACCCTAGACAACCTATGAATGGCTCAGTGAGGGTGGAAGTGGGCTTTGCAGTTTGCTTTGAACACAGTGAAGTTTTGCTGCTGTTGTTCCCCCAATTTGGGCACAAGAGCCATATTGAGGAGCATCCCAGCTCCTCTCTGCTGCCTGAAGTTGCTAGGGCAGAAATGTGTCCTTTGGCAGGGCTGTCTGATTTGGGAAGGACTGGACTGGACTGGCATCTCTTTGGTGCTGTGCCTTCTTGGCTGTGCTTGGAAAGGGTGTTTGGGCACAAGACCACCAAGCCCAGAGAGAAGGGACGTCTCTGGTGACGACCACTCATGTTGCCATGCAGCCCTGAGGAGCGGGAGGCTGTGTGTCAGCCCGATGGAAGCTCTCTGCAGGTCCTCCTGCCCGAGGAGCTGGCAGTGACACATTTCTGACACAAATGGAGAGGACATGCCGGCATGAGATCCCGGTCATGTCATCTGGGATCAGGTACCAAACCCAGCCGTGGCTGCAAGCAGTGAAGGAAGCAGCTGCCCCAAGCGATGGTGAACATGATCCAGAGCTAATCCCGAGGTGTCTGCTCCCTGTGTGTGCCTGCGGCGAGGTGCTATCCTCAAGGTCTCCCAGCCCCACACCGTAACTGCTCCCAGGGCTCTGGCTCTCTGTAGATGGATGCTGTGAATGCCAGAGGGATGCTGTGGATGCCAGAGGGATGCTGGCTGAGGATGTGATGGGTTCGCACTGGGCTCGCATTAGATGACGGGTGCCGGCTCCACAGGGCGCAGGCACAAACGTCTCAGGGGGATTTGCTTTCCTGCAGAGCCTACTGCTCTCATAGGAAGATGGAAGAATTCTGGTCCTAAAGGGATGAACGCTGCCTGCACTTTGAAGGCAGACATCCCAGGAACCATAGGGAAAAAAAAGACACCTACTTATTTTTTTTCTTTTTTTTTTATTTCTCCCTGTTTCTGTCTGCCTATCAGCCTGTCAGCCAGCTAGATGCTAATCCACAGCAGCAGCAGCACAAATAAAGCTAGACTAGAGGGATGCTAATTTATGCCTGGATTTCATGCTTTGTTTTACTTCTCCAGTTTATTGGACAGAGTAGGCTTTGTGAGTGACGTAAAATGTTGCGTGTGCTCTCCCCATGGCGGGTTACTGCACATGCAGCAGGAGAAGTTCATTTCTCCGTAGCCCCTGCAGCCTTGCACGTGCCTTTCTCTGCCTCCCCTGGGTCATTTTGGGGGGCTTGTTCCTGATAAGCCTCTATCTGATGAAGACTCGCTCTGAGTTTTGTTGCCCTGTATGTGAAACCCAGGGATGTGTTTTCAGTCTCATTGTGTCTTCTCTGATGGTGCCAGCATTTATGCATCTAAACTGTAATTTTTTACGCTCTTGCTGGGTAACCAGACTACAGCCTCTGCAATTTGCATGAATAAATGTCATGTAAAATCATCCGTTCGTGGGTAGTGGCCAGCTGAAAGTTATGTTGGGAGGCAATCTGTTCTGAGTGATCTGTTTAATGAGATATTGAGATTTACTCCTCTCAATGTCTGAGGATAAAAGCATGTATAGATATAAGGTCACAGCCCTGAGGTGACCTTACCTGTGTGGTGCAAGTAGGTGAGGAGTTTTATTACTTGTTGCTTATGAACCTCAGAGTGTTAAACAGTTTCATAAGCTCTGGTGAGCAAAAGCCTTTGAAATGCAGTCTTAGAATGAAGGAAAATTTAAAGTATTGTCAAAAAGGTTTTAATAACAGAGGATCTAGCAGGGTTTCTTGCAAGAGTCTTGCATGGGATCCACACGAGGACTGTAAGGATATGGGAAAGGAAGGATCAGCTGTCAGAGGCAGGCAGTGGATGTGTTGAAGGATTGATGAGGTCTTCAGTTCCCATTAGAGGCAAAGGGGAAGAGATGCCCAAATACCTTTGAGTCTTTGTGCTTACCAGGCTGGTACTGACTCTTCCCTGCAGCCAAAGCTCCAGGAGCAAAGCAGCAAATCACTGCTGAAGGAGAGAACAGCCAAGACTGAGCTAAAGGGGGCTTTGAGATGGCCACACTGGCAGGGATCTATGAATTCCTTTGCTTTTTCACTCAATTTTTCCACAACTCCTGCTGACCTCTGCAGAGCAAGTTGAGGGGAAGAGCCCCGAGGTGGGTCTTATACCGAGGTCTGTCCTCAGCTTCACCGAGTTAAATCCTAAGTGATGATTTAATTGTGTTCAGTAAAAGCTGCCCAAATTTACAGCATGGAAATGAGAGCAGAATCATGAGTGTCCTTGTTTCCCTTTACCGTCAAATAGCTTTTCTTAGCCTTGACTCCTGCAAGTTGATCTCTGTAGGGTTTTATTTCATTCGCTGTCTTCATTGCCCTATTAAAACAACAGCTCTGTCCCCGAGTCCCTGCGTGTCACTGTGTGCCGAGTGCTTATCCCTGTGTATTGGGGCACAGGAATGTGGCAATAAAACTGCTCACAACCACTTGTTTGGATAAAAAGCACAGATTTGCTTACTTGGCAGTAGTTTCCCTTTTTTAAAGCAGAAATGTTTGCACAGGTGACTTGTTTTGTCGCAGTGGTTGTGGGAAAGAAATGTTTTGCCTCATACATGTTCTCAAGTTTCTGTGTGACATTTTGCCCTGCCTTGTTTATAGCAATGTCCAGGAATCTCTTAGCTTTCCTCTTATGGAAAGAAAACTAAGGTCTGGGGGGTGGATCTGGTTGCAGGAGCAATGTCGGAGGAGCTGGGCTACCTCTGCCCACTGAGGCAGGGCTCATGTGGGTTTGTATCACAGCTTTTCTCTTCTCTGACTAAGCTGATGGACAGGAATAGTTTTGTACTCCTAAGGTGCATCTGTTTGTGTAGGAGGATGTGGGAATGTGACATTTCTCTTTGCAGCTTTCACTGGTCTCCTCAATCAGGCTATCTTTGGGCTGATATCTGGTCAGATGGGGGGGAACCTCTGGGCAGCATCACATCTTGCATGGCGCAGGTCCTCACGTGAAAACGCCGCAGGTTTACAGAGGTATCTGGCTTTGTGCAGGTCTCAGAGCCAGCCTCTTTGAGGTCTCTTTGTTTTGTCTCCCTCTGGGTATCTTGTGCGGATGCATTTGCATATATGGAAAACGTTGTCATCATCTTCTCCCCCTCCCCAGCTCCCGTTCCTTTGCCCTGCTGGCTCATGGGCATTTCCAGCTGAACAGATCTGCCAAGGCCAGCCAAGCGCGGTGAGGCAGGGGGCTCACACCCCCCATCTGTACCTTCGCAATTTCCTTCCCCAGGCGTGGCTGGGGGGTGGTCAGGGCATTGGGGCGTTTTTTTCCTTTTTTTTTTTAATAACTGGTATTAAATAACTAGCAATAGGTAGACAGTGGGGTCCTGAAGGGAGTCCGGTCCATCCCCTGAGCCCCCAGTCCCAACACCCTGCTGCTCCCTCCCTTTCTTCTCACACTGTATTATGTCTGGCAGCAGCACCAAAGAGAGCAGTCCAAACCATGCAGTGAGGCTGCTCGCTTGCTCTAAATCCACGAGGCCAGGTTTATACACTTTTTGTTCCTGCCTGGAAAGCCTTGGAGTGGTTATACCAATAAATCCCTTGCTCCTCCATGAAGATGTCCTTCCCAGGACATTTTAAGTCCCTAATCCTCTCCAAGGCATCTCTGGCTCTATCTTCTCTTCTCTAACCTGTACTTGCCCCCCTGCCGCCAAAGGCTTGAATGCCCTGAGGCTTCATCCCTCCAGTCTGCCACCTCTCCATGCACCTCTGTGCAGCCCTGCTCCTGCTCCACTGTCCCGACTTCCCGCTGCCTGCCTCACACTGGGGACAAGCTGGGCCATTGGAGCGGCCAGGGGCGGAAGAAGGGGGTGGAGGAGAGATGGGGCAGCTGCGAGGCTTGTGTTAGTAAACACTTCCTTGGGTTCACATTTTAATTCCTTACCCCCCTTCCACATCTTCTCCCCCATCCTTTCCCTTTTCTATATGCTCACACAATGAGACCATTGTCAAGGGGTGATTTGAATGAGGGGTCTCCGGGCATGTTCCCAGCATTGTCAAACAGAGTGGGAAAAAAACCACAACTCCAGCCTAGCCAGGAGGACCAGACCAGACTGAGACAGATGCCTAAATTAGTGACAAAGCCTTTTGAATGTCCCCCCTAGACAAGGGTTGCCTTGTGCATGCGTGCGTGTGTGTGTGCATGCTCGTGGGTGTGTATTTGTGGCTGGGTGGCAGCTTGCATGTCTCCCCATGTTAATTAGTTTTGCATGCATGTCTGATAAGGTGCCAATGAATATATTTGTACTCCTTCCATTGGCGAAAGCTGTCTCAGCGGCGGGGGAGATGCGGGGTGGTGGGAGTGTGCTCAGTGCAGCCTGGCAGCCCGGGGTAATTGAGCTGTGTGGAGCTGGGAGAAGAAGGGGTGAGGGTTGCATGGGCAGAGCCGGGATTCCCAGCAATGGGATCTGCTGCTTTCCTTGCAAATCATGGAGAGTTTAAAAGAGAACTGAGCCTTTTTTTGGTTCACTGGCTCTTTCTCTTCATCTTGGCTGATTGTCTGGCTGAGGGTCTGTAGGCTCTTTCTTCTCCTCTGCCCTGGGTGGCTGTCTCTCAAGTCCCTTAGAAGGTGTTTATTTCCATTGGATTTATATCCATCTTTGTATACACACATACACATGCGATCACTCACACAAAGCCCCAGCAACAAAACCCTTCCCTGCTTCTCCAGCAAGGGAGTCAAATCTGCTACCAGTTACAAAATATGGGAGGGAAGTGAAGCGTGTGGGTGCCAGGGGTGGAGCAGTGGAAACAGGCAAATGGAAATGCAGAACAGGAATTGGAGAGACAGAGATAACGTGTGCTATAAAGGATTTATCAACATTTGCTCAGGATAGAGTTATTAATTACCAATGCAGAGAAAAGTCTTTCTACATCCCCAGTGTATGGACCAGCCCATAATGTCATTCCTAGAGTGCTGTTATCATCCATCCATCCATCCATCCATCCATCCATCCATCTGCATTCTGTACGTTTACACAAGAATTCATTGTATGCGTAGGGATGTAAACACCAGTTCACATCTAATTAATTTCCTTTCTAAATTAATTTTGCATCCTTTCCCTTAAATCAACAAGACTTAAGAGTCCACATACATTTCTTGAGCAGAATGGGAACACACTCTTTAATGGGCCAAGGTGTCTTTTCTGTCTGTGGTCCTGTCTGTGTCTGAGCAGCTGCCAGATGCCAAAAGAGGGAGTTAGATGGCCCAAGGCTGCTCTGAAATGGAGGTCATTTGGGGAAGTTTTGTTGGAGCACAGCTGGCCTGCTGTGGATTTTGGTGTCATGCAGTTTCATCTTTGCTCCTATTTGCTTTGCCTTATATTCCATACTTGGGTCCTGGTGCAGTGAAGGGATGGAGAGAAGGGCTTGCTCTGCAGACAGCCCAGTTGGGAGATGGCTTGGCCTGGTCACCAGAGCACAGGGTTGACTCCTTGTGATGGGCTGGCTTGGGAGGAGAAGGAAGGTCCTGATGAACAAAGTAAGGTGGTCATTGGCATCAGTAGGGTTTGGGTTTGGAAGGGCTGACACCTCTTCTCCTACTGGCTCTGCAGCTGCACTGGGCTTTCCTCTGCTACTGGGAGGGAAGCTGGGAGGTGACATGGAGAGATGGTAGAGTAGCCAGGAATTGTCAAAGCTACCTGTCTGGAGGAGAGCTGACAAGTTCCCAGCAGGACAGAGTGGGCTGCAGGAGAAGCAGCTCTGCTTTGTGCTCAGAGAAGTCCAGGAAGATTGTCAGGGCCAGGCTACATCTTCCCATCGACCTGCGTGGGGCATCTCTGAGGAAGCCCAAAGAGTGCCCCAAAATCCTCACTGCCATTCCAGCAGTAGGTACAGTGGGCAGTTCATCACTAATGTGCAAGAAAAAGGGACTCCCATGAAACACAGGTCTTCAGCTGGAGAACAAAGGCAATTTCATGTGACTTATCAGCGGTGCCTAATTGCGCGGGGTGAATAATGAGCAGCCGGGGAGGCAGCACTGCGGTCCCTCCGCAAGCTGCAGCCGGTGGCCTTGGCTGGAAGCCCCAAATCAGTGCCAGCAGATCGTGGGCATCCTCAGAGAGGTGCAGCCCCAGTGCTCTTCCTCTGTGCCCGTCTCAGAGCTGTTTGGACTCCTCCATTGCAAAGTAATTGTGTTGATCCCACATGGCTGTAAGAGGGGAACCTGCCGTTGGAAAAAGTGACTCTGCGGTTGCTCGGACCTTTCATTTATGCAGAGGGTGAATGTGTCATCCGTGCCTGACCCAGATGCGAGGTGGCCTTTAATCACAAAGAAGAACCAGGCAAAGGGCTTGCAGTTCTTTCCTTGTCTGGTGCCTCGTCCCTGAGATGAGGGACTCCTTCCAGCTGATCTCCCCCCGCTCTGCCCTCCTCTCCTGTTTGCGCATCCCTATCTCTCCTTAATTCTGCTCCCAAACTCTGGGCAGGGCTGTGGAAACCGCTTTGTCAGAGCTCCCCGCCACGTTGATCTGCCAAAGGGGTTTTTTTTCTTTCCCCGTTGGGATGACTATTCCCACACAGGCAAAGCCTCTTAATGAATCTGTGGCAGCAAAGTAGGTAACGTGCTCACCCTGCCAAGGCTGCTTGGCACAGCTGGAGTCACGTAATCGGGCTGGGCTGCCAGCCGGGGACAGAGCGGGAAGAGTTAAACTGAGGACAGTGCGGAGACAACTAATCCCCAACAGGAAGAGTAGCAGAGACCTCCCTGTCCTTCATCATCCTCCCCCTCCATTCATGGACTCTTCCTCTCTCTCCACCACATCCTATCCCTCTCCCACATCCTCTCTTTACTTATTTCTTCTTCCATCTTTCTCACCCTCCTCTTCTCCATTGCTTTCTCACTCCTCCTCCCTGATTTCCCTCCCACCCCCTCCTCCAGCCTGGTCTTCTCTCACATGCTCTGTCATGCCTCCAGAGCTGGTTTTTGAGTGGGACTGAGGGACAGTGTATTTGGACTGCGGTGGAGGTCACAGCTATATGGGGATTGTTTAAAAGAGATTTGCCCACATCCCAGCCCATGTGACCAGCCTCAGCTGCAGGTCTCTCTTTCTTAATCTGGAGATAAGCGTGATTATCCGAGGAAGGGCTGTTCGGAGCTTTGTAACTGTGACAGGGGAGCTTTCAAGTCGCACTTTGCTGGCAGAGCAGCGTTTAAAGCCGGGGAATCAGATTCCAAGCGTGGCTTTGCATCTCTTTTCTGCTGGGAGCATGGTGCAGGGCTGGCAGTGGGGATGGGAGCTTTATTAGGACTTTGCTTATGATGCGGAAAAGGAGTTAGGGGAGGGAAATGGGGGAAAGAGGGAGGTGAAAAAATCCCAATTTGCCATTTCCCCATCAGTGGTGGTGTAGAAGAGATTGGCACTGATTCAAGGGGACAGGCCAGCCTGAACCCTGGTATAGAGCAATAAGGTCCATCAACCTGGGGTCTGGCTTATTTTTAGCCTGGAGTCGTGTCTCCTTGTTCTGCGCTACCACGCCTCGCTCTGTTGAATCCCTCACACAAGAGGTCTCTGGGGCCCTGTTTGGAAATGAAATGCTGTTTTAGCAGCTCCCATGGTACAGCTTCCTCGGGGGAGTTGGTAGGGCCAGCTTTGCTGCCTGATAAACACATTGTGCCCCAGCACTCAAGGCAGCCAACTCACTGTCCCTGGCCAGAGAAATATTGGCTGGAGATGGGCCCTTGTGGGGCATCTCTGCAGCCAAGGCAGGAGTGTAGGGACATATAGCAATTGTGTAGTTTAATATCATATCGGTGTCTTGTATTGCTGGAGGCCGAAATATTTAACATCTCCTACAAATGACACTGTCCCCAAAGATTTCTTTGGCTGGGACAGGCATCAAAATAGGGTTTAGTGGAAATGTTCAGCTCTGGAGCAGACGCTGGTTTGCTTCTATTTGTAGACTAGAAACTCAGAGCAGAGACTTGTAACAGCGCTTCTTTTGATGGAGATGGGTCAAGGAGAAAGAAACCTGGATGCATGCCAAGGGCGGGAATCTGGGGCAAGGTTGAATCAGGACGAAGTGCCAGCTCTTTGGACCGTCACTTGGGCAGGACTCACTGTTCTTGCCGTACTCTCCTTGGAAATGGTTCAGCTTCCAGCACGGCAGCTGAAGCCAGCCTGATCCAAAGGACACCCTGAATCCCATCTGCTCCCCCCACACCACCCATTCTTAGCAGGGGGGAATTTGCAGTGAGAACATCAAACAGCCCCTTTGGCTGGGCTCATTCGTGGAAGGGCAGTTTCTTGCCTGTGTCAGGATAGTGAGGGAAAGAGTATATCACTCTTCTTCCTCTCCCATGAAGGCACATCTTATTTTTGTATCATTCTGTCACAGTGGCCAGCCAGCCTTAAAGCAGCCCAGGACATGTACCTGTGCCTGAGGATTAGAATGTGTCTCTGCAGGGCAGGTGGCTCAGTTTACCTCCAGTGGTTGCAGAAGGGAAGCCGTTGCAAATGCATCATCTTGATAGCAAGCTCTGAAACATCTCCCACGTTGCCTGCCTGTCTCTGGAGCCCCACACAGCTGCTCTGTGGGTGGAAGCTCTCTTCTCCTTGTGCCCCCATGAACTTTATTTTTTGCTATTTTTCTTTGTATGCTGCTTAGATGAATCCTCTCCAGTGCCTACAGCTTATTCCAGGGCTTTACTGAGGATCTGGCCTACACATGTAGCCTTACTCCAGGGCATGGCTCTTGAAGAAACTAGATGGACGCAGCATCTTTTTAGTCTGTAAGTGACTGTAAGACCAAACAGCCCAAATCCCAACCTGCAGCCATGTTGTGCAGATAATGCCTGTGCCCCAGTGGAGAACAAGAGCTCCCCTTGAAATCCCACAGCCTTGAATCCGGCAGCGGGAACGTGGGCAGGAACATGTAGGTGTTGGCATGTGCAGGCAGGAACACGTGTATGCCAGGGCAAGCGTGCCCATCTCTGCAGGCACAGTCCCACGCCTGTCTCTGCACCAGCCCATCTCTGTGCACTGGCCCCACGTGCATCTGCCCCATACCTGCCCGAAACGAGGGTTTGGGGGCATAGGGCGACTGTGAGGGCTGATGGCAAATTTACCAGTGGTAAACGAAGGGAAGCACAGTAGATGGGATTAATGGAGAGATCCGTTCGAGATTCGTCAAGAGAAGGTTTCCTGATGCAACAAACAAGGAGCTAAAAAAAGGAGCAATGTGGTACATTTGGGTGTGAGATCAAAGGCTGTGATAAGGCCAAGTCGGAGGAGAGGTTGGAGCCAGGAGCAGCTTCTGTTCCTGGGTGTTGGGTGGTGCTGAGGAGGGTGAAGGAAAAGCACTGGCTGCTCTTAACAAAAGCAGAGGGGAATGGGATGGAGGGAATGAAGCAGGGGTCACAGAACAACAAGCATGAATCTCAGGGATTTTGGAGGACCAACTAGGTGGCTTTCCATGCTGGTTGAAAGATGGGCCAGAGAAGGAGGCTTGCAGTGAGTGAGGATGTGCAGGGTGGTCGTGGCCCTTGCCAGGGAGCCAGTGAAGTCCTGCAAGTTTGAGGCACAGGGTGGCTTTGGGATAAAGAAGCTGTGACAGGGTGTGCAGTTTCCCAAAGGTGAACAAGGTTTCCAGGATAGAGAAAAGGAGCTCCACAGCTGGGTTGGGAAGAGCTGAGTCATCTCTCCAAACACCATGTTAGGCCAGGTGCTAGAGTTTGAGCACAAGCTGTGCAGTAACACATGCAAGGGACTGGAATGCCTGCACAGCATCTTTGAACCATAGTGGGCTGCAGCTCATCCTGTGGCACCAGGACTTTGTGGGGTACAAGGGAGGAGCTTTGGCAGCTGCATTCAGATTCTCCTTAGACTCACCAAAGCATCCCCCGTGTGTCCACTGGTGTCTGAGACCCAGGGCTGATTTGGGCCCTTGCTATCATTGCTGTTGTCCAGGGTTGTTTTTCATACAATGCCCTGGCACCTCAGTGTGTTAATCCAGTTTTTGTGATTGATGAAAAAGAGCAAAAATCTTGACCAAAAAACATGTTTGCTTGCAACCTCATTGCCATAGTAACGGAGGTCCTGAGGACACCTCTGAAGTAGGTCACCATGGACCCCGTTTTGCTGCATCTCCCAGCATGGCACGGCTCCAGAAGCAGGGTGCACCCACCACAGTCCAGCCAGGCATCACTCCGGCACAGCCCAAAACTGCTCAGGAAAAGCCAGGCTGGAAAACTGCCCTCTGGTGACATCACCCAAGGGTGCCAAGGGCTGTCCTGACCTGATCATGGGAAAATTCTGTCCCTCCTGCTGCCCCCATGCCAGTTTGTGGTGTCCCCCAAGTCAGGGCTCCCTTTCATCCTCCCCTCTCCCCATCCCCCACCTCCTCGCTGCCTCCCTCCCCCCTTTCCCCCAGCGCCTCTCCTCCTGCTTTGCATAATTTTCCATTTTCAGTGTCCCCTTTTCTTTTTCTTCTCTCCATATGGTGCGTCCCCCTCTCTGCCTGGTGCTGGAGCCATCCTTAACAAGCTCAGCAAAGCCCTCTCTCTCAGGGGCTGCACATGAAAGATGCTCTGTAAAAATAGAGGCTGGGACAGAGCTCCCCCTTTTTTCCCCCTTGATTTATATGGGGCTGGGATGTGGGAACGTTTCTGAGTCTCATTTTAGAGCCACCGGGTGCTCATGCCTGTTCTCTCCGGCCATTCAGTGCAGACCCCCAAGGCCAGCTCGTCCCCAGCCTTTGATCTGCAATGCAGAAAGAGTGGCTGGGGCAAATTTGTGCTTCTCATCCAGCCCTTGCCCTCATTTTGGCTGGCAGGGAGAGATGCCATGTCCTGCCACACCAGGGAGAGGCCATGCCCTTTCCTCTCAGTGTCTAGTGGTCTTTTCCAGCTGGCTATTTTGGCTCCCTCCTACATCCTTGGCACCATGAGGACCTTCAGTCTCACCAGGTCTCACCAGGCTGGGTCATGGGGAAGCAGCGGGTCATGGGATTTGTGATACAGAGTGACTCTGCACATCTAACCCACCACTGCCCCTCTCCAGGTCCACCATGGATGCTTGCCAGCGAGCACCCAGGGATGAGTGGAGGGTGCCAGGGCTGAGCAAACGGTACTGGGGCTGATGATGCCTGCCCAGCATTTGATGGGTTAAGCTGGTCTCCAGCTAATTTCTCCCAGCGGCTCCCCTCCTCCTCCTCGTAGTTCTGTATGCAGCAGGCAGGGCCTCAGCGCAGGTTCCTGCACTGAGCTGTTGCCAGGGGAGTAGTTAGGCGAGTCTGAGCTATGTGGGGAAAAGGCCCGGGCTGTCAAAGTGTCTGAGATGAACCATAGCCCGGTCCCCCTGCAGCTGGGCCCAAGCATGCATCAGCCCTTGTTTGGAGCCTGGGAATGGCAAAGCCCAGGGAGGTTCAAGGGCAAACTTGCTATTCATTAGTCAGGGGTCCTTGACGTTCCCACTCTCTGTCTCCCTTCTTCTTCTTCTTCTCTTTTCTGTCCCTCTTTTGACAGATTCCTGGGTGCTTTTGGGGAAAACTCCCCTCCTCCTCCTCACCCCAGCAAAAGCCCTCCACATAAACTTCCCCAGCAGACAAGGCAGGAGGACAATAACGTCAGGGCCACGATGCAAACGAGAACCAGCGGAGCAGCCACGTCCCCCGGGTGTCCTTTCTCCCTGGTCCTTCCTGCGCTGCCGCGGGAGAGCCGACGCATTCATTTCACTCATCTTGCCCATCGCCAATGTTTTATTATCTTGATGCTTGCAGGAAATTGTAACTTGAGATAAGGAAAATGTCAGCCGCCTTCTCCTCTCTCCTGTAGCCCAAAGCGCTGGGAAGTTCCTCGGTAGGAAATGTAAATGCTTGCCCAGGTGCAGAGGATGAGCACGAGATGGAGGGAGCCTCGAGAGGCCGTGCGAGCATCTCCGCCAGGAGATAAAACTCGCAGCGTAGGCGTAACACGGAGCCTCCCTCCCACCCCGCTGAACGGAATATTTCATAGCTCTTAGAAGCCGAAGCTCCCTTGTAATTATCCAAAGCAAACAGCACGTGTTATTAGTTTAAAATGATTTTTTTTTCCCCCTCCCCGGGCCCCTGGAGCAGAATGGAGGTGTAATTGTGCTAAGGAGTTAGCAGGGGAGAGCACAGCTTTTGGTCACATTCAAGTTGGAGGGCTTGAGCCAGGGAGGCTGGTATGAAAGGCTGGTATTTGCATAAGCAGCGTGCATCCCTACAAAAAAGAAAGATATCAGGGGCTTGCAAAATTCAATCAAGGCTGGGAGGAAAGAAAAAAAAAAAAAAAGGGAGGGGTGGAAGGGAGGGGGGGAAAAAAAATTGACAGTGAAAAAGGTTTTTCTAAGTAACACCCTGGCGAGATTAAATTGTCCAGAAAGTTTCTCCGTGTGAGCCGGTGAAGCGGAGGCTGGGCTGAGGGCAGGGGAGGAGCGGGGTCCCTCCTTCCTGGCCTCAATAGGGGATAGGAATCTGATTAGGGAGAGTGTTCTGCATCTATTTACCATTATTTGAGGGTGTTTTTTTTCCCCTTCCCACCACCCAGAATTGCTGTGGCGGGGCAGTTTGTCAGCTTATAAACCTCAGTGCTGGCTTTGTAAGGACACAAGGAGGCACAGGAGCAAGTCTTGGGGCAGAGGCTGAGGTGTAATTTCAATTATTTATGAATTGCTTTTTTTAAAAAGAGTGATTCCGCATGCTAGTTTGTGGGATGTTTTCCCTGCATAGGGCACTGAGGAGGGAAGGCAGCATTGGGCTGGGACCAGGTCCTGATGGAGCCCTATCTTTGCAGGCACCCACAGTGCTAGGCTGAAATCTGAATGTAGAGAATGTGTGTGCAGGAGATTTGGGCTTTCCTAAAGCTTATGTCAAAGCAGTTGGGTCAGACCATCCCTTCTTCCCTCAGTTACTGAGTGCCAGAAACTGCAAACCCACCAGGCAGGCAGAGGGTAATTTCCAGAGTGGGTTGATGTCTGGTACGAAGGAGCATCCTCTCTATCTGCACCACAGCAGAGTTTCTCTGTAAGCCACAGCCAGCTCACCCTGTGCCTGCAGAAGGCAGGGGCCTTTACCTGCCAGGTAAAGGCTTTTCCCTGGTGAGCACAAGGGTTCAGCCTCCTCCTCTCCTGGGCTTGCGAAAGCACCCACCACCATTCAGATCTCATTTGCCCTGACCTCAGCATACTTACCAGCCTTGGGGGGACATTGGGAGTGACTCCTGATCTCACATAGGATAAAAAAGGTGCTGAGCCTTGGCTTCTTGCAGCCTGGGTCTCTGTACATCATGCCAGCATGGGATCCCTCCTCTCAGCACCCTAGTTCCCCAGAGACAGTCTTTGGTCCTTCCCCAAACACATGCACATAGGGTGGGTTTGGCCTCTGCCTCTCTTAAGTTTTAGGCTTGCTTCAAAGTTGCGAAAAGGAAGGGATTTTCCTTGGATTTCCATCAAGTGCTTTATGAATATTGCAATAAAGGGGTTACAGAAGATCTATTTTTAAGAGAGAGAAAAAATACCCATGAAAATTGCAGACTGGACCCCAGAGTGTAGAGTATTTGCACAGTTCAAAGAGTTACGGTGGTTCATCCAGTCACAGCCCAGGAACGTCGTGGTGCGACCTACAGCAGATCACATGCCGGCTACTCCCAGGGCGGCTCATTAGAGAGCCACACAGAAGATTTATCTCTTAAAATGGGCTTGCAAATATTTTATAAAATTTGCAATATTTTATAAAATTACAATTTGGTGCAATAGAAAGAATAAATTAGCCATCTGATGGTTCCTTTTGCACTCTGGATCCAAGTGTACTCAAGGATTAGTTATAATACTCTTTACCGCTTCCAACGTAACAGTTTATAGGCAAAGCAAAGGGAGGACAGCAAAGGGATGGGATTGGTTTGGGGGCTAGGGAATATACTCTCAACATGGATAAAGTGTGAAGGAAATAGAGAAAAAAAATCAGGAAAAAGGGAGGAGAACGTGCTGCAAGGTGTGAGGTGTGTGGGGCAAAGCACAGGAGGTGAAGGGAAAGCTGAGAAGGGGACTTCTGCTGAGTGTCACAGCTTCGGCTCCAGCTCAGTGTCTTGGTATCACTTTCTCCAGCCAGGCAAGGGCGCCAAGGGCAGGGAAAGTTAACACGAAGATTAAAACATCAGAGGGCTGTGCCTTTAGTGGCTCTGACATGCAGAGTAATCCCATGCCCCAAAGCCTAGGGAGGAAGGACAAGCAGTGAGCCCTCCCCTGGCTGGCGGTGTGCGGGGCAGGCAGAGGTAGGGGGTTGAGGCGGGCGCAGGGTAAGCTCGGTGTCTTGAGGACCATGGTTTTCCCGGTTGGGAAGGGAGAAAGGTGGTCCAGAGCTGTGAGGAATGTGTGGTGAGGAGGGAAAGAGGATTGGAGTTTCACACCATCAGTGAGACAAGTTGGTCTGTTCTCAACTGAGCGCTGTTGGACCGTTTCCCTGGCAGAGATCATAACCACTCCATTTTTTTCCTTTCCTTCCTAGATCCCAGCGAGCGGAGAAGGAATTTTTCAAGCCTGTGAGTTCCTTTTTGCTGTTGGCTACTGCCTGCCTGGACTTGCCACCTGACTTCTTTGAGTTTCTCCAGGAGGGTCTCAACTGCTTCTCCATTGGCCCCAGAGAGGAGGCAGCTTTGACTCATGAGCACAGCGGGTTTCTGCATCACTTCGAATCATGCCGGTCCACCCATGGGGAGGGAGCCAGGGCAACACAAAGGATCATCCCACATCACTCCTGTACGTTGCCTTCAGGGCCCTCAATACCCCTGAGCAGGACCCAAGCGCTTAGACAGAGAGACCCGAGCCAGTCACTGTGACACCTGGTGAAATACCAAGTGTGTGAAGGTTGGAGGGAGCTTTTAGCCCCCAGCTTTGCTCATGGAGCAGAGCTTGGCCCTTGCTGCTCTTGATCCCTGGGTCTGTGGGAGTGCAGCCTTCCCGAAGGCTCTGTGCTTGTGGCCCAGAGGACCATGGGCCTGTCCAGGCCAGACAGCCCTGCTGCTGTTGTACTGCACCCTCTCTGTTCCTGTAAGAGAAACATACTGCCTGTAATTATCTCCCATTCAAATCCCACCCCCCCATTCACTGTTGAAAATAAACTCTCCCTTTTGCAAAAAGTGAGCTGTGTGATTTGGTGCAATCTCGAGATGAAGGAGGCAATGGGCACAAAATAAACCCAGGCAAATCAACAGGGAAGTGGGAGCAGCCGAGAGCCAAGCGGCCAGGCTGCACCGTGCCCCACATCAGGCACATTTCCCTGAAAGCCTAAGCGAATCCCTCGCCGCTCAATGATCTTTATTTGGTCTGAACCCCGTCTGGGAAGTAACCGCTAAACCCAATGCAAACAGACCCCCGTGAAAGAATATAATGAATATGTCTCTCAAATGATTTGGAGCCCTTCTGCCTGCAGAGCAGGGTTCCCCATTGTGCCCCGCTCCCGGCGTGCTCGGGGCAGGCTACGCGAGGTGGCCGCTTTCCCAGCTGAAATCCGAAAAAAGCAAACAATGGGTCAAGGCCGGCATTGTGCGAGCCCAGGCAGGCAGAAGGAGCGCAGCCCGGCATGGCCAAGTTCAAGGCTGGGCAGGGGGCCGGGCGCACGGGGATGCTAATGGGGGCTGCGCGGGGGCCGTGGAGCAGGGGGGTCGGGGGCTCTGCGTGCCGTTATCCTGTGCAGCCATGAGCACCCAAAAACCACCTCACAGAGAGGCAAAGGGACGTGATTGCCCAGTGCAGCGAGGGGTGCTGGGGGCTTTGGTGGCACTGGGAAACTTGGGTTTGCTGGGGGGCTGATGGTACTTAGGGAGCTGGTGTTGCTGGGAGGGGTCAGTGTGAGTTGAAGTACTGGTGCTGCTGGGGGTGGACTGGTGTTATCGAGGTGATACAGGGGGAACTGGTGTTGTTAATGGGTATAACTGGGGGAACTGGTGCTGTTAATGGGTATAACTGGGGGAACTGGTGCTGGGGGGGCTGCAAAAGGAGATGATGGCACAATACAGGGCCCTGATAGTGCAGTGTGCATCCTAGGGGTGACCTGGGTTTGGGAGCCTCGCAGAGGACACTGCCTCTTAGGGTCTGCCCGACGCTCCAGGCCCAAGCACGGACCCCCCCCCACTCCCTCATCTCCCCGGCGCTCCCCCCTCCCCGGATGAAGTGTGCAGAGACAGGCGGAGCGGCCCGTGGAAAAACACCATGGAGGG
The DNA here is from genome assembly GCA_035041135.1 of Platyrinchus mystaceus. NCBI lineage: Eukaryota > Metazoa > Chordata > Aves > Passeriformes > Tyrannidae > Platyrinchus > Platyrinchus mystaceus. Next base: position 8,228,862 of record JAWWLV010000018.1, read on the forward strand.
CCCGCACAAAGGGGGTTTTATTCAAATTTGTTTAGAGTTTAGCGGATTTGCATGAAAAATGTGTGAGAAAAGCCGGCTCCAATGACCTCATCCCCAGCTGCCATTAATGTTCAATTAAGTGCTGAATAGTAGCAAAGGGGGGACCGGCCGGGACGTGCAGAGAATCCAGGCTCGGGCGCAGACTGTGAGAACCGGGTGGCCCCCCCGACCGTCTGGCCTCGGCCAGCCCCGACGGGGTCCCCCCGCCGCCGCCCCCCTCCGCACCGGGAGGTGCGCTGAGCCTGTCGGGTCTCAGCCCGTCTGGGTTATTCCCCGGATCACTCGTATCCTGAAGCAAAGTGCCCCCCCCGGCAAAGGTGGGTGTTTGGGGGGGTAATGCCCCCTCACTGCGCCGCTGGGGCTGTTGTCACTCACCCCGCAGCCCGCCTCGCCCGGCCCAGAGCTGCTCTCCGCCTGGCAGACGGTGTCAAAGCCCAAGTTCAAGTCCACGCCGAGGGGCTCTGCCCCGGGATTCCCAGCTCCTTTCCATCCTCCGCCTTTTGTTCGCCTCTGACAATTGCTCTTTATTTCTTACACACCCCCAGCCTCCCCCCGGCGCCCCCCTCCCTGCCCGCACTTGGCACCGTTTAGCTGTCTGACTGCAAACTTAACAACCCCGGTTCTTGGTATAAGCACTCAAATTATCCTTCTTTCTACATATAAACACGGCCCGGGGTGTGCGGCTCTCCCCGGCCGCGGGGTCCCCCCGGCGCAGCCCGCCTCTCCCGCACCGACCCCGGCCCCGGCCGGAGGAAGTTTCTGCTGCGGGACACGGCAGGAGAAAACGAGCCGGATCCAGAAGTCCCCACTCTGCGGGGCTCCCCCGGGCCAGCGCTCAGGTAAGGAAACACACCCCCCCATTTGCTTTTGGGGGGCTGCCTCTGATGCGGGGCGTGATGACACAGCAGGTTTAGGGGAAAGATGGGGGGGTCTCTCTGCAGGGGTTCCCGCATACTCCAGCAAAACCAGCCCTGCCTCGGGCACGCTGATGCGGAGCCCCGATCCAGCCTCCCCCGGGGGTGTGTATCCCACCCAGCCGGGGTGCGACGGGGACACTGCCTGGCGGGGGCAGCCCGAAAGCCAGGGGAGGGGGCCTTTCCAAACCTGCCTCTACCCCGGCCTGCCTCTCTCCGCCCTCCTCGCAAGGGGAACACCCACACGGGGAGCGGGCCGGGGGGGACCCCAGCGGGCCCCGGGGGCTCCCGAGCACCGACATCCCCGGTTCCGCTGCCCTCCGGGACGGGGCTTCAGGGCAAAGCCCGCGCAGGGGTCAGCAGCAGCATCCCAGTTGGGTCACACCTCCCTCTGCACAGGTGTGATCCATGGGATTGGGGAGGCCATAGGTTGACCGGGAGGGGGCTGTGTGACCCCGCAAATAAACCCCCTCCCAGCAGCTGGGTAATGCTGGGATAAACTGGGGCAGGGCGGGTCGGGGGACATCGAACAGATTTGGGTTTTCGGCTGATTTTTTTTTCCCTAAGACAATTTCGGGTGAAGAAGGAGGAATAAACACTCCCACACCTTTCACGGCTGAAACAGAGATAAAGGACGGAAGGAGCGAACACACCTTCTCTGGGGAAGGAAGCAAGATTTGGGACAGGGGAAAAAGAAAGGAGGGGATAAGAGGCTGAGAAGAGATAGGGAAGAGGGGGGATACGGGGTGGGGAAGCAGGAGGGGATCCCCCCAAACCCGTCCTCGAGCCCAGCACAACGAGGCGAGTGCCCTTCACCGGCGCCGCGGGGCGGGGCGGGGCGGCCCCGCGGACGGGGACACCGGGGGGCCGTGCCATGCCTCGGGCCCGGGGCTGTCACGTCGCATCGCGTCACGCAGCATCGTGGAGTATAATACGGAGCCATAAATTATAGCTTAACATAGAATATATGTGTTCTATACATATATATATGGAATGGAGCGTATATTCTATTGCATTGCAGCCGTGAGCCGTCCCCGGGTTTCCACCCGTCCCGATGGACCCTGGAGTGTGTGTGTGGGGGGGGGTCGCGCCTTGCTGTGCCGAGGTGCAAAATCTCCTTCCCTCTCCCCATAACAGAGTCCTGCGCTCCCGCAGGCATGTTTAACAATAGCGTCGTGGGCACACCTCGGGGCCGTGGGAGAGGCCGCGCTTTTTTTTTTTTGGTATCTATTTAAAAAACCCACACCGGCACCGGTGCCTGTGTCCGTCCTTTCCGTGGGCCCGCACGCGTGTGTACACGCGGCTGCTTCTCCCTACTAGTGCCCATGGACACACCTCAGCCCCCTCAGCAGAGGAACCAAGAGGACCCGCGGCTCCGCGCCCACGGGGACCTCGCACAGCGGTCACAAGTTGCTTGGGTGCTCAGCACCCGGGCAGGCGTCGGAGCCCCTCAGAAAGAGGGAAAAGACTTTTCCTCTGGTCGGTGGGAAACAAGAAATAGCCCCGCGCGTGGAAACAGCCAGGATTTGGCTCTGGCTGTGGGGAAGGCGGGATGGAGAGACAAAAAGAAGGGATGGAGGCGAAAAAGGGATGTAGCAGGAGAGGGAGAGCAGGAGGAGGGGATGGTGAGATGGAAAGGGAGAAGGACAGATGGAGAGATGGAGGGGGAGAAGGAGGGATGAAGGGTAGAAAAGAAGAAATGGACGTTGGAAGAAGAGGGATGAAGGGTGGTAAAGGAAGGATAGAAGTGTGATAAAGAGGGATGGAGGCGAGAGAAGGAAGGATGGAGAGGGAGAAGGAGGAATGGAGGGTGGAAAAGGAGGGATAGAGGGGGGAAGGGTGCCGCGCCCCCGACTGGCTGCTTAAGCACAAAATCTGGCAATGGGTTTGCGGGAAGGGGGCGCGGATGGGCCGGGGGCTGCTGGGGGGCAGAATTAGGCATTTGGCGGCTGCAGGGCCCCCTCGGCAGCCATTTTGTGGCAGTACCTGCCGTGGTGCCAGGGCTGGGCGGCGGGGCTGGAGTAGCGCCCTGCCGGGCCCTGCCCTGCCCGGCGGGGCCGTGAGGGGCGGGGGGAGGCCTCCACGCCACGGTGGGAAACGTATTACCGCGCCCGCCACGCTTGCCCATTGACAGAGATAAACATGCAAATGAGTCGCTTTGCATGTCATTAGCATACAGGCAGATTGCGGGGGGAGGGGCCGCAGTGTGCGCACTGCAGCGTGCTTTAATGCAACACCCAAACAGCCATTGCGGGTCTCTCCCGCCAGTAGCACCTGCGGCTCCCAGCGCCCCTCGCCGCGGACAGGGGCACCCCATCACCCTCTCTCACCCCCCGATCCGCCAAGTCGCCACCGGCGCTGCCCCTCCGGGTACCCGGCTCGCCCAGCCCGGCCTGGGACTGCAGGGCACAAAGACACATAGGAATAAAGACAAACCTCGGGCAGTGTTCTTTTGGGGCTATTTCTGTTTTTTCACCTATTTCTGTATTCTTTCACCTGGTGCAGGGAAGGGAGTGGGCGGAGGGCCCTCGGCCGCCGCCTCTTGCAGCCCCGCTCCGCCACCGCCTTTAATTCGTGGGGTGGGTGGAGAGGGGAAAGGGAGAGAGAAAATCGGTGGATCTGGGGAGGGAAGGTGCAGGGAGGGAGCACGGCTCGGCTGAGGGGTCCCCGCGGCTCCCGGAGATGGGGTGCGGCCGGGGTGCAGCCTGTGGGGGTGCGTCTGCAAACGACGGGTGCGAACCCGATGTGCGTGTCCATCTGTGGACACGGGTGTGTCCGCGACCTCTGCATGTGCCGCACACGCGTGTTACATCCCCGCACCGTACCCGGGTGGGTGTGCCACGCCGCGGGCAATCTACCTGGGGGCTGTATGTGGGATCTGTGTGTGTCCCGCACACGCGTGTGTGTACCCGAGCGGGGGGTGTCCACACACCCCCCCGGGCATCCGTGGGGAGCATCCGACCGCGGGATGGGCACAGCACCCACGGTCGGGGGGTGCGGGGAAGGCCGCCGCCCCTCGCTCGCAGCTGAGACGAAGGGATCCACCTTGGCCGGGCTTACCCTCCTCGCCGGCCGCCCTGCGGCTATGGGGGCACCGCAGGATGCCCCGCTGTCACCCCCACGGGTTTTCGTTGAAGGGGGAACAGCTCTCCCGTCCTTGCGAGAAGGGCAGGAGAACAGCCTGCGACGGGCCGCGGGTAGGGGAAAACGCATCCGTGGGGCAATCCACCCTGAGTGGGAAAGGGGAAACACTTCATGGGCACTTTTGTCCCCCCACGCCCCCCAAATCCCCCCACGACTGCGATGAGACAGCGGGGAAGCGCCCTGGCACCGTGGGTGCGGGGCTGGGTGCGGGGCCCCGGCGCCCCACGCAGCAGCCGCTCCGCAGCGCGGGGGGACCCGCTGGGGAATGAACCCCAGCCCCATTTAGGGGGCACTCGGCAGGGAAAGCACCCCCTTTCTTCTGCGTGCCCCCGAACCGCGGCACAGTCCCCTGTCCCACACCTCTCAGAACAGCGGGTTCCCACTCTGCAAAGAAACCGGTTTTTTGGTCTCGTAAATAAATCCGATTTTTATTCTTGAAAAGAATCACACTTTTTATTCTTGCAAATAAACACTTTTTTTTTTTCTCTTGTAAATAAACCCGATTTTTATTCTAGCAAATAAGCCTGCTTTTCTCCGCCTCGATGGTTTATTTCTGGCTGGGAAAGACAAGGCGGGGAGAGGGTGCGGGGCCGGACCGGGCGTTGTTTTGGGGAGGGGGGAACCCAAACTCAGTCCGGCGTTGAGAAATAAAATCGCGCTATATCATCTCCGTGTCCCACTGCAGAGGAGATAAAAGCATCGGCGAATTTGTTTTCCAAAACAATTTTTAAAACCTCGAGTATATCTTTTCCCCCTATATCTTCGGGAGAGAGAAAATTCAGAGCAGACCTGTTATGATTTTTTTTTCTTCTGAAAATTCCACCCAAATCCAGTTAATAGATTATTATTGCAAATAATGCCATGTCTTTTTTTAGCAATTCAATATACAATTGGAAATTAGAAACACCGTTTAGTCTTTGGTTTTGGTTTTTTAAATTATTATTACTGTATGAATGTTTGGGGGGGGTTAAGTTTTTTTTTTTTAATGTACCTGAAACATAATTTTCCTAAGCTTAGACAGCCCTTTACAACAGCCCACTGGATAAAATTCGGAGGTTCTGCCTTTTAAAACGAGAAGTGTTAAGCGGAGGCTTCAGGAGAAGCCTCGTTGCACGGACAATGCCGAGCAGCGATGACTCTGTCCGGCGTGTGTCACTGACGGGAACCATCCTTTTAATTTCAGTCTCGAGTGAGAGAATTTCAAGAGTCTGAAAAAGTGATTTATGGGGACCCTGAGACATGCGGCTGCTGGAGCGGCCCCGGCAGCCCCGGCCCATAGCAGCCCCTAAATCCACTCTCCATCCCCTTGTACCCGATTCCTCCAGGATCGGGACAGCGGGGACAGCCCTGAGCTGCCGGGCAAAGTTTGCAGCGCTCGGCAGAATTGCTGTAAGGGCGACGCGGGGCGTAGGGTCCGGCCCGGCTGTGCAGAGCTGGTCCTGGTCTAGGTCCAGGGTTGTCACCGCCTTGTGCCGCCACCTCCTTGTGCCGCCAGCCCCGGGCACAGCCCTTACCCGGAGCATCTCTGTCTCCAGCTTTGGGGCCAGGCACAGGCGAGGAGGAGGAGGGGAAGAGGCGGTTAACGAAAGAGGGCTTTATTTCTGGCAGCAGGGCCAGCTTTTCGTCGGTAGGACCGGGAGGGGAGACTCCGGGGCTCTGACACCCTGTTTCACCGTCGGGGCACGGCGGGAAGTCTGCACCGTCCCCAGCCCCGGGAGCAGCCTGCATGCTGGTGAGGGCGACGGAGGCTGGCCGAGCCACTCGATATTCATTAAAACAACCCTTCGGCTGCATTTTCGTCCTCTATACATGGTTTCCCCGCACAGGCGGGTGTGTTTGTGTCAGCGTGGGCTCCCACTCGCAGCCAAACCGTGGCCCGTGCCCACACCGCGGCCCCGGGGCTCAACGGCCGCCCGTAGGGGTGATCCCAGCCCAGTAACGTAGGGGAAAGGAGGCGAGAGGCCAAGACCGGGCCGGATCAGGGAGGACCCCCTCCCTCGGCTCGGCGGGACGTGGCCGGGGGACGCGCGGGGACCCGGCGGCGCCGCGCCCCGACGGCGGCCCCGCCCCTGTCCAGGGTCCTGAAACACTCTGCGGCCGCCGAGCCGCCGACGGGGCGGGCCCGGGGCGGGGGGCGGCGGGACCCCGTTGTTTGCGGGAGGGACCTTTCGGGTGCGGGAAGGACCCCCTCGGGCGCGGGGAGGGACCCCTCAGGTGCGGAGCGGGAGACGTCGGTGTGCAGAGCATCCCACCGGCGAGACAGTGGCTCTGATGGCAGCGAGACGGGGCGGCAGCTGTAGGGCCGGCCAGCGGCCCCGACGGCGCGTTTCCATGCGCTATTCTTCCTCGATTTACTGCTTGTCACCGGCAGCTCAATGGGGGTCCCCCCGTCTCTGGGACCTGCGCTGCCTTCCCCCGCTCCCGCCCCCCACCCCCGGCCCCGGGGCCGTGCAGAGACGACCCCCTTCCCTCCCCCGGCACATCGCGCTGCCCGGCGGTCGCTCCCCTGCGCGGCTCCGGGGAAGTTCAAGAAGTTGGCTGGCCCCGCTCGCTGCGAGCAGAGCCAGCCCAAACACTACCGCCTGCCCCGGAATATTTCACCGTCGGGCAGAGGGAAGGGAGCGGGGGGGGGGGACGACGGCTTAAATGCACCCCCCAAAACCCCTCGGGCTCTAATCTCCCATGCATCGTTACAACTGTCCGCAATGAGGCGGGGGAGGCCGGGCTGCAATTAGCTATAGAGCCGCTCGCCTTGCAAACAGAGGGGCTCGGATTATTGCAAATTCATTTCTATTTTCCAGGCCAGCGCTTGTATTCTCTGTTAGCATAAGAATAGAGCCAGGCCCTGTGAACTCCTCCGACCTACTGACCCCTCTCCCCAGAAATGAATAGCAGCACTTTCCGTCCCCCCCCCCCCGCCAGCCTCTCCAGCAGACTCGAGCCACGGCCTAAATTCCTAATCAGGGTAATTTAATATATCTTAAGCCCCTGGCTGCTTTATTTTCGCTCCTTTTTTTTTAGTTTGTTTTAGGCATTCACTGGCTCTCACCCCGTCATTAGAGATCCTTATTTGACGGATATAAGAAGCTGTTATGAGACTACAAGTCTCTTTTTATCTTCTAAATAAGCTGTGCTTCCCCGTAATTAGAATGGTGTTCCCAGCCTTTGAGGCCTTTCAGGGCCGCCTAACAAAAAACTTGCAGGAGATGAATAATCCCGAAGTACAGACTCCCCGGCCCAACCAAAGAGCCGGGACAGAGACCCGCGCCGGGCGGAGCAAGGCGGGGGTGGGTGGCGGCGGGGGCACCCACGCGTGGGCCGCCTCAGCTCCGCCCGCAAGTGTGCGGGGGCGGCTTTGCCCGCACCCCCCCCGGGGGCGTTGGGGTTTTGGTGGAGTCGGGGCAAACCCCCGCCTCTTATTTGGGTGTCTGCCCCTCGCACCTCCACCTCCTTCCTTGAGAGGGTCTCACCCCCTCTCACACCCCCCTGTGTGACCTCGGGGGCAGCTGCCCCAGCGCTCCCCGGGGGTGTCACCCTCTCCCCCTGCCGAGGATGCGACGCCGGGGTGTCCGAGGGGGCGGGGGGTCCCGTGGAGCCCCTTTAGAACCCCGCGGGCGCCTCGAGCCGCCGAGGGGATCTCACCGAGGCCTCCCCTCGCTGGCCAGCGCGGGCTGATGATGTGCGGACGGGCCTCCCGGATTGGCTGGGAGGGGATTTGGGCTTGGTGGCGTCACGGATGCTCGACGGGGCTCCCCCCGGCGCCGGGACACCGCGGGGATGGGCGTCTGTCCCCTCCTGGTGAGCGTCCCTGTAGCGTTTCAGGAGAGTATCGTGTCTCTGAACATAAGATACACATAGGTGTGTGAAATAGATGTGGAAAAGTGGCTTTGGGATAATTAGCCTCCTTGATGTGGTTGGAGAGTTATCTAATCCAGAGGAGCCTAAAGGCATCATTACGGAGACAATATTTCAGGAAATCCAATTCATTGGAGCAAAAATATGACATTCATTTTGCTGGTTATGTTATTACAAATATCCTTCAAAGCCGACATTTCACGCCCTCCCTCCCCCCACTCGGAAAAAAGAGTTAAATAAAATAAAATAAAATGACCAGGCTAAAAGGCCCAAAGCTGTGGACTGGGAGGAGGAGAAGGCCGACGGCAGAGGGATCACCCCTCGCTTCCAGGACCCGGACACAGCGAGCTGGATGGAACACGAGGGGTCTTTGATGGTGTAGGGAGCTCTCGGAGGGGGCAGAGGGATGGAGGGGGTCAGCCAGAATCAGTCCTTAAACACCGGACACCGGCCCCCGGCTCGGCTTGTGGGGGCTGCACCCTAATTTCAGCTCTTCCGCGGAGGATTTGCGGTGCGAGCAGCGGTCGGCGGCGGGCATCGGGCGGGCAGGGCGGCTCTGCCTCGTCCGACCAAACCCGGAGCCGAGCGGCGTAAAACCACGGCCCCCTCGGGCACGGCTTTCCCTCTGCCGGCTCTGCCGGGCGCTCCGCTGCCCGGGCACGGCAAGCGCCACTATCACTGGTGCTACTGGTGCCCGGCGGGGAGCAGATGGGCCGGGATGCTCAGCCGGGCTCTGCCTGCCCGCATCAGACCGTTTCCAACCTCTTGTATTTAGGGCCGGGGACAGACGCGGGGCAGCAGCCGATGCGGGAATGGGTGTCAGTCAATCAGCACGTCCCCAAATTCCTTTCAACGAAATTCGCCCCTTGGAGCGCCCCTCGCCTCTCTCCCACGCCTCAGCCCGCCGGGCACTTGTCCTGCTCCACGCCGGGGGAGAGACACGCGTGGGCCTCCACCGCCGTGCTGTGCCCCGCGCATATTTGTGTAAAGAGACGGGCAAAATGGGGAGGGAAAATGGTATTTTCCGCCCCTGGACAGCAGTGTCGGCGGGGAAGCCGGGCCGCCCAGCCAGCCTCGGCTTCCCGAGCCTCGCCGGGCTCCATCCGGCCGACATGGACTCGTCCCGGCGGGGCGGCGGCGGGTGTCGGTCCCGAACCGCGCCCAGCCCGGCTCCTCCAGCTGCCGCCACGTCCCCGCTCCAGCTCGCAGCCTGGTTGTTTTGTTTAATTAAACTCAATGTCAGTGTTAATTTTCCGCCTGGCCGGGCAGCCCTGACTTTGCCGGAGCTGGCGTGTTGGTTACAGATGTCAACGCGCCCCGTCGGGGCTGCGCCGAGCCCGTGGAGACGCGCTGCGCCGGCCACGCGTGGCCGCGGCCGCGGGTCTGGCTGGAGCCGTGGCTGCGGGGTCGTGGAGGGCAGGGACCGGGCTTCCCCGGGATCCACCCCTCCCATCAACGACTCGATCCTGCGTGGGCGAGCAGGGTGGACAAGCATCGTTGCAAGGGGTATTGTCTAAAGAGCTGTCTCTGTCTGTCTTTCGGGGATACAGCTAACTGGTGAGAACTCACCCCGGCTGAGTGGGGGCGAGCTGCTGGGAAACCTGGAGGTGCATTTTGGGAGGGAGGACGTCCTTCCTGGTGCTAGAGCAAAGAGGTCCCCTCTCGAGGTGCATCCCTGGCTCTGGGGGGCAGAGATGCTCCAGGAACGAGTGGAGCACCACGGGCCACGCCCAATGCAATGGCAGCTCCGGGGATGAGTCACTCCCTCCCCAGAGGTGTCCCAGGCCAGGCCAGGGCACGGGACAGTGGCAGGGAAAGGGCACTCTCTTGTCTGCTCTTGCCTTACTTTCTGCAGAGTCCTCAGCGCCAGCCAGCTCACAGCCTTTCCAGCAGCCAGGCACCTCTCTGCTCTTTCCCAATTACTTTTCCAACCCCTCCAAACTTTTAGTCCCTGCATTCTCCCAGGTGGCTGCCAAAGCAGCTCCCTGTGCCAGACATTCAGCTGGCACATCCAAGATCCTCTTTCTGCAGGCTGGAATCCTACCTACTCTGTTTAATCCCTCCTCAGTTGGCAGCTATTGCACAACTCCAACTGCCCCCCTTTTCCTGCCCCTCTGCCTCCCCAGCCCCATGAGATGCCTCATGTTGGAACAGCAGTGGATATTGTCCTGTTGCTGCTTCCTCCCTCCTCCCTGGCACTTCCGAAGGCTCACACTCCTGCCTGCTGTGGGGGCTCCGGCACCGACCCCTCGGCACTGGGAACCCCCTGGGTTTGTTATGCCACTTTGTCTCCTAACTTTTAACCGGTTATTCATTCCCCAGCTGCTTTTCAAACTTCACTTCCCTGCAACAGGCTCGGCCTTATTTACCAAACAATCAGGTTTATTGCTGTTTCTCCCCATTCTTTGTTACCATTTCTATCTGTTTTCCCCATTAAACTCAGGACGTTGTGGTTTTCCGGACCCCCCATAGAGCCCTTTTCGGGAAGTTGGCTATCCTCCATTCCTATTTACAAAGACCGATTCACACAGGAGGCTAAACTCCAGCTACTAAAATAGCCATTTCATATTTAAGTTCTAAAAGCCTTGCCTAAATCCCGTCTTTTCTCACTACTTGTTTATGTGCACTCGATCAAGCTCTTTTTGCAACCTCTTCTATCCCTACCTGGGCTGCCAGTGCATTTGGCCCCCCAAAGATTGGGGGGATTCCTTTGAGATGGTGGTAAAAGTACCCATTGTAGGAGGGTCTCCAATGTAGGGATTCATCCCATTTTCTTCTTCCTCCGTTTTCTTCTCCTGCAGATTGCAAGCCCCCAGGCATCCACCTCTGGTGCCTTTTATTTGTTTGCCATCAGCAAATCATTCCTGAAAATTCCCTTTGTCCTGCTTTGTTGTTTTATGTCAATATTGGGGATTTTACGTTGGAGGGGAGCTGAGGAAGGGATTTGGGGGCTATAGAGAGGGCACAGCTCTGACACAGGTGACTGGGATAAACCAGCCACCATACGCCTATCCCATCCCAATGGGGGAGGATTTACTTCTACCACCTGTCTCTAAAACCCCCCAAACAGATCCCTGCTCTTCTGGGGTTGCCATGGTCCAAGAACCATCATCCCAGCCCCTTTCCCAAGGCAGGCATAACATCCCAGGAGACGGAGGATGGGTGATAGTGGGTCAAAAACAGGAGAGCCGGGGGGGGCTGCAGAGCTGGCCAGCACTCGTCCCTGAGGAGATCCAGCCTCTTGGCATGTGTCCACCCCCTTCCTCGATGGAGGTGCAGGTGTGAAGGCGATAGAAGAGGAAAACGGGCGCTGCCTTATTGGAGCTGCTCGTAAACAAAGCCACTTGAGTGGAGAGGATTCAGAGAGCCCAACAGCCGCAGGAAACTATAATTACGTTTAAATATTGTTAGCATCATTATCTTTTATCTGCCATCAGATTAAAACAATTATGGCATTTTCAGGAATCGTCCTTGGCATTCTCTTGACCGACGTTATCTGTCAGGCAGGAAATGTGATTTTCGCTTGGAGAGGTGCCAGCCACCATGCGGCCGGTCCCACAGCCCCCATGATGGGAGCAGCCAGCAGCCAGGGAGAATTCCCATTTTATGGAGAAATCCACATTCATCCCGCTCTCTGTGGGCAGGCATCAGTCACTCCTTCACCTTGTCCCCATATTACTCTGAGTTTCTACCCGTTGGCTTTTGGATTACCTGGCCTGGTGGTGGCAGGGGGAGGCAGAGGGGGGGACACCAGCCCGTGCCATCACCTCTGCCGGTGGTTGTGGCGGCGCGCCGGAGCGGGTGGCCTTGGCAAACACGGCTCCGTGCCTGAAAGCTGTGGTGAGCAATTTACCCGAGGAACTCATTTCAGGAGATCTAGTCTAAGTTAATTAAAGATGGCTGGCTGGGGTCATCGCCTTGGCAACAATTAAGGGCAGGAAAGACGCCTCATTAGTAATAGTTTTTAACAAAAACCATAATTCTTCATATCAAGACAATCCCAGGCACACAAGGCGGGGGGCAAGAGGATGCTTTCTATCTGGCTTTCTCTCTTTCCTCAACCTGGCTGCGGGTTAGCACACAAGGCAGGACTGAGAGATGGGAAAACAGGATTGAAAGGAAAAGCCCCTTTGCAGATCTGTAGGCTGGTGAGAGTTTGGTGGCCGGTGCCCAACACCAGAGACATTGTGGAAGGGGCTCATGGAAAATGGGGGTTATGACTGGAGGGTGAGATCCAGCTTCTGGGGAAGGGGAGAAGCCAAGAACACCCACTGCTGCCATGCAGGGTCTGTCTGCATGTCCTGGCCCAGGGAGCATAGTGCCAGGCTGCCACCCCCAGCCACCAGCAATGGGGTTATGCCTCCAGCTGTGTCTTTGTGTTTTAATTTCCCCCTTGTACTCCAGAAATCTTAATGCCGCTGCCTACTAATGCCAGGCTGGGCAGAGTAGCTTTATTTTCTACTTAATTAACTGTCATCCAGTGATTGATCAATTAATGATGGAGCCATCATGGTAATGCTCTGGGAGCTGGTGCGCCAGGGCCAGGCCGAGTCATGTGCTTGCCTTCCCACTCCTACCTGCTCCGGCACCCGGCACGCTCCCCCCGGCACCAGGGCTGTGCCGACTCCTCTCCTGACAGCAAAGGACAATGTGACAGATGGAAAATCCCTCACTACCAGGAAATTTGGACACTTACAGGGCAGCTGTGGGAGTGACTGGGGACCACGAGTGATGCTCCTGCCCTGACTTCCCTGACTGGTGACTGGGGACTGCAGAGGGGCCACTTCCCTGCCGGACACAGTGTCTGCTGCTGTGTTAAGCTCTAGTCCAAGTATTTCTGCAGCTTTCCCTCCTCTCAGTGACATTTTGGCTGGTGTTGCCCAGCTGGGTGATCTGTCCCTTCTGACCCAAAGGAGTCAGAGCTCAGCAGAGCCAGCAGTGGAGCGGCTCTGCTCTTGGCCTCCTCCTCCTCCTCCAAAGTTGCACACATGGCTCAAACGGGAGAGATAAATATAAACTCCATTCAGATATCCATAGAAACAGAGCTGGAGATGGAAGACCCCATGCAGATAAAACCTTTCTACTTCCCACACGCTGCTATTCCTGGTATTATTCCAGAGCATTTTATAAAACCAGTAGAGCTGGGCAGGGACCAACAGAAATGACCAATGCGATGTTAGCAGGAAAATCCCAGAACAGGGGAAACACTTTTTCTGCTGAATAATTTATCCTTTATGACACAAACCCATCAGGATTGCGTTTAAAAAGCGGTGAGGCCACACCTGGTGGGGTGGGGCACGTCAACACACACGTGCACAGGGCTGAAAGGGCTCTCCAACGCAGAAGTCGTGTAAGTCCTGTCGCTTAATTACTGTTTCCTTTCTGCGCCATGAAAAGTGCTGAGATACAGATTTGACGTGCTGAAAAGCCGTCTGGCATCTTGTCACGCACCAGCCCCATCTCCAGCATTCAACAGCTGGAGAACACCACGCCCCCCAAAGCACCCCCAGGTGTATTCCTGCACCTACAACATCACCGCCTGTTTATCTACGGGTTGGTCCCAACGATAACATGTTTATTCAGATGACTCTGCCTGGCTGGTAAAATAGAAACTGAACTGGTACCAAAGGGAACCAGCCGCTGCTCGGGGCTGCGTGTGCAGCTCCTCCTCCCCACCGGCTCCAGATTGACTTGTTTGTCTCATTACATCCCTGCACACACATCCGCACCCACACACCGACACATATATAGTCCCGTGCGTACAGCCAGGAGAAAACCTTATATAGTGTTATAAACATAATTCTATTTTTTGAATTAAAGCTTAAAACTGTTCATTGGAGATGACACACGCAAAGTGTTCAAGACCGAGAATAGGTTTGGAAGCAGCTCTGGAAAATATCAGTAGTCTCCAGAGTTTCCTTACATCCCAAACCCAATCCAATATAATTTCTGCTGTCAATAATGCATATTTTCATGGAGATGACATTCAAGAAGGTCCATGGTTCAAGCCTTGCCTCGCTTTAGGAGTGAGGTTTCTGCACCTCCTTGGGCAGGGAGAAAGATTTATTTTTCTCATCCTCATGGCAAGGAAACTGTTTGCTCAATTAACCTCCCTGGGAGTTTTTTGGGTGAGGAATAGAGCCTCTTCTCTGCCTGCTCAGTGCCTGAAGGTGCATGGTGTTGTTCGGTGTGATGTGCCAAGCGATGCTTAGGCAGTCCCTTGGCTGCTGCTGGCTGACGAGCTCCAATGTGTTGTGGCCATGCAGAACCTAGAAATAAGCTGGGGTTTGGGTAGCAAGGAGGGTTTTGCAGTGTGCCAAGGTGGGGGATAAAGTGGGAAGTGGGTGGCAAAGCAAATCTTCCCCACAGTCATAATGGAGGGAACAGGGAGCTGGAGAAATTGTGGATTCATTTGGAAAAGCAGCGGCTAAGCATCCTCAGAATCTTCCCAACTCCTCTCCCTGTTGGCTGCATCCATACCCTGGCTGAGGCAGTGGGAGCTCGGCAGGTCCCCAGGGAGGTTTTGCAGTGCTGACCATGGGGTGGAGGAGGAGGAGAGGCCATGAGGGAGGCGGGCTGGCTGCTCACCCACACAAAGGGGCTCGGGCCAGCAGTGCCCAGCGTGCCCTGGCCCCGTGTCGGGCAGCCAGGAGGGCACAGGCACATTGTGGCCAGCTCAAAATAATGCTCTGAGACAGAGCTGGAGCCATTTAAAACCAATTAATAACTGTAAACTGCCCTGGCCCTTGCCGTTCATTAGGCAACCACAAAGAAACTTTATTTTAGAGTTGCAAGTCCTCTTTTTTTTTTTTTTTTCAGAGAGAAACTTTTTAAATATGTAATTGGCTCTGGGAACCAGGACCCAAAGGGGTTGCAAAAGCAAGGGAAGCAATTGCCTTAATCAGTCCAAGATCCCTGATTTATTTATGTATTTATTTCTATTTCAAAGCAGTGCTGCTCATCATATCAGGGCCTTTAGAAGCACAATTATTCTCTCGACAGAAAAGCTAACCTAGGCTGCGATTATTTGCCTTTCTGAAAGGCAGCGGTTCCCCATCAGCCGTCGTCCCCACGAACGCGCTCCCGCTCCTGCATCTCTCCGAGCGATTTTAGCATCCAAGAAACATTCCCCCCAGCCTTCCCGTAGCCACAGCCCGCCTGAACACCCAGCCTTTCTGCCGAGCTTCCCAGCTTCAAAGAGCGGGGTGAGCGTTCACTAAATAATGATTCTAAAGAATTCCTGTTCTTTGGCTGCTTTTCAAGTGGTGGTCGGGAAACGTGCTCGCGTCTTTTCAGCTTGTAAAAGACACCCGAGGTCACAGGTGGAAGGAGCTGGGCAGACCCAGCCCCGGGTGGGTTTTGGACCATGGAGGTTTGCTTGCGTTTCACCGCTGAGAAATGCTTTATTCCCAGGTTGTGCTTGGATCTGGGTTCGAAGTGGGGTCAGGGTGGGATCTGGGGGGAGATGGTCTGCTGGCCTGTGGAGACAGACGGTGTTCCAGCAGTGGAAGGGGACAAGTAGAAAGGCAGGGAAAGAGGGAGTTGTGCATTGAAAAGAAACCTTCTTGCAGCTGCAGTGGGATGTCTTAGGTTTGGATAAATGTCGCAAGCCCTGCCTGCCCACCCTGCAGACATACATCCCCAGGGCAAGCAGGCAGGCCAGGGCTTGGGATGGGCAAGTTGGTACCTGCAAGGTCGAGGGGGCTACAATCCACAGGGCTGGGATGCATCCTGCTGTGTTTCCTCCACCAGCTGCAAATTTGGACCCCGTAAAGAGACAAAACCCCTTTGCAGTGACAGACTTGAATGGATCCCCATCTCTGGGGGCTCAGCTGTCCCATCCCTGGGAAGTTCCCATGGTGAGCAGCGATGCCACACTGCATCCCCAACCCTCCATGGGGCTCCTCCGCAGCAGCATGAGCCATCCATGGGCTTGGGAGAAATCCTTGCGTGTTGTGTCCCCCCCATCCCCATCCCTGCAATGCATATTTTGTGAAGGTTTAATTGGCAGCAATTATTAACTAGCACGGACCCTGGAAACCTGCCAGTCAGGAAAATAATGAACCGTTTTAATACAAATTCAGCTCGTAAACAAATGTGGCTGCCAGAGCCATTGAGGCTGCCTGGCACTGGAAGAGGCAGTGCAGGACATCAGCAGGGAGACCCAGGGCAGCCCCGCTGTCCCCCCTGGCACTGGGTAAGGGACTGTGTCCCCAAGACACCCAATGTCCCTGTGTGGAAGGCCTTACCCTAACACCACCCTGAAATAGCAGCATCAGTAATGGAGCAGGGACCTAACCTGTGTAGATGTAAGAAGATGTAGATTTGGGCTTTGGGATAGTTGTGGGGAGGGGAGGGTGCTGCAGGGGAGGGGTGGCAGTGGGTCTGTGCATTGGGGAGTGGGTGCAGAGGTACCCAAGACTGAGTCCTGAAGAGCATCCTTGCTCCCTGCCTTGCCCTGCATCCCTCCCGGGTCCCACAAGGCCAACTGGGGCCCTGGCCCCTCCACCCTGATTTGCACAGGGAACAAACCCACTCTGCCCTGGCAGACACCTCCTTTATCTGCCAACAGACTCCCCACAAAAGGGTTTTCAGGACATTTAGACAGTGGGCAAACAGCCTCCTCTGCCTGCTGCAAGCACGGGGTGAGATGCTGTGTCCCTATAGCACCCCTGGGCACCGGCATCCTTGGCACCTCTCGGCAACCCCTGGCACCCAGGGCGAAAAGGCAGACCCCCCCTCCAGCAAACAGCGTCTCTGGGACACAGGCTTGAAATCTTCCACCCAGGGAAATATTTCTGCCAAGGAACTGCTTCTGGTTTATTCTGAAAGGGCTACATTTTTCTATGTTATTTTTTAATTTTCTGTCTCTCTCTTTTTTTTTTGTCTTTTCTTCTTTTTTTTTTTTTAATAGTAAAATGGGATGATGGTTCTTTTAACTTTCAGTAATTTGTGGAAATTAAAAAAAAAAAAAGAAAATCATTTGCAATGCGACCCAGATTTTAATGGCACTCTGAAATGGATGTCGCCTGGCTTTGTTTTAATTTTTTCTTTCCTTTTTTTTTTTTTTTTAATGAACTCACTCCCAGAATGGTGAAAAATCTCTCAAATCTGGATCATGAAAGTGTCATGAATTGTTTTCCTGATTTTTTAAATGTTCCTGACAAATAATTGTTCTGTATCTAAAAGGAGATTAAAATAATCTTCGTTTTACATGTAGCTCACAGGAGCTTATTTTACCATTGGAAAATAAAGCAAAATTGTATAAACCAGAGAGATTTAAAATACATAAATTAGTAAAAAGGTGGAATCAGCTCTTTCTTCAGGTTCATGTGTGTAAAAAGGCATTTATATATCTTGCCTGAGCTAAGACTATTGCTGCCTGCCTTCAGAAGTGGTTTCTTCCCTTGAATTAAGCACCAAGGTAGAAAAGATACAGTATTTATAAGCCAAAAAATAAAGCAGGCACAATTTATTAAACAGCTACAATGTGACAATAAATAATTTTAATGTCAATCAAAATTGGATTATTGTCACTGAAATTTGGATTGAAAAGATAAAAGCCTGAAAGGGAGAATTGAAATCCAATGCTGGAGACAATTCCAATATCTTTGTTCCTTGCAATAAATATTTTGGGTGAGAGTTTAAACCAGCTCATTCTTAATTTGGGGGGAAAAAGGTTGAGTGTGGTAGGCTTTCAAGAAATGTACTAAGAAAATATATTCATGCTTGAGATTGGTGAGAAGAGCTTTTTTCTTTTTTATTTTTTTTTGTGGAAGGGAGAGATAAAACAATTTTATTTTATTTTATCTTTTTAAAACTGTTTGTGTTTTAATTTTGTTTTCAGTGTCAGCCAGTGGCGGGAGAGAGATGCTTTTCTTGACTCGGTGAATATTCCCCCTCCTTCCTCCTATCTTTGGAAAACCCAAACTCAGCCCCCCTGGAATGCATCGGCCAAAGCTGCTGGTGCTTTGGGATGGATGTTTTTGGTGCAGCCAAACTCCAAATGCCTGGGGAGCCCTGGCTGCTGCAGGGAGGCTTCGCTCCTGCACAGCCACAACCCCAACTCCCTGCATGCTGAGCTGGGTTCTTGGGGGCAAGTGTCCCCTCCCAAACCCCTCGCTGAAACATTCCTCTTTGGTCCCAGGGATATTCAGGGTAGCTTGTGCTACTGTTGAGAAAACAGACCTTTTTGGGGATGGTTAAAAAAAGAATAAATTCCTCTGGCTGGCAGCAGGGCATGTGGGAGTGTGGAGGCCGAGGACACAGCTGCAGAAGAAGCATCCTCATCATCTGTTTTTTAATCCCAAGATGAGGATGATGAGGATGTTGGGGTGTAATGGGGTGCAAGCAGGGCTGCTGGCCTCAGCTTCATTCCTCTGAGGGGCTGAGACCCTCTGAGCAGGAGAAGAGTCCCCTCCTCAATCCCCTTCATTGCCCAGCTGTCCACTGGCCTCCGGCAGCGGCTCTGCCTTGGCACCGAGTTCAGACGGCGTCTGAACCGGCAAATGTTCAACTGGGGTGGCCGAGGCAGAACCCCTCTGTGTGTCTCTAGGGCAACATGTTTATTCTGCATCCAAATAATGCCCAATTCCTCCATGAGGCAGAGCTCCTGATTATTTCAACAAGGATTTAGGTGCACGACATAAATAAATAAACAAACTTATTTGTATACATTTAATATGTGTATGAGCAAACCAAATTAATATCCAATATTGGCTTAAAACCCAGGGCACCAGAACATGCATGGATGGAGGTGTGGGCTAGGAGTGGGATGTCTAAGTTTGTCCTCAGAGCAGCTGATGAATGGACAAGGAGGAACCAGCAGGGGCTGGGTGGTTTTAATCAGCGTGTATGTGTGTGACAATAGTTGGGTGAAGAAGGGGACCTGACACCGGCATCCTTGATTTGTTATAAATCACACACATAAAAATGGAAGGGGTTGAAATTAAATCTTAGGGATCACAGTGCTTTTAGTGCCAACTCAGTCCTCAAGCTGAAACAAAGCTTTGCCAGCCCTGAAAAAAATGATGCTTCACCTAATGGCTCTTATCCCTTCCCTGCTGCCTCCGACCAGGCAGTTTTAGGGTTTTAACGATGCCGATGTGATGGGAAGCAGCATCTGGGCCTGGTGCTGGTTTTTACCAGCAAAGGTAGCCCTGCCAAGTGGGGTGGAGACCCTGGGGGACTGCTGGTGGGGAGGGGAGTCTCGTCCCCACATCCCCGCTCGGCCATGGCTTCACTGATGCCCCACAGCCGCCGGGCTCCTCTCTCTGCTCAATTGCACAGCGCGCAAATGGAATCGCTCTCCTCGCTGTGTTTGTGGCCACGGGAGTGGAAGAATTACATTGGGCTGAAAATAGTATTTACTTTTACTGATTGAAAAATAGATGTTAGAAAAAAAAAATAAAAAAAATGCAAAAGCAGAAATTGAAACTATAATTACAACAAACCATATGTAAACTCCCAGGTAAACACTGATTATACTGTGTCATTTCAGCCAGACTTTATTAGCGAGGGAAGAAGCGAATCTTCTTTCTCTCTCCGCCCGCGGCGGATGCAGCAAGCAGGATCCCACCGCCTGCCATTTGCAGAGTACTTTTCACCCTAAAAAATCTCATGTTCATGTCCTGATCCTGCATTGCTCTCATCACCTCCATTTCCTGGGCTGAGCTGTGCTGTCCCCCTCGCAGGGGTGCAGAGTGGATTTGCTGGGATGCTGCTGGAGGTGCAGGGTTGAGTTGCCCTGTGGCATCTCCTCAGCTTTGGGGAGAGGCAGGAAAGGGTCTGGAGTGTGCCAGGCTTTCTCCCATTGTGCTGGCTCTTTGGGGTGGGATGGGGTGCCCCAGCTGCAGCATCCCCTTTCCTTTAGGTAGTTCACAGGCCCGGCTGTGGGAGGACAGGTCTGGCCAGATCCATCCTTGGAGAAAAGCTGGAGGACATAAATGGCTATAGGCTTGCCAGGCCCTTTGCTTGCTTCCCAGCAATGGACCCAGACACCCTTTGTTGGGGAGCTGCATCCCCAGAGCGCAGCACCCGAGATGCAGCAGGAGGAGTGGGGTCGGCACATTGCTCCTGGATGTCTGGGTTGCACAGCACCCCCCTCACTCACTGGCACTCGACATGGTCCCACAGAGCCTCCAGAATCTCTCCTCCCTGCCAGGTCTGCTGGAGACAGAGCAATGCCATTTTGATGTGTCAGTCCTCACTGTGTCATTCTCAGATAAGCTCAGAGGGGATCCAGCATCCCCTCTTCTGTCCTGCAGCACAGGGGTCACCTGGCAGCACTGTCCTCTTTGGATGAATATTTGGGGGGCTCTTGATGTAGTTTCCTTGCTGGGGGCATGGGGAGAGAAAGGAACCGATGGGAAGAAGGAAACCACGAGTAAGGCGGGTAACGCCAGGTATCCTTACACAACAGGGCTGAGGGCCCGGAGGCCTTACAGCTTTGCCATAGTGGCACCCTGTGGCAAAACGCATTACTACAGCTGGCAGGGGCTCTGGTGGGGAACACGGCTTGGGGGGACCCTCGTCCTAGGGGCTCACACCCCACGAGGACACACGCTCCCCACGCATGCAGGGATGGGATGCCAGGGGCTGAGCAGAGGGTGGTCCCCATCACCGTGGCACGACAGTTCCCCGTGGTGGGTACCATGCAACCCCGTGGGGTCAGTCGGGTTGCTCAAGCAGCTCAAACATCCCCCCGGGATGATGCTGGGATGCTGGCAGGCTCGCTGGCCATTGCACGCTTGCTCGCCGTGGGCTCTCTGGTGGCAACCGCGTGGCCGGGCGGCGTGGGGCTGTGTGGTGGCGTGGATGAGTGTGTCTGTGTGTGTCTGTGTGTGTCTGTGTGTGTCTGTGTGTTGGTTTTCTCCTCCCGGAGCAGACCCGGAGTGACGGAGCGAGCTCTTTGTCTGCCTGCGCCTGCCTGTCACGGCTCCCGGCGTTTCCCAGCCACCTTGCACGGCGCGCAGCCACTTTGGCAGGAGCTGTCTCGGAATTTTAATGCGGCTGATTAACGCGCCACGATGCAATCGTGGAGCAGCCGTACCCCTAGCCTTTCCTTTTGGGGGAATAAATAACCAAACCCAACTAGGCACCCCTACTCGTGGTGCATCATCCTATCCTGAACTGAGCTGGGGAATGGGAACAAGCTGGAGGTGTGAGGTGATCCCAAAGGAAGAGATCCTGACGCTGGTCCCGTCTTAGCCCAGCAAGCTGTGGGGTGTAATGGAGATGCTTCTGCCATCCTGTCACAGGGGTGGCAGAGCTGGTTTTGGGGCTGGCACAGGGATGTGTCGAGGGATGTGACACTGCATGACACAGCAAGTGGGAAGGGTCACCTCTCCCTCTGGGAACAAGGGTGAGAGATGGAAAACTCCAGGCAGAAGTGAAAAAGGTGAAGGGGAGAGGGTGGAGAGGGAGGTGAAATCTGTGTGCGGAGCAGGAAGGAGAAGATGGGTGAGCAGATATCCCTGGCACCCAGAAGAGGACGAGGAGGAGTTATTGACACAGAGGACACATTGCTAAAAATTAAATCTGTCCCTTCCTTAGGTGGTGTTGACAGAAGAGGACGAGTAGGAGATACCAATGGCAGGCACACTTGTCCCAGGAGAGGGTGAAACACCAGCAGGGATGGAGCAAGAAATGAGCCTTGGACGGCTGCAGGAGAGAAACCCAAACCCTCTTTGGAAAGTGGGGGGCACCTGTTCAAACATCCATCTCTACAGGCACTGTAGAGGATCTAGTGGCCATCAGGGCCTGGTGTGGTCCCCATCAGCATTGGGGAAGGTGCAGGGCTGTACAAGGGGCTTGGAGAGACCTCACATTATTTGTCTCTGGAGATCTTACAGTGGAGATGGGTGCAGGAGGAGACGCCTCCTGAACATCAGCTGCTCTAGTGGGGCTGTACCAAACCTCCACTGCAGCCAAAAATGACGTGGGGAAGAAGAGATACTGAACTCTTTCACAGCAGGGTGGCGACTCAAGCCCATCAGGCTTGGCGTGAGGCTGCTCCCATCCCCGTTGGCCCTTCCTGTGCTATCCAAAATTCCCATGCAGGGAGTTGAGCCCAGACAAGTGGAAAAGGAAGGAAGGAATGTGGCAGAGGCTGCAATGACAGGGACCAGAGCCTGGGAAACCCTGTGCTGTTTGTGTGCCAGGAACTGGGAGCACAATGACGTGGTGCATCTTCTTATGACACAGACATGCAAGCAGGATGTTCATGGGGCCGAGCAGAACAAAGGTGGAGAGGGTGGTAGATGCTATTCAGGACCCATCATGCTGCTGGGATGTTCCCATGGGTAGAGTGGGACGTGTGAAGGGGACAACTGTGCACCCAGGGAGCACAACAACACCTACAGTAAAGGGCTGAAGGCTGAACATACGAAGCAAAAGTGGTTTGGCCTCAGATGTGAGAGAAGACCCATTTCTGGAGGACCTCCTCCAGTGGGAGATGATTTCAGAGGGATCGTGGGGGTTTGAACTGGACAAGGATTTGGCTTGGAGAGGTTAGACTGTTGTTTCTAGTGTGATTGCAACCAAGCCAGCTCTGCTGGGGATGTCTGTGATATTCATTCATGGTGGGGAAGGAAGGAACCACCACACTTTTAGATCCCCACAGGCATAAAGAGGGGGAACAGGCCCTTTCCCAGGCATTGATCATGGACCATGATTGTACTACTTCACCACAGGGCTTTCCAGATGTCAGCTGTGTCCCAAAAAATAAATGATGAAGAAAGGGAGAATAAGCCCCAATGCAAGTAAGGCAGCACAACCTCCTCCTCTGCTCTCTCACTAAAGGCTCAGTCAACCCTATTTTTGGGACCTGCAAGGTGAGCAAATGCAGAGCAAATGC
>JAWWLV010000018.1:8251770-8364539 GCA_035041135.1 Platyrinchus mystaceus
CTCCTCTGCTCTCTCACTAAAGGCTCAGTCAACCCTATTTTTGGGACCTGCAAGGTGAGCAAATGCAGAGCAAATGCCCCGTAGTAGGGGGTCTCTCATTTTGCCCTTAGACCAGGGACCTCCCATTTCTACAGCTTCTGGGTGCACACACCTGGTCCCACCATCACAGCCTTTTGTCCCAAGTAAGACCTGCCTTTGGGAAGGCAATTTCACTCCCATATGCACCTTCCCTGGTTTTCTTTGGGGCCGTGTCCCCCCTCTAGCCTCCCTTTACCCTATTAATATCCTTTGACTGTCCTTACACCTGCAGACAATCTGGTCCCCAACCACCTCCACCTCCCCCCTTCCTCAAAAGCTTCCCTCAGCTGTCTTTAAGTCGTAGCTGAAATCTGCGGTATGTAGGAGGAGAAATTCAGTCTGACAGCAGTTTAAAACACCGCACTACTTGGCAGATTTAAATGCTATTTTAAATATAAGCTATGACACAACGGACAAAAATAGCATTGAAAATACCCTGTCATGTTCCATATTGCGAGGAATAGGGAAGCAGACCAGGCTAGAAAGGAGCAGAGAGAGGGGCCAGATGGAGAGGAGAGGTTATTTTGTTTGTTTTAAAGAAAATGGATAAATGTATTTTGTATGTGACTGAGTAAATGTGTTTTATGGAACACAGAGCCAAAAAAAAAAAAATAAACCTTCTCATGAAAAATCTATGTATTTTATTTGATGTGGGATCTGCCAAAGCAGGTTTTCTGGTAAATAATTGGTGAGAGGATATATTTGTTACCAGGCTGCGTTGGAGAT
Organism: Platyrinchus mystaceus; assembly: GCA_035041135.1. Lineage (NCBI taxonomy): Eukaryota > Metazoa > Chordata > Aves > Passeriformes > Tyrannidae > Platyrinchus > Platyrinchus mystaceus. The sequence continues at coordinate 8,252,575 of JAWWLV010000018.1, forward strand.
GCTCAACACCAGAAGTCATCAGCTATTGAAGACCACTTGGTCTCCTCTGAGTCTTTTTCTCCCCTTTATTTATCCATGATTTAGTAGGAATTTGCTCTCCTCATAAGAGGAAAAGCCACCCTAAATACCTGGGAGCTGCTCTCTCATCACAGCCTCTTCTTTCCCACCCCTCCATACACACTGTTGTACAGGGCAGGACAAACCTCTGTCCACTCTTAGGGTTTGTCTCAGGGGGCAGTTTTGGCTTCTTCCAATCCCCCCAGTATAACCAGCAGTAAATCTGGTGGGAGAGGATGACCTGAGCTGGGTCCAAGAGATCTGGCGAGAGGTTGCAATGCAAGCAAGCCTCAGGCTGCAGCACCATGTGACATCCTGGAAAGCCCTGGAGATAGGGGCTAATGTGCTCCCCACCTGGCTGTTCCTGCCTGGGGACAGGCACAAGGTTGGCACCCTTGGAACAGTGGTGCCAGATACCAGTTGCACCCCTGGAAATGGGGTAGAGTGTGGGGTTCACTCCCAAGTACAGGATCGGAGCAGCTCTGCCTCTGGCTGCCTCATTGCAATAGCAATTGCCCTTGCTTATGCTGGGGTAAGGATTTGGTCCTGACAAGCTGATGGCACAAGTTACCAGGGTGTCCAAGCTGCCATTGCTCTGACAAATCCCCTGGCAGGTATTCAGGGACTCCTCAAGCCTTCTGAATCCACTGCTAGTCCTGATGCAGCTGCAGAAACCAGGGGCAGAGATACTGAGTGAAACATTTTTGCTATCACTTTCAGAAAGGCCTTTTTTTATTATTTTAACCTCACCACATTATTAAAATAGAAACACACAATTTGAAGAGTTTAACAGAACAGCTCAATGAAGCCAGGTTAGCTTTAGAAACCAAAGACTGAGATCTTCCAACCCCTTACAAATCATCATGGCCTGGAAAAACATGCCCTCTAGGCAGTTCCCTGACCATCCAGTGACAGATGCAGAAAAAAGCAAAAGCTTTTTATTAGGAGAGAGAACTGCCATGAAGCTGTGCTTCCATCTCGCCCCCTCACCTCTGGGTGTCCACTCCCAGCCAGGGGTTATTGGCTCCTCCTGACCCTCCAGCAGTGCCAACCCTTGGGATTCCTGTGGACAGCAGCTTTGTGGGCACAGTGACAGTGAGACCTCAAGCACTGCTTGGCATCAGGAACGGCACTGCTGCTCACAGCACCAGAAGGTCTGCGAAGCTCCCAACATGTTACCACAACCTTCTCCAGCTCTAGGTTAAGGCAACTGTCAGAGAAGGGCACCCACAGCTCCACATTTTAATAAAGATTTTAAAGACACCACTCCCCCAGTTGCCCTGCCTGCTGCAGGGCAGTCAGGTAGGCAGTGATGTCAGCATGGAGTCTGACTCCAGACACTAATGCCAAGCAGGATGTACTCGTACTGCAGCTCTCAGCCCTTGAGCACCTTGTGCAAGGGGGGTGTGCCTTTCTCAACACCTCCCTGCATGTGCAGAAATCCAGAGCTAGAGGGAAACAGGAGGATCCCTGGTAAGAGATGAAGGAAAACTCCTGGTAGGGCCAAGAGAGGCTTTGCTGTGTAACAGCCAAAGTAACATCACTGCTGCCAGAGCTGGCACTGATCACTGGGCGCTCCACTCACTATGTAATTTTCGTGCTCCATTCAGAGAAGCAGAATCACCACTCTGTAAAAACAGCCTCTTTGTGCTTGTTTTCTATTTCAGACCAAAATAAAAGCATTTCTGTGTCTTTTGATCTGCCTCACTTCCTTTCTGACACATTCAGGATGCTCACAAGCACTTGGTTACTGTGGGTCCCCATAGCTCATCAGGGTCCCCAGGACTCCCTGGGGAATTGCAGCCATGCAGGTACAACCAGCAGCAGAGAACCAAAGGAAGGATGGGATGTATCCCTGGCCCCTCTGCTTTTCCCCAGCTGTCTCACCCCTGAAATGTCACCCTCTGTTGCAGTACAAGCCTCAGGGGTGAGGAGTTACTGATGCTCAGGTACACGGCCAGCACAGCCTCAGGGGTACACCGGGCTCCTGCCCATCTGCAGCAGGTATTGCAGGGCTGAAGCTGCTCGCTGGAGTGGTGGCATTGCAGTCCTGCCTCCTCTTACCGCCCTGCCCAGCTGCGACGGCAGCTCAGCTCCCTCCCTTGCTCTTTGTTAACCACTGAATTCATCTGACAACTCAAAGAGAGAGAGAGAGGGGAGAGACCCTGCGGCCCGCCGTGGCCGGCGCAGTTCCCCGGCTCCCCCTCTGCCCTCATTTGCAATGCTTGAGTGGGGATTTCTCTATTTACTAAGCTAACAATGTGGGTTCCCAGGGCCTGGGCTGATGATGACATCCCGGCGCTGGTGGGTGGTGGGGCCGGGGGGGCGGCGAGGGCTGGGGGGGGATTGCATAATGCCGAGGCAGGCGTGGGAAACCACAGCATCTGCGAGAAAAGTCTCTGTCAGCCGCTTTGAGCATGGCTCAAAGGGCTCCCAAGGAAGCCACGGGGCAGAGAGAGCCCTGGGGACCCGGTGGCAAGGAGAGACGCTCAAACCACATCCCACGCCCCCAGCCCTGCTGGCACATCCCCGCAAAGCACCGATGGCCCCGCCGCAACCGCCTCTGTCCCTGGAAGGGTTAACGCGGGCTGCCATGGGTCTGCTCATTACAGGGTTAAGGGGGAGATGGCACTTGCAAATCCCTCAATTACCCGGGCCAGAAGGCTGCTCAGGAAGAGCTTTATTAACGGTTGCCGTCTTCATTAACCGCTTCTCCACAGCTGCCTAATTACGGCCGCCATTAGGCTCGCTGGGTCTCCCCACCACCACCCTGACCCCCGGCCCTCTGATTAACCTTAATTACACCTCCATCCTCGGAACTGGGCACTCACCTGAGTGGGGCCACGGCCAGGGGCTCGGGGCTGCCTAATTGCGGGCATCCCCGGCGGGGCGGTGTGGGGAGGGGGCTGGGGCGGCCGGTGGCCAGCCGCCCGCCGCACGCCAGATGTTCACTGCTGAAAAGCCGAGGGCTGCCCTCGCACTGAGCTAAGCGGTGGCAATGAGATCGGTAGCAGGGCATTGAGGGAGGCGGTGAAAGGGTTTCCCACCTGAGCCGATGGGGCTCTGCTGGGAGGAGAACGGGGCTTGCTGGCAAGGGAAGGCAAGGGGTGAGTGGTGAGAGATGCTGTGGGATCCTGCTGTTTGTCCCCCAGGGCCCATTCCTGCCAGGAGTCCCAGAATCCTTAGAATGAGGGGGTTGGAACTAGATGATTTCTAAGGTCCCTTCCTACCCAACTCATTCTAAGATGATCCTTCTGGGTTTTCCCCCGGCCTTCCTCCTCTCTAGTTAGGCTGTGTCTCCAAGACTGGATACAGGACATGGACATCTGTCCTGGGATGTGGCCATACAGTGCATGCCCAAGCTTGGCATATCAGGCAAGGCCACAGGCCCTACAGAGGGTGGCAGAGACCCCTCTGCCTTCCAGCCCAGAGTGCCACCACTGCTCCAGGACAGCCCCAGCCTGATGTGCCATCCTGTCTTCATTTCACAAAGATGATGTTGCTGCTTTTCTTCTCTCCCTCATGGAACAGGGCAAAGCACAGCTCCTCAGGCACAGGGAAAATGGAGTTGTTTTCTCCCTCTGCCGCAAGATGCCCCTACCACATTCTTCCCCCTCCTCACCACACACCTCCCTTTTGGGAGAAAAGAAAAAAAAAAGATAATAAAGTTCTTATTTCCACCACATTTGCCATTTCCTGGTCTAAGTAAAGAGTGTCATAAGAGTGACAAGCTAAAAGCCACTGATTACTGTGGATTCATGGCATTTATTCTCCTCGTGAAAAGAGCAAACATCAGAAATAATGTGGTCCGGCCTGCCTCGGAGCCTAACCCTGCAATTAATCAGCATTCATGTGCAGAAGGTGCACGAGCATCTGATATGCAGAGAGGGAGTAATTAAAGGCAGATGCAATCTCTGCTTCCCGCAGGCCTGGGGAGGGCAACGGCGCTCCCCCCTCATTGCGGTGCAGCCCCCCAAAGTCACCACTGTTCCCTCTTTCCTTTGGAAGAGCCGGTCACGCTGCCCCCGTTCACCTTTGCTGGGTGCAGAGGAACAGGCTCTGCTCCCTGGAGCGAGGTGGGAGATAGCGACCTTGCATCCCTCGGCTGTCAGCAACGCGAGCAGGAGGGTTGGGGGTGCGGTATTTAGGCGAGCTTCCGATGCCTTGAACCCTGACACGGCTCGGTGACACCACGGGGTCCCAGGAGAGGGGGATTGCTGCGGGCTGGGGCTTGCCCGGGACTATTGCTGGCCTCCTCCCGCCGGGGTCTGCCCCGCTGCTCCCGCTGATCCTGTCGAGACCTTTAATCCGTGGGGGATCAGCAAATTAATCCACTAAAGCATGAAGGGCCTGAGCTGTGTTTAATCGCTCCCTTTTGTGTCAAGGGACGGCTAAATGACCATACAAGAGAAAAACCCACAGAGGGGTCAGAGGGGAGGCGGTGGGCGATTAACCCCCGTCACCTCCCTCCAGGCTGTGGAGCGGGGAGAGACGGGGCCGGGCCCGCAGCCGCCGGGCCGGGCATCAGCTGAGCTGGTGTCCCCTTGTGTCGCAACGCCCCGTGTCACCCATCAGGGGTAGCATTGTGGCCCATGGCGCTCTGCAGTCCTCCGGCATGGTCGGAGCTGCCCCAGCCGCGGGCAAGATAAGCCGTCCGAGGTCTCAGCCCGGCTCCCAGCAGACAAGATGTTATCATGGCAATTACCCCACAATGCCTCCTTTGGGAGCTATTTTGGCCGAGGGGTCAGTGGCGCTGACAGCGGCCGAATACTCCCCTTGCTCCCGGTGGAGGAGGAGCCGTGCCGGGGGAGGCTGAACACAAGCCGTCTGCCTGCTCCGGCACAGATTGTGCCAACGCGTGGTTGAGCGCGGCGAACGCTCGCAGCCAGCACCCTTCAAAAATATCACTCGGGGAACAAATGACACCACCTCCCCCTCGCCATCCTCGCACACCAACGCCCTCGCCCAGGCAGGGGCGGCCACGCCAGCCTGGGTGCCACGGCCCCCCGCTTCCCCCCCCCCGCCCTCCCCTTTTCTTCAAAAGGAGAATAACCTGCAGAATATATATATATTTTTTTTTCCTTTCTGGAAACTAATGGACTCCTTAAATAGCAAAAATTGCACCCTGTAATTAAGATCTTGCTTTTTAAATGATTAATCATTCTAACCCCTTCCAGCGGCATCCCACTTACTGCTGCTCTCATATTGAAATGCAGATCTGAGAGGGAGGGAGCCGAGCAGGTCTGTGGAGAGGAGCAATTAAATCTTCCAGCTGTCGCTGGTCCACCCCATCCTCCGTGGGGTTTTTTTTGGTGGTTTTTTTTTTTTTTTTTTTTTTGGGAAGCCCTGGGCGTTGTCCGCCGGGCTGGCTCTGTGCCCTGATTCACATCCCCCTTTTTTATCCTCTCATCTCCATCCTCCTTCCTACTTCCATCCCTTCTTCTTCTGGTTTCTTGGTTTCTGGGCTCAGTGATACTTTTTCAGTGCGAAGTCTCACCTTCCTTTCCTTGGAAGTACTGTCAGCTTCCCAAAAAGCTGCCTGTACACCTCTTCCCAGGTGAAAGGGGAAAGGATGAGAATGCACAGTAACATCAGCCAGATGCCTTGGAGAGCCAGCAGTCCCAGTTCAGCCCATAAAACCAAATGACTGGTCAGGTACCACTGCTCCTCTTCTCTGTCTAAGCTAGTGTTTGTAGCCCTCTGAGGCTGCACCCTCCTGTCCTTCCCTTGGTTTTGCCCTGAACTACATCCCCCTGCAAAAAATCAATTCCTGCAAAAGACACCCATGAACATGTGCCACGTAGCTGCAAGGGGTCCCCATAATCTCGGCACAAGACCTCATTCACACTTCCCAAGGACCAAAAAGGGATTTCTCATATGCTTCAGCAGAAAAACTGCTCAGCTATCTAGAAACCACAATCAAAATGAGGTTTTCTGGCCTAAATCCATCCTGTAGATCCTCTTTGGGTTGAAGGGAATCCTTCAGGTGTTTTCTAGAAGCATGCTTTTGGTTTCTCAGCCCATTGTGGTGAAGCTATAGGTGGATGGAAAATACATCTTCAGTCCCCAGCAGTGTCAGGATAATGGCTTGGAAAGGGCAGGCTCTTTCCTGATCATGGCCTGAAGGGGAAGCACCTGGGATGCACATTTCTGATGTTTCAATGCACTGCAATAAATCCCCCTTACTGTTACCCCCTCAAGCCAGTCCCATGCAGATCTGTGAGGTGGATGGGACTGCAACCCAGTCCTGCGGACTGAGGAAGGGCCTGGTACTCTGAGTCTACTTAATTTAGTACAATAGATACAGTTTCTCCAAGGAAATGGGGTGTGGGGTGGTTGTGGGGTGTCTTTAGAGTTTCTCTGTCTCTCTCCCAGTTTGACTTTTCTGATATGAAAATAGACAGGAGATAGGGAAGTGTGTACCCATGTGAGATGGGGGAAAGGGAATGATAGAGAAGAAAAAAATGAGGCTGGAATGGGAAGAGGATGCTCCCCACAGAGTGGAAATGTGAGGAGAAAAGGCTTTTGCAAAGAAGAGGAATGGGAAGGGGTTTCCTTTGTTACTGTTATCCCTAAAATCCTCACCCATCCTCTCAAATGTTTCCAAAATAGAAGATTCCCAGAAGATCTGAGGAAGGGAGGGAGACTGGCGCTCCTTTGGACCATCCATCTCACAGTCACTGCACAGCTCAGCACAGTGCTGAGCCCCAGGACAGAGCATGGAAAGGATGCTCCATGGGCCAGGGAAGCGAGGAGTGAGCCTCCTCCATAGGACACGTCAGACACAGTTTGCCCTCAGCATCAGCACTGTTTCCACTCTGATTTTCAGGCTTATTCCTTGTATTCTGGGTTTCAATATCTGGCTATGACATGGCTATATGATAAGACCTGGTTCTCCTCACCAGTTGCTGACTTATCCCAGGACACAATGCAGTACTGGCAATGAGGACAAAGGCAGTTCCATCCCTCCACCCTCAGCCCCTCAACATGGATGTATCCAAGGGGGAAGAAGGTTCCTAGGTACCTTTTCCAGTCTGAAGAGTGTTTTGGTCTTTATGGTCACCAGGATGACTTTTAATGGTGTGGAAAACACTGACCTGGGGCTTCATTCCCCTCTCACCCAGCTAGAGGGGTGAGGGGCCTTTTCCCTGTGACAAAAGGAGACATCAACAGAATGCATATTAAGCAACAGGGAGCCATGCAGAGCATGAGCCATCCTTCCAAAAGGAATGATTCCTTGCAGTCTCCACACTGTTCTGACACTCTCTCTTATCTAGTCTGGACTCTCCAAAACACCCAGGGATCCTCCAGGATTTTGAAGCTTTAATGCCTGGTTTGTTGGTATTTGGGCTTTGGTCTTGCAGGGAAAAACCAGACTTGTATGGCCAGAAGTACCACAAGGGTTAACCAGCGGGAAGCAGAGTTGGATACAGATGATGGGACCAGATTCCCAGAGCACCAGGAGGAAAGTCAGCAAATCCCATCAAGCTCTCTACTTATGGATCCCCACTCCTCTGCATGGACCCTTTCTTCCTCCCTTTTACTTTCCTCTTTTTACTCCCTGCCCCACGTTGCAAGGCACAGGACCCCGTCCTGTACCCAAGACCCCTCCATGCCATCATTTGCATTTTCACCAGCCTTGATTAATGCCAGAGCCTGTTTATAGAGTTACAATCTCCAAATTAGGTTGCCGAAGGCATCCCGGGCCAGCCCTGGAAAAATCTTGGTGGCTGAAAGGAGCCATAACTAAGCCTCAAGCAGACGTCTTTATTCAGCTGTAATTGACGTTTAACAGACGTCTGTAACTTCGTCTGGACTTATAAAAAAACCCAAAAAAAAGTTCTCCCCTCTCTTTATGTTCCCCCCTTTTATCCAGCAGTCAAAAGTGTAAGAGCCCACCACACCGGCCCCACTCGGTCAGTGTGCAGCAGGGGCCGTGACAATAGTGGGGCTGAGACAAAGCCGCAGCCCACGCTGCACACACTGGCGCCTTGTATGTCTATTTACCTCCTAGAGTGGTTTATGCTAATTTATTGGCGAGCAGCGACCACTTCTGCATACTGATGTGCCGCCACTTCTTTCTGAGCGGGGGCCCTCGTCTGCAAGGAGGCCCGTGGGGGGACCCCCTTCCCCACTGGCAGCACCCCAGAAAAGGATGCTGCAATGCTTGAGGCTCCCTGTGTGCCCCCAAACCATCCAAGGTACTGTTTTGGTCCCACGGTGGCTCTTTAGTTCGGTTCTCTTTGGTCACAGGACGCTGACACCGTCCCTTTGCACAGGGATGTTCCAGGCACTGGAACCAAACTACGGCAAACTGAGCCCATAGCCATAGTGTGGAGCCAAGGACATGGAAGGGAACGCTATAGATAGCTGTGGAGACAGCCAGATTTTCATATAAATATATCTCCGTGGTGTTCTGCTGACATGTGTGAGTACGGAAGGGTGCTCACAAGTCAGGAAGACACTAGAAATCAGGATAAAATTATTTTCTTCTTTCCTGAGTGCTTACATTGTGTACTATTCTTTGCTGCACAATGGTTTATTTCAGCACTGGGACATGCATTCTCAGATCAGGTTTTACTGACTAGTTCTTGAAGGCAAATTTTCCTTTCTTCCTCAAGAAGATATGGTGTTGCTCAGTCCCTGGCCGTGGAAGAGCCCCTGTGCTCTCCTGCCAATGATCAGAACATCAGGGGGACAGTCAGGTCTCTCTGCAGACCACGTCCTTCCCAGAGGAGGGTTTTGTAGAGAATTTTCAATGTAGAGACTACCCAGAATTAGAACAAATTGGTTTTAGTGGTTCAGGATTCCCCAGAGAAAAGTGCAGCCAAATGGGATGTTCCTGCTCTCATCCACAAAGCACGTTCCAGCACCTGCCAAGCACAAGCCAAGACAAAGCCAAGGCTTGGAGGCAAAGCCAGAAGAAACAAATGAGACAAAAGGAATAAAGTCAGGAGCAATTAATTATGATGCTGGGGACCTGCTTTTTGTAGCACACTGAGCTCCTAAAAACCTGGTCGGTGCCATAATGGTGTGAAGGTTGGTGACAGCCTAAACACATGTCTTTGTGTCCCTGGTGTGAGCAGTGGGTCATCATATTGCAGATGATAAAGTGAATGAGTTGGTCAGTTTATCCAAGAGAAACAGATGTCATTTGCAGGTTTTACCAAGCAGTGGGCCAGGAAACTTTAAGATGTATGTCAATAGTCCTGCAGCCTTCCCCAGGAGAGAATGAAGGATGTTGTGCTCCAATCCCCCCACTCTCTCACTGCCTGCCTGCACAGGTGATTCCTGGCTGCAGAGCAAGGCAGGAGACCTGTCTGTGCAGTGGAGAACATGACTCATGGCTGGCAGAGACACATAAAAAGAGTGAGAAATCTGGCCTGAAGTACTGGAGGAGTGTTAAGGTCCCAAAGCTGAGAACTTGAGCCTGCCAGAGTGGGCAAGAGTCACTGGTGACAGTAAAAGCTAGTTGGACAGGTAGGACTATGTGAGGGTCTCAGAGGTCAGCAGACCTTGCCTCTGATTTGCTGGCTCAAGCCTAGAGAGACTTGAGCATATTCTTCAGAAGCTTTTCTCTGGAAGGGATTTATTTGGGGTGGGTGTCCACTACTAAGCATGGCAAGCAGCCCACACAGCCACTGCTGTCCACGGCAAGCACAAACCGATAGAGCACCTGCACCGTAACACCACCTTACCTCAGAATGTCAAACATAGGCACTCCTACTCCCAGGAAGACTGGAGAAAGTCATCATGCCTCTGATGTGACTTAGAGCAAACTCTGGGCACTGCAAATCCTGTCCCATTGCCCATGGTGCTGGAGGTGGCTATGACATCAGCACTGGTGCTGCCCCTTCAGCCACTGAGTGACCCTCTATAAACTGGAGGAGAGCTCACTGGGGCAAAGAAGCCAGTTTTTCAGCTGCTTTGTGTTGCTGAAGATCCAGAAAGGGGCTGTATCACAGCCACAGATCTGGCCTTTTGTGTTTCAAACCCAGAGGCTCAGGATTTCTTCCCTTTTTGTGCTGCTCAAAGCAGCAGTAACTTTTGCAGCCCCTCTGGCATCTTTCCCTGTTTTTTTTTTTTTTTAATACTAGCTGGGCACAAGGCATGGCTGTGGGGATGGAGTTATTGTGGTGCTTTGCCAGAGTGGTTTATCTGTCCCGTGGGAAAGGCAAGAGCCTCTCTGCATGTCTCTTCCACAGTCCTGCATGTCAGTGGAATTAACCCTGGTCATCTCTCTCTGTCAGGATATCAAGGGCTCACAGGAGTCTGGAGTCAAGAAAGACTTCTCAGGCTGAGGTAGGGATGAGGGGATTTCTCCAGGCTGCCTACAGCAGCGGAAAGGGAGATTTCCTGTGCAGGGCTGCTCACAAAGAGTCTGAGCTGCCATTCATCTGTAATGCTCAGAGATGTTTTTGCTCGGAGCTGGTGAGGGAGTTTCAGCATCAACACTAGAGAGTCACTGGAGGGGTACACGCACGAAGGAGATCCTTCTTTCTCCCCCACAGCACCCTGCCTGCGAGGGAGGGCAAGCAGGGCTCTGGGAAGGTGCCAGCTCAGGCCCCGGCAGCCTGCAGTCCTGCCTGCACTGCTGCTGAGCAGGAGAGGAGGGAGATGTGAGCACTATGTCTTAGGCGAGGGCACCTCATGCTGGCAGCTCCAGAAATAGCCCAGAAAGCCTTTGTTTTAGTGATTTCCCATCTTTCTCTCAGGGTCGTTTACTTCAACTGGTGCTGAATGGGGAAGAAGGTGCTCTAGAGCAGTGTGAAATTGCAGGGAGCAAAAAACTGTCCCAAGTCTGGAGATCATCCTCCTGTTTCTTATGCCCCATGTCCCCCTGCAAGACCATGCCCAGACCCACTCCTGCATGAGGCCAAGCCAGGCTTTTTCTTGGCCACTAGCACCAAGCATCCTCCGAGGCCACATCCCCAAGGTCCTGCTGTGTCTCAGCCCACCAGGACACGGGGGCTGTGGGGTGGCTGCCATTCCGCAGCCCACACAGGGACACTCCCATGTGTGGCAAGAAACCCTGGGCATTTAGGGCTGAGCACCTGAGCCCAGCTCCCCAGTCTGTCCTCCAACAGCGTCTGCACCCTCCCTTTCCTTCCAGGGAAAGCTGCCTCGGTGGGGGCATCCCCAGGTCTCGCCAGCGAGCTGTTATCTGCCAGCCAAAGGTGGGCGAGAAAAAAAAAAAAACACACCCTCCCTGAAAAACAAGACGTCTGGTGTGAATATCCTGATCCTGCTAACCCGAGGGCTCCGCTGGAGCCGGCCGCGTGCAAGCGGCAGCCCCGGGTCTCACTTAGCAACAGGGCACGGAGCAGCCCGTGGCCGGCGGGGAGAAAAAAGGGTCTTTTCTTGTCGGTGAAAGATTCATCGTTGGGCTGAAAGTGGCCCCTCCCCTCTTTCAAATACTTGTCAGCAGGGAGAATACAGCTTAGATACTGGGCTGATCAGATCATGGCTAATCTGTTATTCCTGGCCGGGAAAACTGCCGGAAGACTTTCAAACAACTTCACTGGGAGCGTGTGCGGCGGGAGGGAGCGGGCAGGAGATGCTGAGCCGCTGGCAGCCCCATGGCGGCATTCTGAGGGCATCTCCTGCTCAGCATTTGTCCCCCACCCTGTGCTGATCAGGGCATTCTCAGAGCCATGGACAGACGTGGCAGAGGGTAAGGGGTCAGTGCTGAGCTGTAGGAACAGAGAAGATGGGCTGACTAAAATGTCCCTACAGTGAGAGTGGGCTGTCCTAGTTGCATAGCTTTTTCTCCCAAGTTAGGTGATTTGGGGATGTTTGTCACTGTTGAAGAACATTTGCCACTCGTGTCTGGGAGCCTCATTACCACAGAGAGTACTAAGAAAATGATGGCCAGCTCAACAAAAGGTGTTTTCCTCCCTCTCGACTGAGGGGAAAACCCAACCAGACAAATCAAGCAATTTGCACTCAGTGGTTTGCAGGAATTTCACATGGTGATGCAGATTCTGCTCCTGTACATGGGGGTACAACAAAGAGATGCAGTTAGCAGGTGAGGTAGGAGCACACTCATCCATATCTCCTACATGTCCTTTTATGCCCAGCACTGGGGCCAATGTGGGTGGCCAGTCCAGGGGACAGTGGCAATGCACCCTTATTGCCAGCAGCTTCTTCTCCCTGCAAAACCAGGGTAGGTGGAGCTGCTTTAACCATTGCCACTGTGCATGCAGGTAAGATCTGATCCCCTGGCCTGGCACACACTGCTCTGCCTCTCCCCAGATGCTCTGCATGCCCATACATCTTGGCCACGCACCTTCCCCTGCTCCCTGGCTCTCCTGCTGCTCCTGCCTTGTCCTGATACATTCCACTGCCAGACTGGCTTTAGCCCTAAATCTGCCTCTTCTGGGCTCAGTAACAGTCATGGTTATTGTCCAGGACCTGCTATGGAGATGGACCTTTGGTGGCACAGCTCTGCCTGTGATAGAAAGAAAAACTACCTCAAAATGGCCCAAACTGATGGCAGCCTGTGGGAGGGGGATGGATTCCCAGCAAGCCTGGGGACTGGCCTGCACCCTGGCAAGCTCCTCTTAGTCAGGAATAATTAATTACCTTCTTGAGGATCTTAGCTTCAGCCCTTCCCTGCTCATGCCCCAGCCTAGGAGAGGAGGGAGGAAGGAGACGGCAGCGAAGAGGGTAGAGAATTAATTGGACATTGTGTTGGGAATCGCCTCCTGGTTGCTGTCAATCTTGGTAGTGAACAGCCTCTTGTCTCACTCAATAGGAACTTTATATGCTCCTTTAATCCTTCAGTCCGTATTGTCAGAGCTTCCCCCCTCCTCCTGTCTCTCCTTCCCACCACAGGACTTTTGATGACCCCAGCTGTCTGAGGCAATACAAAGAAGCCCCTTAACTAACACCCTGTGATCTATACAGGCAATAAAGAGGGTCCCCTTGACAAGGATTTGCAGGCAGAATATATGCAAATGCTGGGAGGTGCGCGGGTGGGGAGGTGTGCCGGGAAAACCGCTGTGCGGTGGGCAAGGCTCCCGGCCCTGGGGATGCGGTGGCCTGAGCAGGCATGTGGCGCAGGTGAGGGATGGCCAGAAAAAAGTAGGGTTGGCTGGGGCTGGCTCGGCATTGCACACCCCGCTGAGGACTAAAGCAAACAGGAGTGCCCTGTTCATCTCAGCCGCAAGGCCAGGGCATCTACGGGCACGTAAATGGGGGGCTCTCCCAGCCCGTGCCCCCCTGTGCTTTGCTCCATGACGGCCACCTCCCGAAGTCAGGAGGCCATGCTCCTTACCACATTAGCACATGAATGGGGTTAGGGGTGGGGGGGAGGCGTGAAGGGGGGCAAGCCCCCACTGTCCACTCAAGCAAACAATTTGGCTAGCAAATTGACATAATTACAAGGGACAGAGAGAAAAGAAAGGCAAGCCCCCTCCCCTGCGCTCCAGAGGGCCCGACCCCTGCCGAGTTACTTAGACCCTTTGTGCGACTCAATGCTAGGTACTGATGAGGGGACGTATGCCCTTTTCAAGGGCCCTAAGCGACCGGCTGCCCTAATCTGATTACAATTTACAGCGCTCCTTCAGAAGGGGCTGGAGCGGTGCTCACGCAGGTGTGGACACGCCGGGTCGGACACGCACGCGCTCGCTCCAGCGCAGAGGTAGAGGGAAGGGCACAGCAAAGGTAGAGGGATGTGCACGCTGTCACTGTGGCCAACAGCACACCAGCATGGGCAGCAACATTGGCAGTGTGCATTTCACTGTGCTGGTGTGCAAGGCTGAAGGCTGAAGGCACAGCCATGGGGACACAGGGCACACTGCCAGCATCAGATACACCATGGCCAACACCTGGGTTGTGCAGTGAGCCCGTTCCAGCCCAAACCCAGGGTTTGCACCATGTACCTGCACCCATGCACACCCACACACACGGGCACAGATGTAAGCAGGCAACTCCACCTTCTCCCAGGCAGGCCCACAGATGGGGCCCCTCTGCAGAGGCACAGGAGTGGGGGACAGAAGAGGTGAGCAAAGGCCTTCTGCCAAAATCTCTGCAGCAGCTTGCAGGAGCAGGAGTGTGAGCAAAGCCCACCACCTGCCTATTAAAAGCGGGATTAAACGATGCTGTTCCCCCCTCACTCCCCGCCCCCTTCCCGCTCTCTCTAACATCATCCCCTTGGGGAAACCACCACCTTTACATGAGATTTTCCCTTTTTTTTTAACCTCTTTTCTGCTCTGTGCCCCACAGATCCCAGAGGATTAGCAGCCAGGCTGGGCCTTCCAGCCTCCTTGAAGGCAGGTTGTTTCAGCCACCCCCCCCATGGGAACCTGCCCCAGGACAACTTTGGTCAATGCCTCCGGTGCTTCCCAGCCAATTTGTACCACCTAATCCCTGCGAGTATCGACAGCCCTTTTCTCACACGTTCTCCCGCCTGCCGGAGCAGCCCAATCCTCTGCTCTCCACGCTCCCCCGTTGAGAAACCCTCCGTCCACTGCTGGGGCCGCGACCGCACTTCAAACGCGCCAGTCCGACCCCGGCATTGTTTGCCAGAGAATTAAAACTGCAAGGCCAGCCCCAGCAAGTGATTTAGGTACTGAGACCAGACTGAGCCCCACAAGAGCATGGGCAATAAAACGCTTCGCTGCCCAGCAGCCTGGGCAATTGAGGTGTCTTCCCACGAGGAGGAGGCAGAGCCCAGAGGGACAGCGAGCTGGGTCAGGGCTTCTTCTTCCAGGAAGTGCACATGGGGCTGGACCATCTCCCGGTGCTCACAGACCTGCCCCACCAGAGATGTGGGCTGGCCACCTCACTAAAGCAATGACGGTCACCCAGTCTTTGCCATTTGCTGATCCTCATAGCCTTTTGCAAGCTGCTGGGAAGAAAGATCAGAGGCCATAGGGACACACAGCTGGATGACTGCTTATCTGGGACATGGACAGAACTCAGATGGAGGGACGGAGGGGCATCGGTCCAGTGACACAGTAGGAAATGTAATACCCAACAGGTCTGCTTCTGCTTTCAGATTTTGCAGACTTGGGGTAAAAAGTTTAGGACTCTCTTTTTGAAATGATCTTGTCTAGGGTGCCTGTCAGTAAACACCCCTGTGGTGGTTTCTGATGGGTTCTCTGGATGAAGCTGTGAGCAGAAAATGGCTGTTTACATCCTTTCCCCAGTGCAAAGAGGCTGGGAGGAGATCTCCTTCCTGCAGCAGATACCAGAACAGGGAAATCAGGAATTGCCCTTCATTTTCCCACCCCTATCCTGGGGAAAGGATGTAGCACAACATATGCTTCAGCCTCTGCAGGGATCATTCTCCAGAGGCCATTTCTAACCCCTGTTAGGCTTGTCTTTGCCATCATAAAAGAAGGTACAATACACCACTTGCTGGCAAGTGGGCTGGGGTTCCTGATGGCCCAGCTATGATACCTCTGAAATTCCCCCGAGCGAAGCAGCCCCTTCCCTGCATCCCACACTGCTGCCATGGTCAAGACCAATCCTCTGGAAGATTTTAGGCCTTGTATTGCTCTTCTTTTTTGAATGGCGAGGTTGTTTCAGGCCAAACAGAGACAACAGGGGCTCAGGAGAGAGCATCTCCCGTGCCTGGCTGTCCCTGTCCCTGCACCGTGGCGGGGGAACACAGTGTTTTGGCACCTCCTCCTCTGTCACAATGTTTTTCAGCTCCACCAAGCAAAGTGCCCAATTAGAGCAGAGCCTCTTGCTTCCATCTTTGCCGACATTTAATTAACATGCTGCTGCTGGCAGCCGCTGACAAATTCCAGAAACATGTTGTAAAGGGTTTTTGTCTTTACCCAGCATGGAAAATGAGGGTGTCATATCCCAAGGGGATGTGAATAGCTACTTTTGACTCCCCCCCTCAGGTGTGAGAATTACAGCTAGATGCAGTGAAGAGACCTATCAGCCCTCCAACCTCCTTTCCCCCCCTCCTCACTCTTTTCCTTTCCTGCTTCTCACATTAGATCACCCAGGAAAACATGCAGATTTTAGGTCCAATTTTCATTCCTGTTTCCTCCAACTCTGGCTGCAGCCTGATGGTCCAGCTAAGAGGGAGACTGTGCTCTGGCTTTAGCCTCTTGCCGTCATATATTATATGATATAGCACCAATAAGTGTAAGAAGCTCTCTGATGACACGGGAAGAAATGTGTGAAGCTGAAAAGAGGGAAGGGTCACGCCAGCCTATGCCGTATGTGCAAACAAGGTTCCCAAGGAGCTGATGGAGGCCTCAGTAGAGCAGATCGAGGGGAGGTGATCGTAGAGACAGGTAGGAGTGTAGCCAGACTCACAGTTGCCCTCACCCATGCCACGGATGGCCAGATGAGCACAGGCACAGCTGCTGCACCCCAGCACCCCCTCCCCTAAAAAGCACTGGCCTGGCCTGTGCTTCCCACAGGGGCTCAGCCTCTGCCGTGGGGACCTTCAGGACCACTATCTTAAGGTGCCAGGTCCCAACCGAAGCATCTCCCCAGCCTGCACTCTCTAATACATCATATAACTAATACCCCCAGCCTGTATTGCCATCGTTCATGCCTCCACTTTGGCTCCCAGGTGCCAGGAGTGTCCCAATGCTTCCTCTTTTCCCCCGGTAGCCAAGAGGTCTCCCGCCAGCTGCCCTGTGCCGCTGGTGGGAGAGACAGGATCTGAGCGACATCCCATCCCGCTCTGCCGCTGGCACGCGGGAGCACAGGCCTGGAAAGAAGAACACGTCTTTATTTTATCCACAACGGCGCGTTACAAAAGCAGGAGAGTAGGGCAGAGCCCTCGTCGTCACGGGGAGTAAACGAGCCTTCGGCCCCGGAGCGGGGCCCGCGGTCCTGCGGCGGGGAAGGAGCGGGGCGGTGGCGGGGGTGGCTCAGGGCGACGCGGGTTTGTCGGGATTGTGCATGTGGTACACGTCGCTCTCCTCGTCCTCCGGCACCTGCGGCGCGGCAGAGACCCCTGAGCCCCCCGGGCCGGGCCGCGGGCCGACAGCGCCATCTCGTGCCCCCCGCCCCGATCCCGCCCCGGACCCCCCTCACCTCCCAGTAAACCTCGTCCTCGAAGCAGTTCTCGGCGGCGGCGTCCCCCCAGATGGGCAGCTTCAGGATGCCCCCTGGAAGGAGGAGGGCAGGGCGGTGAGCAGGGGGCCGTGATGCCAGGGGGATGCAGGCGGGATGAGTATGGTACACCCAAGGAGGCAAACGCAGCCCTGGCACGGTGCTCGGTGCCGTCCCCCGCCCCAGGCGCATCCAGCCATGGGCAGGAGCGCATGGATGCCTCCGTTGTACCCGCAGGCTGGCACAACTCTCCCCTTTGGCTTACCCACAATGGCCCCCCCGACAAACGCCATCAGCAGAGACACCACAATCCCGGCCGCCTGGAACCCTCCTTGGACACTGGGTGTGCGCGTCTGGTACACGCCAGTGAAGTCAAACGCCTTGATGAACCTGCCGAGGCCAGAAACGGTGAGGATTGCTCCTGGCAGGAGACACTGCCTGGCTGCGGAGGAGCTGTGTTGCCCTGCTCCCTCGGGGACACCTCCCCAGCCCCATCCCTCCCCTGCAATAGACCAGGAGAGTGTCGCATTGACCAAAACACCGCTCATTTCCTTCTTTGGCTCCTGGCAGAGCTTTAGCTAGGAGGACCACAAAATATAAACATGCCCTTTGTAGTTCAGATCTTCAGCAGTACCTGACCCCCCACAATACAGGGGCAACTCTGAACAATTAACAAAGACTTTTAAATGCTCCTTGCTTCCAGCCCAAGGAGCCTCAGGCAAAATGTATTCTCAGAGAAGATTTTCAAGCTGTCTTACCCTTCCTTTCCATATACATCTTCTGTAGCTGCAGCTGCTGTGATGGCCCCCACAATGCCACCAATAAGGCCTGGCATGGCATGGAGGTTGTGGATGCCACATGTGTCCTGAATGTGCAACCTAGACTCCAAAAAAGGCTGAGGGAGAGCGAAGTAGAGAGAGATCAGGGAGATGACCATGGCCCTGGAAAGGATTAGTTCCTTCCACAGAGGATAAGCAGAGAAGGAAGAGTGATATTGTGTCCCATTAAAGTGTTCAGGGCTTGTAGACAAAGATGTGAGCCAAGATCAAAATAAAATAATAAATTTCCTCCAAACACTCCTGTTGGCAGTCTGACTCTTCCTGAGCATTTTGGGGCAGTAAATAGAATGAGAAGGGCATTTCATAAGGGATTCTGGGAAGCAGGAGGGAATGAATTCACTTCCCTTAAAGGGAAGTAAATCCGTTTTTGGTCTCCTCAGCCAGACCAGGGCTGCAGACCCCTCGAGCAGCACTCACCGTGAAGTAGACATACCCCACCGTGGACACGATGCCAGAGAGGGACCCGACAATGAGGGAGCCGTATGGAGTCAGCATCATCTCCGCGCTGGTGCCCACGGCCACGCCGCCCGCCAGCGTGGCGTTCTGGATGTGAACCTGCAGGAGTAACCGCCCTGTCTTGGCATCTCAGGGAGACTGTAATTGCTCAGGCATGGTGCAAATGGCAAAGTGGAAGAATCAGCTCTGAAAATGTTTCCAGAGTAAATATCAGGGTCCATTTTCCTGCTTGGTCGTGAAAAAACAAGAGAAGAGCAAGCAGTTTCTGTCTGAAGCACAGGTGCACATAGACTCCCACTCCCTGTACCACACACGTTCTTTGCATCCACAGATCTGGGTGGGGAGTTGCGATGAGATGGAAATTGTCTCACCCGTGTGTCATGCAAGCTCTGCTGTCACAAAGACATGTCACCCACACACCTAACACGTACAAGTCAGCCCCACGATTGCTCATGAGCTACTGAACAGGCCCTGCTTGCTGGAGAGCGATGCCAAACATGGCTCTGCAACGCACCCAGCTCTGGGCAGAGCAAGTCCAGTCCCTGCTGAGACTTGGGTCCACTGCAATGCAGGGCATCACCCTGCACCTCAAGCACTGCAACAGACATTTTCCACTTTCTTATTCAACATAATCTCAGTTTCTGCCTGGCTGCTGGTTTCACCATTATGCCCCGAAACCCCACATCTGTTCAGCAAAGGACAAGTGTCAACCATTTCCTAGACCCTCAATCAGCCTCATTGTAAGTCCCCTGAGCATTACAGGGCCCTCTGCTCCCAGCTTACCATGTCCAGCTTGCCCTTCTTCTGCAGCATGCTGGAGAAGGCCATCGTGGTGAGGACACAAGCAGCCAGTGAGCAGTATGTGTTAATGGCCGAGCGGTGCTGGGCATCCCCGTGCTCAGAAATGGCTGAGTTAAAACTGGGCCAGTACATCCATAGGTACAGGGTACCTGGTGGAATGGGGAGGATGAGACAAGGAAGAGAAAGGGAAAAGTGAGAACACAGGGACTGGGAAAAAAAAAACCCTCTAAAGAAGATCTTTCTGTACATGGGGGAATTAAATCCTACAGTCCTGCTGCCCTGGAGCAGTACCCCATGTGATGCAACCAGCATCAGGGAGTGCTGCCAGAGAGAAGGAAAATGTATCCTTGTTTTCCCTAGTACCATCTCAGCTCATCTGCTGATGAAGGGAGCTGAGTAACTCTGAAAGGTGAAAGACCTATGGGATACAGAGCTCCTCAGCTCCATATCCTGGTTTCAGTTTTTCCCAGAGAGACAGGAGGAGCCAGCACTCTGCAGCTCAGTGCTCCACATGTACCAGCATCCTTGAGACAAGAGCTGACTCACCGATCATAGCAAAGAGGTCGGAGTGGTACACGGAGCCCTGCTTGTCCTTACTCTGCTCCAGGTTGGGTCTGTAGAGGATACGTGTCACTGTGAGGCCAAAATAAGCTCCGAAGGTGTGAATGGTCATGGAGCCTCCCGCATCCTTTACCTGTAGCCATGGGAAAACAGAGGTTTGCTTCTGCCATGGCCACTCATTCTGGAGCTGAGGCCTGATTTGCATCATGACCGACTTGTTGGCCCACTCAACATTTCTGCCTGCACACAGTCACATGGAGTGGTGGACAAAACTTCTCTCTATCCTGCTCGCTTGGTCCTGTGCACTTAGCTTCTGCTTGGAAGGCATCAAGGCAGAGGGGAGTTTCTGACCTGTCCCAGTGGCAAGAAGGTTGCAGCGATAGCCAGCTTGGCTCCCAGGTGCACTCCTGTGAGAGCCTGCTTGCTTCCACCCCTCCAAGCCCTCTTTTGGAGGGCAGGAACCCTGCCTCTGTCAGCAATCTCACCATCTTTGTCACTTGATTTCCTTCTACAATACCCATATTCCAGCAGGGAAAACAGATGAGACAGAAAGCTCAGGCACGAAGAGAGTGACTGGTCATTTGTGCTAAGACTTCTTTTCTTCTTCGGGAGCTGTGACAGAGGGATTCAGTGCTCCTGAATTGCCAGGATGGTGTTTAAAATCCCAGAAGATCTCCTTTCTTGGGGAAGTACCACACGCTGATCATTTCCTTCATAATCTGCCTAATTTTTCTGCTTGAATTCTTACATTTTAAATGCTTATGAAGGAGCCCTAGCTTGGTGGAGCCATAGCAAAGGGAGACAATTTGGAGAGATGCAGAAAGGAAGGAACAGAACCAAGAGGGTACTAGCTAAAGCCTTACATGGAGCAGGTTGAGGAGGATGTACTCGTTCACTGAAAAGAGTGTGACTTGAAACAAAGTCATGACAAGGAGTTGTATGGGGCTGGTTTTGCCCAGGATGGCCCCAAAGGCAATGCACACAGAGCCCACGCAGAAATCAGCATTGATCAGGCTGGAAAAAGGGAAGGAAAATTGTGGTTTAGTAAGGAAATAATCCTCTGTAACTCACCCTCACTCATCCCCAGCTCTAGAGAACCCCCCCAAAGGCAAACAGGTGTGATTAGGAGACATCCCTGGGTTTTTCCCATTGACTTTCCTCCCATCCTTGCATACTGGCCAGGAAATGTGCTTTCCCCCAAATTATTTAGATAATATGGATTATACATGTTCTCAGCACTGGCATCCACGGTGCTTGGCTTGGGACTAAGGGGGGACACTCGTCTCATGTTTCCCTATGATCAGTACCACCATAATGGCAGGACCAAAAGGTGAAAGGTAAGTGGAGGTATGTGCAGAGAAGACAGCAGTTTAGAGACTGATTTGACATAACTGCAGGACAGACGTTGGCAGCTGCTTGGCTTCCATTCCAGCTCTTCCACTGGCCAGTCAAGAGGTGGCATCCCAGAGCCCATTTCCTCCTTACTTCTCCACTCCAATGAAGATCTTCCCATTCTTGAAAGAGTGGAACCATCCTTGCATCAGAAGAGCCCACTGGATCCCAAAGGCAGCAAGGAGGAAATTGAAGCCCACAGCTCCGAATCCATAACGCTTGAGGAATGTCATGAGAAAGCCAAAGCCCACAAAGATCATCACATGGACATCCTGGAAAGCTGAGCAGAGGGAAGGGACTGTCAGTTCTCTGAGGAGAGCAGGGCTGCAAGTGCCACTTGCATTCGGTGTTGAAAAGAAACCAACTGCATCACTGGCAGTAGGGAGGAAATTCAAGTGACAATGTGTGTTTGTCTCATGTCCCCCAGTTCTAATCCTGAAAATGACTCAGCTTTCAGAAACTGGCATTTGGTTAAAAAACCTCAGTCTTGTAAGTAAATGTTTATTAAAAGCTGTGTGCAAGAGAAGACCAGAGACTAATGGAGTGTACAGAGGAAAATATATTTCTATTCAGATTGTTTCTCCCCTTTTGTAAAAGACTTGGAAAATGTCATATGAATGGACAGTGAAGTTTTGTTAAAACACGTGAATGATCATTTTGGGTAGGTCTGCCCAATGCAGAGTCCTGGCGATGGCTCAGAGCAAGGAGAGCACAAGAACAAGGAAAGTTTACAAATGCATTTTTAAATGCTGCTGAAATCAGTGGCAAAATACCCTTGAGACCAGAAACCCACCTTGTGAGATTTATAGTGCTTAAACCAGAGAGACCCAGTTCTTCCCACTCATGCTCAGACCTGCTCACTTGAGCCCCTCAGATGCCCTTCCCCGGGGGAAACCAGACCTGTGTGAGCCTCTTGAAAGACCTTCTTGGTGCAGTAAACCTGCTGTACTTCTTAATGCTGCACGTTTCTATCAGATAAGCATCGCTTTGCAATTAAGTGAGCTGAAATGCTTGCATACTTACAATTTGAACCATGCAAGCCCTCTCACTGCAGGCCACTGTTCCCATGAATAAACAGAAGACCCAAGGCTGGGATCCCCTACTGGGGATCTGTAGAACAGATGAACACAGCATTGATGGAGCTACACCAGCAAGCTCTACATTTTGCAGTGCACACAAACCATTATAACCAGCAATATTGGTGCACCTCAGAAGGGCATAAGCTCAGGGCAAAGAAAATTCAGTGATGGCAAATCCACTCTACCCCAAACCCACTCTACCCCAAACAAGAATTTGGACAGGCTTAAGCCATGTAGTGCCATGTTAATCTGCTTGTTTTTCAAAATGCCTCCCATGCCTATGAAATCACTCATAAAAAAGGAAGGAGTCAAGATCTGCAGCTGGAACTGTTCAGCAGAGGTCGCTTCAAATGCACTTTTCCACATGTCCTAAGAACCAGCCTTTTTACTCTGGTTTTACCATACAGTCCCACAGACTTTCCCTCTGCAGCTGTATTTATTCTCCCTCTCTCTCTTCTCCAGTGTGAGCAGCACAATACAAAGCTAGAATTATCTGCTGCCATTTATATTATATATTCATTCTTTCATCCTGATAGCAGAAATACACACGTCAGAGTTAAAGCTGTGGACTGTGCACCCTCCAAAAACACAGGGGATCCCACTGTGTGTTAGACCCTGTACAAACCCAGGAGGAAGAGCAGGCCTTTCTTCAAACTGCACCCAGTCTAAAACCCTTTTCTAACCCTTGTCTTTGTTTTCCTTTGTGAAGAATAACATTGGCATCACTAAGAGGCAGCCCAGGCACTGCCATGCCCTAAAGGTTTTGTGAGCCTGCTTTTGTGGGAGGACAATTGCCATAACCATCCAACAGAAGTGTTTGGGCTTTGGGAATGTTACCCAGACAAGGAATCTCATTTCTTTTCCCCTAGAGAGCAGATGAGTCACCCATTAGGGAATATGCATGTGCGATTCAAAGTGAGAAGAAATTGTCACACTGACTGGACCTGGCAACAGGCACTGCTGACACAGCTTCCCTCTGCCTGCCTTCCCAACCATCTCAGTCTCAAAGGACAGGTCAGTTTGTTACTCCTATCCCTCTGCCGTTGCAGACACGTCCTGGGGACAGCAGCAGGCACAAATATGTTGATACAAACGGTCCTCAGGTGTTCAACCTCTACACTGTCTTCTGAGCAGCGCTGGATGGACACAGGGATCAAAATTCCAGGGCTTGGCCACCTTGTTGTATTTGTCCATCTTTGCAGAAAGAGACTATTTCTGATTAGATAAGGGAGAAAAAACAGCTGTGCATTTGGGCATGTGAACCATTCCTCAGGTCTGAAACAGAAAACTCAAAGCTAAACTGAGCAGTTGCCCATAGACTGATTTAGTTGTATGAATCCAAGCAGCCATTTGAGGGGGATTATTTGGCACTGCGGAGCAGGAGTGGGACATGAGGACAGAAGAAATGTCATGTCCTTAGCTCCTACAAGCTCTTCCTTGGACTCCTGATGTCCTCCCAGCACATCAGTGACAAGAGCAGCTCTCAGGCACTGCTCCTGCTTCATGCCAACCTGTGTTGGGAGGTTAGTCCCAAGGGCAGATCTCCAGGGAGAGCCCAGGGCAGCCACGGCCATACACTAACGCGGAGGCTGGCTGAGCAGTGGGTTTCTGTAAGCAAATCCTTCTCTGAACTAGCTAATCCTCAGCAGCCACAGGTTGCTATAGCTCCTTTGATTTAGCAGGTGTTTTTAATGGAAATGTTCTAAATAGATGCATGACTCAGGCCTGTTGCTTCCTTGGAAACAATTGCCTACAGAAGCAGCCCGTTCTGAAAGGCTCACAGAGATGACCAGCCCTGGAGATCAAAGGCACCCAAAGGCACTTCCCGGCCAGAAGGGCTTTAACCACCTGAATAATCCCTGTGGCACTACCATGCAGAGACCCAAGAACCCTGGGAACCTGGCATCTTAGGAGGACTCTGGAATTGAAATGCCAGCCTCTAAAGGGTAACTCGCTGGTGAGGGGGAGGACGTAGAGAGGGGAGGAAGATGTCACAGGATCTCAACAGCCATTCCTCTGTATGCACAGAAAGCCTTGCTCTGATCCAGAGCTGAGGGAGGGGGCAGCAAGCTGAAACTTGCAGTGTTCTGGGAACACATCAGTCCTATTCCTGGAAAAAAGATGTCACAGTACCCTGCTGACAGAACCCCAAGAGTGCCTGGAGGGCCACGAGGCTTTTCTCTTGCTCGTTGGTGCAGTCCAAACCAACCTCAAGGCAAGAGCCCAACTTTCTAGCAATAGGTGGAGAGATTGCCTCTGACAGGCTCTGCCCTAGGACAGGATAGGATGGATGTGATGGGTTGGGATGGGAGGGATGGGTGGGGACCAGCGAGCATCAGGACTAGGCTTCCAGAATACTCACATGGGTATCGGAAGTAGAAATCATTCTCCATGTCACTGGTCAAGTTCAGCTCTCGCTTCTCTTCCTCCCAGTGCGCGTCAGCTTCGGGGCCGAAGCGCACGAAGACCCCAAAGAGGACGATCATGGCCACCTCCCAGAGGAGGCAGACGAGCGGGAGCCGCCAGCGCATGTATGTGTTCTTCGCCATTCCCTGGTGCCTCGGCCTCTCCATCCACAGGGATCCGCGGGGGCCCGGCAGCCTGTGTGAGCCCACGTCCCCCGCGCCCGGACACCGACAGGGGCATATATAGCTCGGAGAGGGCGAGGTGGGGCCCAGGGAGGTGCCTTCGGCAGGATCACATTTCAGAGCTCTGGAGCCTCAGCAGGCTTACTCCTCTAACCCACCTTCCTCCCCGGGAGGAGGGACAGGACGAGGCACCTTTCCCCTGAGCTGCTCCGAGCACTTCTGAGCCGTGCCTGCACAGGGACCAGTAGATGTGGAGGCCAGTGAGAGTGGGGAGTGGAGCCTGGGCGTCCAGCCCCCTGCTCTGCCCAGTCCCACACCCTGATCCCTGCTGTCCTGAGCACCCTCCCTCCCTGTACTGGGTGGTCCCTTCGCCACCCTCCCTGGCTCTGCACCCTTCCCCAGCTGTAACTGAGGTGAAGGCAGAGTGCCCTTTGCTTCAGCTCTCAGCTTTTGGAAAAGCAGACTGTGGTGCAGCCACAGGAGGAAGAGGAGATATGTGACTCTAACCAAGATCCTGCATGCACGCACAGACATGCAGTGGCCCAAGGCTGCAATATAGCTGTAAGGATGTTCAAGTGACATATGTTCCTTAATTTGTGAGCCCACATTACCCAGTGCATCCCCCTGGCAAGACAAACTGTGCTGGGGCTGCATGACCAGGGCATTACTATGACCTGGTGCTGGAGATTGGACTGGAGACCAACATGTTCCTTCCTCTGGTATGGGGCATCCTTTAATTAACAAGTGTAAACAAAAAATGCCTTTTTTCCCTACTGTTTTGAACTATGTGCTCTTTCCCCAAAGAGTCAGGCAAGTCCTTCAAACAGATTCCAGCTCCTTCCTCTGCCTGCAGATCTCTGGGATGCCTGTCAGTCTTCAAGTGATAAAAGACTGCAGCCCAGGCAAGCTGCCCAAATTTGCTGATGGCATCTAATTGTGGCCCACAGGCTGAGCAAGCAGCACTGATTTTGGTGTTGATTAGGCAATAATTTGAGTGTATTATTTTTTCTTGTTTGCTTTCTTCTCAAAATGACAGATGGCAGAAAAATGCTGTGGATGGTCTTGAAGTGACTGACGGCCACACAAAACCATTCTCCAACCTCATTTGAACCCTGTGCAGGCAACAGGACAGAGACAGCGTTGTGAAGGACAGAGAAACCCATCTGCCTGGCCCTTACCCTGCATGAACAGAGCTTCATGTGACTGGGGTCACTTGGTGGGGACACCTAAAGCAATTGAACGTTGCTGTTGTCTGGAGGACGAGCACTCCCTCAGGCGATGCTGCTCAGGGTGTTTTTGAGTCTCCCATTAAACATGGTTTCTGCAGGGCAGTCTCAGCTGTATACACCAGGAAACAAAAGACTTCCATCTAGAAAGAAGCTGAAATCCCTAAACAATACTTGAGCTCTAATTGCTGGAAGCACTGTTGACAGTTGCATGTTCTCTTGTTAACTAGGTGGTAGGACCAGTATTCTGCCCTGCCCTAGAGCAGCTCTTAGACACCTTGAGAAATGCAGCAGAGGCACAGAAGAGCATTTTAAAACCCAGGGGTTTTAAACTTGCTAAGATACTGTACCCACCAGCAGTCATGCTTTATGACTACTCTTCACCAAAACTAACTGCAGAGCTTTTCTAATCCATGGTCTCACTGAAATGGCAGTCTTCAGAAAAGCAGCTTGCAAAGCCCTTGCACAGCCCCAGGAGGCAGCAGGTCTGTCCCATCTGCTGTCCCCAGTCCCTCTCCCCATGTCTGAAAGCCCAGGACAAAGGGTAATGGCTTTTCTGCTGGCCTGATAGTCTCACCTTGCTGCACTGCCTGGCGCTGCCCCTCCTTATCGCCCTGAGATCAGCACTTTGTCACTGCAGTCCCATCAGGGCTGGCATGCTCCACCGGCTGTCCACGCCAGGAGAGCCCATTAAAGGACCAGCTACTCTCCAGGCTCCTTTGTAGGGCCAGGATAACACTGGAAAGGCTGACAGGGCTGTGCCAGCACAAGTGCCTGCAGCAATGCAGGCAGAGTGCCTCTAGTGATGGGTTAGACCACCATTGCATCCACCCTACAAGGTACCTGACTGCATGGTAGGACACATTTGGCAGGTTTCAGCATGCCCTAGTCACCAATATCCAGGTGCTTAAAAGTCCTGTTGGAAACTCCTGGTTGGTGTGAACCAGAGCAGTGTCTGCTGGAAGCAATACTCACCTGCTCCACCACGGAATTTGGCACATCATGTCCAGCAACCGTAAGAGCTGGAAGCTTTACCCAAAAAAATCACTGAAATGATGTGGGGGGAAAAGGTGTGTTTGTCTTTCTGCTGAAGAGACTTGGGACCAGGTCTGGCAGTGGTCAGGTCTCATTTGCCTTGGGTGGGGATTGTACAGTGCTGGTCCCAGCTGGGTCTCTCCCGCTTTCTCATTTTAATGAGCATTAAAAAAATTTGAAAGATGTAGAGACAAAATCTAAATTACACTGAAATCCCTCCCTCTTGCCTGGAGGCCTTGGGGCAGCTTTCCCCTGGAGAGGTGGGAATGGGGGCTCCTTGGCTCACTGTGAACTGTCCTGGCAGATCTTATCCCAGCCAAAGCTGGGCCAAGGCACTGTGCTGGCTCTGAGAGGTGACCTTAAAGCTGTGGACCTCAGGGGTCTGGAGGTGCCAAGGGGAGGGCAGAACTGGAAAGACCATCTCCACACTCTGCAGTGTTGCAGATGCTGTCCTGTCAGTCCCTACCTGCTTACCCTTGCCTTTCCCTCCTTTATCTCCTGGCAGCTCCAAGGATTCACAGGAATGAGCAGAACCAGGTAAAACAAGGCAATATCAGAATTTGTCCCAGCGGAGGGACATGAGACTGGGTTAGTCCACATGCAGTGAGTAGCTATCCTTACTCCTGGCTGGATTTACCCAGCTTGTGAGCGAGCAGAAGAGAAGCAGATCAAGTTCTCTTACATTAAAACACAGAAATAAAGAAGTTGTCTCCCCAGGAGGCACCAGTGACCTCCCACGTCATGCTACACCCAGGCCAAACCCACATCCGAGAACTTCAACGTCCAGCAAGTACAGTCCTCCCAGCGGCCCCCCTGCACCCCTGCAGCTCCCCCCCTGCTCAGACAACTGCCTGGACATCCACCAAGGAGCCCTTTGCTCAGCTTGAGGTGCTCCCCAGAATTAGCAGGCAAAGCAGCAGCAGGCACTGCCAGTAGCCTTTGGGCACATGGGGTGGAGGGCACTGGAGAATGAGATATGGAAAGACTCAGAAGCCTTCATGCAGAGAGTCTGGGCATTGCCCAGTATCAAAGGTGACTCACTGCTTGTGTAGGTCCTTGAGGAGTGCCCTGAAAGCAAAGCATCTGAGTCAATACAAAACAAATCTTTTTTTTTTTTTTTTGGGCTGGCTTAGCAGAAAGACAAACAAACTTTCCACTGGGGTGGGATGGAGTGGTGGTATGGTGGGAGATCAAACAGTTCACTTAGCTCTGGGTTTTCTCAGCCCTTTTTTCAGCCCCCACCATGAAGTAATCCCTTGGAGAGAAACGCTTGAAGCAGGACAAACTAAAGCAAGACTTTTTTTAAGTTAAAAAATCCTATCTGGATCAAAGTGTCAACGAAACGTGAGCCCAATTTACGAACGATTTTTCTTGTGCCCTCTCCCTCCTCCCAAGATACCACTTTTATCAGCAAGTAAATGATTGTCCAGAAGGAACCCAAGGACTGTTTGAGAGAGGCCAGTGTCCTTGGGCAGCAGGCAGAGAGGGCAAATGTCTCTGTGAGCACTTCAAGCACGAGACAATGCAAGAAGCAGACGTGTGAGTGACTCTGGCTGCCACACTGGGAAACATGGTCACCAGGGCTCAGCCAGCATCTCTGACGGCTTTCCCAAGAGCTGGATGGTCTTCAAGAGCAAATACACTGGAGTGGGCAGGAAAGGAGCAGGAGTTTGAGTAGCTGGCAGAGTTCCTGTGTTGGAAGCTGCCAGGCTTTGCTGGGAAACTCCCCTTTGCCCCAAGTTTGTTTCTGGTCCCAGGTAGACTGTGATAAGGCAGGTTTTGGTCACACTCTGCTAAATGCCCTCAGTGGGCTGCTGAGACAGACACCAGCAGGTGGGCAATAGCAGTGAGAGCATGGTGGGTTTGTCTTTTCTTCAGGGCTCAAACAGGACAATGATATATCAACAAGCAACAAGAGACGTCTCATGGGCCAAGAGCAACCCCCAGCCAGGAGGAAAGACCCATGGCTCCCCAGGGAGCCTCAAACCCCAAGTCTGCAGGCTGCCCTCCACACTTCCAGCCAGAGAGACCTGTTGTCCTTCCCTTGCTCTTGGTGGCAGGTTACTCCTGGGCACCCGAGTGGATCAGCTCCTCGTTCCAGCTCGTTAAACCCACTTGTGCTCACAGTCACCAGCAAAGGCAAATGGGCCTTTTATTGCCTGCTTGGCTTTGTTGCTTTATAAATACAACTGGCTGCTGGGGACACTGGTTTAGGCTGGGACATTCAAGCTCTGGAGAGAAGGGTGGGGCAGCTCTGCAGGGCTTCCTCTGCCCCTACCCTGCATGATCACACCTGGACCGCTAGAACCTGTGGGGCAAGATGTGACACCTGCAGGGTGTCACATACTAGGAGGCAAAGCACTTGATGACAACTTCAGGGTCTTCATCCTCCACCTCCCCACATGTCAGCCTTTGTCCGGGTGCTGTGACCCTACAACTTTCCATAGAACCATCAAAGTTGGAAGAGACATTTAATATCATCCAGTCCAACCATCAACCCAGCACCACCAGTGTGAGCAGCAAACCACATCACCCAGCGCCAGATCCAGGTGCCTCTTTAACACTTCCAGGGAAGGTGACTCCACCTATTTCAATGCCTGACCACCCCAAAAATTACATTTTTTTTCCCTAATATCTAATCTGAATTAGAACCTGAACTTCACTCCTACGGGCTCTGGGCTGTCCCTGCCGTTGCTGCGGGGATGCTCAGGGGGGAGATGCCGTATGGGGCAGCCGGCAGAGCTCTGCCCGTCCCAGCCTGCGGGTGGCTGGTTAGTGTCGGCGGGTGCCTTGTGCGGGCAGGCGCGGACCTCTAGCGGCGAGAGGGGCCTGCGGGGGTGCGGGACGGGCAGGGCCGGTCCTGCGGGGTGCGGGACGGGCAGGGCCGGTCCCGGAGTTCAGCCCCGGTGCCCTGCGGGACCCGCCGACCGCCTCCATGACGTCACGACCTCAACCCGAGACAACTTGGTGACGTCACTAAACACGCCCCCTGACGTCACCGCTGCGCGCGCGCCCCCGCCGCCTTTAAATTTTAAACCGGCGGGGGCCAATGGGCTCGCCCCGCGCGCCGGCCCCGCCCCTCCCGGTTCGTCACGGCTCTCCCGCCAATGGGAGAGCGCGGAGCCGGGCGGTGGGCGGGGCGGGGCGCTCGGCGGCAGCCAATGGGGGCGCGCGCGGGCCGAGGGCGCGAGTGGCCGGGCCGGGCCGGGCAGGCGGCGGTGCCGTGAGGGGCGGCCGCCATGTCGAGCGCCCGCAGCGCCGTGTTCCTGCTGGACACCGCCGGCCCCGCGCGCCGGGAGCGGCTCCAGCGCGGCGCCCTCCGCCTCCTCACGCTGCTGGGCTGCCGCTTTGGCCTCGCCCGCCTCCGCTGGGCCTTCCGCTTCTTCGACTCGCTCGGCGGCCGCGGCGGCGCCTCGCGGGGCGGCGGGTTCCGCGCGCCGGGCCCCCACGCGTGGGAGCGGTTCGAGGAGGAGCTGGCGGAGCGGCTCCGGGCGCGGGGACCCTCGGCCGCCCTGCCCGGCCCCGCGCCCCGCGCCGCCCTCACCCACAGCGGCCTCAAGGAGACGCTGCTCGACTTCCAGTGGGACCGCCCGGAGATCGCGTCCCCGGCCAAGCCGCCCCGCAGGAGCCGCAGGACGGGGCCGGCCGGCCCGGAGCCCCCCGAGGCGTCCCCCGAGGGCTTCGTGAACGCCGTGTTCCTGTTCTCGCCCTGCCCGCACTCGCGGAGGGAGCTCCGGCGGTTCGTGTCGGGGAGCGATGCCCCCTCCTCCCCTGGAGAGCCGCCCACGGCGCAGGAGCTGGCGGAGAAACTCCTGCCCAAGAGTGTCCAGGAGCTGCTGGCGGAGCAGAAGATCACGCTGTTCTGGGTGGACACCGCCGAGCGGGCTCAGGTAACGAGGTTATACCGCACAGCTTTCGGCTCTGAGGACGGGCGGTCCGCCTGCCACGCTGCCCTCCTGTATAACAAGGGGGGAACAGTTTTCTGCTGTAGTCTTTGGGTTGTAGTGAAAGCTCCTCAGTTACTGCCACATAATCCTCAGCAAGGGACTGAGAACTCAGAATGATCCACATGGAGGCTGAGATAATCTGCAGCTGAGTAGCTGTACAGTGTTTATTGATGGGTCCTCTCGTGCTTTGAGTTAGAGGGGAGTTGCAGCTATTAAGAAGTGCAGATAAGCAGTCTCACGGTTCAGGTGTGTGGATACCAGATTCAAAAACCCAAGCTTGAAAATTTTGGCTAGCTCTTAATTCAGTGGGAAGTGTGTCTTCTTTATCGAGTTCCTGTGAAGGCTGATAAAGTCCATAAAAACACTTGGAAAGCACTGTGTTTCGATGCTTTGTATCTGTTTCATATGCCAGTTTTGCTAAAAGCGTTCAATCTTTCTTTATTTGGATGAAGGTTCTGTCACTGCCGACGTTAACTTGAGACCTCTCTGTTGCTTTATTCCAGCTGATCGAAGCCCCGGATCATGTTGGATACTGGACAATGTTTGAACTGATCCATCAGACGGGAGGCACCATTTTGCCAGCTGAAGCCTTGGTGCACTCTTTGAGTCACCCTAAGGCAGATGTTGCTCCATCCTTCCTTGGAGACTCCAGTTTCCCAGTGCCTTGGACCACACTCCTGCCCCTGGATGCAACTCTGAACTGCTTGTTCTCGAGGCCCTCTGTGTATCGGTCACTGTTTCCCCAGCAAGAAGGAACGTTGTTTCTCAGCATGCCTGGTAATAAAATAAAAGAAAAATATAGATGTGCATGCTGGTAACTGAGCTCTCATGCAGGGTTCTTGATGACCTTCCCTTGTGAATAGTATGTATAGAAGTAACTTCAGTATTTAAAAGCCCATTTTTTAAAAACAAAAGTTCAGGATGTGCTCTAGTTCCTCTGAGAGCTGTTAGCCCATGTTTCTGATTTAACCTCTTCAGTTTTCCATGCTTCTAGACTTTTGGATGAAGAGCTGGTCCCACCTTATAGTAGTGTACTCCCTTTTCTTATTCGATTATTCAATTTATCTAAAATAAGGATAGAGATAAAAAGCCCCTTCAGAAGAAAACAAGTTAGCTTTAAAGCAGTATGCAGCGTGCATGGGCCCTTTCTTCAGTGGTCCCTTCATGCACTCAGCTCCTCCAGAGCTTGGGGAGGAGGTCAGTTCTGTAATACACTTATGGTTGAGTATATTCCCCTTTTAATCTTGGAAATCATCTTTTTTGCATTGAAGTTGTATCTTCACCTGGATTGGAAAACCCATTTTACTTGCCTTCAGACTTTTACTTTATCCTATCCTTGCACAACAGGAAAGAAGCAGGAAAGCTGTGCTGTGATTCTGGAACCTCTTGCCATGGGCCAAAGACAACTGCAGTGTCCAGTCAACATCTTCCTGAAAGGAAACTTGATGGGTTGGAACTTGGTACAGGCTTGCCACTTTATCACAGAGAGCTGGATACTGCAGAGCTCTCAGGCTGAGCAGGCAGGACATAACAGGTCACTGTTTCATCAGCTGTTAAGGACTCTGGTGACTGAAGGACTGCACATGGTAAATATTCCTCTTTGTCTCAAACTAATACCTGTTCTGAAATGAGCTGTGACAAAAAAGGTGACAGTATTGTGTTGAGAAGACAATGGTGGTGGTAATTGCTGCACTGCAAATTGCTCATTTGAATCTAAATTCAGAACATTGTTTAGGTCATGTAAGTCTATAACCTGTTTGGAAAGTATCTGTGCTCCTTAGGTCTCCATATTTATGGATGAAGTAAACATTTTTCTTTTCCCTTTTTTTTCTTTTTAAATGTAGGTTGCTGAGGTCTCTCTATCTGAAACTTGGTGCCCCTGCACTGCTGTTCTGTCACCACTTTCTGAGGGTGCTGCAGTTCTGACTGTGCTTGGTACTGAGAAGACTGCTGAAGTTCAGCGATGCAGCCTGGAAGGAGCTGTAGTGGAGGACTCTTCCCAAGACTCTGCTTTTCATCTCCCAGAGATTGTGAATAGTGTGTTGAGTAAAATTGATGTGTCAGTGGAAGATCCTCTGGCCAGTCTGGGTAGGTGTCAGGAAACGCAAAACTCGCCCTGTTTTGATTTCTAGATCTGATTTAGAGTGGAAAAATCTAAAGCTAATGATTTTCTCAGTGAGGTGTCTCTCATTTTCACAACTTGTTCATTTTGTCAACTGTAGCTCAAGCCTTGTGAGGTGATGCAGAAATCTGCATGGTTGTACCTTTCTGTTTTATTGACAAAGTGTTAGCTTCCATTAGCTTGTAGATAAAGTGCAGCTATGTGTGCTTGGAGACAAGTTTCTAGAAGGAGGTTTCCTAGAATGTGTCACATAGGCCATCCCTGGCCAGTAAAGCCTTTGGGTGTGGTTGCAAGGCGGCTGTTTTGTGTTCCGGGGAATCTTCTCAGGAGTTCAAGGCTTGTTGTATTAGCTATGAAATTGCCTCTTCAGGATCAAAGGTTGGGGAACCTCTGTGAAGGCTGGGACCGTTTGCCACTTGGTTTAGTTTTTGTAAGTTGTATGTGTGTGTGCTCACAGGAGAAGAAACTCCAGTGCCAGAGTGGGTCCAACGGGAACTCTCCCACACGGGGGGCTGGCATCCTTCAGTCCTGGAAATGTGGTATCCTGCATCGAATGCTTGTGGAGCAAGCTCAGATCTGATGGAGTCATTCAGGTATTTTTCTGAAACATGTCTCTCATGAGTAATAATCAAGGATTTCTGCTTCCTGTAAAGGGAGTATGGCTGTAGCACTGCTTAGAGTTCTAGAATTAAGTGCTTTTCTAGTGCTTTTATTTCTGTACGCAGTTTTCTGTGGGCCTTTGCTTCATTATCTGTTGGTTTGTAGACAAAAAGACCTGTGAACAGGATGTTTGGGTAGTAGTTTGTGTGGATTAAAATCTTGACAGTCTCAGGAGTGATACAGGTCACTTAGAATTACGTTAATCTACTTGGGAAATGTCAGACTTCAGCTTTTCTTATGGTATGATAAGATCCACTGCAAGATACTGAAGATAGTGGTTGTGTTCTCACAGTTGGTATTTACTTGTAATGAATGAGCTTGCTTTCCTCAAAGAGCTTGCTGAGCGAAACAAAAAAAAGCCTAATGCAGGGTAGTTTAGAAAGCAGAAAGCTACTTATGTGGTTTTGGGGTACAGGGCAGTGGTGTATTGTACATCAATGTAATGCTTGTTTCCAACTTGGTGTGACCCTTTTAAAGGCGGTTTGGGTTTTCTATATCTCTTAAGTGTGTTGGGGAACAGGTGATGAAGGAGTGTTGGCATGTGCTACTTGCACTGTGTTGCTGTGGACTGGAACCTGGAAAAGCCTTGTTTTTTTCCACGTGGATATGCCTCCCATTCCCATCTTTTTTTGATAACTGTACTGATTTGCTCTTTCATACAGGCTTCTGCAGGTTCCTTGTGCTAACAGGAAGGATGATGCAGATCAGTCTGATGTGGAGCTCTCAGAAAGTCTGTCTGAGCTGTACCAGAGAAAATTCAGTGAAACATCTGCTACAGCTGGACCAGGAAATAACAAAAAAAGACGTATGTATACTTTGGGATTATGTGTGCCTGTTGTCAATAAAAGATGATGCATGAACCCTATAGATATACTCTGCTAGGTAGTGGCATGCTTTAGATTTTTTTATTTAGGGACGGTCTCATTTGTATATTAGTATTAGGCTTGTCCTGTAGTAGAAGCCAAATTACTGTAATTCAAGGCTGTGCAGTGACTGACAAAACTGTTAAAAGCAGCATGCAGAGCTCTGCAGTTTGAAACAAGGACTGCTTCAACTACTAGTAAATATTACAACCTTTCAACTTTGTTCTTATTAGAGAAATAAAACACTTTATTCTAGAAGAATTTAATCCTTGCATTTCCCTACACTAACCACAGTTGATTTTACCCTGACCTGATGTATCCCCAAGTCCTGCTCTGTCAGCTCTTTCTATTTCTGTGATATAAGATTGCTTAGTATATATATAACTTTTCATTGTACCTATATAAATTCTTATGCAGAGCCATAGTTTTCATCTGCTTTTTACTTCGAGAAGTAGCTGCATGCTGCACTGCCTCTACATTGATTTCATGGAGAAATGCCAACCATTTATTTGTGCCATGTTTCCTCCAGAAGGTTACTAATCTCACTTGACAGTAACACAGAATTCAGTGTTGTGCTCTGCCTCAGGCAGAGTTC
This sequence comes from Platyrinchus mystaceus, assembly GCA_035041135.1. Classification (NCBI taxonomy): domain Eukaryota; kingdom Metazoa; phylum Chordata; class Aves; order Passeriformes; family Tyrannidae; genus Platyrinchus; species Platyrinchus mystaceus. The sequence goes on from JAWWLV010000018.1 coordinate 8,287,830, forward strand.
CTGCCCCAGTGTCCCTGATGGTAAAACTCCTCTTTTTATGGCACTGCAGGTGGGGTTCCCCGAACTCCAGTCAGGCAGAAGATGAAGACCATGTCCAGATCCCTGCAGATGCTCAATGTAGCAAGACTGAATGTAAAAGCTCAGAAGTTTCAACCTGATGCTGTGCCACCAGCAGTGAATGAGAAGGTTCCACAGAAGCTTTCAGCAAAAAGATTGGATGAAAAGGTGGAAGGAAAGGAGAAAGCACTTAAAATACCAATTGGTGTGTGTTAAGTCCTGGTAACTTCCTATCCTGATATATCCCATATGAACTTTTGATATCCTTATAGGAGTTCATATGGGATTTTTATGGAAGGGAAAGGGAAGGTCAATAATGGAGTATTCTGTGGCAGGGAGCAGATCAGTGTTTGGGTTTCTGTATCTTCAGCTTGGCAAAGAGTAATAATTTTTTTCCACCCTTCTCTTTCTGTAAATGTTTACAAGCTAGTATTACAGCTACTACTGTGGTTAGTTTCTTGCCTTGTATCCATCTGAAAAAAGCAGTAAGGATTTATTTTCTTAACCAAAAGAGGTAGAGGGAAGCACCCATCAAGGTGTAACTGGAAATGTAGTCCTGTTTACTAATTAGGTAGAAATAAAGGGCATTTCTTGACTGCTATAGTAGCCTGAAAGTTTGCTGACCTTAAGCAAACTTTGATTGTTGATTATAAACTTGATTTAACTTATAATAATGTCATGGGTCTGGACCTGGGAATGGTTCTGTTAGTGTTCTGTGGGCTGGATGCATCTTTGCTGGAGAAAATATTTTTGACCTCTGTTCCCCTCCTCTGCTGGGATGAGTATTTTATCAGTGAGTTGTAGTAAACAGGCATTTAACACAGACCATTTCCCTTGCAGACTTCCAAACAGAGGAGGAGCTGCAGTCCCACTTGATAGAGAGCTACCAGAAGGCTGTTGCAGAGGGAATTCAGTCATCTGTGTGTGCCCAGAATATGATCGTGGCCATTAAAAGGTTCTTGAAAGTACAAGATGCCAAAGAGAAAGAGGTAAGTAAGAGCAAGTGGGCAGGGTTGTTACTGATCTGGAAGTTGGAGTTTTTACTATTTCCAGCTACCTTTCCTTCATCTCTGAAGTTTTATGTGCAGTTGCATGTAGTCAAAACCACAACCACTCACTGCTTCTATCTGTTGACTCAATAGTGACAAGCTGGGTAGTTGTGAAGAATGCAGGAAAATTCAGTTCAGTTGCCCATTTACACCTTTACTAACGGTTGCAATAGATGTCTTTTCTTTACATTGACCTCCTTCCAAATTCTAATTTCAAAGACAGTATTTTTAAATACATTCTTGAGAAACATATTTTAAAGAAGGTATTTACAGTCTTTAATACTATGCACAGACTTAAAATAACCTGAAACAAAAATTGGTAAACTTGTGAATAATTGAAGAAAAATACTGTGAGAAACAAATCTGTAGTAACTGAGAAAGCTGCAAGCAAGTGACCTCTGTGATTTCAAGCTCAAAGGTTTTCTATTTCTCATTGTGACTTTGCTGCTGAAAGAAAAAGATAATTCCTTTCCTTGAAAGAAAAGAGAAAAAATTGGGCTATTCCCAAAAGAACGGGTTGGGGGGGATGACCAGGGCGGGGGACAGAACCTGCCCTACAGATAGAGAATAGAATTGAAGGTTTTGTAATTATGTGTGTTTGCAGGTGGCCTGTGTGGAAAGAGTCAGAAACCATCTCCTGAAGACCAGCAAAATGCTCAGACAACAGCATGGCTCACAGAAGGAGACCAAAGTCAGAGAGTATGAGACACTGTATTTACTTCAGCTTCTGAGATTCTGTGGAGTTGGTTAGCAATTTTTAGTGGTGGCTTGTTTGTACAAATGGAAAAGTATTGACATGGGGCAAATATTTCAAGGAGAATCTCTGGTCACAGTAAAACCATTTCATTAAATGCAAATATGCCCATGCTGTGTGATAAGCAGTGCAGCCTACATCTGAAATGAGGCATCTCCCCTGCCACCAAAATGAAATGCGAACTAGATTATGCTGTCAAAAGGAGCTACTTCCCTTCCCATTGCTTTTTTGAGCACACCTTTTGCAGTAAATATGCTGCTTCCATTAGAAAAAAGGTAGTGGATAATTACTTGTTTTCTTAGGTGCCGACTTCAGGTATTTTTGCGCCTTGAGTTGTGCCTTCAGTGCCCTTCACTGCAAAGCAACGGTGACGAAATGGAGCAGCTGTTGGAAGAGGCAAGTAAATTATAGACCAAGTTCTGTGTCTGGGTGTCACTAGAAATGCAGACCTGGAACCTGCAGTTTTCCTTTGATATTAATCTAACACTCTGTTCCTTGCTAAAATATCTGATGCTGCAGCTGTCGGAACTTAATCCATTTTCCCACCTGACTTTCTCTTCCAGATGACAGATATGCTGCGCATTTTATGTCTGACTGAAGACCCGGGGTATCTTACAAATTTTCTAGAGGAAATACTGGAATTGTAAGTTCTTTAGCATGACTGAAGTGTTACGGGGGACTGTGGTTTTGGTTGGATGTTGTCTATGAGTAGACAGCAATCTACAGCTTTGATTTACCGCCTCTTTGTAATTTGCAGAAATTTAGACTTGTTGTTTTGTTACGTTTATATTTTGATTAAAGAAAAAGCAGCTGATAAGTAAGTAAACTAATTAAAAAAAAACCAGTTGATATCTGGTTGGGTTTTTTTAATTAACATATAAGAACAAGGATTTAGTTCCAAGCTCGGGAATGAAACACCAACAAGTTCAAGTGGGAATGGATCTGATGTGGGTTCTCTCTGATGCTCCAGGTACATGAATTCTATACCGAAGACTCTTGGAGATATTTACTATGGTCTCGGTACACAAATACCGCCGAAGCTGGCAGCTGTTCTGCCTTCAGACTTCTTCAGTGATGACTCCATGACTCTGGACAGCAAATCTCCAGGCCTTCCAGCATCTTTATCGTCTGTCTTGACTCCCACCACTGTTGGCACAGAGAGTGACCAGCTGGAGGAGCTGCGAACCAGATCTGCCCAAAAGAGAAGGTAATAATTCCAAACAGGAGGCAGCTTTTTGTTGCAGCCTGGGCTGTGACTGAGGAGTTATCTAAGCTGCAGGTTTCTGTTGCTGAATAGCTGGTGGGGCAAGTAGACACCTGCCCATATCTCTATATGGAAGAAATATTAGGGGCTCTAATTTTTCATTTTAACTTGCCATTGTTGACTGTATGAAAATATAATCTTGATTGTGTATTTGCATCTTATGCAAAAGGAAAGTTCATGAGCATCTTAAGGGATATTCTCCTCTGCAGTAGGTGACCCTATATTGTTAAAGTTAAAACTGATTTACTGTAGATCTCTATGTTGGGAAATCTGTGTATGTTTTAGCAAATCGTGAATGAGCTTCAATACCAACCTTAAAGTTAGGAATAGGTATTTATATTGTGAATCATCTCTCACTGTTGTTGTAAGTGAGGTACTAATGCAGTTTGCAATCTGAATTCAGGTAAACACTTCCTGTCTCTAGAGTCAAACCTAACTTTAATTGATAACTGTGTTTCTGGTCTTATGCTAACTTAATCTTTGTATACTTTCTAAAGGAGTCATGTGTTAGCCAGACACAGGAGCATGACAGAAGCACCACAGAACTTGCGTCAAATTGAAATTCCCAAGATGGCCAAGAATCCCATCAGAAAGGTAAAACTCTTCCAAAAGGGTTGTGTGTGAGTTGTGACACTTGAGTGCAAAAAATTCTTGCTCTGTATTCCCCTAGTAAGTGTGCCCTGTGTCAGCTGTATAGAGATCAAATTGCTTTGAAGGAGAAATTGAAGTGTGATTCATAGCTTACATTTAATATTCCTAATTAAACATAACATTGCACTGCTGGTGAAGCTGATTTCTTGTTTGTTTCAGGAGAACTCCCGTTCTTACCTTGCTCCTGAGAAGTCCCAACAGATGCCTTTGTTGCAGAAAGAAGCAGTGCAAGGTATATTCTAGCTTTTTCATGGAAAGGTGCATCTCAGCACATGTTCTCCCTGTAAAATTTAGTGAGCCATGATGAAATTATGCTGAGGCACGTTGGAAATCAGTAGGAAGTTTTGCTGAATTCTGCAGAAACTTTGAGGAAAAGATACACAATTCTGTGTGCTCATATGCAGAAAACTTAAATCCTGCATCCTCAAAAAAGCCCCTTTCCATTCTTCTTTGAATCTTGAAATTATGCCCATCTTCTCTGTCCTGAAAAGAAAATGGGGACAAGATTGAATTCCTATATCTGGAAACAGGATATCACTTCACAAAATAATTAATAAAAATAAATCCCACATGTGTTCTCTGAACCAGTGTGTTTCAGTTGAGATTTTGTAGTGCACCTAATGCTGCCCCACATGGGACACTGACTGGCTGCTTTTTCTGCTATGGCACCTGCTTGTAGCTTATTGTTGGGATAATGCAAATTATACAATTTATAAGAGAAGTCTGGAACGGATTTAGATGAAAACATGCTCCAGTAGCAGAAAAAACAACTTTTCAATGCTTTGTGGCCTCTAAAAACTTGTATTTCCATGTTGGTATGTTTTTCCCATTTCTAGTTTCCTGAAAAATTACCTTCCTGTGATTTTTTTTTCCTTTTTTCCCCCTATTTTTAATCTGATCTTTTCTTGCTTTTCTTGCTTCACAGAGGTTACAAAGGTAAGGAGGAACCTCTTCAATGAAGAGATACTTTCACCATCAAAAAGGTCTCTGAAAAAGATGCTTCGAAGCCAGTCAGTATCTGCTGTGGAAGGCTTAAAATACAAAGGCACTGATGAAGGCACCAAAGGTAGGACATGACTTGCATGTGTAGGATTGTTGTGGAAGAGCTTTTGCTAAAATTCCTATTTTTGTATTCTCAGTTCTATGAAACAATTATAATCTGTTTTTTAATAAAGAGTAAAGGTGGCCATTGCTGTGGTGTTTGGAGGGTGAATATTGATGATATTGAAACTGAAAGCTATTTTTTACTGAACTCTATGTCTCAAAGAAATCTAATGTTAAAAATTTCTGGTCAAAGAAGGATCTGTGAAAGAAAGATGAAGAAATCTCAGTAGATTAACTCTGTCTGACATGGTACTATTAATAATACTGAGTGGGAAAGAGGTGTGGATACTGGACTTTGAAATCATGATAGCTTGTGAATGCTCGGAGACTGGTGCACAGTGATTCTATATGGACTGTTCTTAAGCTGAAGCCTGCACAAAACTGTATTTATTTACTTGTCCCAAGTGCTTTATTATTACATGATGTTATAGCTCTTGCATGATTTTTAGATCATCGCAAGTTGTTGACCAAGAGAGTTGCAGAAACACCACTACATAAGCAGGTCTCCAGGAGACTCCTACATAAGCAGATTAAAGGCCGGTGAGTTAAGTTCTTTCTGAGTTTTTTCAGTAAGTACTGGATACCTAATTAATGGTTATGAGCACAAGTACCAGGTATTTTTGTGGTCAAAGTGTCATCTTAAGTCAGTAAGAGAACCAGTGGAGGCTGAGTTCCATTGCTTAAGTGGGGGGGAGTACTGCTGCTTTCATCATGTAAGTTAGGCTGCTTTAATTCCTGCAGCTAATGTCTCTTTAGGTTCAGTTGCTGATTCAAGGGATTCTGAAAAGGTCTGTGCTGTATTTTGTGGACTCCAGGTTGAATTCTAGCATTTACTTCCACATAGAACTGCTACCCGTACATCTAGGGAGTAACTCGTGCTAAGTTGTGTGTTAATAGGAGGCAAAGTGCTCACTAATTGCTCACTTAGAGTAGCCCACAAAGCAACATATTGGTGTAGGATAGAGTGCTGCTTTTCAGTCCCGGGGTAAGTTTTGTTCCTGTCAGTGTGCTCAGTACGCTAAGACCAAAATCTCATTGTTTCTCAAGGTCTTCTGATCCAGGTTGTGACACTGGTGTTGTAGAAGAATCTCCAGAGAAGGCTATATATGGTAAGCACTGATTTTTTCATGAAAGGTGGTTTGGCTGTGTTGTAGCTTGTAAGATAAGCATGTTTCAATTTACGTAATTCATGAGTAGTCAGTACAAAAGTGTTATACTGTTCTGTTGGTGGAGCACAGCTACCTCTGATAGAACCACTTGCTGCTGACTGCTTTAACAGCCCTGTATAGTAGAAGTTAAGAAAGAGAGGTAGATAGTAACTCTTTTAAATGAAAATGCATGAAGGACTTTGAGGGTGAACAAGATTCTGAGCTGCTATAATTACTGTCAAACCAGCACATCCTTTTCTTTTAATGTATTTTCACCATGTTGTGCTGTGACCTTAATACAGCTCTGATTCCTGCTGTAACAGACAGCCACCTGGCTCTGTGGAGTGTCTCTTATGTTGGCGACTGCTGTTCCTTATCCCAGGAAGGAAGAGGAAAACAGCATGGCTGGGCAAGCAGGAAGATGAAATCATGAGCAAAAAGAGACGAGAATTAACCAATGTTTTAACCTGGATGTAACTTGCATTGAACATGGTTTTTCTAGCATACCCTTCCATATAATTGCTAGAGAGGAATAAGAGTAATCATGACTTAGAGGAGGGGGCATCATAGTTTGAAGGAGATTTGTATGCATAAAGATTCCAAATCCTCAAGAAAGTTGAAGCTTTCTTCTTCACACACTTGCCTCCCTGTGTGAGATAGTTTGTTGTAGGGAATTTCCTTCTTGGAGTGTGTCTGTTTCAGTTACAAACTGTTCCTGATGATGTGCCCATTGCTGAGGGAGAAGGAAGACTCAGTCTCCAATGTTCTTACCTTTTCAGAAGCAAGTTTGAGAAGAAGCCCACGCATCAAACAGCTGTCTTTGAGCAGGACCTGCTCCAGCGTTTTCTATTCTACTACACAGCCAAGCTCAAAGAATTCACAGCGTGTCCACCAGGGACAAGAAAAGGAGAGCTGTGCACTGCAGGATGTAGAAGGTACTGACTGGGATTTGAGCAGACTGATACTGCTGATCTGAAAAGCTGGCATGGATAGCTCTGAGTTTGATTTGATTTGGCTCTAGAAGAGACTGTAAGAAGCTAAGAGCTGTCATGTAATATCTTCTGTAGACAGAAATTCATCCCCAGTAATTATTTTTAATTGGTAATCTGAATTTGGAGGATGGTAAGGCAGCTATTTCCATGATGAATTCACTGCCAACTTAAGAAACCAGTCAGGCCCATCTAACAGAATACCACTGATTGTCAGTCTGTATTCCTTAAATGCAGTGAAATCCTTGTAAAATATGGGACAGAAATCCTAAAGCTTACTTTCAGTCTACTCTGTGGCAGCATAAAGCAGTGACTGATGGGATCTTCTTTGATGGCTTTCTCAGTAGGATTATCAGCTAAAAATGGTGACACTTAGTTCTTTATATTGTACTTACTAGAATTCTTAGTCATGAACCAGAACTATCTAAAGCTACAAGCTATAAATAGAATAAGAGGCTGAGCTATTTTGTACTTTTTTTTGCCATTGAAGTGCTCTTTCTACAGATGGATATTAATTTCATATTGGGAAATAACCATATTTCTGATGAAGCTTTAACATTTGGCTAGAAAAGAAAATGTCAGGGATATGATCTTTTTACACTACTTTTTCCTACATCTGAAATGATTCAGACAATTGTGGCACATTAGTTGGGGTTAGTTAAATTGTACTGTTCCATTTTACAGGCCTTAAGCAGCATTCAGAGACCCCCCCTGTGCAGACTCCCAAGAGGTTTTTCTTTGGTGCAGTCACTGACAGGTGTAGTCCTGCAGTGAATCATTCACCTGGAAAGAGGAGAACGAGAAAAGACTCCTTACACTTAGAGGAACTGACCTCCTGTCAGGTAGAAAAAATTACCTCCCTCTCTCTTTCTTCCCATCCTGTTTTTCTATTCATGTTTAATCAGACCATTGCATCTTAAATTCAGTGTTTGTTAAGTCTAATCAAATGGGGGGTTGTGCTTTAAATTTTAGGAAGTAAATAAGGAGATGGGTAGATGATACTGTTGGAATAGAACGAGCATGATTCTTTATTTTTTCCCCTGCAGACTCCTAGAAAAACACCTCATAAATTTTCCCGCAAGCTGCTGAATTCTGCCAGTAAGCCACCAAGGAGATCGCCTCGCCTTGCCCACAGGACACCACAGAAGCTGGAGAAGACTCCTGGCAAAAGTCCAGCAGCTAAGCAGACTGTAGCTAAGTGTCTGGGAAAGTACTTTTCTCCTCCTGCACAAAGGGTTAAGTCGCCATCTGCGTTAACTGAAAGTAAGAGGGTTCACTTACTGCAAGTAGCTTCTGAGGACTGTTCTGCAGCACAAAGACTTTCCCCTCCTTGCAAAGAGTCTGTCTTACAAACACCAGAACAAGAAGGGTTCACAGCACTCAGTGCCTCATTATTACCTCCAATAGATTCAAATCCAACTACGTCTTCCTCCTCTGCCATCCAGGAAAGGTGTTCTACAGAACTGCAAACTCCGAGACGTTCCTTGAGATACCTCTCAAAATTAGCATCTCCAGTTGGTGCTCGGAGGCAAATCCTCACAAAGGAAATTCAGGAGCAGTCTAATCCGTTATCTGAAGCAACTAAAAGGACTCCCAGGAAACATGAAGATCCGGGTTCAAAGTTGTTTACAAGCCCACTGAGTACAGAAATACCTCAGCTTGTCGTGAGGCTTGAGCCTCTCTGCAGTTCTCTGCTCTGTGCAAGTTCCATGAACACTGTGACAATCTGCTCTGCTTCCCGCACACGTGCTGGGGAGTCTGACTGGGAACTTAGTGCATCTAAACCATCTTCTCAAAAGTCTCCAGCTATTACTGGCACTTCACTGAGGTCCCTGCTTCACACATCCAAGCAGCCTAATTGTGAAGCAGATTCTGGAGAGGAGAACCTCACACTTGTATGTGCAGCACCTTCGGAAAACAGGGACAGTCATCATGACAGTGGCAACTGTTCTGTAGAAAGCCTTCAGCCTCATCAGTCCCAAGTTACTGAAAATACCCCTGTATTGCAGAAAAATAAACAGATGGATGTAACATCTCAAAAGTCTCCTTCAACAGAGGACTTGGAAAACTTGGAAAAGCGTTTGTCTCCAAAGCCTTTTGCTGGAGAGCCTGTGCATGCACGGGATGCTGAGACAGACTGTGAGCCATTAGTTAAGGAGGGGATCTCCAGTGTAAACACCTGTGAGTCCTTGCTAAGTGATTTGCAAACAGTTAGTGATGACTCTGAACCAAGAACTCTGATGAGGGAAGAATATATGGAGCTGAAGGCTCCAAGTCTTAAGAGACGCTCCAGATTTGCCCTGAATGCGTTGCCTCCTATGCCAAAGTCTGCTGCAGCCTATTCCTTGCGCTGCACTGCAGACAGGAGGCAGCGGGAGGCTGCAGCACGGATGGGAGATCCTCAGCTTGTAGCCAAGTTCTCCACTCCTAAAAACTGTAACAAACTGCCTTCTGCCAGCCCACCGACTTATGAAGTTGAAATTGAAATGCAAGCTTCAGGCCTGCCCAAACTTCGCATTAAGAAAATTGGCTCTTGCTCATCATTGGAAGTTCAACCTGAAGCAAGTGCCAGCAAACCCAAGGGAGGAGAAAGCCCCTTTAGTGATCTTGCCATGACCTTGTGTAGCAAGCACCCAGGAAAACTGGCAGCTGCCTGTGTTTCACCGTCCTGCTGCCGTTCTTTCCACGGTACACCTGGGAAAGGTGCGGGCCAGACCTACATATGCCAGTCATACACCCCAACAAGCTGTGCCTCTAATGTCACTTCCCCCTTCCCCATGGAAGCAGGAGTTCTTCAGACACCTTCTCCAAAGCAGAAGGGGAAGACTACCCCAGATGCCATCAAGGACTGGCCTCGGAGAAAGAGAGCAGCAGGCAGCACTGCCAGCACGAGCTGTGGTCAGAGCGAGAGGAATGCTGACGAATGCATGTGGACGTCAGCAGGCAGAGAAAGAGGGATGAGGATCTCAGAGCATCTCAGCAGCAAAGTAACAAATACTCCTGGGGAATTTGAACTGGAAGGGATTTGCAGGCTCCAGGATCAGCCATCTCCTAGTGACTCTGAACCCAGGGCTGATGAGGACTCTGCCATGGGAACTTCTGGCTTGAAGTCTCAGAAGCGAGTCTTTACTTATCTATCACCAGAAAAGGAGGAGAATCACGATGCCAAGAGATCGTGCACTGATAGGTGCAGCGTGGATCTCACTGGCTTTTCCACAGATGAGGGAAACAGAAGCAAATCAAGGACAGACTCTTTACTTCCTGAGAAACCAAGAATGTGTGCACTCAAAACACTTGAGCAGCACAGTAGTCTAGGGGATGATGATGTCTTCCTTTTGTCAGGTAATTAAGTGGCATGAAAGACACTCCAGTGACATTCAGATATGGTTAAAAATGGGGGTTAGACAAAAACAAGAACACAGTTGTTTTCCACATAGCTATCTGAGGGAAAATAAGGTGGAAGGGGAGAGTGGCTTGTAGATGATATGGAAGTTAATTATGTGAGAGGCAGACTGGACGTAAGGAGTTCAGCAATGGTGTATTAATGATGGGAGAGATATCAGAGGAACATGAAAGTGCAGGAGGCTGGAGGAATTAAAAGGAAAGTTTGAGAACTTTAGGAGGGAGGATCCCACTTACACCCAACTGATGATTTATTTGGGTTCATGTTGATGCCACTAGCTGTTTCTGCTTAGTGTCCAGCTCTGAAGCCAACTGTCTCAAGTCCAAAGCTAGGCTGTTTCAGTGTAGACTGGAGCCATAACAGGGTTAGCCCTGTGGATGTTGGTATTTATTGGTGCTCCAATTTTTGCATCTGCCAATGGTGGCGGGCCTGTTGCAACTGGGTATCAGAAATGATTCCCTTGTGAGCAATAATGTTGTATCAGTAGGTGTGTAAGTTTAAGCGGCCTCTTTGCTTTTGCTGTGGGTACAGATGATTTAGCTGACCTCAGGCTGTCCCAGCTCTGTAAACAAGGCCTTAATCCAAATACTTAATCCAAATACTTAATCTGGTGTTGTTGTAGAAATTACATGTTACAGGGGACTGTGGCAGGTGTTCTGTAGTCATTGCATTAAAATTCAGTGTCTTGTGTCCTCTTGCAAGGAAGGGTATGTATACAGAGGCAGTGTCTTATTTATTCAACAGATATTAGAGAAAAACAGGCAAACTTTAAAGCAACATCAGTCCATTGTCAGGACATAAAATAATAGCAGTGTTTAGCCTTAAGGTGGTCCTGTAAGAGACTTTCTGTACTTACAGCCCTTGTGGTTGTATTCACAGATCATGGTGGTTGTAACAGTTTTCTTCCAGGACATGTCACTTACCTGAAAACTGTGTTTAATACGAGTGAAGTGTTCTTCTGCTAAACCACCTGAGAAAACTAAATGTGCTAAGAGTTAATTCCAGGCTGCCATTTACCTTCCTTGAATGCCAGAAACCTACTGTGCCAGCCTAGGGTTTGTTTCAGATAAAGTATCCCTTGTACTGATGGCAGTTTTGAGGTAGCATAAAAAGCTGTGTGTGAGACTTAACACTGGAGTTGTTGAGTGGTTTTGCTGCAGCTCCTCACTGTGCTTCTCCAGGCTCAACTCCACCCCTGAAGAGCACGCTGTCAGCCAGCAGCCTTCTAGCCCTGACCCAGTCCCCACTGCTGTCCCCACCGCCGGCTCGGAGGAGGTGTGTCCAAGGTAACAACTTGTTTCCCCTTGTTACTCGGCTTCTTGGAGTCACCAGTGAACTCTGTGGCTTTCATGTATTCTTTCTGTTTTTTGTAGAAGAGGAATCTGATGCTGTCCAAATTGCTGCCAACCAGGAGCTGTCTCCATTCCACATGAGGGTTTCCAGGAAGCTTCCCCTTAGCAGGACTTATTCACGGAAAAAGCTTCTCAGCTGAAGTTTGGAGCCAGGACAGCATGGGAAACTTAGTGTTATCCCAGCTGGACAACACACTTTTTAACAAGGACCTTGTATTTGGTGCTGGATGGGAGCTGCCTTGAGTTGGTAGGAGACTGGATGCAAGCATGTGGGAGCGGAATTAAGGACCACTCTAAAAGTTTGTGGTGGTTTTAAACATCACTTGCAGCATCTCTCCATCCACTCAAAACCTGGCTCAGTCTTTCTGGCACTTCTGCTTGTGGTAGCTTGCAGTGAGCTCTGTAGTGAAGGTTCAATTCTCCCAGGTCAAGAAGGAGAATTGTCATTTTTCTACAGCTTTCTTGTAAAATAAACAGATGTGAATTTTCATCTTGTCCCTTAATCCAAAAATCTGTCTTTAGCCTGAGGGATGGAGGCTGCAGGAAGGAGGATGCTGGGGGTGAATGGGTACAAAAGCTTCATGCTCCTGCTGTGTCTTGTCCTCATACTAACTGGATCCCTCAGTGCATCCAGTTTGCCACAGCTTAGTGAAAAATAGCAAGCGCATTAATTAATTACTCAAGTGCCAAGAGTACAGAGGAGGGGAAAGATAACTTGGCTGGAAACATCTTTGTAGCTGATGAATGGTTGGATGCATCTGCTCCTGGCCACTGCTGGATAAGCAGGTGCTGATGGAGTGACTTCATTGTCCTTTTCTGCAAACTTGCAGTGAGCCAGAGAAGACTGGCTGGGGAAATGACCTTGAGAGGTAAAACTTGGATGGAATAACTGGAGATGACAGTTCCAAGACTACCCAGCTGAGTCACTGATTAAATGGTGACTTGGTTGCCTGTGACATATTTGCCCGTGCAGAGAGCAGGAGCTGTGATTCAGTACCTGAGATGTCGCCTACAAGGGGCTAAAACGGTGCGTGATCTTGAGATGAATTTTTTCACAGAATCAGAATCACAGAATATTCTGAGTTGGAAGGGATCCACAAGGATCCTTTCCCTTAGGATAGTGATGTGTATGCCAGGATTTCAGGAAATTCACCCCACTGTGTCTCCTGAACACACAGGAAGTGGAGAGCTATGAAGGTAATGTGAGGTCATCCTAAAACCAGGCATGGCAATGCCCAGGTTTGTTAGGTGGCTTTGAGGGGTTAGATGGGATTGAATGGAGCTTGTTTCCTGGGAACACTGTTGTGGGGAATACTGCAAAGAAGGAAAGAAGTGTGTACTCACTAGTTACTTTGCTTCTGGGAGAGGTGCACCTGCTTCATGGAGGTGGACTGATAAACAAGCATGGAGATCCAAATTACTACTTACTTCCAAGTACCATTGATTCCTGTTTTCCCTATTGAAGATTTTTGTTTCAATGCCAGAAAACAAAGTCTCTGAACTTAATCTTGGGCAGCTCAGCCACACTCAGAGCCCTCAATAATCTCCCCCCCTCACTGCCACACTACTGCCAGCAAGGAGGAAGATCAGAAGGTGGTTCCTACATCACATGCTGGCTTTTTACTTGGTGTGTTACTCCTCGAGTGGTGGGTGTGGTAGCTGTGTGCCTCGTGATTTCAGGCTGAAGCAGTGGCTTTCTTTTTGTCCCTTGCCCTTCTTAAAGCTTTCATTTCTTGCTCTGCTGGAATTAAACTTATGTCCCCCTTCCTGAGCTGTCAGTGTCACCCTTATATCCAGATGGGAAGTTCTCCCAGGAATCTGAAAACAGTGCTTAAAGCAGCTTATAGGCTGCAACAGGAAAACAAAACCAGAGTAACTTTTATCCTGGATGTTTCAGACAATTCCACTGCTGGCTGGAGATGCTTTTCCTGTGGCAGCTTAATGTTGGAAGCCACCTCTAGCAGGGAGCACTGAAACAAGGGAGATCTTTAAACCTTAAGGCACCACTGTGACAGCAGCTGAGTTCCCATGCAGTGAGATTTAAATTAAGCTCTTTTCTTGTGTACCTGGAGTAAGTGACCAGTGGACCCTCTGCCAAGTGACTGCTTCATAAAACTCACTCTGCTTTATTAGAAAAGTTATAGTAGAAATGTAAAAAACCCCAAGTTACTGCAAAAAAATTCTCTGTACAAATTCTGCAGGACTGCAGAGCATCCCCCTGCAAGGCTGCCAGGGCTGAGCAAGCCCTGCAGCAGAGGTTTCCAAATTGTAAAGAAGTTTTTAGTGTTAGAGGCCAGGGTGGAGGGTGTCTTCTGCTTCACAGTGTTTCAGCTGCTGAGGGGGCAAAGTGTCCTGTCAGTGCTGTCTGCACTGGCAGCAGCATGGAGAATGCAGGCTGGTGCTCCCACACTGTACACACTTATGATGGAAGGTCATATCTTTCTCCTCAGGCCTCTGAAATGTAACAGGGTTGGAGCCAGGCTGGCTTGTGGGGCAGGAAGGTGCTCAAGCCACATCAGCAATACCTGCTTCTCCCTGCCCTGTGCCAGGTGGGTGTTAAGCCCGTGTCTAGAGGGGGTTTTTCCTCACGTCGATCATGGCTGGGTGGTGAGGCACGGGGCTCATGTTCAGGCTGGCTCTGCGCAGTTCCCGGCGGGGCTTGGGAGCAGGAGCGAGGCTGCGGGCTGGGTGCAGCTCGTGGGGCTGCCCCGCCCTCAGCAAGTGCTCCACATCCCTCTGCCGGAGATCCCCCGGGCTGTCGTTGGGCAGGGAGGAACGTCTCCACGTGGAAGGCAAAGGGGCGTGCACCAGGTCCCTGCTCTCCTCCCTGACCCGATGGCTCTCTTCAGTGCCAGCCAGAGGCACGGGCTGCTCCCCAGGGCTGGATTCCTCACAGGTCCCGAGCGCAGGGGCAGCTCTGTCTCCAGCCCCATGAATACTTCTCTCCATCCCTGCTGGGAAAAATTGAGGGTACAGCAAGGTATCAGGATCTCTACTTTTCTCATCAGAATTGCTGCCCGTAGAGCACTTGCTGATGGAGCTGTACCCTCACTGCTACAGGTTTTTGGGATGGGAATTGAAACTCCCTTTTAACTTGGTAGGAACAGTGAAGTCCTAGCTGGGTTTCCTCTCACCTTTGGTCTGCCCAGGATGGAGGTTCATGTTACTCAGTCTCTGGTTCAGCTCCTGGTTTGCCCACATGTAACGGCTCAGCTCCTTTTCCAGCACCTGAATCCTTGCCTCATACTGCAGCTTGCTGCTGGCCAGCCCCTCATCCATGTGCTCTGCAAGAAAGAACAAGGTCACTTCAGCCTGCAAGCCCCAAGAGACAAAAGCAGTGCCACTGCTGCCCATGTGAGGGGTTGGGGGGTTACCACGGCTCTGTTGCAGCAGTAACTGCATGTTCTGCTCGTGCTCCTTCTGCTGCAGGGTGAGCTGTCGGTCCGTCTCCAGGCGCTGGCGCTCCACGGCCGCCTCCAGCCAATACACCAGCTGCTGCTGCTCCTCCAGCTGCATCTCCAGCTCCGAGAAGGCAATGTGCTGCCTGTGCTGATCCTCTCGCAGGGTCACCACCTGGCCAGGGCCCAAGAGCAAGGAACACCTCAGCTCCTCAGCACTCGCTAAGATCTCCTGCCCCACTGAGCCCCAATCAAGTTAGTTTTTTGGTACAGCTTACAAAGGTTAGTAGTGTTGGGATGTCAGAGATGCCTCGTGGAGGGAAGAGCAAGGTGTGGCTGCACTGATGTGGCAGAGCCACTGCAGGGATCCATGCATCCTATGATTAGTTAAGCCCCTCTCCCAGTTGGGGGTCATGGTGCTGTGGCTTTGTGGCCTGACTTTACAGGGCAAAACTACAGTAGGAGGCAGGGAGAAAGCTTGAAACTGAGGAAAACAAAGAGTTTGGTCAGATCATCATTTCTGTTAACAATTGCTTTCAAGCCATGTTATATTGTGTGTTCTGGCTGGCTAATAATTTAATCACTAACAGCCAGTAAATGAAGTACAGCTCCCACCAGCACAGAGGGCAGTTGTCTCCCACCTTGTCAAAATACTTGCAGAGCAGAGCTCGGGTCTCGGAGGAGGAGAGGTAGCTGAGCTTGGCCATGAGGTTCATCTCACACTGGGACAGCAGGCTGGCCGAGGCCCGCAGGACTCGTTGCCTGCACGTGATGGACTCGTTCTTGTACTCAATGGCTGCATCCAGAGCCTCAATTGCCTCATCCAGCTGGAACAAAATCCGTTCCTCCTGCCAGGGCAGAGCTGCAGTTAATAGGGAGCAGAGGGTTTGCTCTGTCTCTCCCTGCCCTAACCTTCCTTGTCATCTCAGTAGTGCTGGTGAGAAGCTGGGATATGCACAGTTTGGGGACATGAGGGAGCACGTGCTAACGACCCTGTGCTCTGGTCTTTACTTCTCTCCTGCTACCTCATGCTCCTGTAAGCAGAGCAGCCAGCCCAAGCAGAGGTACCTCTGGGGACAGCAAGGTGCCCTGACGCAGCTTGTTGTCGAGCTCCAGCCTCTGTTTGAGCAGCTGGTCCTTCTCCTGGCGCAGGCTGTTGATCTCCTGGCGGATCTGCTGCTGGTCATGGGCACTGCCATGGCGCAGCTGCCCGTTCTTCTCAGTCAGTTCCTTCTCCAGGTGCTCCAGGCGGCTGGACACACGCACTATGTCATCTGTCAGGGCCTGCAGCACAAGGGGATCTGCTCTAAAGGCAAGTCAGGCCCTCAGCCCCTTTCTACTCCCTCTGTAGGTCAAGTGACCCCACAGACATAAGCCAAGGGCTAACAAACCAACTAGCTCAGAGGCTAACAAACCAACTAGCTCAGAGGCACAGCACAACCAGGCTGTTACACAGAGGCAGATTTCCACTCACTTCCCAAGACCACTTTGTCCTGGCCTGCAGCCCTTTACCACAACCAGGATAGCACCCAGGTCTTCCAGCCTCCACCTCTGCTGGAAATCAAGCAAGGGGTTGGGGTGTCACTCTTGTCCTACCTGGCTGGAGCGCAGTCGTTTGCTCTCCAGGCCATTTTTTTCCTGCAGCAGTGCTTCCTTTTTGGCCACGATAGCTTCCCGCTTCCTCAGCTCATCTTCCAGCTCATCCAGCGCTCGGCGCTGCTCAAGAACTTTATCCATCTCCATGTCCAGCCACTTCTTCTGTTCCTCAATTTTCTGATGGAGGGAGAGGTAAAAGGTGTGTGTGTGGGTAGGTGGGTGGGCGGGTGGGTGTGTGTGCAGATAGCAGCAGCAGTGCACAGGACTGCTAAAGAGCAATGGGGTTGAGACCAGAATGAGAGTCTCGATTCCATCTATGCTACTGACAGTACAGACTTTGCTGGTTTTATCCTTCCAGCTCCAAGATCTAAGTCCTCTGCTACTAGATGCAAGTGATACTGTGGACTGTCTTCCTCAAAGGCAGGATGAGCTGAGGTCCCTGTTTTCAGATCTCCCCTGTCAGCCTACAGTCTGCCAAGCATCCCCTCTGAGCAGGAAGAGGAGGCAGACTCGCTCTGTACCTGCTGCTGCTCCAGGCTGATCACGGAACCGTTGCTGCCACTCCGCCGCTTCCTCTGGAAAGCTGCAATTTCCTCTGTTTTGATGCGCAGGATTTTCTGGTGCTGCTCGTGTTTCAGTTCCAGTTCCTGTGTGTGAAAGAGTAGCCATGAGCATGGAGGGAGCGGAAGATGTTTGCCCAGGGGTGAGGGACAGGTTATGTTCTCCTCTAGCTCTTTGGATATTCTCTCTCCATCTGCATGCTCTCCAAGACAATCACAGACCCCATCAGAGCTACCCTGGCCTGCCCACAAGCTTGCAGAGCCCACCCATCACCATCCCCACAAATACCACAGTGGCACAGCTGCCCCTGCCCATTCCTACCTTGACTCGGTGCTGTCCCTTGTTCACCTCCGTCTCCAGCCGCCGTTTCTGCTCGCTCTCCTCCCGCAGCCGCCGCTGCAGCTGCCCCTGCTGCCGCCGCATCAGCTGGATGTTCCTCTCCAGCTCCTGCACCCGCTTCTCACTCTGGGCCGAGAGCGACACCAGCCTCTCTGTTGCCTGCTTCTTCTTGCACAGAACCTGCCGGAGGGGAAAGCTGCCCTTGGCCTTGGCGCCTCCCCCGTGCCCTGGTGCAGAAGTGCCCCCAGTCTGCCCCCACTCACTCTCAGGTGGGCAGAGCTCTTCCCACTCACCTGTGCCTTGTTCTGTGCGGCTGCCACACGTGTGCGGTACTCCTGCAGCTTGCGCTTCTCCCCGGGGTCCCACGGCTCCTTGCCCTCCAGCTCCTGGAGCTGCTTCTGGCTGTCACTCAGCTCTGCCCTCACCTGCTCTGCTTCCTGCTCCAGCTCGCTGATCTTCTGGCTGTACTGCCTGTTCAGAGCCTGGGCATCCTTTCCTGCAACACAGCACCCTTCCTCACAGCCAGGATCCTCACCTTTCCTCTCTCTCCCTCCAAGTATTTCTGGCTACAGAGACCGACTGCTCCCTTTCTCTCAGTCACTCCAGGGAAGGGAGAAACTAGTGGGAAAGGTTTCTGTCAGCTAGAGGAATGGAGAAACAGGGCTCCACTATCTAAAAGAGAAGGGACTGAGCACAAGCAACACAGGAAGATCAGGATGGAAGCACAGACCACACATCATAACTAGGAGGCTGTTTCATGGGAAAAGGGTGCATTTTCTGGACAGTAGCTCTGCACCTGTCTTAATGAGCTCTGTGATCAGCTCCTCCTTCATGCGGATGTTGATCGCCAGCTCTCGGATCTTCTGCTGTGCTTGCACCAGCCTCCACTCTGAGTCCTTTCCTGGCAGGCGCTCCCAGGAACTGAGCAGCGGCTCCCGCTTCCCACAGACCTCTGCAACACAAATTCCTGGGTAAGGAAGGCCCCACCTTAGTAGCTGGGTGACAGAAGGATGATCCGATCTCACATCCGTAGCCAGAGTCTGGCACAGCATCGCCCAGAGTCACCTGCAGCTTCTGCCAAAACACACACTCTTGCCAGAACTCCTAACCCTAGGAGTTCAAGTTTCTCCTTAACAAAAGCAGCTGGACTGTCGTCTGCTCCAGTTTTGTCCTCTGGGATTATCCAGGGGGGGACATCAAGAGCACCCAACGAAGCACCCAGCAGCCTGCAGGAGACTGCCCAACAACCTATGGTTGCTACTTGCCTTTTGACAGCTCCAGCTGCTCCTCCTGAATCGAGTGGGCACTGCCTCTACTTGGCTCCTCACTCAAAATGCAAATCTCTTTCTTGCTCCAATTTTGGATCCCATTTCTAGAAAGAAGACCAAATTAATCAGTTGGGTCTGGGCATTGCTAGAGCTGTTCCCAGTAAAGGGCCCTCATAATCCACAGACTTCAGAAGGAGATGGAAACAGTAGCTGTGGTCAGGAAAGATGGTAATAAGCTCTCTAGGGAGCAGTAAAATATCTCAGCAGAATCACTGACCCCACAGGCAGCATTTGCTCTCAGATGTGAGAGCTGAGCTGAGGTGGGACAGCCAGGTCACACAACTGACAGGGCACTGCACAGGGCTGGGACAGCCCCAACTCACCGGCGCTGGGACAGGGACCGCTTCCGTTCCCACTCCTCCACCTCCTCTCCCGAGGACAGCTCTGATGGCTTCTCTGAGTCCTGGCTGAGCTCCCTCCGCAGCACCATATCTTTGACCTCAGGATCACCAGTCGGGCACTGTATGTGGTTCGGGTGCCAGACTGCCAGCTCCTCCTCCTGGAAGGAGAAGTTGCTGTTGAGCTGCTGGGGCACAGAATTGGAAAGAGAGGAAACATGCTGCACGAGAGCCAGCATCAGAAAAAGCAGCTCCCAGCTGGGCATCACTGCTAGACACAGAGAAGCAACAAAATGGAGTTGAGCCTATTTTCAGTAGCACTGGTGTGTTGCCAGACCCAGGTGCCTGCACTCCTGCCTTCTGCTGCTCAGACACTGAGCAAATCTGGGACTCAACCATAACATCAAAGCAAAAGCCTCACTTTTGAAGCTGGGCTGTTTTTGCCAGAGTTGTGAAACTCTCCAGATTTGAACATGGAGCGCAGTCCTCTGGACTACACTTCTGACAAGGGTCATGTTCAACAGCAGGGAAAAAGCTTTTCCTGCAGTGGAGAGCAGCCAAATGAAGAGGCAGCAGTTCTTCAATGGCACAGCCTTGTGCCCTCACCTTACTGCAAAGGGCTCTTCCACTCTGCTCAGGAGCGAGCCCTGAGAGAAGCCCACCAAGGCCGTGGGATGGGGCAGCATCCAGTGGGGCCGTGTGAGGTCTCTGGCTGGCGGTCACCAGATGAAGGTTTTCCAGCAGTCCTGGCACACACAGGTTTGGCATTGACATCTCCAAGCGCACATGCAGCTCTGAGATCTTATCCTGCTGTTCCTGCAGTTTGTCACTCTAGGAAACAATGAGAAAAATATGGTTATATACATGTTGATCTCAGACCTGTTACAGAGGAACCTGAAAGGTGGGCTGGGCTTCCCTGGGCAGGACAGGGAGGAGTGGGGCAGGTCCCTACAAAGAGAGCAGAGCCCAGAAATACCTGCAGCTTATACTGCTCCATGGCATCCTCCAGGGCAGCCAGGAAATCACGGTTCTCCTCCTCCAGGCGCTCCACTTGCCTCTGCAGTTTGGCCACCTGCTCATCTTTGATGGACTCACATTTCTTCTCGGTGTTCACCTGCTCCCCAAAATACATGAGAGGCAGCATCAGCATCCACCTTTGCCCTTCCCTTCCCATGCTGGACTCTACAAGGGCATAGTAGCTCTGCAGACACAGTTTTTTCCTGCAAAATACATCTCTCAGCTGCAGCTGAATCCAAATTCTTCCTGCCTGCTGGGAGGAAGTCTTTCTGCCTCCCTGTGGCCTCTTGGATAGGATTCTTCTCCTCCTCTCCCTCTCCTGACCCTTCCATCATGCCATGCTGGGACTGCTGCCTTCAGTGGCCACCAGATGAACCCAACCTCAGAGCTGCAACACCCCAACTGTTACCTGGGCTTTTGCCAGCTTCGAGCTTTGTGCCTCGGCGCTTTGGTCCTCCATGGAGGTGCTCTCAATGCCGCTGTCCAACCCGGCCGAGGTCAGCTCGCTCCTCTCGCTCTCCACGGTGCACAGCCACTCCTTGACCCGCAGGATCTGCTCCACTGTCAGGTTACTGTCCTCCTGGAGCTCCATCAGCAGCCGGTAAGCGGCGTCGGTGCAGGTGCGGTAATGGGCGCACTCTGCCAGCAGCCGCGCCGTGGGGTCGGGCACGCAGCGCTTGGCGCTGCCCGAGCGGTTGATGATGCGGGTCTCGGAGCGCTGACGCTGCTCCAGCGCCTTCTGCAGGTTCTTTATCTGCAGGTGAAGCTCCTCAATGTGCTCCGTCTCCTTGCGGCAGTTCACCACCGCCTTGTTCTGGATGTTCTGAGCCCGGTTGGCGTAATTCAGAGTGTTGAGGCTCTCGTCGAAATCGGAGGAGGATGGGCTGACACAGGCTATCATCACAGTCTGGGCGTTCCCCCCCAGAGAGTCTTTCAAGATCCTAGGGAAGAGCACAGTGATTATAATAGCTGAAATACAAAAATAACACAGGAATCAGAAGGTTTTCAACCCTTTTCAGAAGTTAAGCTCAAGGAAAACGATATTCTTGCTCAGTAGTTCGTTTGGCACTAGTGAGGTGAGTGGAGTCATTAAGCAGACGATTTACAGTTTGCACCATGGCAAGTTTCCATCTGAATAATTCCTGAGGCTCCCTGACTCTGTGATCGCTGCTAGCTAGGTATGTGCTGCAAGGTATCCTGCTGGAGATTGCACATGCCACCTCCTTGAGCTAAGAACTAACTGCAGGCCATCAAACAAGCCTACCGGAAGCTTTTATTATTCCCTGCTATGCAGGAAGGACAGAAAAACCCACAGTGAAACCCCATCTCAGCTTCAGCAGCATGACTTATACAAGCCTTGTCTTCTCCAGCACTGCAATGAGCTATCCTGGCCTCATTGACCTGTAGACCTGTAAAATGGGCGCATAAGACATGGGGTGTCCTGGTCCCAGTGGTACCTGGTGATTTTGGAGTCCCTGTATGGGATGTGGGTGGTCTTTCTCCGAGGATCTCCCAAGGCACTGATGACGTTGCCCAAGGCCAGGAGGCCACAGTTGATCTGGATACTCTCCTTCAGTCTCTCCCCTGTGTTTCCTGTCTTGACAATTCGCTCTGAGCCTGCCAGGTCCACAAAGTGAAACTTGGAGACCAGGACCTGTCCCGCGGCGGGGACGGAGGGCGGGCGGTGGTGCAGGGGGAGGCGTCCAGCCCCCCGCCGCTGCTCCATGGTCACCGTGAAGATGGTGTGCGAGCGGCTCGACTGCCTGTTGATGTGGGTAGCTCCCGTGTGCTTGGCTGTGTTCCCCATCTCCAACAGGCTCAGCACCTCATCCAGCCCTTCCACTTCTGACTCCTTCACACCGCAGAGCACTGCAAAGCAAAGGGAGCTGTGGTTGGGAGAGACGGGCTGCCTGGAGTTGCAGCTCCTCTGCACGCCTGGTACTGTCACCCTGCTCATACTGTACTGTGCATGGACTGGCTTTCAGCACTAAGCACAGCAATCTGCTGCAGGAGATGGACAAAGGGATGGAGGGAGAAGACCTGGCTCCGTCTTCACAGATAGATCACCCAGCCCTGGCCTCTGACATGGGGAGAAAAGGAGCCCGTGCGCAGCTACACATACCGATGTTCCCCTTGTCATCCTCCCGGATCTGGATGTCTTTGCTGGCTGTATCCACCTGCAGCAAGTCCCGAAACTCCTCTTTGTACACTTCCAGGTAGGACACTCGTACCGTGTAGTCGATTAGGTCATTCTCATCGATGAGCCTGAAGGTCTCGGCCATGGCTCGTGGGATGATGCCCTGCTCGTCTTCATTGATGGAAGCTGGCAAAGAGAGGCACAGGGTCACAGGGAGCACAGAATGTCCGGGGACCCCATGCTGGACAGAGCCATGGACAGAAGCCTGCCAGCAGCACAAGTCAGCTGGAAAGGAGCAACCTCACAACCCTCCCACAGCTCAGCCCTCACAGCCCAGGTTAAACATCCCACAGGACCTTTGGGTAAATCCTATCCCACTGCTGTGCTGGATTCCAGCAAAGCTGCTCATTTCCAGTCCTTCCTCAAGAAGGAAAAGGCACCTTAGCATTTTAGCAGGTAGCAAACACTATGTCTGCAGCTATAGTGTGCTGTCCTTTGAAGCCAGCATGACTTCACAACTTTTCCCAACTCAGAGAAGTTAGTTCTTTTGTGCTTGCAGCCTGCAAGCAGCACTCTGCTGTCTGAATTTAAATGGTTTTGCTTTTGTCTCCAACAGCTGTGTAAAAAGGCAATTCCCAAACTTGGTGCATCGATAGCCTGAAGTGGGAAACTGAAAACAGAAGTAGACTGAAAGTATGGAAACAATTCAGTGTTTACAAACTGTGCAATTAACTAAAGCTGACTGAAACATTTACTGTATGTCCTCTGTAAGAGATCACAATGCCATTAAACTAGGATGAAAAGGTTTTCTCTTTCCCCAATTCCTTCACACAAGCAAACAAACAGGATTAACCCCTGCAAACCTCACTCTCCTTTGGGTTTATTTCCAGACCTAGGAAGATCACCACCACCTCCAGAGCAGGTGGAGGACCAGGTCCTCTCACTTATCCTGCAGTGGAAGAGGAGCAACCCTATACACTGTGATCTCAAAGGTGGTGTCCCTGGGGGGTGGTGACAGCAGCACAGGTGGAGAGAAGGAAAGGCTGCTGGAGGGGAAGGATCGGGAGGGGTGGTGCAGGAGTGAGGTTGGGCTGGTGGGGGCTAACAGAGTGGAAAGGTTGGTTAGGACAGTGATGATGGAAGTGATGGAGATGATGATGCTGTAGGTTTGGGTAGAGAGAGAGCACTGCTGAAATGGGTGTGGATGGCAGCACTGGCAAGGCTGGAGGGTTGGGAGAGATGGCTGGGATGATGGTGGCGCTGCTGGCTTGGCTGGGGATGGAAGGAGGTGGGGATGGAAGAAGATGCAATGTGGGGCTGGTAGGGAGAGCTGGGAGTGGTGGGAATGCTGGAGGGACAGTGATGCTGGCAGAACAGGGATGCTGGTGGAGCAGGGAAGCTGGTGGAGCAGGGAAGCTGGTGGAGCAGGGATGCTGGTGGAGCAGGGATGCTGGTGGAGCAGGGATGCTGGTGGAGCAGGGATGCTGGCGGACGCGGCGCTGCCGGTCTCGGCGCGACTCACCGACGCTGGCCTCCCCGATGGTGTAGGTCTTGCCGGAGCCCGTCTGCCCGTAGGCGAAGACGGTGGCGTTGAAGCCGCGGAAGAAGGCGCGCAGCAGCGGCTGGACGCAGGCCCGGTACACGGCCGCCTGCCCCGCCGCCTCGGGCAGCACGGCGGCGAAGCGGAACCGGCGGCGGCCCAGCGACACCTCGCCGGTGGCGGCATCGCCCCGCAGGCAGGGCCGGTGCCCCCGCAGCGCCTCCCGGGGCAGCAGCGGCCGCACCCGCACCGCCACCCGCACCGCAGCCCCCTCCGCCGCCATGGCCGCGCCGGGCGCCCCGCGATGGCGTCAAAGGCTCCGCCCGGGCAGGGGAGGGAGGGAGAGAGGGAAGGGAGGATGCGGCGGGGTCGGGCGGACGGTCCTCGCCAGCTCCCGGGCAGCACCCGGGAGAGAGCGGCCAAGGGGGAACAGGGGATGCGGGAGGGCTGCGGGGGCTGTGCGGCGGGTCCGGCCAAGCGGTGGGTGCTCCCGAGGAGCTCCGTCGCTCCAGAGATGCTCCATCACTCGGGAGATGCTCCATCATTCGTAGGATGCTCCATCACTCACAAGGGACTCCATCCCTCGTGCGGTGCTTCATCACGTGTGGGACAACGCTCCGTCAGTCGTGAGATGCTCCATATCTTGTGAAACAATGTTCTCCAACCCCATGAGATGCTCCGTCGCTTACAAGGGGCTCCATCTCTCATGAGATGCTCCGTCCCTGACGAGACACCCCAGCACTTGTCAGACACTCCTCCACTCCTCGCGGGCATTCCCACGGTCGCCATGGGGAAGGGACAAGGGGTTACGTGGCCCTGCCAAGAGGCAAAGTGTTCGCGGTGCAGGCGTGGGCACCTCCTGGGATGCAGTTTGCAGAGCAGCTGGTGCAGACAGCCGGAGCTTCCCGGCCGCCTGCCGCGCCGGGGGCTGGCACGGCCGGCTCCAGGCACTGACGCATGTTCAGGACAGTCTGAGCGATGACAAAGTTTTTCATCCGGCTGCCTGCAGTCCCCTCTGCACCGCCCCTGCGGCTGCGGGGAGGGGTATGGTCCTCGCGGGTCCCCTGGGTGCCGTGGGAAGCACTGGACTGTCGGCTGTGCCGAGAGGAGTTGTACACACACTGCTGGGACTGCTGGAGAGCCACGGCCACGCTCGGAATGGGGCTCCGGCTGCCTCTGCGCCGGAGCACCAGCTTCACCCCCGACCACCCTGCCCTCATGGAGGTGCCTGGCCCCACTGCCCTGAAGATGGAAGCAAATGTCCTTGTTATGGGAGCGGACAATGTGGGGAAATCAGGTGAGCTGGGATCACGGGGTTCCCAGGCTATAAACTGCAGCAGTGTTTAGAGGATCAGCTGCAGGGAGCAGCCTGTGGAGCAAACTGGTGAGATGGGGCTGAGCCCTTGTGATTTGAGGTGGGGAAGGTGAGCACAACCTTGTAGGCATCTGCTGAGTGACGGGGGAAGGTATTTTCCACGGAGCTGCAGTTTGCTGATGCTGCAGGGTCGTGCTGTGCCTCTGCTCCGCTCGAAGACTGCTGGTGGCTGGGGGAAAAACAGAGGTCCTTCATGCTGTTGGAGTTTACAGGGGTGTAGTGCCTGACTCTGTTCTGGATCTAGAAAGGAGAATCCTTCTAGTTTAGGGTTATTCTGGTGATTCTTATCTTTCTCTCTGCAGCTCTGACTGTGCGTTTCCTGACCCGGCGCTTTATCGGGGAGTACGGAGACATGGGTGAGTGCCAGGCCATGGCCAGGCTGGTTCCCATTAGGGACTGGGGTCAGGAGGCAGCCCTGCTTCTGCCCACAGGATTTTCTTCCTGCCCACCCTCTCCTGCCTTTCTCCGGAGCCTTTGCCTACTCCCAGAGGTTCAAAAGTTGTATTTATTCACTGAACCATCTCTTTGCTCCAGAACTGATTCTCTGGGGTGCAAAAGGCCCTGGGTGGCATCTGGTGACACCATGAAGATGACTTTTTTTTCTTTTGGGGGGGGGTGGCAGAATTCATCTACAGCCACAACATGACGGTGGATGGCCGAGAGATTCTCTTCCACATCTGGGATGCCCCTAATTCTCAGGTGAGAGAACTCCACTCCTGTCACCCATTTCCAACCCAGTAACAAAAAAAACCCCTTTATTGAAAGTTACCTATGGGAAACCACAGGCTGGGAGCTCTAGCTGAGCAAAGCTCACACATCAGAGGTGACCAAACCCTTCTCACCTGCCGAGCACGGGGCAGCAGTGTTGCTGGCAGGGTAGCAATAGTCACTGTAGCCCATGGTCCTGT
The DNA here is from genome assembly GCA_035041135.1 of Platyrinchus mystaceus. NCBI lineage: Eukaryota > Metazoa > Chordata > Aves > Passeriformes > Tyrannidae > Platyrinchus > Platyrinchus mystaceus. Next base: position 8,314,138 of record JAWWLV010000018.1, read on the forward strand.
GGCTGAGGACTGAAGCTGGAGCACTAATACTGCCAGCCCAGAGTGAGCCCAGGACTGTGCTAGAGAAGTGGAAATGCTGCTCTGAGGTCCACATGCTGTTTTTGCCTACAGCTTGCAGTGCTTGACAGCTGTGTGAGGAGGTGAGGACAATGATGCTGAAGGCCAAATTGTCCCCCTTGGTGAGGTCTGCCAGGTGCTGCTCTGCCTTCCTCAGTACTCCTCTTTCTCTCTCCCCATTTGCTGTTTGTTAGGCTCAGGATTTCTGCACCCTTTTCTAGCAGGTAGGTGTGGAGGGAGGGAGCCAGATAAAAAACCCCTTCCTCTTCTCTTTCCCCAGGAGCAGACAGAGGATGGCTCCTCAGAGGAGAAGCGAATCCAGTGGGCAGACAGCTTTGTCCTGGTCTACAGTATCTGCGACCGTGCCAGTTTCAACATCCTGCCCCTTAAAATCCAGTTCATCAAGGCAGCCAAGGAGGGGCAGAGCCAGGAGAAGGTGCCCATCGTCATTGTGGGCAACAAACGGGACCTGCACCACCAGCGGGTGGTGTCCAGTGAGGAGGGTCGGCTTCTTGCCCTCTCTTTAGACTGTGGTTTCTATGAGGTCTCTGCAGCTGAAGCTTATCACGGGGCCCTCATGGTCTTCCATGGACTGGCCAAGCGCATCCCAGACACCAAACTGGCACTGAAAAAGGGTACAGGGATCCGTGGCATCGTCAAGACCATGTCGGCTGTGTTTACCCGCAAACGAACGGATTCCCTCTGAGCTACAGCGTGGATGTTGCTGCTCTCTGTGCTGCCCAGCTGGGCCAGGCCTCCTCCCTGGGTGCCTATGGAGGTCGTGTGTGTCTTTCCATAAGTATGATGGGTTCCTTGCTGTCCTCCTAATGTCAGGGTCTGGTTGTCCTGCCATACACAGCCAACGCAGCCAAGGACTGAATGCATTACCCTTGGCTCTGTGACAGGACAGAATCTCTACTCTCTGCTGTACCGACTTTTTAGGTGCCTCCTGCTTATCCCTTCTATCCTCCAACACTGGAAACCATCGAGTGATTTTGCCACAGTTCCAGGCAGCAGCATCCCCAGCTCCTGCAGCAGGAGCTGCCCAGGCCATCGTTGAGCAGGGTCAACACGCTGCTTCTGTAGAGCACCCTACTCCTTGTCTCTCCACTCCTACTCTGGCATCCTTATTCCTGTTTAACGTTCATCAGGATCCTCTCCAGTAACCCTGGAGCACCCATGAGCTGGCAAGCTGGGGGGTTTCTCCACCGGGAGGCACTGGCAGTTCCCGTGTGTGTATCACTGTGCCAGCGTGTCCCAGAGCCCAGGCACCGGCCGACCCTGGAGGTCCTCGGCGAGGGCTGATGCCTCCTATCCCACCCGCCTTGCTTTTGAACCGTCCTCACTCCCACAGCCTTTCAGTGATCACAGCCCTTTCCCTTGTGTGAGTGAGCGCTCAACAGGCTGTGCCTGGGAAAAAACAGACACTGGGCTTGTTTCCAGGATGGGGATCGCACCACAGGCCTTCCCAAGCCACTCCTTCCATAAGGCTGCCTCTCCTTGGGGAGGAAAGGAGGTGGGGAAAGGGGTCCGAAAACTTCTGCTGCTGGGAGGCTTTTTCTGCCTCTCCCCAAACCCTTCCCCTCATGCCCTGGGAAAACAGTGTGTTGGAAGAGGGTTTGTGTGAGCTGTATGGACACTTGATTTCTCTGCTGTGTTCTTCTGGAAATGCAATAAATTGTCTTTGGCAGGAAGCCCTGGCTCCTTGGAGCTGTGAATTCATACTTGGGGCATGGGAAGAAACACGTACTGTGCTGGGCATGAGCACCCACTGTACCTGTGGCAGCTACCCGGGGGTGTTTTCCGCACCCACTCCCTTTGCCCCAGTTTGGGAATCTCACCCCACTCTGTTCCCTTAGTTTGGTGTTTCACTCCCATAAAGCAGCCGAGCAGACGGGGTGAGCGGCAGGTGGGAAGATTTATTATTGCAGTGAATACAAGAAGGTGTTGTGGGAAGCCAGGCGATCCTGTGTGAGAGGGGCTCCAGGAGCTCCACCTGTTTTCATCAGTCATTTTTCTGACGCCACCATCCATCCCATCACCAGCTGGGAGGAAGGTGCCCTGGGTTTTCCTACTCATGAATCCTGCTGGTCGGTGGGGATCTTCAGCCCCTCCATGGAGGAGCAATCTGTGGCCAGGGATGGGGCCTGCAAGGGGAGATGGAGGCAGGAAGGATGGGGAACCAGGCTTGCTTATGATGATGTTTGATGGCTTTGCTGTCTTCCCTGATCTCTCAATGTGAAGCCCATCTAAGGCCATGCTATCTGCTCAGCAGGGACCAGGGTAACCCAGTGCTAGCCCTGGCTGGTCCCTTTTCCTCTTTTCTGGTCTCACCACTCTTTCTACACCTCCTTCGCCTCACTGTTCCCCTCTAGTCCCACCTCCCCCTACATTCTCCTTCCAGCAGCAGGGCTTTTGTCTGCCTTTATTACCTCATCCTGACCTTGATGTGCTCCAGAATAAGACATCCCATAGCCTGTCTACCACTTTAAGCTCCTGTCCTGGTACAGGGGTGTGTGTGGGCAGCTGGCAGGGGTCTGGGCAAAGCGTGCTGTGGGGGGATTAGAGGGGGCTGGGATGTGCTTGTTCTTCCCAGTGGCTCAGTCCTTCTTGAAGACAGGAGTGTAGAGGTTACCGTAGTAAGCCCGGCTGTACATGGACTCGGGGCTGAAGCGGTAGGAGCCCTCACTCACCCTCCTGCTGTAGGGGGAGAAGGCGGATTTCCGTGGGAAGGGGTACTCGGACTCGAAGGCAGGGCTGCGGTAGTAGTTGTGCCGCAGGAAGAGGGGGTCCTCGAGCCCCAGGAAGGAGAGAGGGTGATGGCCACGGTACATCCTCCAGTCACCTCTCAGCTGGGATTTCTCCTCAGCGGAGGGGGCAGCAGCCTTGGTGTCCTCCTTCTCTTCCTTCTTCTCTGTCTTCTCTGGGTCAGACTTGCTGCCCTTGGGTGCCTCCGCTTCCATCACTGACTGCCTGCGGAGCTGAGAAGTGGGGTCAGGACCCAGCCAGGTTGTACCCACCTGCCAGCCCTGCTCTACCTGTGCTACACAGTCCCCCACCCTAAACTGGGAGAACCTCAAGATAAGCCAGTTTGCCCCCAGAGGGGCAACCGCTGGGCAGCTGTAGTGGAGAAATGATCCCAGGGGAGCAACAGGGTGGGGTAAAGGGGAGGGGACATAGTCTCAACCTGAACTTGCACCTTCCCAAAAATGTGTGGTCGCACCCTGGCTTGGAAATGAACTGTGTGAAGGTGACACCACTGTCCAACCTGTTGTTTCTATGGGGAACTCACTGCCACAGCTTGGGGGATGCTTCAGGAGGAGGGTGGGACTGAGGTGTCCTCACAGCACCCCATCTCCCCACTCTGGTACCTCCTGTCATTGCCTGGAGCTATGAGATACTCATGGGAGGAGGCCAGGCAAAATGGGGTTTGCTGGAGATGAACAGGACCTGGCTGGGGACAAACTCACCGGCACAAAGCTGTACAGGGTGCCCAGCAGATGCTTAGGGGCACTGACGAGGGTGCCCCCGAGAGCATCCACTGTTTCCATGGCCCTGGACAGCCTGCGGGGGGTGAAGAGGATCAACCCCTCTGCTGCATCCCAGGCCACGGCTGGGACCTTCCTCACGGTGGAGATGCCGGAGGCGCAGGCATTTTGCAGGTTGTGAGCCACACTGCTCACCAGCCCGGGGTCCTCCCCTGCCTACCAAGAGAAACCAGCTCAGCTCTTGATCCTGGCCCCTTCCCCACCAGCCCCTTTGGGCAGGACGAGGTGGCCCTGGGCTCCCCTTCCCCTTCACAACTCAAAGACTGAGTGCTTTCAGCTCGCTGGTCTGCAAGAGCCACTGCAGCCCTTTGCAGCAGGGTCGCTCCCTCTCCCCACCAGCTCCCCCCACTCCAGGCCCCCAGGGACCCTCTGCTCCAGGCTGTGCTTCCGCTGCAGGCAGAGGCAAAGGGCAGTGACCCCAACCTGCCGCTTCCCGTCCCCACGTCCCAGCGGAGCCAATGCTGGAGACTGTTCCCAGCCCCACTGGCTCACACCGCCCCTTGCTGCTCGGTCCATGGCGGGGGGCCTGGTTTCAGGAGTGTTCTGGGGCTCAGTTATGAGCTTTGTGCTGACACTCCACAGGAGTATTGAACATACAAGCCAGGGTGACCCTGCCTGGCACAGAGGCTGCCCACAGCCCCCAGCTTTGGGGAATCAGGCAAGAGGACTGCTGGGGCTGCCCCCTGCCAAGCCCCCAACTCATCTCCTCCAAGATGCAGTTCAGGGTTCAGCAGGGATGGGGGCCTGGTCCCCAAGGGTATGGGGGAAACAGCCTCCATGCTGGCATGGTCCATGGGTTGGAGGATGCTTTGGGGCATCCCTAGCTCACTGCCCTCCTTTTCTCCATACCTTGCTGTGGTTGTTGTCTTTCTTCCCTGCCTTCTCCTGCTTCTCCTGTGGTGCCTTGCTCTGTCGCCGGCTCAGCCAGCCACCTGTGCTGCTCTGCCCATCACTGCGGGCCGGCGGCGCCGCGGGTACGCTCGGCTTGACCAGGCTGCCCTGGAAGAGCAGTAAAAAGCCATCTCTCAGAGGGAGCTGGCAGGTCCCATCCACTCCATCCTGCTTAGCCTGAGGATTTTACAGGGGCCTTGGGGTGCACAGGTGCAGGGAGCTCATTTGTGAGCCTGGGGAGAAACGTCAAGGGCAAACAGGAGCTCTGGAATTTTGGGACAGGCCAGGGAAGGAGTTCCCACTGCAACACGGGGTGGGAGAGGGGCCTCCTTCTCCCCATCCCCTCTGGGTCTCTGCAGGGGCTCTTTGCTTTAGGAAGGATGTTATGGCAATGCCATAAATCAACAATTATACACTGTGAGTCTGCTAAAAATAACTTGTCCCACTGATGTGGTACATGGTTGTGTGTGAACATCATGCAGGAACCAATGGCCCCACCTTGTCCTGCTGAGCAGGAGAAACATACTCTGTGCTTGGATTTGCTCCAAGCTGCCTGCAATATCTCATGTGAAAATCAGCCCAAAAGAGGGTATAAGGGAGCAGGAACTCAGCAGGTGGGATTTGGCACTCACCACGATGGGGATCCAGGTGGCCAGCTCCTGCCCTTTGGTTTTGACACGCTGAAGACTTTGGGTGGTTTGCTGGTAAGCACGGTGGGAGACAGAGCTAACCAAGGCACCAATCCGGCCCAGGGTGCTGGGAGAACTGGGAGTGCTGGGTGCACTGGGTGTGCTGGGAGCACTGGGAGTACTGGGAGCACTGGGAGCACTGGTGGTGCTGGCAGTGCTGGCAGTGCTGGCCTGCTGCTGGGAGACCTTTGCTGTTGACTGATGTTTCTTTTTGGGCTTCTGATCTAAAAGGCAGAAAAGCACAGGCAGAAGAATTGTGGAAAGGTTACAAACTGATGGGACAACCCTCCTAGGCAGCCCTACACCATAATCCAGGGGCTGCCTCCTGCCCCATGCACCCCACAAGTGAGGAGTCGCCAAGCCAGCCATCACCAGGCACCCTCAGAGGGGATTTAGGCATCAGGACTACCTGCTTCTTCATCTTCCTCTGGCAGCAGGTACTCCATCAACTTCTCCAGCCCTCCCAGGGCCGTGTCAACCCCCGCAGCGGCCATCTGGGTCACCGAGTTCTTCCTCGTGTACTTTGCTGTTGTTTCCACCGTGCTCTTGGTGGCCTCGTAGCCCTCTGCTGCCAGCTCTATGATCTTATCCATGGAGCTGCCAATGGTGCTTTTGGCACTTTGGAGGGGGCAGGAGATGGTGTCCTTCAGTTCAGATGCAAGCTGCCAGCAGAGAGATGGAGAACAGTCCTGCTAGTGAGCTTGGGGTGGCACAGGATAGCTGGAGGGACTGCAGGGACCCCAGCCATAGCCGTGACAGTAAACAGCTCTGAGAGGGGCATAGCAGCTCTCTCCTGCCTTAGCTGGAGGTAGCTGGCAGGGATGGGACACAGGACATTTTTGACCTGTGTCTGGGAGCCTTCACTTAGAGAGGCTGTCTTGTTTTCCACCCAGCAGCCCCTCACCATCCAGAAACAAGACCAGAGAAGATGTGCTGTGGGCTCTGCAGTGGGACTGGGGATCCCAGATGGCCCTGCCTGTGACTTACCTTGTCAACAGGATACTGCAGGGCAGGGATCTTCTCCTCCAGGTGGTCCAAGCCCCGGCAAGCCAGGTCGTTGGCCACAGCGACTACCTTGGGCAAAAGCACAGTAAGAAAAGGACCCAGGCTCTCCAGGCACATGCTCGTGCCAGCGCTGTCCCACCAAGGGAGGCTCTGGTGGGCACCCCTGCCATGAACCCCCTGGCACGGGCACTCACACTGCGGCTCCAGCTTGCGCACCACGGGCTCCATGCCCCACATGGCCAAGGCGCCGGCGCCCTGCACGCCCCGCTCGTACACCTCACACACCGAGGCCATCAGCGGGTGGGACTCCTTGGTGCTGGTGTAGGTCCGCTGGAGGCTCTCGCAGGTCGAGCTCACCACTGGCAGCTGCAGGACCCTCTGCAGCACGTTCTCCTGCATATCAGATGGGCATCAGTTACCAACAGCCTTTCCATGAGGAATGCCCCATCGCCCACTCTGGTGGCATTTGATGTGTTTCAGTGAGCACAGGGGACCTCGGCTTGCACTGGAGAAGGCCCTTTCTGAAACCCCACTGAGGGTCTCCCAGCTATGTCCTGTAACACACAGCCACGGACAAGCAGGCTGGCTGCTGCCACTGAAGGAGCAGAGATATCACAGGCAATGTCGGGGGGGTGACAGTCCCTACTCCTCCCATCTCCCAAGCCCAACTGTCTGGGGGCTCCCTCTGGCTTTCCACCCTGGTGGAAACCTCCATGTCTGATGGAGGTTTGGGGCTACAGTGTGGCCATGGATGAAGGACAGGCACTGCCAGCAGCTGTCACCCAGGGCTCACATCAGCTCAGTTAACCTTTTGGAATCTGAACTGTTTAATTTCAAGCAAAAAGTTTTATTATTTCCCTTCGATGGTGCTCTATACTATTGCAGGTAAAGATCCATATAGAGATAACACAGTGACATGTGGGACAGTGTGAGATGTGACTGCTGTTCACCTGGCAGAGTTGGTATGTGCTACCTCGCCCCCTTGGCACACTTGTGCCCTCTCCTCTCTCCCTCTTCCCTCACCCACCTTGGCACTTCCATTCTGCAGAGTCTGACTCTTCTTCACCGTCATCGTGGCGCATCCACCTGCAAAGCAAAGTTGGGAGCCGCAGACCCCACTGCGAAGGCAGGGCTGTGCTCAGGCTCCCCCTGTCAGTCCTGCACCCCTCCAAGCACAGCAGGGCTGGGAGCTGGGCTGAGACACACATGTCCCACGGGTGCAGTGGATGTCACATTGCCCAATGCTTGACTTTTTACCAGTTAAGCTGTAAAACTAATGCCTTCACGCAGCCCTCCACTTCTAGTGTGTCCTAACACCTAAAAATGAACAAAATGAGCTGAGAAGCATCTAGTTAGCAGTAGTTACAGTACAGGCAGGATAAAGGGAATTGGCAAAGCAAACTCAGTGTAACCAGGGTGCTGACAGATGTGCATGAGGATAGACTCAGGCTGAGGAAGAGCAGAGAGAGGAGCTGTGGGTAGGGATGTGGTGAGATGTCCAGCTGAGGTCAGCATCCCCTCCTCATACATCTGCTGTTTGTAATGCCCGTTCCTGCTCCTGTGCAGCTCCAGCTTGATGCAGGGGATAAAAGCACCGCAAAACATCCCCCCTCACTGCTCCTGGTTGGGTGACAGCCGAAAGCACAACTCCAGCTCCCAGCCCCAGCACAGGCTCCCTTTTCTTAGCAGCAGATGAAATTCTGGAAATCTAAAAAGAGTGAGTGATCCCTGCTTTCATCCTCCAGTCCCACTGAAGCTGTGGGCACAGGCTACTCACCGAGGGGCAGCCCGTTTCCAGCAGAGCAGGAGCAGAGGTTGGTGGCTGCACTGTTCCTTCACCCCGGATCTCTGAGGGTGATGCTCTGTGCTCTGGCCACTACCACCACCACGAGGCCCCACCTCCCAGTTGCGTGGGTTTGGGAGCTGACGGACTGTGGTGGAAACTGGCCAAAGAGTTCCCTGAAGCCACCGTAATTTGGAACAGATGACGGCAGAAAATCCCCTTTGTCGTCTTCCCTGCGCAGCCTGTGGTACAGCTGGGATGCACGGGGATTTAACACCACTCCTTCAGGAGATGAGAAGAAGCTGCCTTTGGACTTCACCAGCTCAAAAGCAACAGATCATGAGCAGCCAGGGAGAAGGTGAAGAGTCAGGCAGAGTTTCCCAAGATATTAAAATCTTTCTGCATTTCTGTAGCCCCTGTTTTGCCCCATGGTGGACCAAGATATTATCCTCTGCTGGGAAACCTAACATAGACCAAGAACGTAGTTGCTCCCCAGGAGAGCTTATTAAAAATAAGGAGCAGAAGGCAGATGTAGGGGACACATCCATCTAGTTTGGCCAGGTCTGCAGTTTCTAAGAGGATTCATTGGTCTTGGTGAGGACGTTTTTAGCTGAGGGTCAGGGCAGACACTGCATTAGGAAAGCTCTAGGCATTTGGACTAGACAGAAATGGAGGAAAAAATCAAGTTGGAAATGATCTCTGGAGGTTGCCTTACTCAACTCTTACTCAAAAGTAGGGCTACCCTCAAAGGTAGATCAAGCTGCTAAGGATCTTCTTCAGTATTGAAAATCTCCAAGGACAAGATTCCTATCTCTCTGGGACTTACTTGTGCTAACTATATTAATGGTAAACTAGCTTTTCCTTATGTCCAGATGGAATTTTCTCTCTTGGAATTGGCGCCTGCCATGTTCTACCTTTGCTCTGTGCACTTCTGAGCAGTTTGTGCTCCACTCGGTGCTGGTACAGCATGTGCTCCATTCCTCTAAATGTCTTATCCTTTCAATAATTGATCCTCTGCTGGACTCTAGTCAAGATCTCTCCTGTGCTGGTGGGTCCAAAGTATGACACAGTTTCCCAAATGTGGGCTCACAAATGCTTCATAGAGGAACAACTGCCCTCCTTGACCTGCCAGCAACTAAAATGCTGCTCTTCCATGGCCTCGCTGCACTGGAGGCGCACTGACGACTCATTCCATCATTAACAAATCCATTTGTGGTACTGACTGGAATAAGAAAAGACATCACCTGCATGGAGCTATACCAGGTCCTGGTTATTGACTATGGAGACCAAGGATGAGCCACACTGATGAGACAAGGACAGCAAAGAGGACAAGTGCCAGAGGACAAGGCAATAACTGAGGGGATCAGAGTAAACCGGGCATCCTGCTAACATGGGGCTGCTGTGTGTCCTGGACCACCTGGAGTGAGGCAGGGAGACCTTTGGCATGTGGCTCAGAATGCCTGCAGCTTCCCACCACCCCCGTGCAGGACACAGAGGTGTGAACCCAACATGACTCCATGGTTCCCTGCTCCTGACTGTGCTACCTGCACATAGGGGTGGGAGACTTCCCGGGGACATGGGGAAGCCACACATGGGAGGAAATTACCCCCCTTTCTTCCCAAAGAGCCCAGAGTTTGCTTCCAGCCTGGAGCTGTGCAAAGCTTGCAGGTCTGCCTTGCTGGCTGGGTACAGAGGCACATGAGTGTGCTGGGCTGCCTCCAGCTCGGCGCTGGGGTGAGTCCCTGCCCTACAGACAGCAGGACAAAGGGCACCAGCCTGCTCAAAAGTTTGCTCTCTTGGCACTGAGACTTTTCCAGCCCTGCTGGCCCAGCTAAAAGTGCAGGGGGCATGCCAACCTCCTCTCTGCCTTGGCTGGAGTAAGGATCAACTGACAACACAGCCTTTGCCCTACTAATGCCTTCGCTCATCCCCTCCCCTTCCTCTGGGGCAAAGGCTGTGCCAGCCCCAGGCTCTGCAGTGCAAAGGTACCACTGCCTCCACCCGCCCCCCCCACTCCAGCTCACACCAGAAATACTTCCTGTGCCCCTGCAGGCAACATTTAGAGTTCACTGGATCTGTGGGGTACAGGGAAGCAGTTTCACACCCTTGCCTCTGCAGTCTCCTCTGTACCATTAACATACCACGGTGAGGGGATGAGCCAGATCCCCAAAGCCCAGCAAGGCTTCTTTACACTTTGGTTTGGGAGGGGGCTGGGGAGGTAACTCCATTTCCACTCAGGATCAGCAACCCCATAACCACTGATGACAGATGCCTGTCCATTTTCTTTTTAAGCACTGCTTTCCAGGGCAATCTATTTAGACTTTTATTTTACTTGCAGTTCAAAAATTAAGTGTGATTTAATTCTTTGCTGCAATATAATCACATTACCTCCTGGATGGATTTAGAGACCAAATTATTGCCTTTTTCCTGGCAGACAACCGTTTAGACACTTGAAGACCTCGCACACCCTCCCCCAGTCACTCTTCCTCTACAGAACTGGTTCATTTGGTGTCTCCCTGGAATTGTTGGTTTTTAACCTTTGATCGTTCTTGCCACTCACCTGGGAATCCTTGCGAATTCCATGAAATATCATGCCAAGCACAAATGTTAACACTAGGAAAGCCTTGCCTGTAAGCAGAAGATGACCACTCTCCTGTTGTTTCCATTACAAAATGTGTATAAGGCTGTTAATACAGAAGGAAACTCTTGCTAAAACACTGCTGAATGCAATGCTTTATACATTGTTCAGGAGCTGACATTTTGGAGCTTCCAAGTTCATGAGGCCCTTACTGTAGGGGATAGGAGCTAACAGTAAATTCAGTTTAATGGTTATCCTGGCTCCATCCCTTGCCATCTCTGCTGGAGATGTTACCCTTTGCTGCCTGCCCTGAACTGGCATTTGTCATTAAATTACGACCATCCAAATGAAAGGCTGTTTATAAGATACTGAAAATGCAGGTGTACCTGTTCCTTTCACCATAGCTGTGCCTACGCTGGGCACAAGGTTCCAACCCTCACTGCTGGTACTCAAGGGCAGCTGATGGCAATTCCCAAGATGTCACCTTGCTTCAGGGCATTCCACAGATGCAGTTTTATCTGGTAGTCATATTTTCGCAGCTGAAATGGGGATTGTAAATTAGCCAGATGAATCTGGCTGCCACTTGGCTACTGCAGAAGGACAGCTATAGAACCCAACCATAGGCAATGTCTCTTGAAGAGTATCACCATAAAATTCAGAGGTGGGAAGAATCCTCCCTCCTTCAGCATATCTTCATACTGCCAAGTTACACACACAGACATGGTCTCAACATTCATTGCAGTTTATTGCTTGTGTTCAAACATCTTGTCCTTATTTCAACTGCTGTATTAGAAACAGATACAAAAAAAGGCACTAAAAGGATTTGCTCCATATGATCATGATTCTATGACTTAAGGTACATTAAGGTACCTTAAATCACCAGCCTCCAGCTGGGGAGCAGAAAGCAAATATTAGTGCTTAACATCCAGTAAACAGAGCTACTCCTGTATGTTCCAGCCTGTATCATGTAGAATGGGACAGGTAAGGCTCAGATAGACTGAAAACTCACCTCCCCATCTCCCACATTAAGGCTGTACTTGCTAATCCATGCCAGTCCCTACAGGAGAAACATCAAAACCTGGTTCATGGCTTTGCACAGTGTTTGCCTGCACAGGGAAAAAAACCCACCCTTCTCTGCAGGGCACAGGGGCTACATCACTATGTTAATGCCTTTCCCTTTCCCTGAATGGTACAAGAGAGAAAGAGAAAGCAGTTCACACACAAGGGGAAGTATTTTGTGAAGTATTTTGCATCCGAGAGCTCCCCAAGGTGGGATGGAAAACATTTTTTTTTTTGCAAGAAAATGGAATTTTGTAGACAAAAGGTGGCCAAACCTCCACTGTCAGATCATCAAGACTCCTCTTCCTTCCTTCCAGGGGTTGCTGCACACTGGGATAATGACCAAATCTGACCAAGGGAGGGATGGGCTCCACACTGCCAGGAGATCAAAGGCAAATGGAGAATGAAACAAAAAAAAAAAATCCATTGTTATAAAGGAGAGGAAGCCTTTGGATATCCCATGCACAATACTCCATTATGGCCTGAACTGCCAGTATGCTCTACTTCTAATGCTATTCATTTCCATATTAAAAAGAAGAGCTGCTGCAGGCCACATCTGATCTTCAAGAACACTTAATTATCCTGCCCAGCAACCTCTTTCTTTTCAAACACCTCATTGGCACACTAACACTTCATATTCAAACTGGAAGTAATTCCAAGTCCAGCCACAATGATTTAAGGTAAACTGGGGCACTGCCTTACCTGCCTACTTAATTCCATAACCTTTGCCTTTTAATAAAGAAGACCAGCACCTTTTAATTTCTGTTTTCAGATAGCATCAGAAATAATAAGAGAACACTTTAGTCCAGTTAAGAGTAGTCTCTGTTCACATCTCCTGACAAATTAAACAAGGAGTTCTTACACCAGAAAGTAGCAGAACACACAGGCCTAACTCTGATGAAAAAAAGTGTTAATTTTATCTCCTATATAATGTGCATTTTTTCTCAGATGGTGTCCAAACTGGTACTCTGCAAAGTCAGGAGCAGCAAAGACTGCATGCTGGACACAACATTTCTCTTTTAACCTAATTATACTGCCAGGCATCATTCCCAGCAAGGTCAGTGATGAACAATAATGCAGTTGCAGGGCAAATATGTGGCATTTTCAAATGGTAAAACCCATTCAGCCAGCAAGGGAACACACAAGAAATCTTGTGGTCATGAGCAGGGAGGATAGGGAGAACTACACAGGAAAATCTAAACCATAAATACCCAAATTCAGTAGGAAGATTTTCTGATATTATCATGACCAGCTCCATTCCCTTCCCTCTGGGAGCTTACACAATTAGAAACACACCCTTGCAGTCTGTCTGACTCAACTAGCTCTGAGCCAGGCTTCTCTCCTTAACTGCAGGTTCCAAACTCCTTATTATACTGGAATTTTTCATGTAAAATTAAAACTGCAAAACAAGCTCCTTATCACAACATGATTAATGGAAAATTGTTGCACTTGCAGTCACAGTGCTTTGGGAGTTAAGGTGCATACATGATGGGAGATTTAGTGTTCGTGAGTGGTTTCAAATTCACAGTTTTGGAAACCCAGTTCCCTACAAATGGCATCACAATCAATCAGATGAGCTTCTCCACGTGCTGTCCTTCACCAAAACCCTCAGCCATGGCCTGCTGGAGGAGTCAGAGTCACTGGCCAACAGTCCTTGGCTCACACTATCAAAGGAAAAGAAGAAAGTGCTGATTTCTTGGGACACAAGTCAGCACTCACTAGACTACAGCTCCAGCACCACCAGTGCACACCACAGAGATCACTGAAGGTCAGATCACACCACTCTTCAGTTACCATCACACTGCACCCCGACCACTGCCTGCAGGAAACGGGATCCATCATGCCAAACCCATCAGAACACTCGTCCTTGACTTCAGGCCATTTTAACTGCAGCTCCTAACTTGCCTGAGCCCAGTACAGACAATCTGACTGTAGGAATCTTGGATTAGTGAATCGCAGCTTTCCAGTGTAAACATGATTAGTCATCAGTCATATACCTATGACAGTTGCCTATGAAGCTATTTCACAACCCTGTATTAAAATAAAGGAATATTTTCTTATCTAGCAGCCATGTTCCAAGTCCTGTTTCTGCTGGTGAAATATTACTCTGCCTTTTCCTATCTCCACTCCATTAGGGAGTGTGTAATGGGACCAAACTCATCTGCAAAGGCACAGGGAAGAAAAAAGGGTAGAATCCAGTTATTCAAAGGACAGAATTAATCTTGAGGTTATTGTAAGACAGGTTCATTTGAAAGTGCCATATGAAGATAAAAATCTATCAGAGGATCAAAGCTGCAGCCTCATATTATGCAGCTCCTTTTATGTCACTGTTTAAGCTTCAGATGTGGGCTTGCTAATGTGAGGATCCCCACCAGGGAGGAGAGGACACCACAGAAACCAATCACTCCTGGATTGGTCTTGTAGATTCCCAGTGTATCCAAAGGGCCTGAGAGATCACAGAGGTTCTTCACCAAGTCCAGCAGCAAAGGAGGATTTCTTTTCAGGATCTGAAAGAGCAGGAGGAGAAAACCGCGCGAACCATCACATTTCACACAGTTTAGCTCCTCACTGTGTTTGTACCAGCAGGAATTCTCCTTTGCCTTTTCCTGTGCAGCTTGTTCCAGCCTCCAGGAGATCTCATACCAGTCCCTGGCTAGATTCAGCAGGACTGAGTAGTAGTAGCACTTGGTGGCCCAGTTCCTCCACTTGGGTTTGTCGATGTCAGGCCGGAGCCCGACGCTCCTCACCCAGAGCACAGCGTCGCACATGAAGTACAGGGCACGGGTCAGGTTGGAGGCCGTGAGGCAGAAACGGGGAACCACGTCTGCCAGCTCTGCTGTTTTCCTGGCTGCCACCAAGGCGTGCACCATGTTGCCCAGTCTGAACACTGCAAGAAACCCCACAAAGGTTAGCATGGCCCGGCCTTATGCAGGACAACTGTCACTGTCCACATGTGCTTTAAAAAAACTTAAGAGGGCTTTGGGTGTTTGTATGCTTAAGCACTTGCTGGTATTAGTGAGGAACGGAGTGTAAAAATCCCAATTCTGTGTGAACATCACCAGGCCAGGACCTACACGTGTATTTTGTCAATAGTCAGGACTTGCAGCTCCTCCTGCCACTCTGTTCTCAGAGCTTGGGTGTCCTCTGGACCAGTGTCACCCTCGGCTCTGCAGGAGTCACTGCCAGCAATAAAGGGACACAAACAGAACCTCTAATTTCTGCTGTATATTTCACTGGATTTCACCTAACTCTATGGACACGAGATGTTGCTGCATTAATCTTATTGCAACCATGAGCTTCTGCTTTCCTAAGCATTTATGAAAGCTGGTGACTCACACGCTGAGCACAAATCCCTCCCATGAATTTGTCAGAGGGACACACAGTTCTATGCAAACTGTAGAACAGTGTATTCCATTTCAAGCTACAATACACGGCATACCTTATTTCATCTGTAGCATTTCCCCATGAAAGTTAATGCAATATTATGCAAGACACTTTTTACACCCTGCTTCACTGTCACAGTGACAGATATTGGCAGCACCTGAGCTTGGTGGAACTACAGAGCCCTGAGTTCAGGCCTGATGTCTACTAGTGATTTGTTTAGAAGAAGCACGAGAATTATGGCTCTCTTGATAAACCAGCTGGCCTCTCCACTAGAAACTGCCATAGTCTGGAGCTAGCTGGAACAATAAACAGACCCATGGCAACACATTAAATTAGAATATTTGCTTCATGCGTTGCAGCTGTTCCAGAATTGAGCAACTGGTAAGTAGGTGTAAGATCAGCCCGAAAGCAAGTGATACAACTACAGCAACAGCGTAACCATCGTGGATGCAGCCGTGACACAGAAGGGAGTGATGCAAACAGACTGTGAGGAGAGCATGCAGGGTAGGTGATTTAGTAGAGCATAAATGCTAGAGAAAATTAATATGTGAAGTAGGATATAAAATAAAATATATATAAAAAGCCATATTGAAGGATGGTCTTTCAGAGCTGATTTTATTGGGATGATCTTTAATTCTGGGTTGTCTCAGCCCATCAGCTGGAAGGACTAATGAGCACACAGTGAGCCGGCCTTGCCTTGTCACTCTGGTCTGTCCTTGAACAGAGATGACAACTCAAACTCTGCAGCAACAGCTGACTGTTAACTTCTATTCCTCTCGTTCTTCCAGCAATAATTCTGACTGCCCAATTGGAGAGGAGGCTGAGGAAAAAATAAGTTTTTATTTGGCCGTACCCAGCCTGGCAAGCCATGGCAGGGATAAAGCCTGTTGACAATTTTGTAAATACACTAAAATAATTTTGTTGTTAATTACAGAAAACACAAGGCCAGGAGCTGTTTTGCTGGAAGGAGCAAGTAAAGAAGGTTTTATCCCTCTAGACAGCAGGTACTTACTTTTCCGGCCAGAGCTCATGCTAGATTCCAACTGCTTGAGTTTCATTACCAGCTTCTTTTTATCGGCCTTATTCTCTATTAAATAGCTAAGCAACATGCATGTGTACTGAGTGGCTCTGGAAGGGAAAAAACGAGGAGAAGGGGACACAGGTGAGACATGGACAATCATGGGATGGCAGCAGCAGGGCGGGTTTATTTCACAGAATCACAGATTTAAGTTTGGAAGGGACCTCTGGAGATCACCCAGTCCAACCCCACTGCCAGGCAGGGTCACTCAGAGCAGGTGCCAGAGGAACGTGTCCACGTGGGTTTGGAATGTCTCCAGAGAGAGAGAGAGAGAGACTCCGTGACCTCCCTGGGCAGCTGTTCCAGTGCTCTGCCACCCTCAATCGAAACAAGTTACTTTTCATGGTGAGGTGAAACTCCTTGTGCTTTAGTTTATGGCCTTTGCTCCTCGTCCTGTCGCTGGGCACTACCGAAAAGAGTCTGACACCATCCTCTGACACCCCTTTGGGATATCTGTACGCGTTAATGAGACCTGCTCTCAGTCTTCTCCAGACTAGCCAGGCCCAGCTCCCTCAGCCTCTCCTCAGAGCAGGGATGCTCCGTACCCCTCACCATCTTTGCGGCCTCCGCCGGACCCTCTCCAGCAGCTCCTTGTCTGTTGTACTGAGGAGCCCGGCGCTGGACAGAGTAAAGCTCAATATCCGAGCCTAAAGCCCGATCCGACGGTGCCCTCGCAGCGCCCGCGCCGAGGGGCGGGACGGGCGCGGGGCCGGGGCCCGCCCGAGTCGGGGGGGGGGCCGAGGGAGGCCGCCTGTGCCCGCACTCACCGGAAGAGTCGGTCGCGGCCCTGGCAGCGGTTGGTGAAGTCCACGAACCCCTCCATGGCCCGGCGGGAGCTGCGCGGGGGCCGCGGCCGCTCCGCCCTCCGCGCCCGGGCCCCGCCCCGCCGGCGGAACGCGGGAGCTGCGGGGCCGCGTTCCCGGCCGGGCCGCGGCAGCGATGCGCCGTTACCACGGCGACCGTCAACGGCGGGGCCGCGGCGGTGTCACCGCTAAAGGCTTCCCCCGCCCGGGATCGGCCGGCGGCTCCTGCGGCGAAAGCGCCGGGAAGGCCGGAGGAGCCCGGTCCGGACCCTCGGGCCCGGCCTCGCCCCGAGGTCAGGCCGATGTGTGCGGTGGCGGCGGTGGGGGTGAAGTTTATAAAGCATGCGGTGGCTTGGAAATGAAGTTTATAACTTCCAGTGGAAATACCTGGTCTTCCAAGTTAATGGTCGTTCTTGATTCCCTCCCCCCCCCCCCCAGGCCGAATAAGTCTATTAATTCAAGCTAATATTTTTGAAGCTTTGTCATCATTCTTATACAAACTCTTGCCGAAGTTTTTTAGGCTCCCTTTTCCCTGCAGGCAGCTTGCAGATTCCTGTGTGGCTGATATTCCCAGAGCAGGAGAAAATCCCTGGGTAACAGAGGGGATACAAGCAGAAACCAGCTGTACAGAATAGGGTTGCTATGACTGCCAATACTGAAAGGAGCTCCCCCTTAGAGATCATTAATCATCTTTTCCCCCATTACCTCATTAAAGTAGATATTGAAGGACTCTTCACTCTTCTGCACCCAGGGGTGATTCCTGCATCCGTGGTGTGCTTTACACCTGGAAGGGCAGAGCCATGGCTGCGAATATCTGGAGGCATCCCCTGGAGATTCCCCCACCATCTGAAAAGGACTGGCCGAAGGACGATGAGGAAGATTTCTTCCTGCAGGATCCCGATCGGAAGCGCGATGCGTTGCCTCAGCCCTTCAGGATGATCAACAAGCTGGTGATGCAGGTCTTTGAGAATGCTATGGAAATCATTGAGAGAAGGGAGATGCTCCGAGAAGCACAAAAACGGAAGGTCCAGCCCACAAAATGCTCTCCTACAGCTGAATTCCAGGTACAGAGCCCCCCACAGCAGAGGCAGCATTAACCACCATAGCAGCTTTCCTACAGAATATTCCTTCAGTTGATTTTACATTCTTCTGTTCATGACCTTCCTCCAAATCCACCACCATCTCACTGGTTCCCTTTAAAAGCCTGCAGCTTCTAAGCTTGTCTGGCAGGTTCTGCTTCCCACTCATCTATCACACCTCTTTGAAAAGAGAGAAGCCGATATTAAACACTAAATTCACCTTGTGCTTCCCAGGCTGGCTCCACCCTTGTCTGCTGAGGAGAAGGTAATTAGCCAGTAGCACCTAAGTGGGCATGCTCAACTCTATGCTGTGGTGAATACTCCAATGGGAGTACTGTGAGCAGAAGGGCAGTGCTGCCTTCTCCATCATTATGTGGAGAATCCATGAGGATACTCTGGTGCCTGCTGGTGTTTTGTGACTGCCTGGAGGGGTTCAGCACAGCTCTGTGTTAGCAGTGGGAAGGCCGAGTGCTCCTGAGCTCTTGGCCTCTCCTGTTTATGGAAAGGGGAAGGGTGGGAACAAACTTTCTCATTCCCAACACAAAACAACCTCTGTGACAGAGATGAGAGCCTGCTCTCTGATGGTCCCTGCTCTTCTCATGAAAGCACATGTCAGAATTTTTTCCTTGTGGAATAAATCATCATTTTCTGTTGGTGAAAGGCTGTGAGTATATCGTTAGTATGGCTGATGTATCCTCCTCTGGGAAGGCAGCCAGGTACTAATTCATGTTTTCCCTCTCTTGGTAGGTGACTGGAAGAGCCAATTGCCTTGCAGTGTCTGGAAAATACATCTTTGTTGGTCTGTCTGTGGGTCTGGCTGCCTTCAGCACGTGTGACTGTAAGGAAATCTGTGCTTGGGATGCAGTCAAGACAGAGATCTGTACCCTCCATGCCTCTGATTTGGGGAACGAGAGCCATGTCCTGCTTGCTGTGGATGAAATGGGTTAGTGTGACATAGATTTCCTTGCCCTGGCTGGGTATAACTGTGTTCTGAAGCTGCATTGGCAGCTGCATTATGGAAGAGTGCTAAATCAGGAGGAACATTAGTGTGGCTGACAGGTTTCCTAGAAAGCCCTGCAAAGAGGGCGTTAGATACCTATCAGGTTGTAGGGTGACAGAGTGTCCTTAGAGCCTTGTGATTAGCAGAGGGTGTGGATTTGGTGTCCTCTCTGGAGCAGGAGAGGCAGGTGCAGAGCTGAGGGTGAAGCTCAGTATGTTTTAGGAACACCTTGAACTGCACAGAAAGAACTACTGTTTGATATGACCTCCTGCCCATGACTGTTTCTGCACCTGTAATTTCCCTGTGGGAAAGAGATTAGTTTGTTGGCTCATCTGAAACCTGTCAGTTCTCGTGGAGATACTTTTCAAACTGGCTTATCCATCTCCATGCACAATCAAATGTTTGCTCGTGCCGGCATAAGGAAGCCAGCAAAAGTTTAGTGCTGGAAACAGTGGGATATTGTTTCTTGACTCCAGGAAAAAAATATAGTCCTGTTCACTCTCCTGCACATGTTGTAACAGCCATCTCCCAAAACCATACCTACCATCTGTTCACTTTTCTCCCTCTCCTCCTGCTACTTCTGGATTTCTATTCCAGGGCTTGTCTGGCTCTTCTGCTTTCATAAGGAAAGCTTCCTGCTCATTAAAGCCCTAAATGAAGTGGTAAGTACTGAGTTAATTCCATAGACCCTGGGCACAGGCTGGTAAGTAATCAATCATGAGGAGTACTAATTGCCATCAGGAATTTCTGCCACGGGAAGCACTCTAAGAGTGCTGCCCAATATTTATTCCCCTTTCTCCAACAATCTGCCTGGCCTTCAGCCTGTTGAGAGCTGCATAAGGCCATGGAGCTCTCTGAATCAGTGATCCTGCTTTGATGCCAGCCTGTTTTCCTTTGGCAGGGGGATATCAGCAAGAGAAGCACTTGTGTGGAGGTGGTGCTGTCCCTGGGCGGTGATTACTCAGGAGTCCTGCTGCAAGGCAAGTGCAGGAACACGGTGTGTTGAGTGACAACTGCTGTGCTCTGTCACACAGCAGAGGGGCCAGCAGCACTGCTTTTAAAATGCTGCAAGTGTTCTGGGTACACAAGGATCCTGTTATAACCTTCCCAGTCCCTCCTCCAGCTTAGAGAGCTGCTCCTGCCACTCCCTGTCCTCTCCAAAAGGGTTGGTGGGGACCAGGACCAATCCCAAAAGTGCAGTTCCCAGCTCCCAGAAGACTCAGTGAAAGCATATTTCCCCCTCCTCTCCAGGAGTCCCAAACTCAATTCTTCCTCTGTTTTTCCATTGCTCACTTTTACACTGGGAATAGGTAGACCTGAAGAATTTTCTCTGTAGACATAAGCTGGACAGCATAGAGAATTTCTAAAAACTCGACAAGAAACTCCTTGCTACAACATTCTTCTTCTTTTTCATGGCAGTTGTCTTAGTGAATCCACTGCAGGCAGGTTTTCTGGACCCATGTTTGGTGGAATCTGCCTGGACACATGCTGAGTATAAGATATGTAGCATCCACAGAGAACTAATGTGAGACCATGTCTCACTTTCTACTTTCTACTCTGCTACTCAGAGGCTGCAGGGCAAATTCTTGACTGAGTAGCTTCATGGAATTTCTTTGGTGGGTGTGGGACCTCGAGGGCTTGAGCTGGAGGCTGAGATGTCAGTCTCAGTCAAGCATGTCAGGCCTTAGTGGGAGGAGAGGTGGGCTACATGGAGTTCAGAGATTTTATGTTCAAAAAATACAAGATAACAGAGGCTGCTTGCTTGAAAAACCTTTTCTCCTCATTTCTAATTGCTCAACATGGTTTCCCAATGCAGACAGCACAAAAGCTTGGCTGGAGATCTACCAATTGCCTAAGGATTCCTGGCTGAGGGAGATGGAAAAGAACGCAGGAGCTGCAGCAGGGCTGGCTTGCAGTGAGAAGAGGCCAAGCTGCACATCTGTGGTACAAAACAGTTCCATCTACCACTGTGCTATTTTCCCTTACACCCTTTTGCCCACAGGTCTTTCCCCAAGCCTTGCTGCTGCAGACAGTGACAGCAAGATACAGGCTGAACAAGTCTGTTGGCCCAAGGGGATCATGTGTCTGTGTCTCTACAACTGCTACAGCTGCCCATCCCACATTTCATAAGGCCTTTGTCTTATTGGGACATGTTTACTCTTCCAAGACAGGCTTTCCAAAGAGATGCCCTTGGTCCCAGGCTTAGTGTTCCTGCTGCCCCTCCCTGAAACTGGCAGCTGATTTCCCAGCAGTATTGCCCCATTTGAGAGGGCCCTGTGTAAGGGTATTCCCACAGGGCTTCACTCTTATGTTACTGGGGGAAGGTGATGAGGAGTGGGAATCAGGCAGGATGCCTCCACTGGTGAGTCTGGCCCTGAGCCAGGGTTTGTGTTTTAGACTACCTACATGAGGAGCCTGGTGGGATCATGGCCTCACCCACCTGAGCAGGGCAGAGTCTCTGCCTGTGTGCGCTATCCACTGTCACCTTTGGTTCTTGGGCAGAAAACTCAGGAACTGCATGGAGACAGTTCTGCAGAGATGGTAACTGGCCTCAGTGACTATCCCGAGCTGTTATGGGGAATTTTAAATGCTGGGTCAGGACATAACCCTCCCCTCTATCACTGTCACCCTGCTAGATTTCACCTCTCAACACAGGCATGTCCTGATCAGCACCTCCAGGTAACCGTCTGTGATACCTGACTCCTGGCTGTTTCCTCTTCCCTCAGCAAAGACTTTCCTGGACACTTAAGAGGGAGCTTTTTCTCAGCCCTGTCTTTAGGGCAAACATCCCCCTTAACTTAGCAGAGCCGAAAGCAAACACCCAGGCAGTCCCTCTTTGCTGCTTCTATGTAAACTACCCAAGTTCCGGCCTCGTCCTTCGCAGACATGGTTGATTATTTAGCCAGACCTTTTCTGTTTAGCCGGGTGTAAATGTATGTGGGGTGATGGCGGTTGGCACATGCCAGTACTGGTCCCCTGTTACAATTTTCTATTTCCAGCCAAGCATATAAGTCACCTTTTCCAGTCTTGGGTTCTATGAAGTAAAATCTGGTTCTTGTCTTCAGCACCACCCCTCAACCTTTAGTCCTGCTTATTTTCTTTTTTCATTTTTCTTTCTTTTTTCCCCCCCCCTTTATATTCTGAGCATAGCTGTGACTCACACAGGCCTGTGCTGAAACAAGAATAATCCAGAGATGGCACAAAAACAGGATTCTGGACAGGACATCCTTTGTAATGTTGTCTCCTGTTGTTGAGAAAGTAGTGACCCTTCTGTGTTTTGGCCTGAAGAATGAGCCTAAACCCAGTATCTCCTAAGCAGTGCCAGCAAACCTTTGCATACACATTGTTTAGGAAGCATTTGATTTCCATGAACAGCTGAAAACTCATCAGTGTAGTGCACAATGCAGTTCTCAACACTTTTCTGTTGCAGGATTCTCCAGTGTCTGCAAACGAAGCTGATCCAAAGCTGGATCTCCCAGTGCTGCTGCTGACAGTGAAGCCACCCAAACCTATTACAGGTCAGAACTCATTCTGTATGTGCAACCTGCAGCCTGTTTCAGGTGCCAAAGGAATCATGGCCCTTACAAATATAGAACAGGTCAGAAAATTTCAGTAACATGCTCCATGGTCCTTTCCTGACTTGTCTTTCTAATTACATGTAATCCTGTAGTGGGAGTTGCTTCCTACTGGGCCATCTCACATGTCATCCTTGTCAGCATGAAATACTTCAGTGTCTCAAAGTGGGTGTCATACACCCTTGGCTTCAGTGTCACTGGAGAGGGAGGAGGTTGCTTCCTGGACCCTGACAGCACCCCTCGTTCATCACTCCTGACAGCACCCCTAGTTCATCACTCTGGATTTATAGGAAAATACTGAGGATGTTGAGGGAACAGACTTTATACTGGGAGAATGCCACAGAAAGGCAAGGTGAGCAGGGTCCTCAGAAGCCTTGCCCTCGTCCCTGCCTTCAAATACTGGAAAATGGACTAGTGATATGGAAATTCCCCCAGAAGATGCGGTGTCCTGCCTCAAGACAATGCCACCCCAAAGGAGGGATAGTCAAAATGCCTCCATGGTGTCTGCTCCTTCAGGGTTGTGCCTTTTCCCTTTGTGTTCTCAATCCAGGCAGTAGTTTTGAAAGCCCTTTGGATGCCTTGAAGGAAGTGGATGATGGCAGCATGCTTGGCTTGGGGTACAACCACCTGATCAAGGATTTCCAGTGGGAGCTGCAGGAAGCAATCTTCCGTAGCACGTACCGGGAGTATCTGGAGTCCGAGGGTGTGATCAAGGAGGAGATCCCCAGGTGAGTGGGAGCACCAACCAGGATTTCAGTCCGTGAATCATCAACACAAGACACTTATCAAGTGTAGATGGAAGCCTCTGTCTTATCTTTGCCTCCTTCATCCCAAGGCTTCATAGCAGGGGGCTGCAGACATTTCAGGTCTTGTCACAGTGCTGTGCTCTTATAAAAGCCTTTCTTTTACATATATTTCTTCCTTTTTTTTCAGACATGCTACCTTTCATTTCCTTCTGCCTAGCCAGGTCCTACAGGTGGGACCTGATATGGAAGTACAACCAGGTAATCCAAATGGGCAAAAAGCTGTTAATCCATTGTTGCATGACATTGGGCTCCACTTAGAGCTCAATGGGTCTGGCTTGGGTTCACTCTATAAATTCCACCTCCAAGGACATCAGCCTGGGTAAAACTGTCAGCCCTAAGACTTATTAGTCAATTACCAGC
The DNA here is from genome assembly GCA_035041135.1 of Platyrinchus mystaceus. Lineage (NCBI taxonomy): Eukaryota > Metazoa > Chordata > Aves > Passeriformes > Tyrannidae > Platyrinchus > Platyrinchus mystaceus. The sequence continues at coordinate 8,337,833 of JAWWLV010000018.1, forward strand.
ATGGAGTAAAAAAACCCTTATCTCCATAGTTTAAAAAAAAGTCCATAACTCCCCAACCCTCAAAAAAACCCCAACCACCCCTCCTACCACCCAACCCCCCCCCAAAAAAAAAACAAAAAAAAGGAGGCACATAGGCAAGATAAAAATAACAAACAAAGGGAGAGGTTGTCTGGTTTAGCTTCTGTGTGAGCAGAGTTTCTATCAAGGGAACCATGAGAGCTCTAACAAGAGCTTTTTAATGGTGTTTTGTTGTCTTGGATTGTTCCTTTCTTTGTCCCCAGTCTCCTTCTCTTTTTGTTGTCCCGTTCTCTGTACCAGATGTTCCAGCTGGCATTGGTGTGCACTGGGATGGAAACCACAATTTTTGCTTGTACTTACTTAACCATCCACTCAATGAGCAAATGGGTAAGAAAGTCTTGCTTTCTCTAGCAGAGCACTCTGTGGGGAGTTGGAGTGTTCTGTGGCCAGTGGCTGTCATTCTGCCAGGTCCTCATGATTCAGGGAAATGAGGAACTGGGAGGAGAGCTGACTCATATCTTGTGGGTTGAGCTGGCATTTGGATTGTGGGGCTCTGTGTTGCACAGGCTGACAGTCTTTTTAGTGAAGCCACTCTGGCAGGAGACTGTGGAATGGTGCATGTTTTATTGGGAAAATGGATGCTAGTACCATGAGAGAGAATGCTCTGCACCTTCTTACAGTTGTGTCTCTTCATGTCATTCTGTTTAGATTCTGACCTGAAACCTGATGTTGTGTGGCCATGTGCAGCTCCGATAGCATGCTCAGCTGTCACTTCCTGCTCCAGGTACCTGGCACTGGCAGGTGAAGATGCAACAATAACTATTTGGGATAAACACATAGGTGAGCTTGCCCTTTGGGACTGTGTAGTGGGATCACTGTGGATAAACTACTCCCTTCCCTAGGAGCCCGAGGCTCTGGCTTAGTGTGAACAAGTGGATGGTAGTGAGTTTACCAGCAAATCTGTAAATAGTTTGGATTCAGTAGTCCATCAGATGCTTGGCCAGAAGTTGCCAGCACAGTGTGACTGCCCCGGCCCTTGCAGAGCCATTCCCATCCATGGCACTGCAGGGGACGGAACTGCTTCAGGGACAACTGATGACATTCTTGCCCTGAAGCTGTGAGACAGTGGCAGTCACTGCTTTGTCACTGCACTCTCAGGTCTTTGAGACTGTTGTGGCATCACAGTTCAGGCTGCCATCCGTGCCAGTGTCATCCTACCATGATGCAGGGTTTCTCCTGGCAGAAGAGTCTTCTTCTGCCATCAAGCTTGTTCTGGTGGCTGCTTCCTCTGAGCAGGCCACAGTCCAAGCTAAGCTTTCCTTGGATAAATTGCCAGTTCCTTCTATCTTCCTCCCTCAGGATTCCCATTGTCTGTGACTGCCATTCTAGAGGAACGTTTCATCCGCAGTATCCACTTTCTGCGGAGTTCTGCAGCTGCCGGTGATGACACACCTTGTCCTGGTACAGGTCCTGTCTGTCCCATTGTGCAGCTTCTTGTGCTGTGTACAGACAGCTCTTACTATTTGGTGAAAGCACCCAGGGCTGGGAAGTCCAGCGTTACACTCCTGGCAGACAGGTGAGGTGGACTCTGATAGACCTCACTCCAGCCAAAGAAGCCCTGGGTACAGTGGTCAGGTCTAACAGGGAGCCTCAGGTTTCTGTAGAGTAGAGACCTTTCTACTGCTTTTACCCAGAGGGCTCTGCCATGCTGCTGTCATTGGCAAGTGTGGTTTTGCTAGTGCTAAAATTCAGTGATTATGCCAGAATTAGAGGTGTTTCTCAGCTCTTCTGTGCACCAAAACACAAGTATTTGTAGCACAGCTCCAGAGCTGATGTTGAACTATTTGTGTCTCTGTCAGGTACCCAGGGGAATTTTTTCTTCTCTCTTCTGCCCGTAACAGAGTAACTTCCCCCTAAAAGTCAGAATAAACATTTCTTACCATCTTTCTATCATTTTTGTGTTCACTTATCCCCTTGGTTTGAGGAGAAGGGAAGCTGCTGCTCTGAAGACTGTGGATTCACGCCTCCATGGCAGGCAGGAGACTTTTAACGTCACTGTAGTTCCTAGGCAGGTTTGCACAGGGATGGGCCTCAGGGGTTCCCACCCAGAAGGAGACAGGCTTTGTCTCTGTAGGGAAGGGGCTTGGCTGGAACTTTATGCCAGCCAGTGTGCCACAAACTGCCATTGTCATTATCACAGCCTCTCAGTATGTGCCAGGTATATGGAACAGCGACATAAACCTGTTCTCTTTTACAGGCCTAAAGATCCAAATCTTACTGTCAGTGCAGTGGTTCCCATCTTGGCCTTCCCCAGTGCAGTGAGTATGACTGCCAGATCTCTTGAGAACTGTCTGAGAACACATGTCCAGCTGATGTAGGATCTTGTTGCCAGTAATGACTGTAACTGGGTGCCTAGAAGGTAAAGAACAGGGCAATCAGATATGGTTCTGCCCTCACATCTTTTCCCAACCTCCAGCTATTTTTAGCATGAAGACTGCCTGCACCAGTTATAGGTCTATATGTAGCTGGTAATGCTCAAAGGGTTTCTCTTCCATTGCTCAATGTGCCCCTGCACCTGTGCCCTCTAGTTGACCACTGAGGTGGGAGGCACTGGAGGCCAACTGAAAGAGGAGAGGGTTCAGCCATGAAGCTTCAAGCACCAGGGTCAAATATGAGGGGGCATCATGGTGAGGAAGTTACGAACACAGGTCCAGCCAGACCTTTCAACTGGCCTCAGAAAGGGGAAGACAAGGTCTAAAAGCCACTCACCATAGCAGGCGTGGAGAAAGCTGGATCATTTCTAATGTGCCCTGTTGCCCTTTTCCAATCCCAACCTGCAGCAATTCAGTCCAAGTTCCCTGCACGACCTGCTCTTGATCTGCTGTGGCCATATGATTATGGGGCAGCAAAGAAAACAGCATCATAGTTGTGGATGTAAATTGAATGTCATTCCATGTCCTTTCCAGAAGATGTTTTTCACTTCTTTTACAACTATTTCTAAATGTCAATTCGCTGTTTCAGGTCCTGATCTTCTGCTGGGATGGCACAGTGTCCCTGATGAACACTGACACATCACAGACTGTTTACTGCTTCAGTACTCCACCTTCTCATGCTGTAGCATCCCCCTGGCAGCCAGTGTTCACAGTGGACAGTGTAAATTCCTGCTTGCTGCTTCGAGGTGGGTATCTATGACCTTGGAGTGGTCATAGATACACGATCACTGGGTGCATTCAGCTGTGCCCTGATCCTCGATAGTTCTTATTGGATGACTTCTGATGCAGCAGCTCACTGTGCTCATTTCTGTCTAGGAGATGAGCAGCAGCAGGACGATGAATTGGCACAGAGCAAAGCCAGTCACAGCACCATCTTCCTTTTTGATTTCAACCCACTGAAGGAGGCTTTCCCCAAGGAACCAGATTTGCCTCTCAAATCGTTTCAGAACCTGCCATGGTTTGAGAGATGTAACATTTTCTTACGTGATAGGTAAGTTTCTCCTTCCAGCCGAGATGTAAGTGCACCTGCATTACTGCAAAAGCTCTAGTCTTGCTGAGGTTCGTGCCAGGTCTCACCCTGGATCTTCTGGGTTGTTTTGTGTGCTGTGACAGATTTGCGTCTGGGTGAGGTTGATGTTCAGGAAGCTGGATTCCTGACAGCCTCCCAGAACCTTTCCTCTTCTCCTTTCTGTCCTTCCTAGAATAGCTTCAACTGTAAGTCAGGATGCCTGGGACAGGCTTGTCTTTCCAGGCACAGAGAGCTTGCTAGTTCTAATGTGCTTTTCTGCAACGCAGATCGTGCAAGCTTATTAGGATCCTCAAGTGTCTGCAGCTTCCTTTTGATTACACAGCCAGGCAGATCTGGGATCTCTTTATACCTCTCTCGTCCCCTCCATTCCCAGGTTTATTTGATGTTTAAGTAGGTTTGTGTTGGAGGTTCTTCGGTTTGAGACCACCATCACTCTCAGGCCGCGGTCGCAGTTTAGCTGATGCATTGAATTGATGTGGTCACGAGATGGCACTGTGACATCTCTTTTTGGGCCTTGAATCGCTGGGAACCTGGAGCCAGATCCGTGTCAGTATTTTTTATTTTCTTTTCACTATGCCTTAATTCTCCAATTTGAAACATAACAGGTGGGTGCAGGTATGACCTTACAGCACACATAACCTGGTAGCCTTCCCTCATTCCTTGTCTCCAGAGTGAATCCTGTGGTGTTGTCTGGCTAATTAAGTGCAGAAAAATTACTCCTATGTTACCAGCCACCAGAGCTGAAGCCAGAGCAGTGCAAATACAGCTGCAGTGAGACCTCTGTGCCTACAGAGGTTACAGGCAACCAGTAATTCAGAGGTCATTGCTGTCAAGAGCAGTAAACTTCAGTGTTGATTGTTGTGAGGGAATCACTGAGGTTTCTTGGACACAAGAAGTAGAACTGCTTAATTTGTAGTGAGCCCCAGGCACCCCTGGGGGAGCTGTCTGAGCACCGGGGGAATGTCAGGGATTGTTTTTAACTACCCTTTTCCCCTTCTCATTAGGCAGCAGAGCCAGCTGGGACTGGAGGAGCCCAAATACTGGAGTCGGCTGAAGGCACGAGCAGCTGCCATGGACAAGGAGAAACAGAAAATGAAGGGACAGAAGAAGCAATAGCCAGCCTTGCATCCTGAGGGCCAGGCTCTGCTCTATCACAGTCCTGTAGATGCACAATCCAGAACTGATATTTTGACAGATACTCTATTCAAATCATCACTCTCCCAGAGACCTGGAGCATCAGAGCAATATGGTATGCTATAGTAACAACAGTGGTCCTTAATAAAACCTTTTCTTCAGTAAAAGTCTCTTGCTCTTCATAGGACTGGCATTTTATCAGACTCTGTTCTGTCTTTATATTGCTGGGGCTCACCAGTGAGTCTCATCTTCTGCTCCCACCCAGATAGGCAGCCAGCAGCATCCTTGTGCTTAACAACAGACCTGGTCCTTTCAAAGCAGGCAGCAAATTGGCCATGAAGGTGTCATCCCCCAGAGCATAGCAGTGCTAAGCAGCAGTGACACAGCAGAGCGTGACGGGCCTGACATAGGCTGTTCTGCAGTCTAGTTTCTTTTGACTTCAAAGCAGGAAGTTTTGGGATAAGACTGCTTAGGAATTGCAGCCTGGAAATGTGCAGACAAGCTCTCTGGGTTAAGCTCAGGATAAAACTGGTGTTAGAGCTAAGAATGTCACTAAAGAGCAGGACAGAAGCTGAGGGGTTCGGAGAAGTCAGGGCTGTGCTGAGCCAAAGACAGGCCAGGAACATGACCAGCATAATGGTCAAAGGCCGTAAAAAGCTGAAGCACCCCTCTTACAGGCAATCCAGGACAAAGAACTGGCAAGGACAATGCAAGGCCAAGCACCCATTCATTTTTTTCTTATTCCAGAAGTGTGTTAAGTTAATAGCTTGCTCTATACTTGACAGATGGGGCAAAAAAAGTATGCAGGCTCCCTGGTCAGTCTTTCACTTGTCAATATTTTCAGGTCTGTAGTCCTGTGGGAGACTGGCAGCATCTCAACTGTGGTTACTCAGATGGGAGCTGAGAGCCTACCTGGATTTTGCACTGGGTATCTTTGTTGCTCTTCAGGTGGTCAGGAGCCCCCTGGAACCTGAAGGGCTTTAGATGAGATGACTCAAAACATCCATTCTCGACCATAGCAAAAATATGCTTTTTTGAGCATAAACCCCATGAGTAAGCCCCAGTCTTTTTCAAACTGATCGTGCTTTTAGGATAACTGCATAACCCACAAGGAATCTGACAAAGCTGCCAGGAACCACTCCAATCTGTGTGCATGGGGGAATTGTTTTTTTTCCAGGTCTCACTCTCTCTGGTGCCTCCCACAGAGGTTCAGCAAAGGATCAATGCAGGGTGCCAGGGATTCAGCATAGACTGAGCTCCCATGCCAAGGTCCCATTTCAGTTTTTCACAGCAAGTTGTCATGTTTTGGGCTGAGTTTTGATGAGAGATTTCAGCTCATCCTCTGGAAATAAAATCAGCCAGTCTTTTGGGCAGGTAGGAAAAGAGAGAAGCATTCCCCTTGTTTCACAGTCTCAGATGCCTGGCTTTGCTCTGGAGAAGGACAAGCTGTTTGAATTAAACCTTCCTATTTGCTACCTTTGTGAAAGGCTTTGAGAGCTGTAGTAAAACCTTTTGTGCTGTCATTTTCCATCTGCCACAGATTACAGCTTCACAGCTCATCTGATTGTTACAGATATTGATACGGGGTTGTGTGAGCACTTGCCATCTGCTTCAGTGAGAAGTGAAGCAGGTTAACTCAAACCAACCTTCAATGCCAGTTTAAACCTGAGCCACCTGGTTCAGCACTGAAGTGAACAAGGAATAGTCCTTGATTCTTTCTTCTGTTCTTGTTGTGGTGGCCATACAACTTAGTTATTTTGTTTCTATGGTACTTTTAGAAACAATGGACCTTCTGGCATAACCAGGCATGGGGGATTACTTAGGGCACAAATTCCTATTCCTACATTGCTTCCCATGCTGCAGAAAGCCAGCACAACTAATACATGGCCCTTTGAACAGCACTGGGTCTAGTTCTTGCTATTTGTTCAAATGGAAAGGACCTGAGAATCTTTCCCCTCAATCTTACCCCATCTGCTTTCCATCCAGGAGAGAAGCAGGGCCTGCCTAATACCAGAGGAGGCAGAACAGGATGTGCTGAACAGTTAGTCAGAGTGTGCATCCACCAGTTTGTGTGTATTCATCTCAAGATGTACTTGTTTGTTTGCAGTTAGAATTTGCTCTAAGACTCTAATCATGTGCTTGGCCAAGATAACCAGGAGCTGGCAGGCTCCACAGAGAAAGGAAAACAACAAGCAGCTGCAGGAGGCTGATGAAGAGCCTTTGTTTTTACTCATGATTTCAGCAGGGGACCATTTGTTTCCTCCTTCTTCGAAGGGATACAGAGAAATTGGCATGATCAGTGTGTTGACATGTGTGTTGGTGATGGAGCTGTGTGCTGAGCTCCACAGCATGTTCTGGACAGAAACACAGGCACCTGACTGCTTATTTCAAAGACAATGCCCTTGCCAGCTATGCTTTCATTCCTGGTCATTCTGTGAGCCTTAGGCAGCCATAGGTCTGTTTCAAATTGAGCTATTCAGCTTCTGGAAACTATAGAAAGGCCTTGAGAGGTATCTTATATATATATATAACCATCAAAAGATGAAACTGTAAGAGTTCTGGCTTGGCCAGCTCCTAGCTCAGTGCCAAGTGCAGTGAACTCAGAGGTACTGGCTTATAATAGGAGCCATTTGGCTCTGTATTTTAAAAAACTAAAATAAAGTTAAAATTCATGGATTAAGAAGGCTGTGAGAAGGAGGAAGAGAAGCTCATATCCATGGAGAGGCGCTCGAGCAGCATTGTTCCAGCAGAGCCAGGTTGCTGCCCAGCCATGCAGAGATAGTTTCTATGGGAGAGGAGGCTGTCCTTTAATCTTGCTAAATTATCTGCTGTTCTCTGCAAGAAGCCAAATGTCAGTATTTTGCATACTTGCTTGTGCTGTGGAAGCAGAGGAAATCAGAGCCTTATCTGATGAGATTCTCCCACTCCTGAGGGCAAGCTTTGGGCTGTTCGTGTAAGCCACTCTGTGCTGTTGGAAGGAGTGTGCTCCTTGGAGGAGCTAAAGTGCTGTGTGCTCTGGGATCTGCACTCCTTGTTGCCAGTGATGCCAGCTTTAATGCAACAACCCACATATCCTGTAGTGCCTCACCACATAGAGCCTCAAGCAATCCTAAGGAGGAATTTGCAAAGACCTCTGTATGCTACCTGGGGTAAATAATGTCCCTGCAAAACACTATGGGACATACAGTGGTACCTAGGGCAAGGCAGTCCCAGCAAGTGCTTGCTCTGTTTGCTCTGGAAGTAGCAAAGGAAGGCCAAGCTTACTCCTCTGCTGTACAAATTTGTTTCTAGATATAGGTGAGCCAGCTACTGCATCCTATTCCTAATTGCTCAAATAGCTCACGTTGTCCAAACCTGTGTTACTTCATTACCTCTAATGCCAGTTCCCTGTACCAGGGTGCAGTTTCTTGTCTTCCTCTGAATCCAGCCTATCGCTGTTGAGTTGTGCTGTTCAGTAAAGCCATGCAGATTAACTCTTTTAATCTTCCCTAATGCATTGTGCCAGACATCTCAGTCTGGTTTAATTTGGGGTTTCTGCAAAACCCTTCCAGTTTGCCTCTGTTTCCGTTCCAGTTTGATGTTGCCCAGTGTTTCTGGTACTGCTCTGTCTAGGACTTGGTACAATATTCATGTGTGGTCTCACATGAGGAGCCCGGTTCTGCTGGCCTTGATACCGGATTTTGCAAGAGCAGGACCATTGGCTGGGATGAGAAATGAGCCATGTTTTCGAGGCCAAGACACAGGATGCAGTTGGCTGAGCCTAGCTAAGGGTGCTATAGAGATAAGAGATTTCAGTATGACTAGGGTGATGCTGTGTTTTGGCTCTCGCCCTGTGGATTTACAGGCACTTCACGCAGCTGAAGGCAGACAGGGCTCTTGCTATGAGGAGCTCACACCCTATGAAAACCAAATGCCAGGGCCGGGGTGAGGCACAGCAGACTCGTTGTGCCATAGGGGAGGATTTGTCACAGCAGGAGCCAGGTCTTCACGTGGCACACCTCGGTGCAGTGCCCTGTGCTGGCTCGGCCCCAGGAAAGTCCAGGGTTTAAGAGAAGGAGGAGGCAAATGACTCATGTCACTGCAGGGCTGCCGATCAGGCAGGAGGGAAATATGCAGTGTCTGAGTGGTGAATTGGCTGGGCTGCCAAGTTTGGAACACTTGGACTGCCTCAAGCTCGTCAGACTGAACAGCTCGTTATTTGGAAGCTTTGTGTCAGCTTGAGCCAACAGCAGCTCTTCTGCATGTGAAGGGCTGGATCACTGTCTGGGGAAGAGGGTATAAGTTTGTGTTGTGAGGGAGTGTGCACAGGACAAGGAGATCTGTAGGGGGAAAATAACAAGTCCTTCACTGAGCAATGAGGAAGAAGCACTAATTAGGCAAGGAAGAGGAACCTGCCAGGTTGCAATCCTGACCTAATAAACAATTATAGGATAATATAGCACAGGGTAAACGCTAAGTAGAGGATGCTTCTGGATTACTTCTTTTTTGAAACACAGCAATGGTTTAAAAATTTTCAGTACCCTAATTTTAAACTGCCCATCACTGATGCCAGCACAGCCTGTGGTAAATTGTCGCAGTTGTTAAACTACCTACGTTGTTTGAATTTGAGCCCTGCTTCTAATCTGAATAGATCACGTTCCAGCTTCCAGTCACTGGACCTTGCTGGATCTCTGGGAGATGGAAGAGCCCACCAGCAAAAAATGTGGGTTTTGTGGAGGGACTTAGAAGCCGTGTATGTAAGCAAAACAGATATAGGGAGACTAAACAGACAGCAGTGTCCATGGAGGACCTAAATAGTGGGTTCAGATGAGATGTGAAGGGAAATTTGTACTGGATGTGGAGGCAGCATTAGTGTAGTCTGCCCTGGCCAGGAAGATTCACTAGGGTAGGGGCAACTCTTGAGTTCCTTTTAGCCCAAATTTCCTGTAATTCTGAATTTCTAGAAATGAAATGATCTGAGTTCTGGAAGCGTTCCCTACATGTTCAGTGATTGGGTCCCTGCTCTCCATGAGGGCTAAAACATACGCCCTACTGTGGCACAAGGAAATGGGAAAAGCATTTTACCCAAATCCTGGGGCAGGGCAGAGAGGCAATAGGAGAAAGGAGAGAGACCAGGCACAAGATTTGCAATTGCCCAAATGGGTATGGAATGCTCAGTTCCATCACTAGTAGCGTTTGCTCTTTATGGATCTTCTGGCAGAGACTGAGGTAGCAATAGCAGATGAGACAGGACTAAACAGATCTGCCAAGCTGTACTGCTCTCCTGCTTCAATAGCTCATGCCCTTCACGGTGCTACTTCCCAGTAGGCAGTGCATAGTATGGTTTTCTCATTTTTTTTTGCCTGGTGCTGTCTCCATGGAAGTCCATATTTTAGCAGTTCATTTTCTTAAAATTATTTCTGCTAAAAGCATTACCAGCAGGTCCCTTGGCAATGGCAAGAGTTTGCAAAGGCTGAATTGTGTTGATCAGCATTGCAGACAAGCCCCATTCCTGCAAATTAAATCAGAGTCAGTGCTGCTGAGTGGAGTAACAAGAGGTAAGGCAGGTATGAGTGATAAAAGGAGGAAGCCCTGAGTTATTTGGCTTTGCTATGATCACTTTAATCAGTGGTTTTCAGGAGCAAGTTGTATTTTTCTTCAGTGCACATTACCAGTGTTGTAAATCATCATTCCTCAGGGATCAGAGAGGCTGATGTTATTTACTTGTTGGAACTAGAGTGAACAGATCGAGACTTACACATTTCCTTTACAAAATGAATCTGAATCAGAAGCCTTCTTCCACCTCTTGAGGGAAAACCTGAAATCCAGATCTGGATTGTGCTTGTATCTCACTATGATCATACTGATTCTAATCTTCCAGTCTGGGGAAGAAAACAGAAAGCTTATCTGCCTTTTAGGCTACCTGTTTTGCTTGTGCACTTCCATTTAGTCAGCCTTAACAACAGTTTCTCTTTCTGAACACATTATGACAGTCTCATTATAACATAATAATTTTGTGCAAAAACATGCATCTTTTTGCCTCATTCCAGGGCTTCTGGAGGAAAAACACTAATGCAGTCTGCAGTTTGATTATCATTGTGGTGACAGTTGTTTTCCCATTTAATTTTGACTTTGCTTTCATTCTTTGGGAACAGAGCAATGGCTGGAGCCCCTCTCCCTCTTTCAAAGATGCCGTGCTGCAGCTAGGAAATATTTAGCAAGGCACTGGGGCAACAGAACAGGCACATAAAAGGCATGTAATGAAATACAATGAATTTCTGGCAAAAAGATCAGCCAATTAATGCTTTCAGCTGTTGCAGCACAAAAAACAGACATATTCCCTCCCCCAAAGGTAGATCAAGTGGTGTTATGAATTCCTAAAGCCTCTTTAGAGAATTTAAATGCATCCTCCAGCTCTAAGCTGTGGACTCACGTAGCATTCCAGCAACAATATTTTCCCAAGGATGAACCGTTCCTGAACAGAATGGCCACTGAAGTGCATTTCATATGTGAGGGATTTTAAGTTAGCAAGAGCTTATGGTTCTATAAGTAAGGTATGTATCATCTGTTGGAGAGCTAAGCATTTCCCCAAGAAGTCAGTAAAAAATCCTGTGAAGATGTTTTCAAATTTTGAGTACAAACCTAGTGTTTTTTCACTTGTCTGTTATCTAATTACAGACACAGGGTGAAGAAGGAATAAGAACTCTAAGGAAGAAGGTTTTATTTTTTTCATTATTTTTCTCAAAGGAGAAATACTGCCATATTTTGTTTCATCAGTTTAAAAGACCACAGTTCTTTTCACTGAAATGGTCTTTTGAGCAAAAACAAACTTGTTTCAGCAAGCTCCATGCACATCCTCAGTATTTTGACCAAAAAAAAAAAAAAAAAAAAAAAAAGAGGTGTGGCTTTCAAAAGAAATGAGTGATCTTGGATGCCTTTACCTCGTGGTACTCAACTAGAGTTCTGTCAAGTGGATTGTTTTTATTGTCCCCCAAAGGCCTCCTTCAAATTAAATTAGAGTGTCTGAAGATTTTCAGATGAACTGGAGATATTTCCTTAGAAAATACAAGAATATTTGGCTGTCATTCATGAGAGGAAAGGAAACAACTAAATTTTCCATTGCCTCATGAAATTACACTGGGCTGATGCTGCAAGGGCCACTGGACTTGGACGATTTCAATGTACACCTGAGACTGTGACATGAACTTCCCCCGGTCAAATTCATCCCTCGTACGGCTTCCCTGAATGCATTGACTTCAGTGGATTTACACCAGGGGAGAAAAACTTTTCCTATTTAAATCATCAGGAGGAAACTTCAGTTAATTGCAGCCACACCGAGGATTTGTAAGTGCACAGGTGTTACCTACCCTTGATACATCCCTCAGGCATTGTACCAGGGGTGCATTTGCAGAGCTATTGGACTTCACTGCTTCAGAGAAAGGGTCTGATAATCTGCCCTGGCTCTCTGCATCTCCAGGTCAAGGCAGAGCCTTCCAACCAAACCTTCTGCTGGAGCGCCATGGCCACCCCAGCTCTGAAATGCAGCAAAGCAACGATTCTATTTATCAGCCTATTAGAACATCAAGGCCTGGTGAACTGTGAGCTGAGCCCTGCTTTTGCAGAGCCCAGGGCCTGGAATCAGAAAAGCTGAGCAGGGCTGAAATCGTGGCCACATTGGCAACCAGAGCCTTCCCTGCTGCAGCTCTGTGCTGATGGCAAATGGCTCCTGTGAATGAGATTGTCCAGCAGAGACAGCGTAGCTTCCTGCTGGCAGCACGTTGCTGAGATAGTATGGGGGGATTGAACTAAATCTGATGGGGCCTTCTGGGAAGGATGCTGAAGAGGTCAGGGAGCTGCAGGATGTCTCTTTTTCAGGAGCAAATGCCTTTTATACAATCATTTTAGGCCCCATCTTGGTTTCAGTGCCCACCCCACAACAGTGAGGCTGATTATTTGTGCTAATGTCCTCGTCTCTGGTGAACGATATTGCTGCTATATTTAATATGAGAGAGGGTTATTACAGTACTATCTAGAATGAGCCATAACCGTTATATGTTGCTCTGTGTCTCAAAGCTAGTTTTAATTAAAACTGCCAATAACTTTTGAGGTGTTTGACTTCTGGAGTTGAAACAAAGGAACAAGACGCTCAGGTAGTTTCATTTGGTTGTACAGTGAATTATTAGAAGGGTGGAACCAGGTTCACTGGCAGCTGAGCCCTGCAGTTTCCGTGCTGATCGAGCCAGCATCAGAGCCACCATCAGAGCCTGGCGAAACTGGCCTTCCCAACACATGTGCTTATTTGGGAACAGGTTGTCATTTCCACAGTCCCATGGAAGGAGATGCTATTGTCCCTCACTCCCCTCAACTTGATTTTATTATAAGCCAAAATAGTGGGACCTCATCTTGCCTGGGATAACATTGGATCAAATGCCCTGCTAGTCAGAAGTAATGAATTGGGTTCTCAGCAATTGTTTGGTCTGAAGTAAATGCAGAGAGTTTCCCTGCTCCCTCCCAAGATTGTGCAAGTCTGGACATCACATCTGCTGCTTTACTAACACGTGTGATAGAATATGAGGTCACGTCTCCTTTACCTGCAGCAAGTAGAAAAGCACCTCACAAGTGTGCTATTAAAAGACTGAGATGAACATGCAATTAGAGATCAGAGAAGCCTTCTGCAGGAAAGTGCTAATTACTCCAATCAGAGACTTCTGTGCCTCTCTTTACCTGTGCACATCAGAGCTCAAGCTTTTGGTAGTCACAGTAAACTTGGAAAATCCATTTATATCCACACCTGATGGCTGATATAAGTGACATAATCGATCTTCTTTACATAGACCTTTGCCCATGACCTACACACCGTCAATATGCAAACACAGCAGAGGTGAGCTCAGGGCTGTAGCTGACACTTAATTCAGGCAATTTACAGTTGGATACACTCTTTGGTTTTAAAGACTTCCCCCCTTTACTATGTCCCTCCTCCACTCTCTCACCTTGTGAGACTGTGGGTGTGCTTGATACCTTACAGGGCACATTTCTAAGAAGGAAAAGGGACAAGGGTCTGGGATTTCATGCACGTTAATCAGTTTCCTTAGGAGGGGACCACTACAACCCTAGAATCAAAAGGGAATGATGTAGAATTAAATAACCTTTTCTTCCCACTTCCTTTGCCTGTGCTCTGTCTCCTGAATATCACCTTGTATGTGGCAAGTTTTCTCCTCTGTTATAAGTCAATGGGCAATTTTCCCACCTCAAATATTGGTGGGTTTCCACTATTCACTAACGCTTTCCATGTGCCAGTATGCTTAGTACTGTAATCACTCCCTCCAGGAGAAAAATCATCCCAGATTTACCCTTATAGGAGATTTACGCTCAGATTTACAGCCCGTCCCTTTCCTCGGAACATAGAGACAATCCTACACCATTACATGGTTTGAATAGTCTGGAATCCTACCAAGTCATCCATCCCATTGCTGCAATGATATGATTAGAGGCCTTTGTAAGAAATCGTATGAACCTTGGCTTTATTTTGATATCTAATCAGTGCACATTGAATCAGAATTATCACTGTAATATGAGGAAAAAGACAGCATATTTGTTTGGGAAAATACAGGCAGGCAACGATGGTAGGTGTAAGTGATATTCGTTCTTAGCTGTGCCAAGAAACCATTTTTTCTCAGCCTGAAACTTCAGTCTTGATTTCCTCAATAGCCAGTTCTTTCATTTTGTTCTCCTTGTTCAGCCTTAAAAGTTATTTACAAGGTACTTCCAAAAGCGTGTGATTTAGGTTGCTCTAATGCTTGGTTTGTTTTTGTCTCATCAAATTGCCTGCTGACCTGCAAGCAGTGGCCAAATCAGACTGAAATTAAAACGGTGGTGGAATATGCCCTAGTCTCTCCTCAATCAATACCAGCCTAAATTACTGCAAACTTGGAGCCATGGTGCATGTAATACATCATTTTGTAACCCCATAAATTGCTTTTAGCCAGTCTCTTCTGATTTCTCTTTAATGGTCTTCAGCTAAGATCAAGTGTAGCATCGGTTTTGCATCAGCTGTGTACCCTACCTGAGGACCATCTCGCATTGGCACTGGGATGAGCTCAGCTAAATTGTTATAACCCCTTGATGTTGGTCATTTGGAAGTTGCTCTGAGATGCCTCACCTCTGCAAATCGCATTCAGAGCAGCAATACCTGCCTGCCACAGGCTGTGATGTCCCGCCCAGGGCTGGGTTCTTACTTAATCTCATCCTTGTTTTAAGAAAGTAAGGAAGAGAGATGAGAGATGATATTGAAATTTGTTACTTAACCCCTGTATTACATAGCCCCAAAGCACTAGCCTGTGCCATGGTTTCTTTTCACTAAATGGGGCAATTTCAATTCCCAGCAGGGTCCTCCCCAATCTGTGGTCCTGCAGACCTCTTGCCATGGCTTCAGAAACCACAGCTGGGGTGGTGGTACCCTGAGCAGTGTGTCTCCTGCTCCTGGATCATCCCTTTGCACGCACAGAGCCATGTGTGACTGGAAGAGCAGGTGTCAGGCCTCCCCTCCTCCTGAGACTGCCCTGTGGCTTGTGCTGAGATGGAAGATCCTCACCATCTGCTAAAGGTGCTGGCTTGGCCATGCCACTCCCTGCCCAGCAGGACTGTGCTTGTGTCACAAATCCCACTGCAAGAGAGGCCTTGACCTGTCTGTAGAGCAGCTGCCTCTGCAGCTGAGCTGGGAATATGATGGGCTCTGAGTGAGCAGCTCGATCCCTTCCACTGGTCCTTCCTCAAGGCTGTGTCCACAGAGTTATTTTCAAATAGCTTTTAAGAGAGACAACTTAAGCCCAACCCAACCAGAGGCAGGACCAACACTGCGTCTCTTCAAACTGGAGTCTTGCTTTTTGATGCCTTTTGCCTCCTCAACCTCTTTTCCATGGTTGTTTGCATAATGATCCTGGTTTCAAGAGACACCACCTCATTTCCCACGAGCTGTGCTGCAGAGATATCTGCTCTGGGAGCAGCCCCTTCACTCACCCACCCACCCTCCCTGTGACACCCACATGCTCCCACTTGCTCCTGGGGTGACCAGCTGGGGGCTGCCAGGCTCCTTGTTTCAGCAAATACAGTGTAAGGAAATTGGAAAGATTTTATAGACCTCCGCCAAAAAAACGTTATATAAGAAACTAATGAGAACTTTAGGAAGAAAAGGTTTAACTTTTGGCAAAGAAAAGATGTGTCTGTATGTGTTTGCTGAACCACCAGCTATGCTTGGCACTGAGACCAGCTTCTCTTCTCTTGGCTTTTCTGTTCCACTTTTCCCTGGCAATTGTCTTAAAGAGCTATTAGGAAATCTTGGAAGAGCTATGGAAGTAGGTGTGACTAAAGTACAACCTTGGTCTGTGTTGGTGCAATGTGCAAGTAAAGTGATTCCCTGGGCTGGGAGAGATTTTATGAACTGAATTACTCATAAGATGCTTAAAATTTGTTGACTTGATCTGTGCTACTTTTAACACCCTGAAATGTGAATGTAGGCTGAAAAGAGCTCAAAACACTTTCAGATGTTCAGAGATGGTCAGAGATCAGATTTCCCTATCAGAAGTACAAAACACCCCCTCCTTCCACCAAAACACAGCCTTTTAAAAAACATCTTAATAGGAAAAACATGCCTGCTATTGGAGGGCAGAAATGCAAATGTCCTATTTCAAGTTGTTTTTTTAAAATGAAATGAAAATTTTCATTTTGGTTTGTTTTCAGTTTTCCCAAGGAGAACGCGAGCATTTTCCCGCTGGAACTGCTGCCTTCCTTTCAAATGATTTTTAGTTTGGAAGGAAACTAATTTTTCTCTTGGGACAGTAGTTATAGGGTCAGTCTCAAAGAAAACAAAACACTTCTGAGACTCTGGGATAAAATGCCTTGTTTTCCCATGTTCCAGTGCCCCCTTTACTGCATAAGCCACTTGTATCCTGTCACATAAAGAAAGACAGAAAGGGCAGCATATGTGTTGGGGGGCAAGACACATGCAAGCAGTGGCAGAGCAACCCACAAGTAATTGGCCTTTATTTTTCTAAGACCATGAAACCAGATGCAATCCAAAGCAAGTCAGGGCAGGATTTCCCAGCTCTGGCTGCTGAGTGAAAGAGCAGTGTAAACCCGTAGAGACTATTTTGAGGTTTGCTGTACTTCCACTGCCTTTCATCAGGAGACGAGGGAGGTTTCAAGGTGACACAGAGAGGCCATTCCTAGGGCCTTTTCCTCTTGATGGGCTGCCTTCAAATGGGTTAACAGCTGTCCAGAAGTCACTGCACTTTTCAAGAAATGCAGTCCTGTGTGCAGGGATGTTTCTGGTGGCTTTGGAGAGGGTGCCACTTGTCATTGTTACTCACTGCAAGGAGTGTAAAAGCTCCCCAGATCTTCTGTAACTGAATAAAATGCACATCATCTGCAAAATTAATTCCTTTTCCTTTCTTTCTGAACATTAGAAGCAGCGTGCTATGGGTGGCTAAGCCCCAATGCCTTTTTATATATCTTTATTTGAGACTGCAGTATTTAAAACTTTCCGTTAATAAGAGTAAAAAGGCCTCTTAATTAATAGAGCTTGTAACAGCCACATTGGCATGCAGAGCAAAATTTGACAAGAGAAATTACTTCTGCAGAAACATAATAATGAACTTGTGTGCAGATCACAGTACTGATAGGCATAATGTACTGCATCTGGTTTCAATTTGCAGGTTTGACCTTTCACCGAAAATGAATTTTAATAGGCAATTGACTTAAATAATTGGTATGTGTTCAAATCAATACTGGAACGTGATGGTTAAGTGGTTAAAATAATTGAGGTGTATGAAATGGGGTTTTTAAAGATTTTCGGATTCTGATCAGAAGGACGATGTTTGTGGAGGTTGGAGCTCAGGTCTATGGCTGCGTTACTGCTGAAGCACCACGTGTGGCCATCGCTTCGGCAAAGCTGCTTTTGTACCTCCTGGAGCCCTCCCAGCAGGGTGAGCGTCTCTCTCAGCCCCAGAGTGCTCCCTCCTTCTGCTCTCATGCAGAGTTATGGAGCTGAGTAGGATGCTGTGCTCTCTGGGTTGCTGTGAGAGGGAGAATCCAGGTGCACATCCTCGCTGGGTGCACATCCCACTCATCTGCCCTGGGCTGGTCACACACAGAGATTTCCAGGCTCCAGTCCTGCAAGTAGCTCCTGTGTGGTCTCAGTGAGCTCATGTTCTACATGTGCAGAGCAAAACCATGCTCTGCAGAGAATCGTTTCTACAATGGCCCACAAGAAGGTTCCCTTTGACTGTAAAGCACTGCTGTTACTCTGAATTTAATTTGCAATGCCTGGGTAAGAGTAGGGGATGCCTCAGCACACACAGCAGTGAGTGCTGACAGGGAGGTAGTGCTGAGGACTGCTGAGGACCTGTTCTCACTTATGAAGTTAATGCAAACTAGTTTAACTCTGCACATTAAAAACAGGGGATGAAAAGCGAAGGGCGAGACAGCTCACCGTGGTTGGAGATGCCACTCTGACAGGTTGTGGCTGCTAACTAGCCCTGCTGGCCACCACACCAGGTGACAACGCTGAGATCTGCTCTTCCTCTTCCTGTGAGGGCTTTCTGCACAGGACAATTGTGCCACTGATTTATGAGGCACACCAGAGTCCAGGTTGTTTTTCCATGACTGAAGTGCACAGAGAGACCCAAATGCTTTTATTACACCTGCACACACATATTATTTCTTTTAGTGAGAGATGTGTGCTTTGCTGCTGAATCGACCCCCAACATTTTTACACTTCTACTGTATAGAAAAGTTTTTCTTTACCCATAAAGAATGAAAACAAACCCAAAACACCCAAAGTATTTCCATTTGGACACTGTACCAGCCCTTTCCTTTAGTCTGGCCTCTCTTCCCCATGAAGGAACACAAATGATGTCATGAAACACACATTTCCTCCCAGGACAATCCAGTAGAGTGGGGAAAGTGCTTTCAGGTGGAGAAGATGAGCTTTTTGATGCATTGAATCCAGGCCACCTGACAAATCATAAAGAGCTGTGAGTTTATATAAGGCTCTTCCCCACCTCAAAGGGGTGGTGGTTGATGTGCTCAGGTTGAAGAGCCTTTACAGAGAAGAAAGGTTGTGGGAAAAGGAGCTGCTTGGGAGCTTGGATGGTAAGTTGGGATGGTGTTTGCTCTGTTTTTATTTGTGTTTGAAAAAGCTGCTTTCCTGTGAGGCTCAATGTCTTCTAAGGGGTGCTGAGCAGCAGGAGAGGGCTTACTTAGACAAAGCAAGTGAGAAAGCAAACCTCCTTAAATATGGTGAGGTCCTCTGGTCTTTCAGGGAACAAGTTTGGAGAGATGGGCTGTACCAGTGCAAGCTCTTGCAGTTCAAGCAGGTTTAACTAGAGCTGCTCCACCTGATGCCAGGGGAGTCAAATGTTGACCTGAGTTTGAAATGAGGAGAGATTTTTCAGGTATCAAATGCAGTGCTGACCCTGTTGGTGGTGACAACATGTTCTGTGTCCTGGCACAATTTCCCTTCTGATATGGATTTTTATCAGGAAGAAGAGGCTGAGCTGCAGAGCTGATTAATGTACTCAACTGAGGTCTGGGGGATGGAAGGGGAAGGGCTGTGGACTCTGGCTTTTGCATTTATAACAAATATTGTCTTTTTGTGTTTTACCTGACTGCTTCTCTTTGGCTGCAGAGAGATAACTCTGCATGTTTCAGCTTATCAGGAAAGCTTGTAGAAAAGAATAAACCCCAAAATCTAAGGACTTTTGCTGTTGGCTGAGGCTGTGTGATAAAGGCACTGGGTACCCTTGGGGCAGGTCAGATGAGCTGCCTTGCAATGCTTTGTGTCAGGCTGGCAGTGCCTGGTGGGGATGGCCCAAGGAGAACCAATATGTTGCTGGGGACCAGAGGCTTTGTGGTGTGTGATGCTGGTCTGTATGAGGGCAGCACAGAGAAACCCCACACCTCCAGGGAAGAGCCAAGCATGCCCTGATGGGTGTTCCATGCCAGGAGGCATCTTGCTCCCAGCAGACCAGCCTCAATTAAGTAGAGTTTTGCTGCATCTTCTGAAGCTAAATTTAAGAGTTTATTTGCAAAGACTTGCCTCTTTTTTTAGCCCTCAGTTCCTCAGTTTGCTTTTGCTGTGCAGCTGCATGTGCAGCTGTACTTGGGGGTTGGAGGGAGCAGCACAGGGCTGAGGGCAGGGGAAGGATCAGCAGGGGTGTGCATGTGGCTATGACCAGTTCATGGGAGGGCTCTGAGCTCTTCTTGGGTTTAAAATGAGAGAGAAGGGTTAGAAATTTGGTCTTTGAGGTTTGTCTAATGCTGGTTAGCTGCTGCGGCTCTGACATGGCCCCAAGGATCTTCTGCTGTCCCTATAGCTGGCACCAGTATCCAAACTGGGCAAGGCTCAGTTCCATCTGGGAAACCAGTATTTTAAGTACAAGCTGACTCAGTGATGGAGTAAATTCCAAACACAGTGTCCAACTTGGCTGGACATGCAGCAGGCTGGGGCTGGGCACCATCTGACTCCAAATGAGAGTTCTCTCCTCTTTCATTTGCTCTTGGTCTCGTAGTTGGGCTCTCATAAGTAGACTGAACAGTGACAGCAACATAATTGTCTGTATTTTAGCAAATACTTCATGGTTATAAGATGCTTCTGTTTATTGTCATGGGTGGGCAGGAGCTGAAGGACTGCGAGGAGAGAGATGTCTTTTGCACAAGCTTTTTTTAAAAAAAAAAAAATTGGAAATTCTGCAAAATAGAAAACCTTCTTAGCTATATTTGCTCTCAAAATGGAACAGCTGCCAGCTCAAATATTTTAGTGGTGCTCCTGTAAAGAAGGTTTACAGGTATGATTTATATAGCAATCTATCATTGTGCCAAATGGCTGCTTCACTCTGTGACTGTAGTTTGATCCCTATGCAGAATAACTTTTTTAATATATAGGAGACATAATCATAGCTTGTTTTCCCAGGATATCCCTTCTCTGGAAAAGAAAGAAACGAAATCCTTCCATCAAATCATGTTTCCACCTAATTAATGCATCCTGCAGACCCTTTGGTGGAGTTGCTGTTCCCAGATGTGACCAAGATGAACAGCCAGTGGATGGCAGATGGGTCTGACACAGACAGAAAGGCGCAGAGGAAGAAATTTACCCTTTTCTCTTTGAGTAACTGGACATCCTCAGCAGTGCATCTGTCATAATGCTGCTGAGATAATCTATCTTCTACAGCCTGAAATCTGATAGGATTTGAGACTGACAGTGTGGAAAATAGAAACTGTCTTGGCATTGAGCAGGCTGGCAGGCAAACCTCTTCCTGGGGGTGGGATTGACAGCGTGGTAAAACCAATTACCCTGGACCCCAGCCTTGGCTCGCTGGGGCTGTGCCTGTGCAGACAACACTCCTGATTGTGATAGCTCTGCTTGGGCTCAGGTGAGCAGTTGCCATATGTTGAGGTTTGCAGCTTTCAGAGGTTTTGTGGTACTGAACTGCTCTATGGAAATGACTCTTAAAAACTGCTTTTTTGCAGCTATGCATCATGTAGTCCAACTGTTCTCCAGTGCTAAAGCAATGCCTGGAGGAACAGTGCCTTCTGGAAACATCACTTCACTCCTATATCTTCTGGAATGTTCGTTGCTGCCTTGACAAAACTCAGTTTTTATTTAAAATGATTAATGTCTATGAATTTAATCAAGGCGTATTCACACAGAGGTGGCTTTGTCATAATAGCTCGATTTTAAACAGCTTGTGTCCTGATGCGTGAGGTGCGTTATATTATTTGACAGCAGTGACATTTATATTTGTAATTACTAAATGGTGACAACCCATTGGAAAGCCTGCCCCACTTGAGGGAAGGAAATGGATGGGAATTCGTGGCACTGAAAAGCACAAAGTGTCACAATACATCAGCGCATCCCGAGATTAAAAAAGCTGGGGGTGACATTCTCCTACCAAAAAAGCACATGCATGTTCCCAAATAAATTGCTGAGTTTTAATTATTTCTTTTGTATTCATGAAATATCCTCCTTCTGCTTATTTTCTGGCACAGTTACCTCTCCATTTCATAGCACAGGAGCATCTCAAAAGCAGAAGATGTTGTGCCTGCAAGTCATGGGCCTCTTGGGGTTTGATTACAGAATGTTAAAATATTAGGCAAGTCAAGCTGGAATAAGGGACCCAAATCTGATATAAATCTTGATAAATTGGTCCGGGGAAAATATGTTTGGAGGTGCTGTTTTTAAAGTGCTTAGATGTAGGATAAAGTTATCAGCTGGTAGAAGCTATTTTCAAAGTGGCTTTAGACTATTAACACTTGGCAGATATGATCCCTCCCCCTGCAGGAGGAAATCTGGTATTTTATCAAAGCACTTGAGGGTGGGTTAGTAGTGAAAGGAGATATCCTCAGGCCTCCTGGTAATTAACAGTACTTATCTCCTAGTTAACAGGAACTGTTGGATGAGATTGGTACCTGGATTGTGCAGGTGTAGTAAGAACATGGAGAGCTAAATGAAATTAATAACTCAGATGGTTATGTCACCTGCTGGGGTGCAGATTGAGATGTGTCAATCTCATTTTCGCATCTGCTTGGTCTATTAGAGCATTTCCAGTCTAGTCTGGGTCTCTGTCCTGGCTGCATAGCAATGCTTAGGGGGGAAATGGGCTTTTGTTGGACCCACATAACGTGCAGAAACTTCCTGCAGAAGTCTTCCTGTGGCAGATCTAATACTTCTTCCACTCCAGCTAACCCTCCAACACCTCCTAGCTGGGGGTTGAGCATCGGGCTTTGGTGCAAGCAGCATGTACAGGACCTGGGGACAGATACACCCAGCACCATGTGGGAGAGGCTTTTCCATATTAGCTGGATTATTAGGGCAAGACACCAAGTTCTGGAGCTACTCCAAGTCTTTGACTAGGTGGCCTTCAGAGCAGGTGGGAGTGAGCTGTGAGAAACCAGGGCATGGGCAGCCCCGACTGGAGCAAGATTGCTTATCAGAATACGGATGGAAAATTTCTGCGATGAAGTGGACCAGCACACAGATAACACAGAACACTGGTCAGGGGGAATAGCAAGAACCCCAAAGCAGGGGCCTCAGGAACAGTAAGAACAGTTAGAAGTATCCCATGCTGGAGGAAGGGGTTTGCTCCCAGGGTCATCCAGCTCAAGCTGTTGGGGAGCAGCCTGTCTAGGGGCTTTGCAGGAGCTCTTGCATGTTAACTAACAGCTGAGAAGGATGGTGCCCTGATGGGTGTACACCCCCATCTTCATGGTGTCTAAAGTTTTAGCAGTCTTAATGGTGTGGGGTTTTTTGGTTTTTTTTTTGTTTTTTCTTGCAGAGCTCCAGTTGTTGAAGAGGAGAGGTCTTGCTGTAAATAACAACCTTGTGACTTCCTCAAGTTCATGTTGCACCTGGAATTTTGCTGGTAGTCATAATAATACTTTTTCTTTCCTTGTGTATTGGATTTATCCTTTGCAGGTGCTAATTTATACTGATTGCAGCTCATCAGTCTTGCATCTTGTCTGCCACGGGTTTCTTATGCTTTCTGATTTTCTGAAGGAAATGTGTATTGACAGCTCTCAATGAACCCCACAGTACAAGGAGGTGCAAGTGATGCCAAATCCTTCCAGAACACCCAGTTCCAGATAGTCCCTGACAATGTCTAATGGTTTTTTACTCAAGTAAATGTTTCATTATATTAATCCAAGAATGGCAAAAGTAGCACAAGACTTATGATAGTTCTTTTTGCCAAAATAAAAACACTATCAAAAACAAATGACCTATCTATCATCTTACCATGGGCAGTAGCAAAAACTGTCCTTTAGATAAGACTGAAGTCTTCTTCCTCAAGTGGTTTTCTAGTTTTTTAATCAAACTTTCCTTTCAGGAATGATCTATAAACTTTATCAGTACTTATGTAAAAAGATGTTCATATTTCAAAATGAAGAAATGAAATATTTAGGTAAGATTAATCCTGAAAACATCCTGATTGTGCTTTAACTGCACAATCATTCATCTTACGACATGGACATATTTGTTTGGCTATAAACTTTTCCTTTGAAAAAAAATCTAGCTTCATTGCAGCTTAAAGTATTAAAGTGGGGAGAAAGAGAACAAGTTTTGAAAAGGAACAACATGGGAATAGAAGCTGATGGCATTTAAAGTGAAGGTAAAATGCCATATGTCTGGCACAGGAGCAAGAATAATTAAAACTGCCATGTTTTGAAGGTGGTCCCTGACCATATGTACCTACTTAGTGCAGCTCTACACGTTGCTGTCTGAGATGTCCCTGCAGAGGCAGCGGGACAGCACAGTCATGTTGCCTTTCTCAGTCTGGGAGAGATGCTCTGGTGGTCCTTTTCATCCTGGGGTAGGTTAAAACTTTTAAGAACTACCTGAAGAGCATCTTTGCAGTAAAGAAATACTGATGTCTCTAGGGTACCCTTTGGTACCTGATGAGTCCCTCCACCCCGTGTGTGCTAAAGCCCTGTGCTCCTATGCCATTTTGGGATGAGGCCACTGGGGAGCTCACACAGCCCCATCACCACCTCCAGCGGGTTGCACATGCCCAGCTCTGGGGACTCAATTTCATCTAACAGTGTCCTGAGGCTGGGAGATATTTTCCTTACTTGTCTATAGTATTTCCAGACATAAAGCCTGATTGCAGTTGTGGCAACCTTGAACTTTTGCGGTGTCTCATCTTCCAGCTAAAATGATTCAGTCTGGCAGGAGTCTGGTGAGGCACTGAGCTGCTTACAAATGCATAGCTTGTACCAATAAGGGAAGTTAATAATTCCTTAAAAACATGCAACAGTTTAGTCAGCTGTTCATTTTCTTGTTGGCTTTTTAAAGTCACAATTTTCTTAAAAGGCACTGTGGAAGTTATACTCTGCCCATTTTGGGGTGACTGGTGCACAGACTGAGCCTGAGTGGGGTGAACGACTGGCAGGGTTCAGTACTCCTTCAAGTGCAGGGTCCTGGGAATCCTGCTGGGAAACAGATATGGAGTAGGAAGGTTTCACTGAGCAACTTTGAGTGTGAAATCAAAATCTACATAGATCTCAGGCAGGTGGAGCCACATGGATCTTTCAGAACATTTTGAGTTCCTATCTTGAGACAATCAACTCAAAACAGGGCTTCAAAGGAGTACAAGGGCACGGGGCTAATGGGGAACAGGTGGCACATTGAGCTCGGGTAACTGTGCAATAAATCTCGAGTCCAGAAGATGCACAAAATACGTCACATATCTCTACAGGTCTGGGGACTAAAGTACATCAGGTCTTGTAGGTTATTCAAGTTCCAGCATTAGCTCTTCTGTCTCCTAGGGTCAGATGTGGCTGCTGCTTGGTACACAGCCCTGCCCTTTTACGATGGATTTGGGACTGGTCTGCGGAAGCTGGCTAAATCCTGAGGTTGCCTTAAATACCTTGCAGAGTGAGGGGGTGGATCATGGCATTGGAAAAAGGAAAACAGTTCTCCTGTCCTCTTGATGAGCAGCAACTGCAGAAGCTCTGAATTATCCCTGTGTGGTGGGGACACTGTGCTGGATGCCAAGCCCAGCTGAGACTTCCCCATCCTTGCTTTGTATAAGTTTATGCTCACTTTTGAGAGCAAAGCAGTTGTACAGAACATGAGAGCAAATAGGCTCTCAGGTGTTGTGCTTATCTCTGATTTATCCTTAGGAAAGAGCATCCTGATGTCATTCCCACAGGGGAAGTAGCTGAAGCCAGTTGCTGTATTTACAACTTGTGGTGCTCTGCAGCTTGACCTCTGCTCTGTGGCAAAACCCTTTTGTGATGCAGGATGGAGCTGGAATGGAGATAAATTAAAGGCCTGAGGGTTTTATTAGACTAAGTATGAATGATAAAATTGCACTGGCATTTCTGCAGTTGTATAATTTAACAGAGATTCAATTAGTTTTATCCTGGCCCTAAATTTTTAATTTTTAATTTTTTGGTATGTTAAAACTTGCTTCCTCCCTCCCTCTTCTGAAAAAATTGCAATTGCTTCATGGAAATATTCAGTGATGGGGAGACTGAAAAATAGGAACAGCTTTGCAGATGCTACTGGGGGTGTTTTTATCCACACAAATTGTTGTGTGGGGTCAGGGAAAAAGGGAAGTATCTGAAAGTTTAACTGAGTTTCTTGTCTCAAGGAAGGATCCCAGTCCTGTTCAGGGAACTTGCGAGCAGGGGGGATCCTTTTAATAAGGGGTGCCTATTTATCCCTCTTCTCCTACGGGAAAGCTTTTCCAGACTTGCCCTTATGTAACACTTAAACATTTAAGTAGCCAATGAGTTTGTGCTGCAAATTAAATGCAAAAATTTTTTTTGCCCAAACTGCTTTTTGTCTTGCACACTGTTGGTGGAGGCAGGGGTCACTGGAACTCTCAGGGCTCTCAGTGTAAAAATAGGCAGGGTCTGATGCTGGTAATCTCCCTGATCTATTCAAAGACTGCAATTGTACCACTAGACTTTCATTTGCAAACTGAAGTGAGTTATTTTTAAACTCTTTTTGTGAGATTAACTAAACATCTGTGGTTCTCTGTACCTGTTACAGTCTGAATGAGATCTTTCCTGAATTGGGATGCCTGGGCCTGAGCAATGACAGTAATCCCCAGCTTCTCCTGAGCAGACCTTCTGTAATAATTGCAGAAACTCATTAGCCGCTCCTGTGGCCCAGTCACATCACCAGCTTGTTCTATCAACAAATACACAAAGGTTGTCTTCCCAGGGGCATGCATTACACTGAAATAGAAACTGTTTTTTCCTGTGGGTTATATTTTTTCCTATTCCTCTTCAATAATTTAGCTGAAATGAATACCTGGTTGTTTTGGGATCTCAGGCACACATCAGTAACTGTGTCTGAGAAGCATCTCAGGATGAAGGAGGATATCAGGCCAAATTTGTCAATATTGCCCAGCAGTTCTGACTCCTTTACAGCAAGTCAAAGCAGCTGTGTTAAGGTTTGTGTCTGGCTGCTCTGTGTGTTAAGAGATGGAAGGACTACACTGTGGATGCTGGGAAGATGCCTCCATGGTGATGGTTTTTCTCTACTTGGGGG
>JAWWLV010000018.1:8364639-8377238 GCA_035041135.1 Platyrinchus mystaceus
GTGTTAAGAGATGGAAGGACTACACTGTGGATGCTGGGAAGATGCCTCCATGGTGATGGTTTTTCTCTACTTGGGGGGGTATTTCTACAGACCATGCAGGTGGCTGGAGGGAAGGCTGGTGTGGGTTTCCCATCCTTTCCTTTACCTGATTTAGAAAATGGTTGGTTACCTGATGTGGGAATTGAAATGCCTGAAGGTGACAGGATGAGAGGAAATGGCTTCAAGTTGCACAAGGGGAGGTTTAGAATAGACATTACAAAAGATTTCTTCAATGAAAGGGAGGTCAGGCATTAGAACAGGCAGCTCAGGAAAGTAGTGGAATCACCACTCCTGGAAGAGTTCAAAAGGCATGTGGATGAGGCACTTGGGGATGTGGTTTATTGGTGAATATGGTGGTGCTCTGTTAATGATTGGACTCAATCTTAGAGGTCTTTTCTAACCTTAGTGATTCTATATTTTAATGTAGATCTGTGTTTTACCTCTGTTAAACACCCTTGACTGCTTGGAGACTGTGCTGTTGTCTTTTTGAGAAGAAAAATCAAGAGAAGGCACTGTTGTGACCTCAGAGTGTTGCGTGGTGCTGCTTGGGTTTGCACGGTCCAGTCTGCCCCTTTGCACTTCATTGTCCCAGTTTTAAGCTATTTAAATAATAATTATGGCTATTCTCCTGCAAAGTCAAGTGCAAAGCAAGAATGTTGTACAGGCAACAGTAGTATTGAGTGATACTTCATAGGTCAGGTGGACTCAAGTACCCAAAATTGGCCACTTGTGGCAAGGTTCAGTTGATTAATTTTTCTCTTTTCTTTTTTTCTTGCACTGGATGAAGCAACACACAAGGTATTGTCTCTAATCATCAGGTCAATTCCTGTGAAAGAAAGTCTGATCAAACCCTTAATTCATCTTCAATTGATTAGGTAGCACTGACATGTTGAGAAAACACAAAGACCACTTCAACCTTAATAAATTCCAGAGGAAAAAAAAAGAACAGTTCTTAATTTTCCAGTTGGCTACATAGAATTTGTTAAAGTCATATTCTGTGAAAACTGGCTCACCCTAGAGAGCTTCAGGTCTATCATGTTGTGACTTAACAAAGGGCCTCAGTAAAGCAGTAGATGAGTATCAAAGACATGAATAGCTGAGTGTGGTAGGTGGTTTAAAAATTACATATTAAAGGAATTGTTATGCCCTTGTGAGTGATGCAGCTCCTTTAGAGCTTTTGGTGCTCCCCAGAAAGGAGGCCTTGGTATCAGCACCAGGAAATACTAACTGATTCAGGCAGGAGGGGTGTGTTTTGAATCAGAAAATTACTTTAACTCACGTTTCTTTGGGTTCTGAAGAGAAATTCAGTCCTTTAGTTTTTCCTGTTGGCATATAGCCACCCAAAAATGCAACGGAGGTTGTGAAAAGGGCCTGGTCCTTGTCAAGGATGTGAGGACTCACTTATGTTTGAGTCTGTTCACGACTTCCAAGGAGTCAATCTGTCTGAGATGGAGCTGCTCGGGACACAGTACAAGGCACAGATAATCTTGTGGACACTCATTTACAAATAAAAACCATTTCCACTGACTTCAGGGAGCGGTCTCATTCCTTAATGGAACAATTACTTTACCAGCAATAGGAATGTGTGTTTCCTCACTGTTTTCTTTTGTGGCTGTCTTGCTATAAATCTGCTTTACATCGACTAAGCTGATACCCACTTAGAGGGGACTATTGCACAGCGAGGGTGTGTGGAAGGAGAGGGGGGAGCCTCATGTGAGGGGAGGATGCATCCACCTTCCAGCAATGCTCTTGATTCCAATGCTATGCAGAGCTGTGGTATTTGTAGAGCAATCCTTTCAATATTTGTTAAAGCTATCTACAGTATTGGGTAGGGCTTCCTGTTCTGTTGGAATAGAGTTACTGAATGTATGCACAGAGATGTTTCCAATAGGATTATTTTATAAAGCAGAAAATAAACCAAAGCACTATCCAGCTTGAAAAATATACTGGATTTTTTTTTCTTGAATTCCTACTGAATATAAAAACTAAAGCTCTTCTTAAAGAAAGAGAAGGTTTTTCTTCCCTTGCAAGGCCAAGTCTGATCTCAGTGCCATTTTTTCACTGATTTCAAGGAGCACTGGGTTCTAATTCGTAACCACAAACTTTCTACTGCATGAGTTGAAGTAATTAAAATCTAAAGAGGCTATTTCTGGCTGGGTTCTATGGACTTCTGATACTCTAACATCTCTAAATCAGCTGTAATTGAGCTTTGCACCTCTTTAGGACTTGGGGGAATGGGAATTCAGTAAAGAGGAAAATGAAAATTAAAAAAAAAGCCTTATTTTTGAGGGTAGATGTTCTCTTCTCTGGCCTGTATTCTTTGCCATCAGTGTTGCTTTTGGTGAAAGCAGGTGAATGAAGTCTGTGAGGAGTGGGGAGGATCCATCAGAGTGGATGGAAACTGAATCTGGTTTACTTTCCAATTTACCTGTGATGGCTTGAAAATTAATCCAAGTGAAAAAGTTAAGGCAAACCAAGTTAGTCTTGATCTAGTGCTTTAAAATCGATGATGAGGAGTGCAGGCAAGTACCTGAGGAAATCATTGTCTTAATGTCACAATGTCACTTCTGTCTTCCAAAGGTGTGTGGGAACATGTGATGTGAGATGAGCTCATTCCAGATCCTGGATTTTCATCCTTCCCCACCTTGAGCTTGTCCTCAAGGACAAGTTAGAAGCACTGGAGCATTTTGCCTAAACTGCAAGTATCACAATAATGAAAACTTCAATTCAAATCACTGCGTAACTCCAGGACTAGTGGACTTTTTTTCATTAAGAGCAAGTAAATTTCTAGCTCTTGTGGAGAGAAACCTTGAGCTAAGTATAGCCTAAAGCATTTAAACAGACGGCAGATGAAAATAATGCAATGATTGCAGCTTTTTTAATAATGACTCTTAGGGCTTAATTCATGACTTTAAAGCTCTTGGGGTTGGAAGTCTGAGGCCTCCTGAGGTCTGAGGCACATCAATAACAGTAATAGCCTCTCCATGGATTGATGAGCTCAGCTGAGAAACGAAGGAAACCAGCTGTGTTCAGTAATGATGGCAGATACATCACAGCTTCCAAGGGGTGCCCTGTCTGCACGTACCTGGGATGCTTTACCTGGGAAACATGGACCTGAACAGTTCAGCAAGGTGTCCTGACCTGATGTACATCAACTGCAATTCTCAGCTGAGTCAAAGACTTCTACATCTCCAGCATGTGCATGTCTTTAAAGAAAACAGGTATCAAGGATGGTTTCTAGGCTCTTTACAGTGTCCCCCACTCCTGCCATGGTCTTTTGTCAAAATGAAAACTGGTGGTCTTGATTTGTGCCTTTGACCTCCCTCACGTCACAGCCATCACCTGGGGGCTAATACAGCTTTTGCATATCAAGGGCTCTTCTGGGGATGCACAAAAGTGATCTCTGAACACAGATGATTAATGGTAGGCGTTGTAGCTGCAAATCCATGAATTTTGCTCTTAGAAAAGGTAGTAAGGCAATACATCCTGGCTGTCAGGGTAGTGGTAATTCGGGCAGGGCTGCTACTGCTAGACTGGAAAGCTGTTCCTTTCCAGCAAATAGCCATGTGAGATTCCAACTCCCTCCTCATCTGAATGGAGGAAAAAAATCCAACCCATCCTGTTTAGCAGGCAAGTCAGCTCTCCTGCAGTCTGATAAATGCTCCAGGCTTGATAGTCTTGCTTCCCCCACAGCAGCACTAGTAGCCATTTGCCAGCTGCTTGCTCTGACCTACAGTCACCGGTGTCTGTCAACACCGTTTTTCAGAGGTGGCAGTGTGAGATCTACAACAATCAAGTAATCTGCAGTGCTGCCTGAAGATCTATTAGGCAAACTGAGCGAGGCAAGTACCAGAGCTAGAAATTGCCTTATGATTCTAGTTTTAACTGCAAGAGGTGTTTAAAAATAATAATAATTAAAAAAAAAACAACAACCCCCCTCAAAAAAAAACACAACCCCCCCCAAAAAAAAACAACAAAAAAACCCACCAAAAAACCCCAACCAAACAAAAAAAAACCCCAAACTTTTAAGTCATAAAAAACCACATTCATAAGCCAGGCTGCCTAGAAACAGCTTATATGAGAGCATCTATTTGTACTTATGTTGATTTGGTTCAAATTAAAATATAGGAGGGAAACAGAGCTGTTGAGTGTGCTTTTATGTGCTTTATGCATAGGAGCAGGACAACTGCATGTACCTCTGTGGTTTCCCAGGTGAGATCTGTTTGGTGAAAGCTTGGCTGGATGCTGCATAAAGTAATGCTGTGGCTGGAGGGCTTTGGCTGGTTGCTGCTGTGGCTGGGTTGAGGCTCTATGAGGAACAGGAGGGAGTCTGGGGGCTTCAAAGCAGCGGGAGCTGTTGCATCCCAGTTAACAGGAATTCAAGGACATGGATGAGTCTTGTGCAGCTCCTTGCTGCTGCTTCTAATGGCTCTTGGCAGTCCTGGTCCTGTACAGAAGGATGAGCTGGTCCATATGTGCAGCTGAGGTGTCTGTTTGGACTGCTGAGAGGTAACATCTGTACTTTGTCCAGACAAAACTTCTGATTGGGTAAAGACCTGGATGGGAAAAGAAGTTTGAGCTGTGCTGAGTGTGTAGGTTTTTCACATCCCATAAATATTCTGCAGCAACTAGCTGTGGCTATGAAACAAAAATGTATATGATTTCGTTATCAGCAAAACACTCGTGCTGTCACTTGAATTCTCAATCAGAAACTTTGCCAAACCAGCAATTTTTTTCATTGTTTCAGCTGAAAAAGTTTCTTGGAAACAAATATCATGCTCCAGAATTAACAAACGCTGATCTGAAAGTTCCCTTTCAAGGGGATGGTTTGCTGGGCAGGAATTCAAGTTCTCTCGTTTGTCTGAGGCAGCTTGTTCTCTTCTGGAGCACTGTGTGCATCCCTGTGCTGCTGTCAGGCAGCACCTGTGCCATTGGGGGTGGCTCCCACCATGGTCTGGGACACAAACTGCCACCAGAAGTGGTATGGCAGTACATGTCTCAGTGTCCAGCTCTGCCAAGCAGCTGGTGCTCTCAGTGGTCTTGCTCTGGGCACAGCTTGCTGTTCATTCAGCACCTCCTGCAAGAAGGAGGCTCAGGTTCTCCTTTTCTTTGCCAGCAGCTTTTATATAGTCTAGGAAAGTGGATTTTTTCCCACTTTCTTGCAATCTTTCTCTAGGTGGTGGTTGGGTTGAAAAGTCTCTAAGGACAGAGCAAGAAGGCAACACAAACTAATGTATGTTGGTGTAAAGAGTGCTGCTGCAACCCTGGTAGCCTACGCTCAGGTTTAGGTTTTATTCCAGCTGTGTAGTATGAAGAAGGCTCTAGAAGCCTAGTGTGTTTTTTGAGCTCAGAACCTCTCTGAACCTTTTCTTTCTGACCCTCTGGTTTCCTTGCACTGTCCCCATTAACACATCATATAGGGGTTGGCCAGCACAAAGTCAGTGGCCCCTTGGGTGCTGTGAGCTTAAGGCTGAAAAAGCTATTTTCTGTCTGAATGTGGAGCTGGTGGCACAAGGCTGTCATAATGAGCCAGAGCTGCTGTGTGGAGAGAGGCATTTCCCAGCTGCTGCAAAACTAAGACAGAGGTCTGTGACTGTGAAGTCCCTGCTCTGAATGCCTTGGCTGATCTCTTGGTTTTCCCTGGTCTCCCTGTGTTGTCCTTTCCATATGAGTTTGAGGAAAATCTTGCTTGCTTCTCACTCCCAGATATGCTCAAGCTGCCCTGTTGGGATCCTGAAATGCAAAACAATCTGGTGATGAACCTGAAGAGCTAGTTTCCTATCCCCTATTTAGTGCTGGCACTTGAGGTCAGTGGCTGTCTTGTGTTAGATCCTTAATGAACTTAAGTTCATTTACCTCTGTCTTTAAGCCATCCAGGTGTCTCTCTGTGCCTGTAATTAAAAAGTCTGCATCTCTAGCACACTTACTTTCCTTACTCATTTTCTCAGCTTTCTTTGAGCCTTCTGCTCTACATGTTCCCAGGATCCTGGCTAAGATCAGTGGCCCTGGTAAAACACAACAGTTTGATGTGAGCTGTCTGCTGTGCTGGGTCTTAGGCTGGCTGTCTCTCTTTTGTCTCCAGAGCATGGTCCTAATAATTAATTAGAGGTACCCTATTGAAATGCCAAACCTGCCTGCCTTGGAGTGGCCTTTTAACCCTTTCTGCTTCCTATCACCTATCAGCTCACCTGATGCTTGTGTAGCAGATACTCAGGGCCAGCCAAACCCAAGCTGAACAGCCATTGCCATTTAATTCTTGGCTGATGAATCAGAGAGTATCCTGAGCTGGAAGGAACCCACAAGGGTCATCAAAGTCCAACTAGCCCTGCACAGGACAACTTCAAGATCATTCCACGTGCCTGAGTGTGTTGTCCAAACACTTATTGAACTCTGGCAGTCTTGGTGCTGTGCTGTGCTTGGTGAGTGTGCCAGCAGTTTCCTTGAGAGCAAGTGCAGATTTATTTTCTTTGCGTTGTCCTCATTTTTCCTCTTTTCTGTTGTATGGCTTCTTAACCTGTAGCCTAGAGCAGTAGGTGAAGAAAACAACTCTACTTGGTGAGATTCTGCAGAGCCTCTGGAAAACGCACTGCATGGAGGTGGTAAGCTGATGTCTATTATGTAGAGTAATCTGCACCCTGTGCTTTGGAGTGTGCTTGGCACTGGCTGTTTTTGTTAATTGGGCATCACTGCTGGAGCCCTAAAATGCCTTGAAGACACAAACCAGCCTCACAGCTTTCCACCATTCCCTTGTTGCCTCCCAGAAATAAACAGCAGAAGCCTGTAACAGTGATTTTACGTGAGTTCTATTCCTAAGTCCCATTGCAAAGCCTTTAACAGTGCATGGCAAGTCACTGCACTGAATAAGGGCTGGTCCTTGGTGTGACAAAGAGGGTGTACTCCACCTCTCCTACCAGGCAAACACACTAATGAAATGTATGGGTGTGGAGGCCTGGGGACATGGTGGGGTTGGAAGGCTTCCTGGAGCTTCAGCTGCTGCTTGGGACCACTTCTCCTGCTGTTACAGACTCTTCCCTCCCTCAGGAGAGAACAGAAAAGCCAAAGTGACTATTAGTCTCTGTCTTGTTAGTGCTTCTCTGCCTTTTGCTGAGACTCTTCAGTGCCCCTTTCTAGGACAGTATAGCTCCATCTTAAGAAATGATCTAGCTGATGTAGTCCAACCTTGATTCCTCCTTGTCCAACTTTGACTTGGGAAAGCAAAGGGATCCCTTTTGATGACCCACAATGGAAGATGAACCCTGGGCCTCTGTATATGTAACTTATTTTCCATCCTTTAATAGCTCTTTGGAACGGTAAAGTTGCTCAAGAAATGTCTTCACTGGTGTTGGCCTTTATCTGAAGGAAACACTAAATTACATCTCCCAACAGCAGATTTTAAGACATACTGTATTTCAACCTATCAGGAGGGTTGTTTGGATATAAAAATATAAAACAAAAATTAATTCCGGTGAAACTTACTAAAAAATATTTAATGCTTATTCAGTTCATTAAATATATGATATAGGTTATTTTAAAGAAAGCCTTAATATAAAAAAGAACTGGAAACTTTTAACTGCTTATCTACCAATCTTGGCCAATTACACTCTGTAGCCAGAATTAAAAAGCATTAGGTAAAATAACTTACCACGCAAACAGGATGAACATGTAGAAAAGGAAGAACCTTGGCATATCCTTGACTTAGATTTCAAAAAGCTTCTCATCTGATAAGATAGAGCTGGAGATACTACTGGAGTATGACTGCCTCATCCAAAGCCTTTGAAGTCAGTAGGATTGGGGTGGGTTGTGAAAGCATCCATAAAGTACTACCAGGGCCTGCCTCACTTGTCTGAAGCATTTGCACTGAAATTAGTGATCAAGGAAGATCAAGGAAGAATTGTCATCCTGTCTTGTACAGGACCTCTTTGTCAACACCAGCCAGGCCTTGTACCAGCCTGACAGCAATGCTAAACCAACGAGGCATTTTTCTGCTCTTGGGCTAAGCCTGCAGAATTGGTTCGACTTGAGGTCACCCAGTAATACCTTCTTCCAACTTAATTGCCAAGACTTCTGGAAAGATTTCTACATGCACTTCTCAAATCCATAAAACCCTTTCTGAAAATCCTTTGCCTAGTTTAAAGTACTGTGAAGCATTTAAAGGGCAAAAATCTTTTCCTTTGAAATACTACAGGGGTTTAAATCTTCCTCCCACTCATTCCTTTGGCTGTATTTGCTGCAAAGCAATTATCAGCCTTTGCTAATTTTTATCAGCAGTATTAAATGCTTGTAGTCTTAAGTAGATCTTACATTCACCTGATTAGCGATTACTCAATGTTTAAGCCCTCTTACAGTTTTGAACTCTCATCCTCCTGTACACTTGGAATATGTCTGTCTTTGATGGCAGATTCGTACCAGGGATGATGTGCTGGCACCTCTGCAGCACTATCAGTGGAGCTATTTCAGAGTGTTAGGGAGACCCAGCCCTCCTGGGTGGTGTCACAGCTGCCTTCAAGGCTCAGCATGGCTCTCCAGAGCTTGGGACAAGGCACGCACAGTCAGGGTAGGCAAGTGACCCCTTCCTGTTGAAAAGTGTGTGCAGCTCCTGCTCTCTGAACTGATTCTGTCACAAGTGTTTTGCCAGGCTTCTCATCAGCATGGTGGGCTGAGTCAGAAAAATGTAATTCATCATATATTAGAAAGAATAAGCAATTATCCCTTGTCAATTAAGCCTTCAATCAGTGCATATAAACAGCTGGTGATGCAGAACAGTCTTTACTTAAAATCAGAGAACCTTTTAAGAGAGTTTGTTCATTTCCATATATTTACCAAATTTTCTTCCTATAAAAATATCATGTCTTCAAAAAAAAAAAAAAAAAGTCTATGACTTAATCCTCTTGGTCTCCAGGGCAAACGATGTATTTTTAGGAGAGACTAATTAGCCAACATGTGGAAGGGGGGGGATTTTAAAGCTGCTCTGAGAAGAGTGCTGTCACTTGAAATGTTCAGGAGGTGGTTGCTGGTTATAATGCCTCTCTAGATGTGTCTGGCTCTGATGGACAAGGTTGGCTCCTGATCCACAAGTGTCAAGCACTTGCCTGATGCACAGGAACTATCAGCAGGCAGATCCCAGAGGGAGCAGCATCAGTGCTGTGTGTGGGGTGATGCTCCTTGGCAAGCACCACTACTAAGCCATTATAAGGGAAAGCGTAGCATGCATGGCAGTTAATTTTGACTTTAATCTTATTTAATAGTTCATAACAATTAATTTCAATACTTAACTAGCTTAAATAGAATGAACAACTTGTGCACTTCTCATGTTAATTGGCAATATTTTGCTGCTGACTGCTCCTGTGCTCTTAGTCCTTCTAACTCTTTCCCTTGACCTTAATTGATGCTCTCCAGGCTTTCTCGTGTGACACAACTGAAATTGGTTATTTCTTCTGGCTCTTACTGCCTTTGAATAGAGAATATTCACCAAATAGGGGGGAATGACAGCTGAGTCACTGATGATGCCACCTCAGAAGGCTGAGTGGTCTGGAGAGGTGTATGTCAGCCAGGCACCCACAAATCCTTTGGGGACAATGTTTGAATTTTCCCTTGATTGACAATGCACAGTTTTAGTTGCAGACAACCAGAATTTCCAAACATAAATGATCTGAACAACCTGAGGCCAAGTACAGTCTGCAATTCCAAACAGAGGGAGGAAAACTGCAGACCTTTTCCATGACTGATATGCTTCATCTACCAAAAGGAGTTGAATATATTTTGCTTTTCTAAATTGTCCCTGTTTTAGGCCAAAATGGGCTTTACCAAGGAGTGGAACAAATTATACCATTTTGAGGGTATGTGCAGTGGATGGCTTGGGACATGACTGGCTTTTGGGAAGAGGTAAAAAAAGAATGAACAGCTCTTGGAGAAGATTTTGTGAAGAAAATGCCCTCAACCCTTGCCCCCAGCATGGCAGTAATTCTTTTCCACCAGCACAGCTGAGCAAGGATCATTATTTTCCTCTCCAGGGATGATGGGTAGAAGAGCAGCAAAAACCCTGTGCACTGTCTTCTGTCTGATTAAATTTTGGTCAGAGAACTTCCTACTGTCCACAGCCTCTCCCTCTATCACTTGCAAAATAACAGAGTACACTGATTTGTCCAGTCTGCGTTCCTCTTAATAGAGTACATCATATTAAAGGATCTAATGAGTACTGGGAGCACTTCTACATAACTCATCAGTATGCTTATAGAGTGCATTTTCCTTCACCTTTCTCCAGGGTATCTGTAAAAGTACGGATATGCAGTCTGTGCTCATCATTAAACCAGAGGTAGTAAGTATTATTGCTTCTCATGGGATTGTGAAAGTATGGGCTGTGTAAACTCATTTGTACCAGCCAGAGGTTAGAGGTCTATTTCTAAACTTCATCTTATCACAGTCTTATCACTGGAGTTAATATGTGGTGATAGGTGCTGATAGCAGAATGATTGATTGACTGAGGTTAATTTGTGTGCTGACTGAGCGATATGGTAGGAAAGAAAGACATCCATCACAGGAATATGTTCTATATATATGTGTATGTATTGGGATCAACTGCTGCTGCTCACCTTATCAGGAGTAATAGAAATTTGAAGCTATGTCAAACAAAACTAGAATTATTTGTGTCTCTGTCACTGCTGCTCCTTGCCTTGGCTGGGTCAGCTTGTACCAAGTGTGGGACTTGCATGGGTTGGGATGTGAAGGGTCTGTGCCTGAAGGGTTTCCTGGGGTGAGATTTGTCTCATCCAATGTGTGCAGAGCTGCTCTGTGCTGCTTGTGGTACAGGGGCTCACAGGGTCTCACCTGATCTACCCTTGCCATGCTCCTGCATCATCAGTCACTCTGCACTGGCAGCACGCAGGGATGACTCTCCAACATCCCCAGTCCAGCTTTCATCTGCTGCCAGAGGAAGATCATGTGTGTGGAAGCATTGACTCCTCTTGCTGCAAAATGAGTGCTCCTCATCAATCAAGTCTGTGCATCACATGGGCAAGAAATACGTAAAAAACTGTCTGAGGCTTCAATGATGCTAATTCTGGACAACAGAATTTTGCTTTGCTGTGCCCTTCTGGTAGGGAAACTGGTCCTTTGCTTGGAGCATCTCTGCAGCAAAGCTCACAGTGAGCTCAGCTCTTGGTGAGGGAACAGAACAGCTCCTGGGTGGGAGAAGCATGGACCACACCAGCCAAAGCTGTTTGTTCTCCATGGGAAGCAGTGTTAACAGAAGTTGGAATTTACAAGATCTTGATACACAATTATTTAAGTGTATATTAGTCTCTCCCCTTCTCTGCCTCTTTTATAGGTTGGTGCAGTCCCTGCTCTGCTAGGCTCCAGAGGAACCAGATGACCACCACCATCTGTAATAACTCTAGCAGCAATAACAGGAGCTGCTGCAGTTTAGCAATTGTTAACTATGTTCTTTTATTGAATTTTGTTATAGCTGTGCAATTAAGCTGAGCTTAGAACGTTACACCTAATGTGTTTATTAAGAAATCTAGTGAACCAAAACAAACATATCCATACCTAATCTGACAAACTTGTTTTCCACCAAAGTTAATTAAAGAGGAGGATTCCTCCTGACTTAAACATCTCCTTGCCTTGCACCTTAAAGACAGCTAATTTTGAGCTAATTGGATTGTTAACCATTCTCAACAGAGAGCAATTCTGTCTGCAGGGGTTTCCCAAATGTATGGGGACATAGTGGGCACCATGCAGGTTAAGCAGGACCAAGCCTGGTGTAGGGCAGCAGGACAGGGGATATTTTGGTGTATAGATTGGGCAGCGAGGGTGAGGCTGGTTCTCTGAAATGTCTAAAGAAATCCCTGGGGGATTTTGGCTCGGGTGAACTCAGTGCTAACCTGGAGGACATTGTTTTCTTGTGGACTATTTTGTCTTCATCTTGGGGGAATTTTGCAGTCTGTGCAGGACTGTTCAATTTAGCAGGCATGCGGGATTTTGATGGCAGTGATGTTTTCAGGTGGATGATATTGCAGGTACTGTGGGAAACTCTTGTGTCAAGGTGGAGCCAGTTTCACAGTGTTCAGCAAATTCTGCAAGCTCTTTAAAAGTTCATATGTGTAGAGAAGGAGCCTTGCAATATCTGTATTAAGGTAAAAGAAAGCAGTGGGGAAGGCTTCCAGACAAGTGTGTTCCTTCCTACTTTGTTTTTTATTATTTTTTTTTTAAACTACATCACTGTTTTAATAAAATATAAGGCTTCTAGGAAATACTGTGTCTCACTTACAGACCAGAGGATATTGATTTCCTTAAATCCTCCGAAGGGCATATATGCCCAAAAAGGCAATGAGTGGAGGCAGGGTTGGACACCAGTACCTAAGCTGCACTGGCTTCCCCAGTGCTGTCAGGATGGGCACAGGAGAAATGAGGACTGTCTCCTGAGGGAACTCAACTGTAAGTAAAAGGCGATGAGAGCGCTGCATCTTAATCACTAGACCACCAGGGGTCCCTAAGGCCATCCATCTAAGAGAAGGTCACTCGAAACAAACCTACGTCCTGAGGACCTCACTGCCATTGTCCAA
>JAWWLV010000018.1:8377338-8399370 GCA_035041135.1 Platyrinchus mystaceus
CTCAGTTCAGCGCAGGCTGTGTCTCACCTAAAAAATCCATTGTGCAGGCTTGAAAGGTAAAA
The DNA here is from genome assembly GCA_035041135.1 of Platyrinchus mystaceus. Taxonomy (NCBI): domain Eukaryota; kingdom Metazoa; phylum Chordata; class Aves; order Passeriformes; family Tyrannidae; genus Platyrinchus; species Platyrinchus mystaceus. The sequence goes on from JAWWLV010000018.1 coordinate 8,377,401, forward strand.
ACACCTTTCCCAGATTTTCGTTCGCGAAGACTGGCCACATATACATTGCAATTAAATATCAACTCTTAGGACCAAATGCTCATATTTTCCCAAAAAGCTGATAGCAGAAAGAGAATAATTAAGATAAATAGTAAGAGACTGGATTATAAACTGTACCAGTTTTCTTGTGTATTTTTGAAATCTTGTATTTAACCTTCTGCAAATAGAATTTGTCTTCTATAAATTTCTGGACATCTCCATATATGGCTAATCTTCCCAGAGAGCTTTTGAGACAGTGACTCTCACGTTTGCAAGCAAACTTTGTTTTCAACAGACCAGTGAAGAGACACTGTCAACTCTGTCCCTTTGTTCAGCTTAATATTGCAATCTCTTTAAAAGCCATCATTCCGTCTGCCGCCTGTTAAGTAAGGGTGATTTTTTTCTAATACTGAGAAAACTATTTACTTATGTTTGAATGTCATCTAAGATTAAAAACTTTATTCAATTACCTTCTGAATGATACCTCAGTATGATCTGATGACACACAAGTAGTAATGCAAACTGATTTGATTTTGTCTTGACTGAGATATTCATCACAGGAGGTGAAAAAACAAAATATTCTTCAGCAGTAAATTAATATTCTCCCTCTCAAAAAAGATCAAATGCTTGTGGTATTCATATATTTTAAGCTTGTTAAGATTCAAATTGTTGATGGTCTTGTAAAGTTTTCTATTGCCCTCTGTGAGGAGAAGCTGTTTATTCATTATTTCTGTAATGAAAAGTGAGGTCTGGCTCATCAACATTGATTACCATTCCACAATGTCTGAACCTCTGGTTTCTGGGAGGGCAGAGCTGTGAGTCACTGCATGGCTGAGCCTCTTTAAAACAGTTAAACCTTAAATTACATCAGGACTGGACCTTCTTCTGTCTCCTATTAGAAAGCTAACTCCTAATTTTATATGCTGTTGCTCTTTGCAGGTGCTTCCCAGGCTGGTTCGGCACCTCCTTGCCTTGCTCCCAACCTCCTCCCTGCTTTTTTCACTGTACCCAAAGGCTGCATGACTAGACACAGAAAGCACAATGAAATCAAATAATTTTCAGAATACCTGACTGAGCAATGCCCTGGAAAGCCTGGTTTGACTGTACAGCTCACATGTTAGCTATATTGTTCATATCTGGTTCCTCCAGCAGTGTATAGAGCACAAAACGTGTTTTGGGAGGGTAGGAGACCCCACTAAGGCAGCTTGTGCAGGACTGATCCCTTCTGTAATATCTCAGATCGTTTCTGTGCTGCTGGCTGTTCCTGCAAATAGCTGCTGAACCTGAGATCAGGATGCTTTTGATTAGGGCATGCTGGGATGGAGACAGAATGTGCCTGCCTGATGTTTCCAAAATAGGAAACCTTCCCAGCACTGCCACGTTATGGCCTTGAGATGGGAAAATTATGCATTGGCTTCTCAGGAATTTTCATATTGTTTTTTCTCTACAGCACTTGAGTCACTTCCATTTAATAACCTTACTTGGGGTGGGTTTGGGGGAAGTTTGTGCAAAGCAATGCAGCTCGATTTGAATTTTATAGCAGTTTAGTACCACTTGGTGTGCGCAGCCTTTCCGGATTTTATTTCTTTAATAGCCATACAGACATTTTCATGCTGACGAAGTATCTGCCACTTTGCCAATATAGGGAGAATTGTGCTTGTGGTCTTGGAGCTGAGGAGTCACTGTGCCTGGGAAAAACTCGGGGTGGGAATGTGCTCCTGCAAGGCAAAGAGAAGGTGCCTTTGTGGAAAGGTCTCCCAAGTGGCAACACAGCCCAACTGCAGTCCAGACCAATGTCATTCCTGTTTGGTATTGGACTTGCCCGGCATGGCCCAGGGAAGTTGTGCTTTGGGCTTTTCCACAATAGACTGGTGCCAGGACTACATTGATTAATAGCCATAAATAAACACTGAGTTTCCCTCTCTGATGGCAGGAGAACGGTCCTAGTCCTCTCCTTTGCCAAGGGGTGTATTTTTCTAAACTGCAGGTCAGTGCTGCTGATCTTCGTGGGCAGGTGATTTGCCACATGTCCGTCTTTGGTGCCTCAGCAATATCCATGGGGATGGTTTATCTGGACCTCCTCTTTGTCACTACAGAGCAAACCTCGCACTGCATAATATGCAGTGATGTGACTGAGCTTGCAGAGGAGAGACAGAGGATGGACTGAAACTATGTGAAGAAACAAAGCTGTGCTGCAGCTGTGCAGACAAATGGAAGAAAACTGGACAGTATAAAACATAAAATTCCCACAGAACTTTCCTAAAACTAAGGACATACACCACTGTCCTTATCTACTTCAAAGGACAATAAATTGCTACATTCCCTAAAAAAAACCCCCAAACTCATTCTGCGTGTAGGTTTATTAAGTACCTAAGATGTGAGAATTGAATTTTACCAACCATAGAAACCCAGCAGTGGCTTAATTTTTTAAGGTTAGTCTAAGATAAAAGATGGGAGGGCGAGAACATAGCATGGAAAAAATATTGTTTTGGTAGCCTGTTCCAGGTGGGACACAGCTATCAGATAGGGAATGCTGGGCTGGGACTTTGCGAATCACCAGGAAGGATCTGTTGGCTATTTGTTTTCAGCCAAATGCAACCTGAGGGGAATTTTTGGTTTATGAGTTTTTTGGTTTGGGGGTTTTTTTTCGTGGTTTTGGGAGTTTTTGGTTTGTGGCAGGTTTTTTTGTGTGTGGTTTGTTTTTTGGTTTGTGTTTTTTTTGGGGTTTGTTGGTTTTGTTTGTTCATTTGGGGGGGTTTTGCGTGTGTGTGTTTTGGGTTTTTTTTTAAACAATACTACTGACCTCAAGATGGTAGTTTTATAGCCATTGATGGAAAGGACATGTGCATGTCTGGATAATGAGTGTCATTCAAGCTTTTCAAAATGTGAGCAATGAAATGGTGTGTTTATCCCTAGTGGGCACCTCACTCCTCTCTTTAACATGATGTGAAGGTTTTGAGTGGCTTCTACACAGAAATGCCTGATTTGGTGTATTTTAGGACTGAATTTCTCTTTGTCATGGCTACCTTATTGGAGCTGGTGTCTCCCATGCAGGTTGCCATCAGAGTTTGCAGCTGTCCTGTCTCAGCCACGACAAAACCAACAGTGCCAGACAAGGCTGTCCTTGAGCTCAGTCCATGAGAGCTGATCCTCCTTCAGGACTGATATCCCCTCTGGTCACCTCCTTTGTGAGTTCCTCACTTGCTATTAATTCTTGTAGTACCTCTTCTTTTTTTCTGGTTCCAACCAGCAATTTCCCCTTGCGGTTTTATTTCCAAGTTTCTTACAGATGTCCAAATAGATTAGACCAACCACATTTTTCCCGTTGAAAACCAGTTATCTTTCTAAAAAAAGATATTGGATTCAGTCTGGCATGAGCTTCTCTTTGTACATCCGTGATACATTTTATACAGCTTTCCATTAAATACCATATCTTTTAATTATTGTTCCCCTCATAACTTGTTCAGGAAATCTTGCACACTATTGCAGTCAGATTAATGGGCTTCTCTTAAACATAGTTTTATATTTGCTGTTTCCTAGCACACACTGCCATTTATGCCTTGATAGATTTATTTTTTTTAATTATCATTATCCTAGGGAATTACCCAATTCTCCTAACTTGAGTGCGTTAAGCTCTGGCTTTTACTTCCACTTCAGATGGGTGTGATTTTCATTTCTATTAACTCATTTGTATTAGTCATCCTACTTGTGTCCCAGCACTCAAAATCCACTTTTTTGAGTGCAAATTGAAGTTAAGTATTCATTTAGTTTTGGAACCATACCAAGTTATATTTATTTTTTTATTCCATTTCTGGCATGCAAGAGTTCCCCCTCACTCCCCTCAGTGATGGTGGCCTTATATGAGAAGCAGGACATGCAGTGACTCTTCCTTGGTGTAATCCTCCAGTTCTTGGTGATTTGCTCTGAACCTGCCAGGAGGAGCCCTGTGCTTTTTTGCCATCTGTTTTATGCTCAACAGCATCTCGATGCTCGCTCTAGTTTGTTTGGGCAGCAGTGTTTCTATTACCTTGGGGCTGGCTCTGGATCCTGCCAAAGTCACCTAGACCCTGAAGGCTCTTGCTCAGTGTTGTTGTATTGTCACACACGCTCCTTGGTTGTTTCTTACCTGCCATACCCAATTTCATATTCAATTCCCTCAAAAAGCTGAAGTTTCATTAACTCCATCACTGCCTTGAACATTCTGCTTGCAACATCCCTGGGGTGTTTCTTCACTTCCCCTCCCTGTGCTCAGGGATCTTAGCCCTGCTTTGGGTGGGGAAAACCAGCTCTCTGAGAAACCCCTTTGGATTCACCTTGTTTGAGATGGGGGAAATTCCCAAGTCTGCTGTGACATGAGTATCACTCTACATCTGGCATTTATTTTCTTCCTTGTATTTTGATTGCCTTTTTACCTGTGCAGGGCCTTTGCAAGCAGCACCCGCTACCCATATCCATTGACCAGACCAAATGGGTAAATGACACGGTGTAGTAAAATATATTCTTTTGATGAATAGTTCTCACCAGATTCCTTAGGCCCCTGTACCACACACACATCATGCTTCCATACTCCTTCCTACAAACCATCCCTTGAATGATGAAGAGGGAGATGCCAGATGGGAGTGAGAAGTTCAGAAGAGTAAGAGAATGGAAGTGTCCCTGAGGAAGGCTGGTAAATAGGATGTGCTCAGGGAAGGGGGCCTGTGTCTGAGCTGGGGAGGAGGGAGGGATGACTTCAACTGGGGAAAGGGAGGCAAAACAGAGTCCTCCTGCTGATGTAGGTTGCTGTCATGGGAGGAAAAGAAGAGCTTTAGAAAATCCCAGCACCCACTGGAGTACTGAGAGCAGGACATTTTCTGATTCACCAGTTTCCCAGTCCCCATGCTTGGCGAGTTTCTGATAAAATAGGTGCTGGCACTGTGCCTCAGAGCAGAGCAAGAAATGCCTTGGGGTTTCACCAGGGAGAAGATGAGGGAGAAAAAAAGACATTCTTCCTGATCTGATATTCAGTGCAGCTTGTTCCGTGTTTCTTAACACTGCCTTAACACACTCTGGGAGATGCCATTCCCTCCACACCGCTGTTATTTGCTTTATAGTTATCATTTATTTCTATTTATGCTATCTAAACTGCTCCTGCCCTGGGCACAAGTACAAGACACATTTTAGAAAGGGAGGAGGATAATCTAAAGCATCTGAGCTTTTTCTGAGCAGGGACTGGCCTTGAGGTGACAGTGGAGGTTTGCTGGGTCAGGCCAGCCACAGAAGTGGGACGGATCTGGAGGCAGGAGCTGAACCCTGGGTCTGTAGCCACCTCCTGTGCTCTCCCTCCTCTGAGGACCAGAGGAACCTGGTCCTGATGGAAATGCAAAGACCTTCATGACCTCTCCTTGATATGACTCTTTTCTTCTGGGATTTGCTTCTGTGAATTGATTCACAGCTCTTGCTCCCCATGAACCGCGATGCTCCAAAGGCTCTGTCCCTGGTGCCAGGGAGGAAATTTGCTGGTGAAGGGCAGAGATGCAACTTTTAATGATGGCAATTATTGACCAAGGTGTTGGGTGTTGCTAAAACAGAGGCCTGACCTCACTGAGAAGGAGTTCAAAATCTCCTGTCAGATGCAGCTGAACACCTGGGGAAAGGGCTGGAGGCTGAGCCTAGGGAGAGATTTTATCTCCAAGAAAGACCTTTTCCTGGATGAAGGAGAATCTGCTGTTGCTATGTCTTTCTCTTTGGATGGTTTTAGCGGATGCTTTTCAGAACCAATGTAGACACAGGATTCTGTTTACTAGAAAAACCTATTTTTCTTAACAGCGGTTTAAAAAATGGTCTTGACTAATATAGTTTGCTGCTCACAATGGCAGAGAGGTTAGTGTTATTTAAGACAAAAATTTCAGTCTTGTGTAAGGCTGAAATCTGCCCTGAAAGCAGTGTGCTTGCAATTTTCTTTTCCTTTCATATTGGAAAACATGAGAATGCAGCTTGAAAAAGGCCAAGATCTCATTGTACTTACAGGCTTTTTCTGTGACCAAAAACAAGTCCTTTCAGCTCAGGCAGGGAACTGCTTTATATCTAAGCCCAATTTACACTGAGGTGGCTATACAGTGCCCCAAAACATGTTTTTATTGCTATTTTCAAATAATTAATTGATGGGTTTGTTGATGTTATTTCATATATTAAAATTTGTTAGGTTAAGGGAGAGCAACCACTTTCACAGCAGCGTTAATTAGGAGAACAGGAAAGAAAATTGCAACACGTGTAAAGTCATGTTAGCAGCCTCCTGGGGACAGATCTATTCTCAGTCACAGCAGTATGTGTGGGGCACTTTGAAGGTTGAAGAGCCAAAACAACCACAACTGTAAGTCTTTCTGTGCTCAACAGAATGATAGTAAAATATATGATTGCAAAACATTACTTTTTTTTTTTTTTTTTTTTTTTTGATACAGGAAAATGAATCTCTGCTTGCTGGACCTCCTGAACTGAGGATTCTGGGGAAGTGGTGCACAAAGAGGGTTTGGGTATACAAATTGCCTTGAAGAGGTTGTTTGGGTAGAATAACATTGCAACAAGTCCCTGAGTGCAGTATTACTTAAAAACATGCAAATAAAAATTGCAGAGGGTTGCAAACTGGCTGCTACCCTGTAATGTTAGTGGTAGGCTGGAATAGCACTGTGGGTTGTAATGCTTCCTGAGGACGCCCCTCTGGACCTACCTGCCTGAAAACATTGCTGTCTTTTTACTGCTCTAAATGCAGGGATAATTCATCTGTATATTTTTCTTTCTTTTTTCTTTTTTTTTTTGTTCCCCCTCTCAAACTTCGCTAACCCTGCAAATTAAAAAGGGGCCCATGAGTAATTAGGCTTTTCTTTTTCCTTTGTTAAGCGAATAAGTGATGGTGACAGCTGAAAAATGCAAGTGCTTTTTCTATCCGAGTCTACAGACCTTGAAGGTCCCTAAGTGTAGGAGAAAATGTTCTGAGATACAGATTTTCTTGGATTCCCCATGGAATATTTTTCTCTGGCTTTTCAATTGTCTCTGTCTACACAGGTTATAAATCTAGTTCAGTAGAAGCAAGACAATTTTTAATGGAATTTTTTGTTAAAACTAATTAAACATCTGCCTCCCTCATCAGCACAAACAGACAGAAGATTAACTATAAAATAATGGCCAACTTGGAATTTGAACAAGGAGTTGTGGAAGACTTAATAACTTGCATTCACCTTTTGCTTTATCAGTTACTGTGTTTTCTGGCTGTTACAGGAAACTACTGGCAACTTAGGTGTCCTTAGTCATTTGCAAATGGTCTGTAGAACAGACTTCACACTGGCAAGCATTCAAGGAATGGAAACTAATTGATTAAGACCACCAGCTCCAAGAGTGACTTCTAATTCCTTAACCATGTCTTCATCATCTGCAGTTTGCAGATGAATCTTGACTTCACGCATCATAGTTCTGTCAAAAATCACACCATCTGTTATGGAAATGCTGGGAGGCACTTGACAATTTTGGATCAGACACCTTTATTTCCCTCTGACATTTTGATGCAGGCAAGGCCTAATTAGGTTTCAAGAGCAATCGCTGTTCCTGTGGATAACATCTTCCCACAGGAGATGTTCACAGGGCCCTCTGCCTTGTTAGGCTCTTAGTGTGGACAACGAGAAGCTCTTGTGTTTCACTGCACCTTCTTGGCTGTTCCTGCTGTTTGCTCCAAAACCCACATCTGTTACTTGTCTTTGCTCTTGAGTCAAAACTTGGTGTTGAGTCTTCTTCAAAGCAGGCTGAGCTGGAAATGAGTAGCCTTCTCTGACAGGCGGTCTGGATCCAACACTGGCCCTGTCCATACCTCTCTGCTTTCACACTTCTCATCCCCACTTGCTCCTTGGGAAGGGATTGATGATGGTCTCCTGAGCCTGAACCTGAACTGGTCTGCATTTGCTTGTTTTCCCAACTAGTGTACCATGCTTGTCCCTTCCCCTGCTTTGAGCCATCTGCAGAAGTGGTTCCTCCAGAACCTGGCACCTGGAGTTATGGTTTGTTGGCTGGATGTGAAATGCTGACAGAGTAGTGGGTAATTCCAGTCCCTGAGAAGTTCTTGGGCTCTTGTGGATATTGGGAATGCCTTTGGAGCACAGTTAAGATTTTCAGTCAGACTCCAACCATCTTTTTTTTTTTTTTTTCAATTGTTCAGCATGTTCTTTTACTATTTTCATTCCTTTTATTCTGTCCTGGTTTCAGTTGTGAAAGTCTTTCAAGTGATTTTGGCAAGAAGTCCGTGCGTGCACTGGCTCGATATTCTCCCATGTTTAATATTTTGATGTAACTTTTTTAATTTCCATTTCCTTCTTTCTTTTTCTCTTTTGGCACCTCAACCTTCTTTTGTTAAAGAAAGAAACCTTTCAAACCAAATAATATTTCTTGTCTATAATGGCATGAATAAATGAATATGAGCTCTGTGATTAATGTGCCTTTATAGTGTATCATCCTAGAATGGGGGAAAAATGCTTTGTACTTGTTTTCTAGAGAGCGTGCAGGGAGCTGGAGACAGCTCCAGTATTTGGGGAGAAGGTAACAGAAATAAAAGCCATGAGGATGCTGTGAATGCTGAAGGTTTTTATTAAAAAAGAAAAATAATGAGCCTTGGACTTGCACAGGGCAGAGGGTTTTTCCCTCTCATTTGACAGAGCTGTCATCTTCCAAACTAAAATTGTGGTTCCAAGGCAGGGATGTAAGTCCTGCTGCTTCAGTGCTATCATTGCCTGGTCTCACTGTGCTGGTGGATTGGTACCTAATGGCAGTGATGTCCATAGTTATTTTGGTATAGAAGCAAGGCAGTGAATTAATGTGGAAATAATTTTCCCATCCCATTGGTACATCTGAGTGCCCCTGTAAGCACCAAGAGGATGCTCTGGGGACATAAGAAGTGTCTCCTCCCACGACAGTTTATCTGCCCCAAGTACTGGTGTTGCCAGGGCTGGTACTTGCCCTCCGAAGGGCTGATGTTTGTTAGCAAGCAAAAACAAAACAGCAAGGGGCACTTTGACACTGACAGAAACCAATAACATGGTGCCAAACCAGAGTAGATCCAAACCCTATAAAAACAGAAGCTGGAACCAAGATCAATGTCTCTGACATTCAGCTGCTTTTAGCACAGAAATCACATAGGATATTCACTTAGTGGGAGGAAACAAGGTTAAAATGGTTAGCTGAGAGAATAATTAGGCAATCTCCACTTTTTTTTTTTTCTTGTTAGTATTAAACAAAAGCAAATTCAATTTTCTGGCTGTGCAGGCTATTTTCCACTGTTTGTGCCTGAGTGATGGTGTGTGATCGAATATCTCTGATTTGGGGAGTCTCACAGTGCCTGTGGCTGGCAGGAGGGAGCCTCAGCAGGGATTGGAGCACTGAGGTGCTGCTGGAGAGTTCCCTTGGGGCTGCCTTTGGGGCAGGAAGGATGAGGCAGCCTTGGAACTGCAGGCCACGGGGTTGCTTTATCTTTAGGTGCAGCTGTTATGTGTCCATAGAGGATATTTCAAGCTGCTGGGGCAGTGGGGGACTGGACCTGCTCTTACACCAAACTCTCTTTTTGGAGGAGGACATGGAAGTGTAATTTCCTAATTAATTTGTTCCTCTGTTGTATAAATTCTTCCCATTTTTCAGGTTTGGAATGTGTCTGTACTGCAAAGTGAGCTAGGTATGAATTATAGATGTGAGAGCCAAACCCAATGCAATTCACTGAGCTCTGTCTGTAGACCATGATCTTGAAACGGGGTGGATTTCCCCCTCCTCCCCACCTCCCCCTATCAAATCTAAGCTATTATGACACTTCAAGAGGCTTTTAAATAAAGCATGGTGTGGTATATTTTACATCATGCCATTCACTTGTTATCCTGAGGGATGGTGTAGCTTTTGTACTCATCTCCTCAGCATTGGCTCTGATGGATATGACTGCCTTTGTCTTGGTGACGTCTTTGAATCTAGCAAGCCTTGACATCTAATGCAATCTGAATAATCAACAGAAGCAGATAATGAAATGCCAGTGTCGAGAGGAAAATTCCCAAAGCTTAATGTCCCAGTGCAGAGCATGGTGTACCAACAGCTTTGTAACTTGCTAATTTAATAACGGAGCCAACTGAGCCATACACATAAAGTATCTTCCAACAGGCTAGAAATCAACCTTTAAAAGCCAGTTGACTTTGTCTCTCAAAGTCTGTGAGTTTAGGTTGGCAAGTTTGCTGTAAGGTTTAAAGGTTTTGGGTTAATCAGATGAAGAGGAGCTGGTTGAAGATGGTTTGCTTAGGGTAACTCAGGGGTTTTGGCTGGGTGAGGTTTTTTTGATTTTTGTTTGTTTGTTTTATTTTGTTTGTTTTTAAGGGCTGTTTTACCCACTACCCAGTAGCATAGATGAGGCTGGATCCTTGATAAACATCCTGTAGCCTTAAGCATCTGCTTCTGTGAGCATTCAGGAAGGCGTATAGTAATATAAGGCAAGAGTCACATCTCTGGTTTAAGAAAATCCTGTTGTTCTGTCTAACAGCACTTCAGATAACTGCAAGTTGAAGTTTACACAGTTACCTGAATCCTCATTTTTCTTTCTTTTTTCTTTTTTTTTTTTTTTTCATAAAAACCAAGCTACCAGAAGACCTGTAAAATATTTCCAGTTCCTTTGGCGTAGACAGCATTAAAAATCAGCAGCTGGATAAATATTTTAGCATTTTCTGGGGAGAAAATAGACATGAAGAAAACAGTAATAAGAAAGGATAGCCTTTCTGTGCATTTGGTGAAATCCAGGCCAGGTTTTGTGCCAGTTGCTTTACCTAAGGTCCCAGCAGTTCCCTTGTTCTATCTTTACCCTGCTACAAGTGGATACCACGTAACAGGATTTGCATTTGCTATTTGCAGTCATGGAGCCAAATCCGTCTTGATTTGAATGTTTTTCTGGGTTTTTCACTGTTTGAAATTCTGATGCTAACTCATATGTCACTTGTACAAGTGACCACAGATGAGGGATGGGAGAAAACTGCTTCTCTAAATTGGCTGGAGGCAGGTGAATGAACAGATTTCACTATGTTTATGTAGGTTTCCTTAGTTCATTTGAGTTTCTAATATGTTTAAATTAATGCATGGCAGCATTAGTTTGACATTGACTGTTGACCTGTGTGATAACCACTAGTACAGTCTCCAGGGGTTTTTTCAGTATTTTCTTCTTCTCTGCTCTTCTATTGGTAACTAATCTCTTTTATGCTCCATATAAAAACATCCTTCTTCAAAATAACATGTTTTCTTTGGAGGCATTTCAGACACATTTAAAAACAAACTTGCTCCAGTGACTTATTGCAGGCCCAGAGGAGTTCTCTAAAGCCACAGCATCTTTTCTCTCTTTTTAGCAGCTGTTTTCTCATTTTTTCTCCCTGTGAAAGACAGCTTTTGTGAGACAGGCCCTCATGGGGGCTGTCATGTGATTAACCCTCCCACCACCATGGACAGCTTGTGCCCACCACATTTTTTAAGCTCTCCCACACCCTATGCTGCCTTTTCAGCCCCATACCAGCTCCCCTCACTCATGTTTTCCTACCTGCTCCCAGGCACCTGGGTCACCTCCTCACATCGTTTAGGTCTGGATTTGGTCCAGGGGATTGGTTGCTTTGGGCAACTGAGGATTTGGTGCCAGGCCAACCATAAGATGTAAAACACTGGCTGTGCATAAGGGGCCTTTAACATTTTCTGTCTCCTGGGCTGTGTTTTGGCACATGCTCCTGAAAGATAGGAATGCATTGCAAAAGTCTGGATACCAGAGCTAGATGATGTAAATATCCCTTCCAGAAGAGCCTGGGAGATTAAAGAGCCGTGTCTCTGGTCTTGGAAATGGGGCACAAGATTCAAAACTGCTACTAAACATCACCCTGTAATTACCTGTTCAGGAGGCCAGGGTTTGCTGGAGAAATGATTGTTTTGGCTTTGTTAACAAATGCTGCTAGAAGCATTCCTGTACATGGGAGGGTCCTGCTGGTGAAAGTGGTGATTTTTGATGCCCATGTGCTCTAAGCTCTGTCCTGCTGATATGAGGAGAGCATGAAAGACCACCTGATGAGACCAGGGGTGCTGCTGACTACAGAAAAGGTGGGCCTGTTCTTCTGCTGCTCACATTAGCTGAAAATGGGTGAGATTGCAATAAAGACAAGTTTAATCACATCGAGAAAAGTGGTAATAACCTAGTTTTGGGCAGGTTCTGGGCTCCTTTTCAGTTTTTTCTGCAGTTACTGCCCTATGAGAGAAAGGATGGGGGAGAGAAAAACAGATGTCCCAGATACAGCCAGCATTTCTGATAACTTGACTCCTAAAATAATCTTGCTTTATAGAAATTGATTTTGTTCTTTTTCTTTTACAAAGAACAACAGAGAGAGAGTTCTCATTTCCACAAATCCTCTCCAAAGGAACAGTACTATATAAATCAAATTCTGGTTCAGGAGGTTTATTTTTTTTTTTAATCTTTAATATTTAATTTAAGCTATCAGTTTGGACTGACATCTATTCCTCTTGAAATGGCATGGGTTTTTTATTTTCTATGAGAAACTGGTATTTTCCCTCTTAATAGACCCTTTATATCATGCTAGGGAAAGAGGAAGAAGCGACAATATTCCCCCCAAGCAGTATCACACTCATGACACCTTGTTTTCTCTGCTATGGCTTCAGATTAAAATAAAGTACATTAAGTTTTTTCTTCTCCTAAAGCCCTGGCATGTTAGGAAGATTAACATTCCACCAGAATAAAAGCAAGGGCTGGGGTGTGTGCAGCTGCCTTTGCTGCCATTTTTCATAACTCTTGGTGACCACTGCATCACTGATTTGTACCCCATTTAGGGCTTTTGAGCTGATGCTTGGAAAAGGGAGAGAGGATGTGGGCCCTGAGGTTCTGGGACCCCCTGTGCCCCTGTCACATAGCATCTTTGATGTTTCAGAGAGAAAGTCCCCAGAGCCAGAAGAGCTTTTGAACAAATAGTCTATTAATATTTTTTACTGAAGGTTTTCTTTATATAAAACAAAATGTGTTTTAAGATCCGGCAGTAGCTATTAAAATGAAGTGTTTCTCTTCCAGGAGTTTGTTTAATGCACAAATAAAATCAACCTTCACACACAGAAAACATGGAAGATTTCAATTTAAAATTCATTGACTTTTCTAGAGAAGAATGTGGGGGGTTTTTTGCATGTGTAGTAATGTATTGAGAGAGATCTTCATCTGCATAAAACATCAGAGAGAAAATGCCAATTATGGATTCGTAGACTAGCAAAGAATATATGTTATTCTTGATTTATCCTTGTGATAAGATTTATAAAGAATGGTGATAGTCTATGTTAAAACAAATGGCTCCAACTTGTATTAATAAACCAAATAAACTTAATGGTAGAAGTGATAATATCAGCCTACAATATGATCCAAACAGTATGAAGCAACACACAAATTGGTAGCTGATGTCCAGAGGAGAGGACTGCCTTTCCTATTTGCACTTGAGGGATATATGAGCTCATTTGGGTCTGCAGGAGAGTCCTCATGCATGACTCAGAGAAAGAGCAATGAGAATTATGGTGCTATTGCCCCACTCATTGAAACACCAGTAAACACTAAAGCCTCTGCTTCTGAATTTGACTCGTTCATTGCTAGACCTGTTGGCACTCTCCAGTGTGATATGCAAGGACTTGAAATGTGTGTCTCAGGAGCCCTCCATCTAATTTCATTGCAGACTGCAACAAACTGTAAAAGCAAAGCCCCACGTCAGTTGTGTGTCATCAGATCTGCTCTGCTGTGATAATGCAAAAGTACTTGAGAAGATGATGTATTTGCCCCGAGAAAAAGCTGCTTGGAGAAGATGCTAAAATCTATTACCTGACAGACAAGCACCATCCAACCAGTGAGTGTGAATGTGCTGAACTGAAAGCTTCAGCCTGATGAAATGCCTTTGTGTGGTGCTGTGCCTCTGGGGTCACGGCCCTGGCTCGAGCAAGGTGCTACAGAGCTGGGCAAAGCCATCCCTGCTGTTGCTGCAGATCTCCTCTCTGACACTGACAGCCATGAATTTTTGCCTCTTGTTAGGCTAGAGCAGGATAATTCAACGGAAAACTGTGATCAAAATAAAATGATGAAACGATCAAAGTACTGATGGGTTGTGACTTTGACTTTCTGTGCCTCCATTTCCCACATATTGACATCATGGTACGCTATGATTAGGCATGGTATTTTCTGAGTCTGTTTGTAATGCTACTGTGTAAGTATGGATAATGGTTATTTTCTGTGCTTTAAAAACCTGCTCTGCCACTAGCATAAGGACTGAGTCCAGATTTATGTTAAAAATCCCATCATTCTGAGCTCTTCTTTGTATGAATCCTTCTTGCTGCCTTGGGTGCCTAGGCCTGTCAGCAGAGGTACAGGACAGCAATCAGCAGGTTGGTCCTGCAGTGACAGAAGGTCCCAGGTGTCTGTGTGGATGTCAACAGGTTTTGGCTGCATATGTCCCAGTCCTCTGCATGGCTGCCCAATGCTGCTGTACAGGGCAGGATGGTCCATGGCCCTCCTGGCCACTGGCCTGTGACCAGGAAAGTGCACCCATGGTGAAAACCTCACTGCTTAAAAACCAGGAAATACAAAACTCTTGGAAACACTGCAGGTGGTATGGGCTGAATGGAGGCTTGGAGACCTCTGTGGTATCAGAAATACCAAACTGTCTGGTGTCTGCTCGGTGTGAGAACCCAGACCTGTGAGGATGGCTTGTGAGCAGTGTGCCATCATTCCACCAAAATATGCCATATGAAACTGCTCAGCAACTGAGCAAGATTGTGGGGAAAGAGGGAAAGTTTATTCTCTGTGGCTTTTTCAAAAATTCACTTCTCTGAAGAAGTTTTTTTAGTCTAAATTTATTCTCCATCAATTTACATCTATTTGTTCTTGTGCCAATATTCTTCCTCAGCTCAAATAGCTCTTCTCTCTCCCCTGTGTTTACCCCCTTGATGTATTTATAGAAAATAATCACAGCCCCTCTCAGGCTTCATTTTGCAAAGCTAAATGAAGCAGCCTGTCCAGTATCCACTTACAACACCGGCTCATCCCAGTTACTTCTTGTTCTGAATTGGGTATTGCTGAGCACGGGGGACTGTGCAGGGAAGGGTATTCCCAGCAAGGTTGTGCTCATCCTTCCCAATGATGTTCATCTGTGCCCTGTAAATGTGTCAACACCCCTCTACATTGCAGAGCTACTCAGCATTTCCCTTTGCTTGTCTCTGATCACAGTGTGTCAAATGCTCATAAACATCCCGTGCTAGACTAATGCTTTGTTTTTCCCCTTCCTCTTAAAAAATGATGAGCTCCCAGGTGCTCACAGATATTCTTGCTGATCCTTCAGTACAGAATCATCAATGTCTTTGTGTTTGACCCATCCCTTGGCCTCTCATTCTGTGCACTATTCACGTTTTCTCTAAGAATGTTTCCCAGCTTTCTGTCTAATGCCACTGAAGGCATTAGTGCTTTTCTGCTCTGTCCAGGGGTAATTAATGAAAAATGTAATAGAAATGCATCCCAGTCATGGAGGAATTTCTCTAGTAACCTCCCCCAGCCTGCTCATTCTCCTTTGGAAATGGTATGTCAGCATCCTACTGAGTGGGTGGGGAAGTAGCTAGCAGTTGTGAATTAATCCAAATAATTTTCAGTGAACTTAATTTTCCATGTCAGCTGTTTTGCTGAAGTTCTGATAGGTTATATGTGCTGCTTTAAAAAATGAGGATTTTTATCAGAGAAAGATAATAGTGTCTCTGAGTGTGATTTATCTTGGTGCATTTTCTCCTGCCACCATTTACTTCCAGGGCCCTTTCCTTCAATATGTATTAAAAAGCCTCACTTGCTTGTGAAATCAGAATGAAGAACCTGTAGCTGTTCAGATTGCTTGTCTATACTTATAAAAAAATTGGAATATCATATTTTCTTATTCTATCTGATTGCACGGATTTATTAAATAAATCCTTGCCTTGTAGCTATCTTACATCCAGATTTTCAAACTTGTGCAGGGAGGATGCTGGTTCTTTCTTTGATGAAATCTCTTGAAAACAAACCAACAAATGAATCCCAGTCACCATGCATTTAATAACAAATACAGGCAGACAAAACATCCTTGGAGATTCTAATTTTTCAAGCTCTTTATAGGTAGCATGGTTTCAGGCCGCAGCACTGTCTCTCAGTGCATTTAAACACCCTGCCACCTGCAAAAACTTGTTCAGATATACAAAGCATTTGGCAAAGAATGGTTGCAGAAAGGTTTGCAATGAGCTCTGTTATCTCTAACAGGTTTGTCATTGAAGTGGAATATCCTGTACGGACACTCCAACTTCTGTCATTCCTCAGAAATGGCTAGCTAAGGTGGTAGTAACTGAACTAGTGTGATAGATGGCTGTGTTATAATTGAATTAGTTGGGAAGCATTGACCTTTTTGATGTATAATGTCTATGAATGTGAACAACAAATACAAACTAATGCTTTTATGACTTTGCTGGGTGAGTTTAGCCGTCAATTGACTTGTGATAAATAAGACATTGCACGCTCCAGTCAATGGAAAACATGTTTGCAGCTCCTGTGCTTGTATTCCTGTACTCTGTGCAATCAGCTCTGTTGGCACGAGTTACTCAGGTGTCGCTTTTATATTATGAGCTGGACCCAAATGTGAATTCAAGTCCTCAGAGGACCTTATACTTGCTGGATAATGACAAACCCAGCAGCTACTGCTTCTTGTTAATTGTTTGCTCCCTTACTGCGTGGCCAGATTAGCTGACAACGACCTGAGGAGATTTCTGCTGTTTCTGTAGCACCTCTTCTTGTCAAAATAGTTGTAGATCAATAGCTGTTACCTCCACAAGCCGTAGCGAAAGTGAAGTTGGATGGGAAATGCAATTAGAAGAGAGGAAGCTATTTTCAAAGAATTCATGCGGTTTGTTCTCGTGTTTCTACACTCTGGTCCTTCTAGCTCCAGAGTAGAAAATGAAATTTTCCTGCTTTTTATTCAGTTTGGGTTTGACTGAAAAATCGCTATTGCTCTAACCTGGGACATTTTATTAGTGTTTATCTGACCATGATGAATTCACATATTGTTACTTGCCACTGGAGCCAAAATAAATGATCTCCGGTGGACAGGGTGCGTGGGGTACTGATGGATGTCTGATCAGCCTCTTCAAATCCAGCCCAGGTCAGGAAAGCTTGCCTTGAAAAACATCTGTTCACTGTCTCATGCAAAGTGAACGAATGGGTCTCAGCCTACATACTGACACCTCCAAACCAGCATGTCCTTGGTGCAGGAAGGTTGCCCACTACCTCTTGTGTCTATGTGTAAGTGTAGTTAACTCCTGGTGGCTTTGGTTTTCTCTACCTTGCTCTCTGTTTTGTGCAGTTTTCCAGTACTTTCTTGCACTCAAGAATCTCCAAACCCATTTCCAGCTCTGAGACTCACCCACAGCCTGAATAAGAGCCTGCAGCTATAGCAGCTTCTCATAGTTACTATTGATTTAGGTAAAAGCATAAATGTTGCATTCTTCCAGTTTGTGTATCTGTCTCTCGCCTCAGGCTCTTTCTTTTCCTCTCTGGGATCAATTACCTTCTGATCCTTGGATGCAGAGTCTGGCATGCCCTACTGGAGCACAGAAGCAGGGGCACTGCCATGACAATTTGGATCAAAAGAATCCCTCCAGTGCAAGACCTTGTCACCAGGAGGGCCAGCAGCAGCCATTTTAGGAAGCACTGCAGAAATGCATAGTCATGGCTTAATTTTCATCTAAGAAAACAGCACATAGTAGTGCCTTCAAAGTGAGGTCAGAGTAAGCCATGAAAGAACAAAAACAGACCAATCAGTTTCCAGCAGAAATTAAACTTCTCTCACCACTGCTTTTGTACATCACTGCCCCCCTCTCTATCTTTGGACACCTCCCAAAACTCATCTATGCTTCTGATGCTTATTACTCCAAGTCTAGATAGTATCAATGTCTATAAGAGACTTTAAAAACCATTTTAGCTCTTGATCATTGGTAATACTTGGTGGCGATTAAGTTTACAGTACTAATACTGAAAGAAAAAGTCTCCTATACCACCTTCTCTGGCTCTCTGCATAAGTGTTGGATCCAATGCAGGTATTTTAAAATTTTGTCCTGCAAATTCAGGAGCAAGTTCTGGCTGGGCTTGATACAAGTGTTCAATTGTGGCAAAGGGAGAGACCATCTCAAAAAGCATCTCAAGAACAGCTCAGATAGCAGTGAGAAGGAAAAGGAGTGAGAGCCCTGTTCTCTCCCTATGCATGTAGGTGAGAGTCAACAGCTGCATCTCCCAGCTTGAGCTGGGAGATGAAAACAGGGTACATGGCATCATTGCCTGTGAGGTGTAGCTCATAGGCATGTACATCCTTTTGGTCCACAGAAGTTGTATATCCTCAACCTTGAAACCTACTTGTTCTTGGTATCTTTTTGCACTGAACAATCCTGCTCAGCTCCAGCCCAGCTGTGAATGGATGCAGCTTCTCAGCATGAGGCACATGCTGCAGTGCTGTGTCTTCCCTGGGATGCTGCTCCTTGGACTTGTCTCAGTACCTTCAGGCAAGACTTTCCTGAGTCCTCCTGGATTTGATGCACACAAGCAGGTCAGATATGACACACCTCGTGGATCCTCCCTGGTACAGAGCAGCAGAGCAATCCCTTCAAGTATTCTATCTTTCCCAGGTGCTAAACAAATTATGTCAAAACTGCTATGTAAAATGTGGTTCTACATGGTCCCCATTGCTAAAGCAATTACAGAAGAGCTGGGCTGCAGCATGTGCATAATCCCCCAGACATCACAGGGAAAGAGTAAGGACTTAGAATAACTCACACAGGGAGCAAACCTTGCAAACCTAATTAAATGCAGTAGAGATATAGAAGGAAGAGAGATTCTTTTTCTCTACGACTGGCCCATGGTCAATGGGAGAAAAGATTAAATGCTAGAAAGGTTTCAACCTATTTGTTGTGGTTAAAGAGCCTTGTACAGGATGTGTCACAAGCAGTTCACTGTCTTCATAATGTAATTTAAGTTACTGTGATCCATATGGGTCATTCATCTGCTGTTTTTCCCAGCATGGGGAAGCATGACTTCCTGGCTTATAAACACATCTTGTTATCATGCAATACGTCATGTGAATGATCCAGTGACAAAGGGGGAAGGAATACAAGAAATGGAAATACATGAAGACACTGTTCCCTTACTCTCTAGTGGCAGTCAGATGGTGTCACACTGCCTGCTCCAGCCTTACCAGCAACTGGAGAAATCCCAGGGCTGCTGAGATCGATAAGCTTTTTGTTGACAATTTCAAATGAAGGGAGTGATTTAACCCCAACCAAGCCCGAAGACATAACCTGATGTGTGCTGCTGCCTGGATTTTTAGATTGCAGCCAGTGAATTTTGCACGAGATTGAAGTACAACGTGGCCTAGAGAAGCCAGCAAGGAATGACTTATCCATAGAGACATTCTGAACTACTCTCCACTCTGGGGGCACAAAAAACATACATTGCTTCAAAGGATTTTAAAGCAACAAACTCAGCTCAGAGGGAAGGATACTAGGAGCAGTGAACAATTTAGAGCTTTGAGATGAAACATGTGAAAGAGCTCCTTTAGAGCTTCCATAAATCCCCTCCAACAGGCCTGGTATGTGGGAGGTCGGGAGAAGGTCCCCTCCCAGGGAAGCTGACCTTGGCCCCCACACAACAGCTGCTGTTGCAAAAGTTCCTTTTTGACTCTCCACTTTGCACGGGCCCAGATAGAACATATTGCTCCATCCCTGAAAGCCTTGGAGCATCTGGTAAATACATGATCCTTATTCCCACAGTGAAGATTTGGGAAATGGATATTAGTAAAAACAGGGCTGATGAAGCCAAGGTTAAGTGGAGATGCATTTCTGCCCACCATCAGACATGAACAAGCTGGACTTAGGACTGTTACCAAAATGAGGTACTGTTTCCTGGAGCAAAACTGACAGAGGAGATGGGAAACTAGAGCTTAGAAAAAGCAAGACAGAAATAATGAGAGGGAAAAAAGGCAAAAAGGTGCAACATTTGATCAGCTGGAGAAGGAGTCAGAATTAAGCCTCTCCATCACAGTGATGGTTGCTTTCCTCCGACCCATCTGGCAGAAATGAGAACTTGTTCTTTCACTCAACAATGATTTGCAAAGGCTCTTCCTTCATTTTCCAGACTGCAATGCTGAAATTAGGATGAATAGCTTCATCCCATAGGACTTCCAGGCATTTCTCCGCAAGACATACTGTGTTGATGCTGAGGGGGATGGAAACTTGAGAGGATTCTGGGCTGCAGATGTTGCAGCCAAGTGTCCAGAGGTGTTTAATGGCGGGGGGATATTGTGCATTACATATGTTTCACTTTTAACCCAACAAGGGGATCAAGCAACAGACAAACCACCAAAAGCAATGATAGTTTCTTCATTCCTGCATTTCTTCAGTGGAGACTGCAGGCTTTTCTGGAAGATACTTTTTAATCAAATGTTAACTGCTGAGCTAAACACAGCGGTTATTGAGTGAAATGCTATGGGCTACGTTATTCTGCAGACTGATGAGCTAATAGTCTCTGCTGGCCTTAAAATCTGGATGGACATTTTAAGGAGATTCTATAAAAAGGCCATCCCAATAAATAATTACTCACAGCGGTAAAAGCTAAGGCATTTGTGAATTCCTTGGTGACCACAAGAAATTTGAAGAATGTTCAACATATTACCTAAGTGCCAGTGAGCACAATCGGACATTCATCGATATGACTGGAAAGTCTCCTCTGCCTTCAGTGGACATTTGGTCAGGTCACAGTTGTGGAAGTGGCATGAGGGCTAAAGCCAGCAGGGGAGCAGGGCCGTGCCACCCTCCATCACAGAGCACTGCTGGATGAGAGACATCTTCCTTCAGGTTTTAACTCTCATGGGAAGGTTATTTTGATTTTCCTTTAGAAAACCTTGATGGGCTTGGGGACTTGGGGATGAGCCAGTAACCAACAGAGAGACAGATTGCATAGAAAATTCACCTGAACGTGCAAGAAGTCAGCACGTACTTTGCGCAGCTTGGAAATACCTTCACCTCTCTGGAACACGGTATGGAAGGTAACACCTTCCCAAGAGCTCACACAGAACAAATATGTCTCCAGCCCTGACCTGAGACACCCTACACAGCCCATTGTTGATCTGTGCTCATGGAAGCCTTGCAAAGTAGCAGGTGGTTACCTGTCACGCTTGCCACTGCCTTCACCTGTGAGATCAAGAGGAAGCAGAGCCTAAACAGCCGGAGTGATGGCTGAGCACAGATAAACGTGAGCCACACTGACTCCATCTGCCCAGCCTTCCAGCACTCTGCAAGAAGCTCACTCCCTCCTGGGGGCTGAAGTCGAAAAGCAGATCCTGGTTATTTTTTTTTTTTTTTGCCCTCACTTTTGACCTAAAATCAGTTGCACCTGTGCTTTTGTGAATGTTGACTCGAGAAAGGGAGCTTGTCCATGCCGCTACCTGAGAAGTGTCTGAATCTTGCCCCTTTTGCTCGTGGTTAGCAGTGCATTCACAAAGGCTCAAACTGAAAAGTGAAGGCTCATTTAATAAAATATTGGTAATGAATATAAAGAATAAAATTGTTATGGTTTTGAGTCAGTTGGCTAAACAAACTTAAATGTAATGTTTCTTCTCTCTAATGGATTAGCCTGTGACCACTATAACCACCAGTGTTTTTCTACATGGTCTTAAAAGTGCATTTTCCAAATGCTCAAAAATGCAGTATGGTGGGGGGGGTGTATTTCTCATAGGCATTTGTGCCAGCAAAAGCCAGTTGTTCCCATGCCCACTGGAAAGAAATTCAATATAGCAGAGGGAAACTCATTACAAAATTTAGACCAATATTCACAAAAATATTTTATCTTATTCACCCC
>JAWWLV010000018.1:8399470-8454738 GCA_035041135.1 Platyrinchus mystaceus
AAATTCAATATAGCAGAGGGAAACTCATTACAAAATTTAGACCAATATTCACAAAAATATTTTATCTTATTCACCCCACTCCGCAGTTACTTTTCTTTTTGTTTGTAAATACTTTTGGGGAAAAATATCATTTCTGCCTAGAACTGCTGTCAAGTGTACTGCTTTGAAGAATTTGGCATATTCTCCAGTCAGCACATCTGGTATGGGTGGATGCTCTTCAACAGACTGATTTTTTTTTTTTTTTTTTTTTTGGTGGTTGTTATATTTCAAGTGATACTGTGCCAAAACCCGTTTAGCTGAACGAGAAGTTTGCCCATTATCAATCACTCACTGATAACTGCTGCCAACTCAAAGATGCATCTTTCCAGGCACAGCCTGTGTGCACACTGGCTGCAGGAACCAGCTTCAGCAATATTGAGACCCTACTGAGATTTCAGAGGAAGTGCAAATACGGAGTACTTGATAAAAATAGCAATCTGCAGGCTCTGTACTGCTAAGTGCTATTTAACTATGCAGAAAGTTTTGGTATTTGTCTTTAAGCTGGGAGAGAATCTAGTGTTCCACTCAGGCTTTGACACAGGGGAAGAAAGCAGCACCCTGACTCATCTGGTTGTTCTCCCAGAGGCTGCCTTGCTCCTCCAAATCCTGGTTAAACACTTCAGGGAGCACAACAGACTCAGAGAATCTTATCTGTTTGGAGTATAACTACCTGTACTCCCAGCACGGGCTTTGCTTTGGGCTTTAGATTTTCTCTTTCTCTTAAAAGCAAACCCAGAAGAGAGTGAAGACTTGCTGATGGCACCTTCAAAATGTAAAGCAGCCTCTGTACTACAAGTGATATTGATGAAGGATTAGTTTTTCTACATTTTAATACCATTAGACTGCTACTAGCTGTTTAAGAAATGTCTGTGCCAAAGAAGGTGCTAGGTATGGTCATGTCCCAGTTAAAATGAAATTTGTTTTCCTTTACCTCTCAGCAAAAGAGATTCACCAGGAAATGGTTTGGGGATTCCTGAGGGCAGCTAAAACACCAAGTTAGCGGAGGTGTTTTTTGGTATGTTGAGCTCTTGCTTTTCTAATGGTAGAAATTTGCCCAGAGTTTTCAATAAGGAAGGTGCAGACTTGGTGCATAAAGACTTTTTAGTGCTTTAAAAGGAGCCCTTGGAGCAGTCTCTTTGCTGTCAGTGGGACAAGCAGTTTGGTTTGTTATAAACACTCACATAGGTCTTTGTAAGGTAGAGTGTGTAGCAGCTGTGTGGTGCTACAGCCACGTGGTATGAGATAAGGCACAGTGAGAGCCCTCGGCCCAGGCTTGCCAAGGTTTGTGCCCATTTGTTGGATTGCTCTACAGATAGAAAATTTTGCAAGAGACTGGATAAGACATGAGTGGAAAAAAACCTGCCCTCCATGGGGAGTTATCCACATGGAGAGTGAGCTAGAAAGTTTCAGAGAAATACCTGGAGTGATGAAAATCAGATTTTCTTTCCTAGACCTTACCTAGACCTGAAAATTAGCTTCTCCTTCAGCATCCACCAGCTTCAGTGTTTCAAGCCCTGTGAAGTTCCTCCTGTGCACACAAACAAACAGCACTGTTGCTGCTGTGAGAGGGGACAGTGGCAACACGTTCATTTTTGTGTAGTTGGAATTAACACAGCACATGAATGGAGAACATACTCTGGCCTGGCAAGCAAATTGGGCAGAAATCTTTATATTAGGGCTGTGTTACATAGGAAAGAGACTATGAGGAGTAGGGCAGCATTTCTGCAGCACCGTGATGCCGGACAAGATAGGAAAGGTAGTGTGCATAGTCCTGAACAGCCCTGGCTTAAGGAGACATCTCCTATGTCTGCTGGGTCACCTGCTTTATGTGGAAGGAGCCGCTAAAGCAGAGGCAAAGGAAGATGGGAGCCCTGGGGGGAAGGTGGAAGCTGTGGGGGAGCCAGACAAGGTAAATGTGCCAGCTGCTGGAGGAAAGAGGAGATGAAAGGGAAAAGAAGAGTGAAGAACAAAGCAGAGATGTCAAGGAAAGGTGGGGAGGGGAAATGGGAGATGATGGCACTAAAATTAGATAGGGAATGGGGACAGGGAGAGCTGATCTGGTGCTCTCCCCTTGGATGAAATTCCCACTGAAGCTGCTGGCAGATCTGGCCTGGGGAGGGAGGACAACTGGAAAAGGGAAAAGATGGTGGGCCACTGCAGATCTGCAGCACCCCAAGCTGCTCAGAGAGGATTTCCCTGCCCCCAAGAGGAGCCAGCCCTGCTGTCCCCATGCACTATTTCACCCCCCACGCCCCCTGAGCATCATCTTCACCCTGGGAGACACCACCCAGCGTAAAATCAATGTCTTTGACTCTGCACCACGTTTAACTGTTTCAAACCAATTTTTGCAGGTGATTCCTAATTATATGCTACTAGTCACAGCCCACAAAAAGCTAATGAAACCCTTGCCATCAATTAAATGTAATTTCTGCATGTTGAGGCGGAAGCAAGGAAGGCAAAAGATGAAGTCACAAAACTTTCCCCTGGCTGCAGCTATGGGAGCCAACTCTGGAAACCTCTCAGAACCTGAATGAAACCAGGATCAGCTAGATCTGAACTAGGGCTAAGAAATGTTTTCTATTTATTCTCTGGTGTGTGCAATTCTGAAGGGTACAGAGAGCTCTTCTGCCGATTCTGCCGACCTGAAGGTATGTGGTATAAGAAGAGGTGTAGGGTTGAAAGAATCCAGCCATGCAATTTGCAACTAAATACTCACTTAAAGTATAAAAAAATCTGACAAAAAGCATGACAAATGGGGCCCAAGGACACTGCCTCTTTCAGTGCTGTTAAGTAGTGGTAAGAATAAAAGTACTGTAAATGTGTTTTTCTTTCATTTGCAAAGATGTATGTTTATCTTCTCCTCTTGTCCTAGTTAGTATATGCACTAAGTGTCTTTAGAGATACTATATATACACTGAATAACATACAATATTCTTCAAAGTCAGTGGAAGAACTTGTACATCAATTGGTTTCAGAGAAAAACACCCTCCTGACCCCTTGTTTCTTCCAGGAAAGGAGGGAGGTCTGTTCTCAAGGTTGTCAGGGTAAGTGAAACACGTAGTTTTATGCCAGTTTGTCTATAGTGGACTGATGGCCATGGTGTGTTTGGGCATATAACCCTTCCAATTAGTGCATCTAAGAAAGAAAAGCTGATAGTCCACTCCCCATGAGAGGAAAAGTCAAGCCTTTGACATCTTGCTGCTTTATTCACCCAGCAACACCTCTATTAAAAACTCTCTGCAGTATTTCTGGAACGCATGACAAGCAGGGCAGCAGCAAGGGAAGGAGCAGTGCTCTGATGTAAGGTAGGCTCTTGCCTGTCTGGACTGGGAGGGTGTGTGTCTTGGTGCTGCACATGCATCGCAGCACACCTGGGGTGGGGACTCCCACGCTGTGCTGTGCAGCCCACACAGCCCCTTGTGCTGCCATCCTACACCACCAGACCCCATTCCTGTGAGAACCACCCCCACCTGCCTGAGGGAAGTTCAGATACCACGGGCAGCTGTGCAGCTCCGGGACTGTGCGTTGGTGGCCTTTGCACCCTGAGGGCGGTGGGCATGCAAGGGTGGGCACTGGGGTTCCATCACAGAATCGTTTAGGTTGGAAAAGACCGCTAAGATCACCAAGTCCCAACTGTTAACCCAGCATTGACAAGTCCACCACTAAACTATGTCCCTAAGTACCACACGAAGTACCTCCAGGGATGGTGACTCTACCATTTCCCTGGGCATCCTGTTCCAGCCACCACCTTTTGGTGAAGAAATTTTTCCTGATATCCAGTCTAAACCTTCTTCACCTTTCAGTGAACAAATTTTTCCTAGTATTTAGTCTGAACTTCTCCTGGTGCAACTTGAGGCCATTTCCTCTTGTCCTGTCACTTGTTACCTGGGAGAAGAGACCGACCCCCCACCTGGCTACAACCTCCTTTCAGGTAGTTGTAAAGAACGATAAGGTCCCCCTTGTCCCTCCTTTTCTCCGGGCTGAATATCCCTAGCTCCCTCATCTGCTCCTGATCAGTGATGCTCTCCATGTCTCCTGGTGGGAAGAGGCTCCTTTCCCACTGGACATCCCCTTCCCTGCACACCTTTGCACCAGCCTGCAGGCGCTGTCCCCTCTTCCCGGACCGGGGTGCGGGTGGCAGGACAGCGGGGCTGGAAGTGCGGGAGGAGGGCGGCGGGGCTGCTCCCCTCTGCCCGGACCGGGATGCAGGGAAATAGCAATGAAGGGGGAGCCAGGCGCTGCTTCCCGCCCCGCGGAGGGTCGAGACTCACACTAATAATCACAATAATAATGATAACTGTTTAAGACAGCGGGGGCAAGGCCCCCACCGGCCCCCGTCGCGCCCCGTCCCTGCGGGCCTGGGGCCGGCGCTGCCGCAGCGCCCGGGGCTCATCGGGGCAGCCCCGCCGCGGCTGCGGGCACGGGGGGCGGTGCGGGGAGGATCGGCCTGTGCAGCCCACTCCCTCCCTCTCTCCCATCTCCCCTCCTTCTCTTCGCTCTCTCCTCCCCTCCCTCCCCTCGCTCCCTCCTCCCATGCCAACCTGCTGCCGCCTTTGTCAGCGCAGCCCGGCGCTATGGCATCCTGCCGGGGCTTCAGGCTCGGGCTCTTTCTCCTCCTCCTCCTCCTCCTGGCCGGGAAGCGGCTGCTGCAGCGGCAGAGCCAACCGTGACGGCCGCGCTGCCCCGGCCAGAGGCAGGCGGAGCCCCTCAGGTGAGCCCCAGGTGCTGGAGGGGTGGGCTGGCAGAAAGGGGTGGCGAGGACAAACGCCCCCCGCTCCCCAGCCCCAGGGATGCTCTGGGCACCAGACGTGCTGGGAAGCGGGTTCAGCACCGGCTCCCCCCTGCCTGGTTGGGAGAAGGAGGTGTAAGTGCAGGTAAGAGACCTCCCGCAGCCCCTGTGGTCCCCACCGGTGCCCCGGGGTCCCACCTCTTTGTCAGGCTCCCCAGGAAAGGGGGGACTCCAAAATCTTAAAACTCCATCTGTGACTTTGGCAGCTCCCCTTCAGTCCAACACAACTGGATCTGCCCGAGGGCAGCTGGAAGGGAGCAAGTGGGTAACCACCGGGCTGGGCCCCCGGGCCCCCAAGCCCCAAGCAGGGAGCCTCGAGGAATGGGGAACACCAGGGATGGGAAGCTGGACCCACCAGGGTGAGGGAGCAGTCAGGTCTGGAGTGGCAGTGAGGTTGTTTTAGGTTTGCTATGCAAAAATCCAGCTTGCCCACAAATGGGATAAATTACTCCCATTTAATTCAGTTAGACTTTTTTGTGTCTGTCTGTCAGTGTTTGCAATGGTGTCTCCTTATGCAGAAATTTCCGGGAAAAATGTGACTTGGATGTGCACTAATGTATTGGGAGAACAGTGTTTGTGTGTGTCTGTATGGGCCAAGAGTTGGCAAAGAATAACCAAGAGTGTATGATGCAGTAATAATTCAAGTAATTTATTGCACAATTTTAGAATGATTGTTTGCAGTTTTCCAGACCATAGAGATACCTTAACCTGGATTGCATAACTGAACCATGCAAATAATCAGCTTAATGTTACTGTGCAAGAAAAATCAATGGCAAACCCGGTTTGACTTGAGCCCTGACACGTCTATGAGGGTTTGGTGCCTTTATCCACAAGTTCCCCGTTAATTTATGCACTCAGATCCTTTAAAAACTGCTGAATTCTGGGCGGCTGGGTTCGCTGAAGCGTTGTGCAGAGTCCTTTAACAGCAGAGCCTGCCTCTGTTAAGGACCTGGGTTTGTAAAGCGCGGTTTTCCAGGGCTCATTCACACAAGATAAGAGTCAGAAAATAGCAACTTCTTCCAGCGCTGGTCCCAGCGACCCCCCGGTGAACCGCGGGTGAGGTTGGCCGTGGGATGCCCAGGAGTGTGCAAAGCGTGCGTCGTTCCTGTGCAGAACAGCAGCGAGCCACTGGCGAGAGCGGGTGCACCAGCACCATGAGCTCCCAGGCTGCAGGCGTTCGTTCCCTTCGGTTCTGAAGGAGTGAATAAAAACCACAGCAGCAAGGCAGGGAGCCAGAACCAACTCCTACCTGCCCCAGGGACCGGAGCCCACCCTGCTCCTGTGTAGAGCGGTCCGGGGGAGCCAACCTGTGTCAGGCTCTTTGGGAGGACTTTGCAATGAAAGGTGGAGAGAAACAATTGCCATCGCGCGGCCAGGGCTCTGAAGTGCGATTTTTAGTTTTCTTTTTAATGAGCAGCAGAAGGCTGGAGGGGGGAGGAGGAGGAATAAGGTGTGCGGAGATGGGCATTGTTTCCCCGAGTGCCGGCTCCCGTGTGTGTGTGTGCACGATGGAAGCCAGATGGGGCTCGAGGTTCCTTCGTCAGAAATTTCTTAATGTTTTGACAGAGAAATGGATTCGTGAGTATGGGAGAAAACAAAAACTGAATTCCATCTCAATGGGTTACATGTTTCATGCAAGGCGAGCTTTGCCTGCCTTGTTTTAATAGTATCTGGTGTTGGGAAGACAGGCTGAATGATTTATGAGCTCAAGTTAGTAGTAAAACTGCATATCACAGGCTCTGTATTAATGTTCTCCTGTGCTGAAGTAGCTGGCTCTGAGGGAATTTATGCGAGGATCACTCGCTCTGTCTGCCATCACCGTAACAGCATTCTGGGGTGGCCCGTTAGTCACCATGGGGGGAAGCAAAACAAGGATGCTGCTTCCCTCTCGGCTAGCAAATCAAAGGGAGAGGGGAAATGATGACTCCAGCAGTCACATCTGTGTATTAGCTGCACCTGCTGTGGATATTGGGAAATGGGGAGAGCAAATGTCAGAGGCACAAAGCACAGGGAAGGAAATGAAGGAGGAAATAAGAGAGGAAGATAATGTGGTCTGTCTGCCAGTGGCCATGATTCAGACTCATGCAAGGCACCTTGGCACCCTGCAGCTGCTCAGGGAAGTCGAGTGGT
The DNA here is from genome assembly GCA_035041135.1 of Platyrinchus mystaceus. NCBI lineage: Eukaryota > Metazoa > Chordata > Aves > Passeriformes > Tyrannidae > Platyrinchus > Platyrinchus mystaceus. The sequence goes on from JAWWLV010000018.1 coordinate 8,406,429, forward strand.
GGGACTTTATCCTGAATCCTATGCTGGTGTTTGTCTGCCCCACTGTGCACTGCTCTTAGTCCATTTGATGGGACAGGGTTTGGGCTGAAGGTGTCACGGGGAAAGCAGCCAGGGCAACTGGGGAGCAGTACCAATTACAGGAATTCCTGTGGATGGTGAATTTATAAGGTAGTCAGGAAGTGAGGGCACCACCTCCATCCCAGTACTGATTTGGGAGGTGGTGAGAAGGGAAAGTGCATTCTAGCTTTTCTGCAGGGAAACAAGCTGCATGAAAGAGTCTGCAAGTTCCCCTGGTCTGGAGAACCACACAGGAGAGGTTTTACAGAGGCTCGATTCCTAAAGACACCAGAAAATAGAACACTATATTCCCTTTGTGCAGCAGAAAGCTCCACTGGGGATGGAGGTTGCAATTGTGATATTCTTGGACTTCTCCTCCAGAGGCTGAAGATAGTGGGTTAATGGTAAGATGAGATCTCAGTTCACTGCTCTTGGTGCAGGCCAAAAAGACTTCGATTTGTGGTAAGTCTGGAGCTCATCTGCGTGCAAGGAGAGTCAGACCCCATCGACTGGCCATGCAATATGATGCTGTACAAGTCCACGCTGGGATATAATTGTGCTATTAGAGCAGCAAATGTCGAATATTGGGAAGCTGAGTCAAAGCAACCCTCCCAGTGTTAATATAACAAAACCATTAAGGATGAAATGTTAAGTGGCTCCTTCGGTCAGAGATGGTCTTGCTGAAGATAAATAAGCTAGATCCTGTCCCCGTGTCTGGTTAGCTCTATGTCTCTGGAGACCAAAGTCAGTTTGAGGGGGGATGTTGGAGGCTGCGTGTGGCTGCTCGTAGTGAGGGTAAGGCATGAGGACATCAGTGAAATTGAGGCCATCTGAGGAGACCCTGTGCTGCTGCTCTTGCTGAGGGTGCTTTCATTCACTTTGCTGCTTTTAACTGATTCGTGACCCTGTACCCTCTTAAAAGATCTTTCTGTGCTTATTTCAGAGCTCTGCATTTATGTGGCACGTCCAGGTCTATTCTGGTCCTGCTTTGAGAGATAATGAATGAATGTGGACATAACAGCTGAGATGGTGCATGGCCAAGTGCTTGGCACCTGGGATGTGGCAGCTCCTGGGGTGACTTGCCAAGAGGCACCTGTCTCTGTCGCAGGCTGTTAGAAGACTTGACAAGAGACAGAGGAGCTTAATGTGCCACAAAAAATTTTGGCACGAGGTTTTTAGGTCCCTGGCCCAGGAAAAAAGATTTCAAGGCCCTTATATATTATCCTTATGGAATGGTACATCCTATTCTTCACAGCCCAAATCTGTTGATGACGCTTCACTAGCAATGTTTCTGATGCTCTGGCACAAGGGAGCACACATTTCCATGCAAAGGCTGAAGCCCAGAGGTACCTTTCACACCTAAGGATCTCTCACACCAGAAAGCTGTTTGTGAACAGCCAAGGATTGAAGAGGAAATTATTCCCACTCCTAGCTAGCTTTCTTTTCCTTAAGGTCTATATCTGATTTTGCAACCTGCCTTTTCATTTCCCACCTCCCGTAGTTGAGGCTCAGCTGAGTGAACTGTCCGAATTCCCACCTCAGAATGTTCAGCTCTCTCTTGGTCACCCCTGTGTCAAAGCCTGTGTCACCTCCCTGTATTCTCACTTCTTTGTAGCTGACTGCCACCTCCCAGGCTTCAGTCTGAGAGCACAGGGTCTGGACTGAGCTAAACCAGGTCTAGTAGAGCTCTTCTGCTTGGGATCTGTGCTTCAGATCTGCTTCGGTATGGGCTGGGGTCCCCAGTCAAAGGCTCCTTGTTGGTGCTAAATAAAAACAATGTGAGACTGGGGGTATGCAGAAGGGCTTCCACTCAATGAACTTGTCAGTTCTCAGCAACATTTAAAATCAAGCTGCACCCAAGTTTTACCAGATGCATAGGGTTTAGAAACCTGAATTGAAGTTAAAACCTCTGATGCTAAGAATGTCTTCGTACAAAGCAAAAAAATTCAAGAAACTGTACCTAGAATATCCTCACTTGGATGAGAGAGAGTAAAGACAGAAAGGTGGGGAACAAAATGGGTTGACCATTTACAAAAATACATTAGCACAAACTGGCTACTTGTGTATTTTTGCAGGAGTGTGAATGGGGAGAAGGCAGGGCACTGGCAGGCCAGTGCAGGGAGCGTAGAGTGTGCATCAGGCTGTGAAAATGCACATCCAGGTGAGGGTTTTGCAAGAAGCTGTGAAGTTACAAATGGGAGGAGATAGTTGCTTTTGCTGGTATTCAGCTGGAGGTGACAAAAAGACATATTTTCACTCTTGTCCCAAGTGGCAGATTTATAACATGCAGAAAATTGACTTGTAATGCCAGTCCCCTGGTAGCTCGGAATGTCTCTGAGTCCCACATGTGAAGTTTACTCTGTGAGGGATTGGTGGCCTTGGTGGTGGATAGCATGATTTGGACCTTGGAAGCATCACTGTTGAATGGTGACACGTCAGGGAAATACAAAGGCAGGCTGTGAAAAAGGCTGTGCCTTGGAGCACACACTGCTTATAGAGAGAAAAGGGATACAACCATCTTCCTCCAGCCTTTAGCATTACTTTTTGGAGCTGAGCACAGAACAGTAAAATATTTTTTGTCTTCTGTCAGCTGACAGAAGAGTTGTGCTGCTATGCATAATACAGGAGCTTTAAAAGCAAACATGCATGCAGCGGGGGTGTTGGAAAATCCCTGTAGCCATTGGTTTCCAAGAGTTGTGTTTACAATCACAGAAACACATTTACGTTGCTGCTGCTCAGCTTCTGATCACACACAGTAGAAAGATGCCACTTAAATAAACATCCAAGTCTATATAGGGACTTGTTTCATGCTCTTATGGGCAACTGGATGCTTCTCTTCCGTCTCTGGCAGATGCTACTGTGGTGTTTGCTGTGAAAGCTGAAGTACTCTGGTTTCTGACACTGATAGTGATTGCTAGTATGTAATGTCAGGGCAAGATGAAAGGCTACAAGAGACAAAATAGAAAACAGGAGCCCTGTATTCCTGGAGTCCTGAGGTTTTGGCTGGGAGGTGACTTTTTAAATGAGTAATAATAAACCTTGAAAGGTTGACTTCTGTGCTTTGCCATTTGTGTGGATATTCTGCCCTTGATGGAGATGGAGAGGCTAATTCCAGGTGTCATCTAAGGATGGGAGTGAATGGGAGAAGATACCATACCTTTTTGGGGAAGGGAAAATATTTTTGTCATTCCTATCAGTAAGAATAACAAAGACTGAGTGGCCAAATATAGAAATTGGCAGACTGCATCATCCTGTGCTCTGTCTTTCCTAGTACCCAACTGCAGAGACACCAACAAGGATATTCACAATAGACAGATGAAAAATCATCACCATCCTTTCCTAATCCATAATAGCTATAGGTTGGTTTCAGCTCTGAAAGTGCAGAGGTTTATATCCTTCCCAAGATGTTTGCTAGTGTTAGCTGTGCTTGTCCAAGCTATTCCTATTATCCACATAAATGTGCAGCTTTTGCTCTTCACCTCTGCCCTGTCATTTCAGGATGGTGAATGGAGATGCACTCTCAGGTTTCTCTGGGAGCACATCACTGAAGAGGATGTTCTCTGTTCTTGATATTTCTCAGTCTTCAAATCCACCCTGATTGGCAGCCAGCCCTCTAGCATCTGCTGGATTGTTTTCAAGGTTCAGTGGGATTTTTTTTGTTTAACTCTTTCCGTTCTTTGCTAAATTTTGCACTTTAGAGCTGAAATTTGGGCTCACACAGACTTTTCACATGGGACCTGGCAATTTTCCATTTCTGAATCATGAACTTAGGAAAAAGCATTTCTGGGAAAAAATGTCATGGTGTTCAAAGAAGATAATTCAGAGTAGAGGAGAAAATAATTATTTAAAATAATCAAGATGGTAATTACATGCTCAGATAACTTCTAAAAACCTGTCAGAAGTTTATTGTCAGAAAATCTTCCTGAGAACCATTTGCATTCAAATATGAAAACAGCTGGGGTTGTCATGGTGCAGTAGGTCACCTCTGGTTAGGCCAGGTCTAGAACTATTGCCAAGCAATTTGATGTCTGTGCTTTGAACCCTCACATGTTGGTAAGAAATTCTGTGAAAGCCCCATGGCAAGTAGGCTGAGATTGTCTATCTGCCCTTAGTTCAGCCCCTGCAAAACTTCTGCTGTTTATTCACTTGGTCACTTTAGTAGACATGGGCATAAATGAGCCTCCTTGGATAAAACCCTGACTCCACTGAAGTATTGATTTCATCGATGCGAGGATTACAGCCTGGAGTTCAGAACAAGAGGATGGGTTATAAAAGCAAGCCCTGGACTGCACGGCTAGGGAGACAGGCCCCATCTGGGGCTGAATTACAAGGTACTGGGTATTATCTGTGGGTGACTTATACTCTTTTTTGTGTTCCTGTAGAAGTGGAACTCAGTTTCCAGGCTACACAACAAAATACGCTTAAGCCATGGAGTCCAACCAGGAATCCTCACTTTTCCTGGTGAAGATATTGGAGGAGCTGGACACAAAGCAGAATACTGTTTCTTACCAGGATCTCTGCAAGTCCCTGTGTGCAAGGTTTGATTTATCCCAGTTGGCCAAGCTCAGAAGCGTGCTGTTTTACACTGCTTGCCTGGATCCCAATTTCCCAGCGACTTTGTTCAAAGACAAAATGAGATGCACTGTAAACAATCAGCAATCAAAGAAAATCATGGTTGCAGCAGATATAGTAACAATATTCAACCTCATACAAATGAATGGGGGAGTGGCCAAGGAGAAGCTTCCAGTTGCAAGGCATAAAGTGAAGAAGAAAGAGTCCTTTGAGTCCTGTAGGTCTGACACAGAAATCTGCAATATGGCAGACTGTGTGCCTGACTGTGTGCCCAACTGCGAGCTGAACGACCAGGAGTTTAGCCGGGGCTTTCCAGTCAGAAGGTCTTCAAAATGCAGAAAGATGGACTGCAAGGACTGCCAACAGTTTGTCCCCTCATCAGAACCCAACTTTTTGCTTGGGGTTAATAAGGATATGAAGGGCCGGGCTGCCTCTCTGGACAGGCTGCAGGCACTGGCATCCTACTCCATCGCCACGTCCCCACCATGTGAGATGCAGAGTACGTATTTCCCCATGAACATTGAAAATGAATCTATTTCAGACCAGGATTCCTTGCCTATAAGTGCAGGCATAAAGGAAACTTTCATCTCAAATGACGAGCCTTTCGTGATGCAGTCGTGTGTCCAGAAAAGAAATATATTCAAAGAAGATTTTCATAATCTGATTACAATATCTCCCAACTTAATACCATCCAACAAAACGCCAGAAGATGGACACAGAGAGCCTCAAAACCGGAAAGAAAGCTCTAAGCAGACTTTCTTTAACCACAGCTTTGAAATGCCATACAGCAGCCAGTACTTGAATCCAGTTTATTCTCCTATACCAGACAAAAGGCGAGTGAAGCATGAAAGTTTAGATGATCTTCAAGCTTCAACATATTTTGGTCCAACTACTGTTCTTGGACCCCAGGACACCAAAAAGTGGACTGGAAAGCCAACCAAGCAGACTGCCTGGCCAGCTAAAAGCTGGAGTTTAAATACTGAGGAGGTCCCTGACTTTGAACGATCATTTTTTAACAGGAAACAGTCTGAAGAGAAACCGCGATACCAGACTTCCAGCAACCCATCTCCGAACTTTCCTTCAGTTGACAGACATCAGTCCTACCTAAATGCGAAGGATCAGCAACCAATTATGCAGGCAAACTATGCTGTGAAACCCAATGGGCACAAACCCAAGGAGATTCCTTCCATTCTAGATGTGGAGAAACACGAGCCAGTCAAAAAGTTTAAGGATAAAAGCATTAACTGTGCTTCTGTCCAGATCTTAAGCATTGACAGGACCATGAGTGTTGGGACACAAACGGAGCAGCAAGTTCTGGATCACAAGAAATGCAAGGATTTGTGTGCAGCTGGCCAAGCCAAGTACAGCGAGCGGCACTCTCTTAAGCAGTCGGATGATGACTCTGAAATTGTGAGTGATGACATCAGTGACATTTTCCGGTTTTTGGATGATATGAGTATCAGCGGCTCCACGGGAGTGATGCAGTCTTCATGCTACAACAGCACTGGTTCCTTGTCTCAGGTGCATAAATCAGACTGTGAGAGCTCACCTGAGCACAATTTGACTAAGATCTCCAATGGGAGTGCCTGTAATAAATTGGACAAAGTGGTCCGGGCAGACATCAGTAACACAGATGATGAACTAAAAACGAGTGTCTGCAAATTGGTCTTGAGGATTGGCGAAATAGAGAAGAAACTGGAATCTCTTTCTGGTGTCCGAGAAGAAATCTCTCAAGTCCTGGGAAAATTAAGCAAACTGGATCAAAAAATCCAGCAGCCAGAGAAGGTCAGCGTACAAATAGATCTCAATTCTTTGACAAGTGAGGCCGCGTCAGATGAGAGCACCTCCCCACAGATATTTCAGTGCCACAATACTCCTCATGGAGGCAAACTGGAGAACAATCCAGAATGGTGCTGTTCAGACGCCAGTGGAAGTAATAGTGAGAGTCTTCGAGTAAAAGCCTTAAAAAAAAGTTTGTTTACTAGGAGGTCATCGAGATCATTAACAGAAGAAAACAGTGCAACCGAATCCAAAATAGCAAGTATTTCAAACTCTCCCCGAGACTGGAGAGCTATTACTTACACCAACAAAGTTGGCATTACGGAGGAGGAAATGAAAGAGAGAGATGGAGGAGAAAATAAGGATTGGCACAGGAAATCTAAAGAGGTAATTTCAACTTTAACTCACATAATAAGCTCTTAAAAAAAATCTAGTTATGAATGTCTGCCATAGTCATTGGAAGCCTTGGGGTTTGACAATACTTTGCCCTCCCATGTTGTGTCTGTCTATATTTTTACCATAATTGAGTGATTTTGTACCTATATGTTCTTGCTTGGCAGCCGCAAAATGACCAAGTTGCTCCTTAAAAGCTTTGCTTTTTTGGAAAGGGAGTAATGTGGGTGACATGTTTGGAAGATGATGGTATTCTTCATCACCAGTGGCAATATAAGGAGGCCTGGTAATTATCTTGGTGAAAAGAGTGTGGGGAAAATTGATATTCACTGGTGGTTGTTTTAGAAGGGATATTTTGAAATTGAATTGTGACGGCTTTTATCAGAGAAGTATGTGCATATTTAAAAGCCAACAAAATGGATTCATGGATTCAAATCCCTCAAGAAACTAATGCTTGTATGTGTGCCGTGAGATGCTCATTGTAGTTATGTTCTCTTTGTCCGACTTTGACGGTCATTTAAATGGGTCTTAAGCCTTCCCTTGTGGAACTGCAGCATAGCTGTGGTCTTGGTTTTGTTGGTCAGAAAAGCTCTGCTCATCCTCCCCACAGCTGCCCACTGCCCTATTCACAGATCCCATGGCTATCACAGCTGCCCTTGTGCTGGGCTCTGCTTGCTGCTCAGCTGAAACTGCACAATGTGGGTGCTTGTTCCTGTTTCATGAACAGTGAGAAGGGTTGGGGGTCCTGCAGCTCCCTTGTCATTTGGGACAACACAACGGGCATACTGTACCTCCTTTTGATGGGCAATGAGGGCAGAGAAGGGTTGAGAAGGGAGGGGAAGAGGTTTGATGGAAATAAGTGCAGTTGGGTGAACAAAAAACCATAAACCATGGGCTCTTACTAGACTGCAGAAGAGGGATACCCTTAGTAAGCCCAAACATTGGCTTTTCTGTACATTGCTCTTCTCAAGATGACATTGGATTTTGAAAGTCCCTTCCTCACTCCTGCAGTGGACTGTGGCTGACACTGGATGGTACCATGGATGGTGCAGTGCTAGCTGGGGGCTTCCCTCAAGACTGCTTCATGTTAAGATTTGATCTGGAAACAGAAACCTGGAAGCCTGCATGTGTCTCACAGCCTTTGCAGATCAGCTTGGCTTCTCTGGATGTCAGGGCCATTTACAGAATAGTGTTATGATCTGTAAACAGTACAAACTCTGAATTTCCTCTTCTGCATCAGCATTGTGTTCGTATTACAGTGAACGTGGAGTTATGTCTGTAAAATATCTCTGTGGTGTGGTTGTGAGAAGAAGGTGGGCAAACCTTTGTCCTAGTTGGTAAATTTATTATTGTATGGTGATTGTGAAAGGAATATCTCTGTCCTTTGTGTTTAACTCCCTCATAGTCCTGTTTTTTCTCTCAAATTCTTTTGAACCCTATTGCAGGCAGACAGGCAATACGAAATCCCACAGCCACATAGACTCTCTAAACAACCAAAAGATGCTTTCTTGATTGAGCAAGTCTTTAGTCCTCATCCCTACCCTGCATCACTCAAGTCACACATGAAAAGCAACCCACTCTACACAGACATGAGGTTGACAGAGCTGGCTGAAGTGAAACGTGCCCAGCCGTCATGGACCATAGAGGAATATACAAGGAATTCAGGGGATAAAGGCAAGATTGCAGCATTGGATCTACAAGTGAGTCCCATTTGTTTGATTTGAATGGCTTGATTGCAAATGGGTGTTGTCAGAATATGCATTTAAGAAGGGATTTGGATAGCTCAGGACGGAGCTACACAGTGTTGAGCCTCTAATCTTGCTGATGCCTATGCATCCTGGCCAGGGACAATGAAGAATGTGGATGTTTCATTGCTGAATGGTGATCCTTGACAGGTTGATGCTCCCAGCTAAGTCTGCAATGGAGAGATGTCTGCTGAGCCACTGTGGTTTTAGTAGCTCTAAAGAAGAGTTGGGGTATAAAGGACTGCAGAGGTGATTCTGCCCCTAACTGCAGCAAGGCAGAGTGGTGCAGGAACTGCAATCACTGCTTTTTCTTCTGTCTTTGTTCTGTCTGAATTATTCACAGAAAATTGAAATGTTAGGGGTTTTTTCCATTTTACTAGGAATATGAGACACAAAATACTTGTAGAAGATGTTCAGTACTATGCCTGGTTTTGAAACACGTCACCATTGCAGCTTTGAAGTGGCTGTTGGAAACCAGCCAGTCAACTAAAGCAGTGTCTTGTTTGCATTTTGGTTCAGCTTGTAAGTGTGCAGGCTCTTGTGCAACAAGCACAGCAGAGCAACTTACTGGTAGACAAACTCAAATTTTGGATTCCGTTTTTCCCAAACTGTTTTGTATTTGAAATCACAATCCTGATATAAAATGAGCACCTACATTGGATACCCTGTCTAGTCTGATAAACATAAGACATCTTATAGGAAGGAAGATATCTGAGCAGAGATTTAAAGAGGAAGCCTGAGAAATGACATCCAAATGTGTAAAGACTAAATAACTGTTGCATTATTTGGTCTTGAAACACAAAATGCATCCCATAACGAAATCCACTCTGTTGCACAGATCACTGTGTATCATTTTGGCAGTAGAATGTGGAACCAGTGGGGAATCAGGTGCTGACCTCAGGTATTTTGGGCTCCTTGCACATACGTGCGTGTCCCAGAGCACTGTGTGCCACAGTTAGCTACAGGCTTGGCAGCAGTTGGGGTGCACTGACCTACAGCTCGGGGTGTGTCAGCCCTGCAGTCATTCAGCATCCAGCAGTCTGTGGGGTGCAGCCACACTCAGGTAGGGAACCTGCTTGTCTCCACAGCTTGTCTGCCAGGGAAAGTGGCATGCAAGAGCCTTGGACTTGCTGCTCCACGCCAGCCCTCAATGGCTCAGTGCTGAGGTACCTAACCCAGCTCCAAACCCATCAGACTAAGCCCTAGGAAAGCATGAAGACACTGTGAGAAAGACTTGGATAGACCAAGTCTCAAGACCCATGCCGTGCCTCAGGACCTCAAGTTGGCTGGTTTGGAGTAAGAACCATTACCCACACAGTGCTGTAGTGCAACTCCTATGAGTGTTTGTGCAGGAATTTCTGCACAACAAATTCACCTCCTTGCTCAGCTCAAGCAAATTTCCCTGTCCTCACCAGCCCCTGCTCCTTGCTGTGGTTAAAGTGCCCTCGGAGAAAAACCAAGCAGCACAGGGACCAGGCTGCATCTTGCCTCAGCTGCCTGCTGCTTTTTGCATCTTAAAAGCTTTAGAGGGCTTATTAAATTCCTAACCCTGGTATTGCAGACTGCTCGCTAGAGTAGGAGCAGGCTGGCAGAAGTTCCTCTGCAGCAGACAGTCACAAAACATCCCTTACCTGCTGCACAAGGCAGTAAGGGAGGTGATATTTGGGAGCAAAGCTCCCTTGGGAGAAGTGTTCTCCATCTGCTCCTCATAGGGCTGTTTCGTTCTCTGTGAGCAGCCCTGCATAACTATGAGCAAACCAGAGAATCTGCTTATTGCTGTCATTTATCTTTAGGATGGAGGTGATAGGAACTTTACTGGTTTGATTCTCTCCCTCCAAAAAGACTGTCAGAATTGCATCTACCCCGCAAAGCCCACGTCTAGACTTTGTAATAGAGCTTACTGGCAAACTTAAAAAATAGACACAGACTGATGAGTGGGTTTTTTTCCCAGTGATTAAGTTTATTAGAACTGAAAGTAAATACATTATGCCTTAATGAACATTCCTACGTCTGGCAATGAAATGGGAAAGGAAGCTGATTAACAGTAATGGGTCTTTTTAATAATGCACCTTCCTTCTGAGGCAGTTAAAAGGTCAATGCCAAGGCAGAGGGGTCCAAAACTGCAATTTCCTTGAAGCATAGTATGACTATTTTTGGGGTTTTTCTACCTTTGTTTACTTAAAATTTCTCCTGGAGCTTGACAGTCTTCTGGGTTTTCCTCCTAAAAAAGAAATTGCAAAACTACTCAGGCCAAAGCTTGTCCCAAGTGTGGGCTCTGTGTGAGATTCATTGCTTTGCTCTGTGTATGATGATCCACTGGGATGAAACAGTGTCAGGCTGTTTTCTGATGCCTTCAGAGATGAGATTGCTGATTTTTTTCAGAAGGCTGGAACAGGTCATTTGGACCCTAAATGGTACAATCCCAGATGTGGCTGATGGTCTCTCTTTCAGCATACTAACACTGTCATAGCGGCCTCCATTAAATGATAATAAAACCATTGCTCAGTTTTCATTGTTTATTTCTGGGGTAGCTATAAAATCACTTCTTATAGTAGTTCTGTACATAAAGCGAACGCTGCTATCAGGCAAAGCAAAGTTTCAGCCAGTAGCCTGTGGCCACAAAATCTGAATTAGTCAATTAAAGGCTTACTCAAATCCTTCTCAAGTCAGCTGGAGTTTCTTTGCAGGGTCCAACAAGCTTTGGATGAGGACTGTTATATGCACGGAAATGGTGGGTGTCAGGATATTCTCACTGTAGCATTTTTATGTGGAATCTTTTTCATTTTTTTGAAAAAGAAATAGTCTCTTGGAGCCCCAGATGCAGGAGACAGCTTTGAGGAAATGCTGTCATTTTTCAAAATGTTCTTTTTGCTTTATTTGTTTCTTCCAGTAAGTGCAATAAAATGTCTAGTGTTTGAGTTTCCCCATTTTTCCCCCCATTTTCCTCTAACACAAAGGTTAAAGGGGAAAAAACAAGCAAGGTAAAAATGCAGAGTTTGAAGATCTCATAAATACTTAGGAATAAAAAACTAAAAAAAGGAAATAAATAATTCAGATGGAGATACTGATAAGTGCAGTCTACCTTTCATTTTTGTGACCAAGTGAGATTCCCTTCACTTTTTTTTTTTTTTTTTTTTTTTTGGTCAGCTGCATGGAATGGGAGGGCAAAGTCTTCATGGAAACTCTGTTGGAATCCCACTCTGTGAGGTGCTCAGCAGCCATGCCTGTGGTTATGTAGTGCCAGGCTGGAATGAAGGGCTGGTGTACTCAGGCATTGCCATTCCAGAGGGGGTTCTGCAAATTGCCCCTCCAGCAGGACTGGGTGCTGGATGGGACTGGGCAGTCACACCCTTCAAGCAAATCATGGTAGCAAAATTAGGGTTATCTTTATAAAACATAGTGCATGAGGAGAATATGTTAAGAACCCTTCCCATCAGCTGAGCTTTAATAATTTACAAATTATTAACAGTAACAGGCCGTTACTTGCTGACATCTCTGCTGTCTAGCAGATTAAAGAGATTTTATTTAAATGCCATACAAGATGACGAAGTTTCTGGCAAATCAGAGGTACGTGAGGGATTTTGCAGCAGAATCTTACTGTTGCAGGAGTTTATTTTTTGCAATGTTTTGTTACCACTTTTGTTAGCTTTGTGGAATTGGGACCAGGAGCTGAAAGGATGTGAGAGGTGGCAATAACCCACTTTATCCTGACAGCAGATCCAGATGCAGTTGGGAGGCCTTCAGGAACATCTGCTTTGTTTATTTTATTAATGACAGATCCCAGACAATTAACAACTCTTTCCTTTTAATTTTTAGACTCAAGAATCTTTAAATCCAAACAACTTAGAATACTGGATGGAAGACATTTATACTCCAGGCTATGATTCCTTATTAAAACGGAAAGAAGCCGAGTTCAGAAGAGCAAAGGTTTGCAAGATCGCTGCCCTGATTGCAGCAGCAGCTTGTACTGTTATTCTGGTCATTGTAGTTCCCATTTGCACAATGAAATCCTGAACCTGTGGATGGACCTGTGACTCCCAGCCACGTGTATCTCAGATAGCTCACGCTGTGTGTCAACTGTCTGATGGCAAAACTGTAAGGACTTTGCTAAGGAACAATGTTCTGAGGATATACTGATGGAGAGTGCTGTAAATGAAGGCAAAACACAAAGCAGATAGAGAAACATTTTTGGAAAAGTCTTATTTTAAATAACAGACTGTGTGGTGAAGTTAATGGGAACTCGGTTCAATTTTTATGCATTTTTAAAAGTGCAATATTTTTTTTCCTAAAGAAATGATATTATGTTTTACAGAATCAGAGACTGATGAGAATTCAGGAGAAAGAGGAAGGTTATCTGAGCTATGTTGCATTTAATGGAGATGTGGGTACATGGAGGTAGCACTGTATAGAAGGGAATGTTCTATATGCATTACATCAGGGAGCTAGGAAAGTATTAAAGCTCTCTGCAATGTAGAAAACTCTGAATGTATTGTATTTATTTTATAGTATTTATGTATTTCATTATCATTTGATTGAAAGCAGACTGTGTAGCTGTGAACAGAGTTCATTTCTATGTTCAGATTAAAAAGGGCTCTTTGTATTTGGTCTTGCCCTAAGACCCACTCTATCATCACTGAGTACTTAGATAAGTGCAATGTGCTGCAGACCAAAAAGATTATGTTTTAAAGCAATCACAAGAGGTTTCAGTTGCTTCTGTTGAATAACATTTGCATAGAGCTGGCAAGCTTGCCTTGCCAAAAGGGTATTCTTTACCTCTGCAGACAGTGAAATTGTCTCAATTTCACTCCTGCCAGCAAGCAAAGCTGGCAAATCAAAGCAACGCTCTCTTAAAGTTCTTGGAAATGTAATCTGAACAGTTATAATTTTTTTTTCTCAAAGTCTTTGTGCCTTTTTTTACACTGTAGATTAAATAGTACTGTTTTATTTTTTACTATTTTAAGCCCATAACATAATTCACAGCATAATGGGTACTAATGGAGGTCCTTTTCCTGCAAGCCTTCTATACAGATCCGGGTGCTCCTCAAGCAGCAGGGCTGGTGGTTACTGAGCACTTATATTAAGGGCACAATTTTTCAGCACTAGTAGAAACTTGCTGTGGATGCAATGCATTTGGCATGGGGAGATCTTTTGCTTCCCTCTTGCTAATGTACTTAAGAATAATGGTTGACTCTACCGGACAGCAAGAAGTCTGTATCCCATTTGAAATGTCCATCTGATGCTTTATCCCAAATGCAAATAGCAGGTTTGATGGAATTCTCAAGCTAGGACAGAAATTGCCTGTCCTGGTCAGTGAAAGCAAATACCCAGACAGTGTTACTCTTCTGTCAAGTATAGATGGGAGGGGAAAAAAATGTATTTTCAGGAAATAATGTGATCTTGCTGGTCCTCTAAGGGAAAGGAAATTCTTTTAGTGAATGCTCTTTATATGTAGGATAATTTGGTTTCATCAGAAGCAGCCTCCCTACACGATGACACAGCAGCCAGGAGAGCATTGGATGCTCCTTCCTCTGGCACTCTGTGATGTGCTGCAATCACTGTTTGTTTCTGGCTGGTTTAAAAAAAGTATTGAGGAAAGGGTGTGTGGGAGGCAAAGGCTTTGTTGTGACTTTAGGTGTGTGTCAGTTCTTTCCTGCAGCTGGAGAGCTGTTTATGCGCTGCTCTCGTGCTGTTTTATTTAGGGATAGGTGATACCTGGGACTGTTGATCTATCAGAAAAATAAGTGTAAGCACAGGGTCGGGTGTCCCAGCAGCAAATAGAGAACAAGAGTAAACCCTCAGACAAAAATCTGTGCCTGCCTGGCCCAAATCCTGACCCAAATTCTGTAGCTTTGGCCCATTCTTATTACCAAGATAATTTCTCTTTCCTCCCAGATGCTGCAGGATAAAGTCACAGCAGGGAGGGAGCAATTCACACTGTCTATTTTAGGCTGCCTTTGGTTATGGTATGATTCAGAGTACCTGAGTATAGGAGCTCAGGATCTGCATGTAGTAAATATAGACAGGTATAGAAACCCCTGGGGACGATTCAGAGCTGCCAGCAAGATATCTAATATTAGACATGTGAAAATGCTCTCGGGGACATTGCAGTTTACCTTATGCACAATTTAGGTTGATTGTATATATAAAAAAACCTGTTCCTGGTTCCAGGTAATGTCATAAAGCCGTTTGACACCCCTCCTTGGCCAGTGACAGCAGCACGGAGTGCTGTTGGAAGGAGCAGCGTGGCTCTGGGGGTTGACACGGTGTCAGTCCCCCTTCTGCCCACATGGGTGGTGAAAGCCCCTGGGAGGAGCAGGGTGAGAAGGGATGGACACTGGGCAGATCCCCTGCCTTCACCAACCCCTCTTGCACTAGGCACAAGTGGTCTGACCCTGCTGCCCCCAGCCCCGAATCAGCAGCACTTTCTCCAAGGCATCTCAGCAATCTGGTTTTAGAAAATATCTGGCTGTCTAAGGGAAGATACGAGAAAGGTGTAGAAGATGTTGCTGATCACAGGTTTTGTCCGTGCAGGGATTTTTTCTTTGTCTGTGCAACTCCTCCAGCTGGCATCAGATAAGTCTTTGCATTAGAGATTCCCAGAATCCTGGGGAGGATTTTGCAGGTTATGGAGCCGTGGGTGACATGAAACTGGCCCAACCCAAGCACTCAGCATCCCAAGCATACATGCTGCTCCTAATTTATTGCGGTACTTTTGCCCATCCTCACTTTGCACAAGCAGCCAGTGGCACTCACCTCCATTGGGGCAGTGGTTTCCTTACACACCAGACCATGGTTGTCTTGGGGTTTGATTTGGCTCTTGCAGTCTCTGGGAACTTTTCCATGGTGTCAGGAGCTTGAGGGAAGCTGGAGGAGCCCAGCTCCCTGCCTCCCTGCTCTGCAAATACCTCTGTGAGCTGTCTTCTCCACTCCCTGGCTGCCTCTGCCGACAGCTGCTTGGCACCACGGGATGTGCATCCCTAGCCATTCCCAGAGGGGTTTGATCTGGCACAGAGCCCTTCTTAAAATAGGCATGGTGATGGAGTGATGGGATGCTGCTGCTGGAGGAGAGTAGCTGGGGAAGGAGGGCCCCCATGGTTCTGAACAGAGTGTACAAACTGGGTGAAATCCTGACATATTAACCTGCAAGAATATTGTGATCAACCTTGTGAACCAGTTACCAACTAGAATACACTGTATACTATATGATAGACTTTTGTATAAAAAAAATTTAAATTAAAGCTATAGGTACATTGTAATCCTTGGTGTGATTGAAAAAAGTGTCCTAGATTGTATTACTTAATTAAAATAATGATGAGCATATTGAACTGTTTTTCGTATTTATGCCTTATAAACTTGATATATTACACATGATAAAATGAAACTGCAAGAACTATAAGAAAAGATACTCCATTTTGGGGGCAAATCCCATTTGCTTTTTCTAAAAAAAGAGTGCTGCTTGAAATGAGCTTAATAAATCATGTGTGCAGAAGAGCAAGAGGAGGATATGTCCCCAAATGACTTTTTTTTTTTTTTAATGGGGCTTTGGTTAATGTACTATGTAATAATTTTATTTTATAATGTTACTGTACAATGTTGCCTTTTGGTTCATTTAAATATAACACCAAATAAACTTGAAAATTACAACATCCTAAGTTTTAATGAAACAGTTATAATTTATTACTCCATTGCTTTTCCTCTTGTTGTTTTTTTTTCCCAGGGACATCAAGATAGCCATGGGATGTGAGTGTCTCAGTGTTAGATAACTGAGCAGGCTATCTAGTTCTTGGCAGAATTGCTAATGGATTTCTCACTTGTGAAATAATAAGATGGCAGAAGATAATGAAAAACGAGTTTGTTTGGTTTCTTTTAAAAGCTCCTTTGCATCACATTTTCTGGGCTTCTGAGAGATTAGCTCCTGACACTAATCATAATATGTCATTTAATAGGTTATTTCATGACTGAGTTTTGCCATATCAACTGTTTTAACAAGGTCATGACTCATATTTTGGTATCTGTTTCACTTACATGTTTATGCAATCACTTTCCCTTTTAAATCAGTACTGTGTCTAAGTATTTACAGTCACCTATGAACAGGCAACCAGTTTGCTTAGGATGTCTGTATGAATTTAATTTATTGCTTTTGAGTTGATAATTGCAAAATCTGGTTGTCTTAAAATGCCAAGTGTGGAAACACAGGTAGAGCTGAGCCTACCACTGAAGGTAATCCAACATCAGAGGTTGCAGAGGGCAGCTGTGCAAGAGGACACATACAAACAATGAGCAATGACATGAAAACATAATAATGTGAGATCTTGATTTCCTCCTCTCTGCTGCATAAACACCTTTAATGTGTTGCTTTAGCAGTTTTGGTCAGGGTGGGGAGTGTCGAGTGCTCTCTGCAGGGCCAGACCACCAGCTCCAACGTCAGGTGCTCACATGGTGTGAGTCAGGCTGCAAACCATCATGTCCCCTTGGGAGGGACTGTGAGTCACAATTTAGCATTGGTTTCAGTTTTGGAAATGGTAGCCTGGGTTTGCTTAGATTTCAGGTTTTTCTGTTGTACCCATCAAATGCAGAAGCTTACAGGTAGAGGTGCTCTTTCGATTTTTACGTTACAGCATGAATCCAGGAACAGGAACATTCATAAAAATGCTAAGTGGGATCAGGCTCATGCCAAAAAATGCTAAGCACTCTGGCACAGCATTCCTCAGTCATGAAGCTGCCTATATCAGATATATAGATCTCATCTGGGTCATCGCTGTGCTGGAAGATGGAGGAGCTGCCAGGTTTCTATCTGCTTAATAAGTCACTGAGTCTCAAGGTAGAAGAAAGCTCCTACACTCCAGGCTGTATTGGTGACCAAGACCCAGCCCCATGAGCTCTGTGCTGCTTTGAATGTATCTCTCACAGCAATCAATTGTACTGCTTTAATAAACTCTATTTCAGATCTAGCTCTGGTGAATGGCTCTGCGTGTCGCACAAATGAGTCACAAGCCAAATATTGGATGTCAGGGCTCTATATTGCCCTTTGATGTGCTCCTATGTCTCCATCCCATTGAATCTGCATATGGAAGAAGAGAAAGGAGGCAGTACCCTGAGCATAGCAGAGTGCTCCTATTGAAAGGAAAGGTCAGTTGTGTTTGTGTGCACTTTGGGATAAGGCAAACATCTGTAGAAGTAATTATGAAGATGAAATACTTCCTTTAATTTTATTTTTGCTTTGCTGTGTTTTCAGGAATGAGCACTGTCTCCTGTGAAGTGCTGCTCTGTTATTTCTCCAACAAACTTGGCTACTTTGGATGACTTCTGAGACCATGGACCACTCACTGTGTTACATAAATCTATGATGTTCACTCAGATTTTGTAGCAAAATCTTCAAACAAGGCAGAAGTGGGCTGTCAGCAGACAAACTCCTCTCATCAGTAAGTTTCCTTTGGTTTTATTTATGTTCTTCAATATAGTACACACCGTGTGTAGGAGAGCCATGAAACTCTTACAAAAGCAACAGTACATTTAAACCTTCCCAACAGCAGTAAACTGAGATTTTCAAGGATCATGGTCCTGGATGAGCCCAGCACAAGAAAGCACCTGTGCTTGGCTTGTGTGTGGCACCACAAAACACTGGTGGATGGGGGGAGATGTGCAAAGCTCTCCTCTGGACCAGGGAAGTTTTCTACAAGCCTCAATTTAGTATAGGGATGAGGAAATGGTGGGTGTCTGGAGACACAGCTTCTGCTGAGGCTGGAGGCTTTTTGAAATTAAAAGCTTTGTAGCAGCAATTTCCCATCCCCAATGCTGCTTCTCCCTGCCCTCCTGCACCCTGGATCTGTGGATTTTGGGATATTCCTCTGAGGCACTAAGCAGCTCTCTGGACATACAGTGCAGGCTCAGATTTTGCCTTTTCTCAAAGTTAACCAGGTTTCCTCTGTAAAAAGATGGAATTTTCTGCCAGACATTGATGTTTTGGCCTCAGCTAAAAAAAAAGCCCCTGAGGTCTGAGTTCTCCTTGTCCCACTGGAAAGGCTGATAGCACTTAAGGAAATGTGACCTGGCCCTTCCTCTCATCACCCCCTAAGTATCCTAAGACTACCCTGGATATGGCAGGGTTATGAAGACAAGTCCCATTTGTTTTCACGCTGGGCTCTGTAGAAGTCACAATTCCCTGCCAGTCTCTGGAATCAGGGAGTTGAAAACTGGTTTAATTTATTAAGGATGAAAACAAATGGGTGAACTCCTCGGGTGGCAACACGCAGTTCTGTTTGCTGGTGCTTTAAGAAAAATGTCAAATCCTACTATTCATGTCAAAATTGCTCTCTTTTCCCTGCTTATTTTGAACTTGTGTACAGTGTGTTGTGTGCTCTATTGTCCCCTAGAACATAGTGAGGCTCCAGCCTATGTCCACAACAGCAGGTGTCCCCCTGGAAGCGGAGGGAAAGAAGGGAATTATGTGCAGTAAAGAGAGTGACTAGAGAAATGCTAGCTATTCTCTCTGCCCCTGGAAATAATGGGGAATATGGTCCCTGTTGAAAAGCTTTGCTGTAAATTCTGCTTTAGTCACAAATGAATCTCTGCTTGTATTGAAAAAATCCTCCTGATCTGCCGTCCTGCCAGGCTGCCATGCTTCCAGCAATAATATAGATCTGCATTGTGCTGTGTGTTTTTCCTCATGTGATGGAGAGGGGAGAGGAGAGAAACAAGGCAGCTGAGTCATTTATCTTCTTTCCTTGTCTTGGTAATGAAATATTGCTGTTGAACTTTACCCTGCCTTTCCTGTTACTAATTTTATTTTATTTGTTTTCTTTTTTTTTTTTTTTTTTTTTGCAATGGTTGCCATTTAAGAGGCTCATAAAGTTGCATTAGTAAAATTTATGACTGCACAGCAAATGTGTGCATATGCATTGATACTGTTCAAGGCTGCTATTTTGTAGCTGCAAAATTAATATTATGGTGTAGTTTCTAGTTTGGCTAATGTCTCTTCAATAAAGCAGGGCTCGTGCTTTGCTCACCTTATGGCTTTTGATCCCCTGAAACAGATCTCCACTGAAAAGTTTGCCAGGTAAAAATTAAAAAAAAAGGGTACATGCACAACACACAAATATGTAATTGTTTATGCAATTAGAGCCTTCAAAATTTTGGCCCTTTGAGTTGATTCCACTGGGTTTCAGCACCTTTGCATAGCATTTAGTTCCAAGGTTCAAAAGCAAATATCTCTGAATGCAGTGGATTAGAAATGTGCCTCTTGACTGTGGCTTTGCTCTGAGGAGGCTGAACTGAATCTTGGTGTTACCCTGTGAGTTACACCCTGCATTGTTTTGGAGTCAGTGAACAATAACTGTTCAGTAAACAATAAATTATTTTACATTATCTACATTTAGACTTTCATTTTCTTACTATTGCAAAAAAATAATTTTCTGTGAGAAGGATGGATTAGTATTTGTAGCCTTTTTACCAGTTTAAAGAGAGTTGCTGATCTGGTATTCCAGGTTGAAGACCTAATAACATAATGACATAAGACAAATAACTGATGATGAGGACTTGCTTGTGTGTTGGTTGAGAGAAGAGGTTGGAGGAATATTTTCATGGTGCTGAGACAGAAATTGCTGGGAGCATGGAAAGCATGAGGAGAGTGGGATTAGTGCTGCAGAAAATGGGCAGACAGAGAGCATCTGCTCTGGACCACCAGGATCAGAGCACAGCAGGACTGAGAAATTGTTGGACCAGTTATCAAAGAATTGGGAAACTCCAGGATACTGTACTCATGGGGGATTTTTACTACCCAGACATCTGCTGGGTAACAAATTCAGCTAA
This sequence comes from Platyrinchus mystaceus, assembly GCA_035041135.1. NCBI lineage: Eukaryota > Metazoa > Chordata > Aves > Passeriformes > Tyrannidae > Platyrinchus > Platyrinchus mystaceus. The sequence goes on from JAWWLV010000018.1 coordinate 8,426,783, forward strand.
TCACAGTGATAATGTACAACCCTAATTCACTATAAATTCTCTCCCATATGTTTAGAATTGTACTTACAGTAGGAAAGGAGAGATAGTTATTCATGAATCAAGGTGAACTGAGTTGCTGGTGCAGAGTCAGCCAGATATTGTGAAAAATAATGTGTGTCAGACTTGAACAGAATCCTTCTGAAAGCATGGCTGTATTTCAGGTATTTTAAGAAAAAACACAAGTTCTTGTAATTACTGATTGCTTTTAAATGTGCCAGTTGAACTACTCATTTCTCCATAACCTTTTTTGACCTTGAAGCACGAGTTCACAAGTGGAGTTGGTGAAGAATTATCTTCCAGATGAAATACAAATTCAATTCTGCTCATGAGCAGGTGAAAAAGGGTTAAGAAAAAAGTAAGAAAGCAACCATGATAATGGTTGCTTAGCTCACTGGTAGCACATGAAAGAATGTTGTTTTATTGATATACTTCTATGGCCTTTCTTCTGTTGCAAGCAATAATTTTACCCTCTAACTCACCATGGACCCAGAAGAGCACTGTGAGCTCAAATATATCTAATAGTGAGGGGGGAAGGAGGTAGCTCAGTCACCAGAGTTCAGGGCTGAGCACAGTTAGTTACTGATGAATTATAGTGCCTTTTCCTCCTGTTAGCAATCCCTGCTCCCTGGCTGTACTTGTCCCCGTGCTGCCTCATTGGCGGGTTTATTTTGGTAAGAAAACCTTATGCTGAGCTCTGGCTTTGGCCACTCAGGGCTTGGGGATTTGCATAATAGCATTACTGCTTATTCCTCAATTACAATCTTTGAATATGCAAATCTGTTGATGCTGGTTACTGTAATCCCCCTGCCCTGGCTGGTCCCCAGCTGGGGAAGTTTTTGAGCCATTTACTGGCAATGAGGGTTTTCCTCCTTGGTTTATTATTTCCAGCTGTGGCTAAAGGGGAAAACCAGCTACATGAAATAGAGGGAGAGTAAAACTCAGAAAAAGGAAATATCTTTTTCAAAAATGAGCTTGAATGCCTTATCCCCTGTCATTTTCCCTGCAGGAGCTCATGTTTATGCTGCTGGTGAGAGATGGGATGGGTCAACTTGCTCTATCCCACAGACTGCAGCAGGGTTTGTCTTTGCAGCAACTGTGCCCCATTCCTGTCTGCCCTGGCTCCTTCCCACTTGAAGTTTGGTTTCAAAGCAAAAGAGCTAAGATGACAACCAGCAGTTTTGAAGGTTGTCTGTCTGCTTGCTTCTTTTTATGGTCTGCTGGCTCCAGTGGGGCTGGGTCAGTGTAAAGCAGGAGAGGAAATCAGCAGAGGACTTTCTTGGGTGGAGAGATGGGGAAACCTCAGCTCACAGCACTTGAGCACCTGCCCCAAAAGAAGGTTCAGTGAATTGCAATGATTAACCATCTGCTGATCTGTACATCCATGTCCAAGCTGGAGCTCCTAGTAAAACATTACTTGAGTAACCTCTCTCATGTTTACTACCATTTTTTTTTCTAGTGGTATTTTCAGCAATTCTTGTTTTGTTTTGTTTTTTTACCCTGTATGTCTTTAAAAAAGGGGGGAGAGTTCTTTTCAGAATTTTATTTTCAAATAAGAGAGAGCGCAACTGCTTTATTTTCAGGAAGAAATAGGTTAAACAGGAAAATCAGTGCCTTTTCAGTGGCAAGGGTGAAATCCTGGATCCATTAAAGTCCTACTTTCCAGGACTTGTGAAGAGACAGTATTTTCCTCAAAAAATCCCTTGCAGTTCATCCTCATTCAGTCGGCACAGACTGTCCTCAGAGCCCGCCGCCAGAAAATGTACTTTCTTTACAGCTTCAGTGCTCTCTGCTAACACCACGTGACCTTACAGCATCCACAACAGCTCATACTCTTCTTTCCTCAGCCAGGGACTTGCCAACTCCATCTGCAAAGGCAGCATTTGTTGAGAAAACCAGTTATTTTATGTCTGATGAGGTGAGAACGTCACTGTCACATAAGTCAAAATGTCCTGGGAGAGGGGTATCTAGACAGATTTAAGAGAAACACTTTTGCCTATGCATGGGAACATGTCCCATGCCATTATGTGTTAAAGGGTATGATTTATTTAAAAAAAAAAAAAAAGATAAAAGGAAAACCCAGGCAAATGTAGAACCAATGATTTACAGGAAACAAGACTGTTTGGAATATCAATACAGACAAGCAGCATATTTGTTGCTGATGGTGCTATGTTCCCTGGGAGAATAAGGCCATTTTGTAACTATTTGTCTCTTGAGCTTGCACACGTTTTGTCTAAGAGTTTTTCATTTCTAATGAGGTTTCCAATGCTGAATATTTTTCTCAGATCAACAAAAATGGTCTGACGTCCATTTGTAAAAGGCTTCATTGTAATGTATTGTTACATCCTGTTCCCAAATCAGTTTCTTCTGTTCCCTGGATTTCCCCAGTACTCCTTTATCAGCCAGATGTGGTGGAAGACATCTGCAAATAAAGATGTATGTTGTATCAGGGCCTGCTACTGAAAATGTCCTGAGCGTTTCTGAACTCTGACTTGCTTGTTGTGCTCCTTTCCTGGAAGATTAGTATGATCTGAAACACTTGGAAAGAAATTGTTCTTCACATGTTTTTGACCCTTTAAGTGACTAATACTTTTGGAGATGTTCATCTTGTTTTTACTGCAGATATTTCTGCTATACTGTAAAAGTAATGAAAAAATAGCCAGAGAAAGGAATTTTAATCTTATTCTGTGATAAACTAGTATATGAGAATTATTTTTCACTATGTACAAATGAACTGTATCTTTTTTAGGTAAATTAGAATCATGGAAGGGAAAGAACCTCCTGGGAACTGAAGAGCTATGTTTAGGGCAAGTAAAGTACAGCATTGCATTTATTATTTTGTCATCATGTATCTCTAATCTGGAAGAATTTCTCTACAAACCTTTAGGAATAAGAGGGTAATCTAGTGCCTGGGCTTATTCAGTATTTGGCTTGTCTGATGAAATCAATGGGAAGAGATGTGCTTATTATGCTGATGTTTGCAGGAAGCTGAGATGATACTGCTAAAACTCTTCACGCTCATAAAGTGCCACAGCTACAAAACTCTTTGTATTTCAGAAAAGGTGCAGATAAAATATAACCATTCAGAAAAACTGCCAAGAAGGAACATATACAACTATTTTTGTGTTGTGGTGCAATATTGTGATGTAGAGCAAGAACCAGTCCAGCAAAGGACAGGACTTGAGAGATGTCACTTCATGGCCAAAATGTCCCACCTCTCTTTTTGTCTTGACCCAGTTTTCTTGTAGTAAAAACCAGTAGTCACTGTGATACTTGAAATGCAAGGATTTCCCTACACATTGTCAGCCTATGAAGCTGTCCAGCCTTTCTGCCTGAAAGTTGTTTTATTCAAGTTTCCCCCAATAACTGTGGGTTATCTTTTCTACTCTTATCAGTTTGCCATAAATTTTAACTGGTGGAACAGAATAAAATTCTTCAAGCATAGGTTCTGCCGCAGTGATCTGATTTACTTAAATATGTGATCAAACAAAAATGCAGCTTCTGAAGAACACTTTAGAACAAGAGCAGAATCTGGCAACTTGTTAGATGCCCTCAGTGACTGTAGTCTTACCAGAGACTTTGATCACAGCTTCCTTCATCTCTTTTCATGCTGCTTACAAAGTTAGTCTATGTAAAAACGTAGTGTGTGATTTACTTCAACCAAATTTATTCTGAAGGTGGGAGATGGTCAATCTCTGAGCTTGAGTTGTGTATAGATCTTGAATGATTGTGGAACAGTTGATGTGGAGAGGATGTCCCAGGTGCCTGACAGCAGGACCACACCATCAACTATAATGACGTGGAAAGGTGACCTTCTGCAGTCAGGTTTCATTATTTCAGAACTGGAGATGAATTTTCCCCAAAATTGTATGGTATAGGGAGTACCTCCGTGCTAACCTTCCCACCAGCCCTGTCTGCAAACCTACATTTTGAGCCATTTGGAAGTTCTCATGGGCCAGGAGCCATACCCTGAAGCAGGAAAATCTTCTCCAGGGGAGTGTGGTGGAAAGGAATTCAGCCTTTATTTGGTCCATAAGAGGCTGTTCCCACCACTGCTGAAATGCAGATACTGCTCAGTTGCAGCTCTGTTACTGCTGTGCTACACTGCAGTATTTCAGAAGGAAAAGTGGAGAATGACTTTTCTGTTTGAAGTCATATGAGGGGATTCAGCCAGACAGCATGTAATTACCCTAGCTGGAGCCGGGCCAAGGCAGAAGATCTGTGGCTCTCCATCTGCAGGCTTATTTTCAGCACTTCAAATGAGAGATTGGGATGGAACATGTCAAAATTAGTGAAACAAAGTTAGTTTCTCTCTGGACATCTCCTCCATCATGCCCACATTAGACACAAATAACTCATTGATACGGTCTGCCCTGGACTGCCCTTCAAAGGCGCAGCTTAGAAGCCCAAATGAAAGAGCAGCTGGAAACAAGGAACCTTTCCTATTCATTCAGGTGAGCTGTGAAGCGGGTAATGAAAATGCTATTGTTTTCCAGTGCGGCCAAAACAGGTTATTCGGTAAAATAGATTCTGCCCGTGACTCTTCCTCTTCCAATAGAAACTGTGCCCCTAATCCAGTAAAGCACTTTAGTATGTGCTTAACTGGAAATTTGTGAGCGGCCCTGCTGGTTGCGAGGGATCAGCTCTCGTGCTGACGTTAAACGTGAGGAGTGGGAGCCGGCAGGTGGGCAGTGCGATTGCCCGGGGGCCCTGCTTTATTATCTGTGATTATACGGGCTTAGCGCTGGGCTGGATCCGGTCCCGTTTGAACAAAGGAGCAGGATTAGCAGGCCTGCAAACAGGGAACAAAGCCAGAGGGTGCCAGCAGTGTCGAACACAACTTTGTTACTCTGACAGAATGTGTAAAAGTGAATGAAAGGGCTGTATGATTGCTGTTGCCACCCTGTTAATTAGGCTGAACTCATGATGCTTCATTAGTGCTACAATATGCTTCCATCTTAACAAAGCCCTATTGGGTGTATGGAGCCACTTTACTATTAGTAAAATGAAGCCTTATCAGAAAGCCCTGTAATTCATTTTGTAAGACAAGTCGTGACACACATTGTGTTGAAATTGCACTGAAGAGACAGATTACTTGCTTAACACTTGCTTTTCCTAATGAACAGGAAAAGATGTTTCCAAAACTAAGTTATTTATTGTAATCGGAGCTCTTCTGACCTCATACCTAATTACATCGCATAGTCCTTGAGCAGTTTCAAGTAGTTCCTAAATAACACAAATTGAACTAAGCTGCTTTTGCTCTCGCACATTCTCTCAGTGACACTGAAAATACCATCAGGCATTTAGATCCTTGTTTCTTGCTGTTGTTGCTGTGAAGATTTTTGCATATAACCAGTACAGTATCGCTGCAGCAGGAATGCAGCAAAAGCACTAGCACAACCCACATTCCCACATTCCCTGTTTGCAGCAGTATAAAGCAATACTGATTAAGCAATACAGTGAAAACTTGACAGAGGAGCAAGAAACAACATGTACTGGCTTGTTCACTACCCCCAAGAAAACTCTGTGCTCCCCAGTGCTGCTGTACCTTGGGCAGAACATGGTGTTTGTAGTAGTGTTATGACAGATGCTGACCTGGTGATGATTTTTTTATGGATTCAGTGTGCTGGTAAGGGAGTTTGGATTAAACCAGGGCACAGATCCACATTGGTCTCAACTGGAGAGCTGACTGAAGTCAGTCCTGCCCTACCAGACATCCCCACTTTCTTAGTGATGTTGGTGCTTTTCTGTGGTTGCCTTCAAAACCAGATTTCAGCAGATTAGGATATGTTACAACTAACACACACACAATAAAAAAATCCCAAAGAGTTTTTGCTGACCTTAGTTTGACTCATCCATCTAGTGTGGCATATGGCAGCTTTCCACAGATCAGTCAGCACTGGAGGAGCGTTTGGTCATGGGTGGAGAGGGAAAGAGCAAATGGGTGAGAAAGTGGGTGTAGGGAGGAGTGACTTAAACAGATCTACCACCGAGGGCACATAACTTAGTTTTGTTTACAAAGATGTGAATTTTAGACAGAATAATTTCACAACCTGTGTAACTAATTGTTAGTGACTGTTGGGGATGTGGGGGCAGATTGTGTTACATACTACAGTGATTGTTTCACACAATGACTCTTCCACAGGCTGAAGTCAAATGGCAAATGTTGGCTGCATTTCAGTACAGAGGACAAATATGGTCCCCCAAAAGGTCCTTATTTGGTGGATTCCTTCTGGGACCTCCAGTGGCAGCACCGCTCTCTGCCATGGCTAAAGCATCCGTGTCTGGCACAACAGGTCATGCATGGTAGAGTTAGATTCAACTCCATGCTAGCTCCCAGATCTTCCTATCTAAATTATCTGCATTTGCTATTACTGGTAAGCTCAGGGAAGGGAGATGTGCAGCAACATCTTTTTATTTTCATATTTCCTCCTTGTACTATACTTTAGCTTTACTGTAAACTTCCATGCTTACTCATGTCTTCCTACAGTAAATGTAAAAATATTTCCCTCTCTCCATTTCCAATGCTATACCCTGCAGACCCAAGATGACCCTATATGAGAGAGTCATAACAGCACAGTCTAATAAAGAAGAAAAATGGCAATGAGGTAATGTAGCAAAAACAACCGTCTGAAAGAGCATCTCTGAAATGCTTGCCAATTCTGTTTGCTTTTGCAGCTCGGGCTACTTGTATTGTCATCCAACTCCAGGGCTAAGGGCATTTCTTGGTGTAACCCCCTGAAACCCATGGATTTTATCCCAGGGTGGCTGCAGTCACAAGTGAGTGCCATGGATGTTGGGCACAGTCTCACACTCAGGTGCCAACTGCTGTGTGATTGCATGTCCCCACTGAAATCAGCACCACCCCTGAGAATCTGAGGGAGCTGTGCAGTGTCACACTAAATCAGATTTGCTAGAGCTCTGAAATCAGCACTGTGGTATGAAACTCAGAACAATGACAATTGGGAACCAGAACTGGTTTTGCAGAAGGATTGGTATTTACTGCTTAAATAGAAATATCTTATTCTTACAGGCATGGAAATTGATGTACTACAATAAATTTGGAAAGACCCTGTAAGATTTAGTTCCAAGATGGAATAATGCCTTTCTTAATGCCTTAGAGCCACCATCACCATAAGCCGAAGTTGTTGGTTTTCATCAGTTTAGTTTGAATCTGGATCAGATCCCTTGCTCTGGTTTGCCATGGAGCTGTAGAGATGCTGCACTGAAAAGCCGTGATGGGACAGGATGAAGCAGAGCAGGGCAGGAATGGCTCTGCTGGTGGTAGAAACAGCTTATATGGATTTAAAGTGATCACAGAGCTGTCATTCAAGATAGGTGATTGCTCATGTTCTCAACTGCTTGTGGTCAAGAAAACACAACTATGTGGTTGCTTCACCAAGTGGTTTCCTAAGCTCATTTTTGTGTAAGCTGCATATGTAACCAAAAGTGAATAAAGAAAACTGATGTGTCAGATGACAAGAAATTGTGGGGTTTAGCATATATAGGCCATAAGAACATCTAATTTTCCTTTCTTCTCACTGTATTTGTAAATGTGAATATGAAATAAATGACCCACTGTCAGTGATGTCCTACAGAATGACTTCAACAACAGTAAAAGATACAATCCACTTGCAAATGTCTAATCAGGTGATTCTGTGGGTGTTTCTTAAACAGCCTTTCTGAGGTGAAATTAGCATTTTTAAAAAGTGGTTGATTAAAATTTAACATGTTGAGGAGCACAGACTCCTCTTCCACTTCCTCGTGCTTGTGAATTGAGTTTGCAGGGACGGTGGGTGTCATGCAGTACTGGATAAATTTCGTTTCACCTGTCATATGCCTTAACTCATCACAGTGTTTTGCATCTGGGTCAGCTGTATTTTTATCAAGCATTAACATGTATAAGGGTTTGCCAGTACTTAATAAAAATGCTACTGAAAACTGCATCCTTCCACCTCTTCATTGAAGCAGATTTTATTGTGTTTGAACTGTGTTTGAACTGAAGGTACACTCATGTGAAAACTGTTATATTCATAACCCACACCCAAGCAATAACAAAGAGCTCAGCTAATGAAAATCACTCAAAGGAAATCACTGCCCACCCGTTCTAAGAACAATTAGAAAGATTATTCCAGCATCCCTAATGCTGCCACACTGCTGTTATACTGTTAAGCATCTCTTCCCTTTGGAAGACTAAGGTAAGGAATCTGACATAATGTGTAATAAATGGTGCTAGGAAAAAAGCATTTATGGTGCTATTACCACCATAAATTCCTACAGCACAGGACAACACTTGGACAGTGTAAATATAGAAGGTTTCCCTGTGAGTCTTCCATTCAAATGAGCACAAGAGGAGAAGATTTGGGGCCAATCAAAACTGGATTGGAGAATTCAAACCATCTTTTCGGATAAAGGCTGGCAAAACACTTTCCCAGTGCGTCTCTGTCTCCAGAGGACACCTCAGTGTGGCTTCCTAACGCTCTGTAAATCAAGGATCATCTGGAAGATGGCTGTTTCTCCAGGGGGAGAGGAAAACATCCTTTCTGGCAGTACACCAGGAAATTCAGATGCTGTAACACCACAACAGATGGAGTCGCTGCCAGAGAAGAAATACTGTGTTGCTGTGTGGCATAAGCATGGCAGTGTGTGCAAACCCTCTGCTGCTGGGACACCATGATGTTCCCCTGGCTTTGGAGATGTACAGCAAATTATACCAGTTGGGAGTCTGGCTTTGTTGTGGATATTTCAGCTTTTAAATGTGTTTGTTCTCCTTCCCTTTTTTCTCTCCTCTGGTGTCTCTGTTGACAGAAACAGGTTTCTCTCGGGATTTATTTTCCCCACTGCATTAGAAAGTGGGCCTGAGCTTTAATGGTGCAGAGCTGTGTGCTTGAGTTTCTTAATAAGTGGCAAAGGTGTTAAAAACTGAGACTCTAGTATTTATTGATAATGAGAAACCGTCAGAAGTGATTTGAATATTTGTCTGATACTAGTTTTTTGCCAAAAATCGCCAACTTTTTAACTATATGAAAAATTAGTTTTTCCAAAGCATTGCTTCTCATTGTAAAAAATACACCAGTCCTTCAAACAGCATTAGAGATATAATTCACTGACTTCTGCAAATGAAAAATGTTCATAATCATTTTGGTAAATATTTAATCTAATGTAAATACAGATCCATTTTAAACTGCAAACATATGCAAAGGCTGGTAAGGTTTATTTCTATCAGTTCACCACACAAAGAGCTGCTGCACTTTTCAAGTGAATCTTCCTTCTGCTCACATCTGGAGGCTAAAAGGGAGGAGAGAGAAGAGAGTGAACTTTTTTCTCCAATAGTTGTGACTAAATCACTGAATAACTACTTTTTTGCTCTTTACAGCAGGGTTTTATTATGCAGTGTGATTCACATCCTGCACTATGAGGGGAAAAGTGCCCCAACCCAAATAGCCAGGAACAGAAAATGGAAGTACTAATCTTAACTACCCCTGTGTTTAAATAAGAGGATTTGTGGAGCACAGCAGGAAAAACTGAGGCATTGGTTCCCTTTGAGCTAAACCCCCATTCTTTGCTCCCCAGCCATACATACAATTCGTTCTCCTAACACATTCTGATGCATTAGTTTTGCATTAGTTTCAATAATTCCTTTGAAATATATTTCAACCCACCGTACTTCCAAAATCACAAAACAGTTGATTTATCTTTACATGCTCGCGCGTTTTTGGAAAGAGAAGACATTTCTCGATCAGCTTTGCAGCATTCACTAATCACATACTTCAGATTTCTTGTCTGAGTCACTAATAAAAGCTTATGAACCTCTGACTCGTGTGATTGCAGTCAGGAAACATCTTTCTCAAACATGGATGGCGTTTGCTTTTGTCAAGCCAGAAACTCCCTCTAATTCCCTCCATTGATAATTTTTATCTTTCTGAGGACGTTGCACAAATCCCTGCACTTGTAGGACACTGCTGAGCGCTTGGTTCTGTAAGTGGCTGTTGAAAACATCTCTAAACAGCTTCATCCCTGCTATTCTAAGAGGTATCTCATTATCCCAAGTCCTGCACAAAGCCAGGAAGAAGCCAGTATTCCCCATGTTCTCCCTTGCAGGGTGGAGTGGGAGAGTGGCTCAAATATATGGTATGGACTTTCCCTTCAGCCAGAAGTTGCTGTGCAACACAGCAGTAGGACCAACAGCCCGGCTTGTTAGCATGAAACTCCCAGCAAAGCTTGGAAAGTGAAATCCTGGCCACCAGGGACTTTTTACCAATAACTTCAGCAAACTCAGGATATCAACCCCCACCCTCTCCTCTCAGGGTCCTGCTGACCTGGTGCTTTGCTCAGCACCTTCAGTTCAGGGTTGAAATCAATCATTTAGCTTTAAATTCAGCTTTAATCCTTCCTTGAGATTTCCTGGAAAACCTTAGACAAGCAGATAGTGTCCACGTGATTTGTAACCCAGAAGGGGAACAGACACACCTTTCCCATGGGAGTGGGAGAACATCACTGCTGCAGGGGACACCTCCTTCCATCTCCCTGTGGGTATGGGAATCTGGGAAGGAGGGCCATTGAGGAGCAGCTTCAGTTTGCAAAATATAAATAATACCCGAACTGCAGGCCCGTGCTTGGATCTGCTCCTTGCCACTAGCGAGGCACTGCAGGCTCTGCAGAGCTGGTGCTGTGCTCAGAACTCCCAGATACAACCTGCTGCTTTTTCCTTTGGCACTTCACACCATTACAGCTGGACTCCAGATGTACTCTCAGATCTTGCTTTAAGTGTTCCCTGAAGATGTACACAGCTTTTCCATTTCTTAAATATTAATGAAAGGATTATCATCATTATTTACTTGGCTGATTTTCTCTCCCCCAATGTGCATCTGTCTGAGCAGACACATATATATGAGCCAGTTTTTTTTTTCTCTTCTGAGCAGGGCAGCATCATTAATGTTCTCGCCCCCTGATCCTACAAGAGGTTTAAGCAAGTAAGTCACTCATATAACTGAAGTTTTGTTTAAGATATAAATTTCAAAACACTTTCTACTATCTTAATGTGGTCACCTGTGCTTTTCTGATGATTGGACCAGGATGAGGGAGACCAAGTGGTGGAATAGGGGGATCTAAAAGGTATATCACATGGATTAAGAGGGCATGGTCCAAGAGGAAGGTGTGTGACATGGAAGGCATGATTAAGTCATTGGGAAGGTTGGGATTGGAAGAGATTTTGGTACAGGCAGTCACAGGCTGCTCTGGGCTAGAGCAAAGCACTGGTTTGGGCAGGACACACCAGTCAAGATGGTGTTTCATAAGTGAAAACACATGCAGGACTGTCTCCCAGCACACAGCACTGAGCTGTGCTCTCTGTGTTGTGGGAATGTGCAGCAGCTGAGGCTGCTTGACCCAGCATGGTGGAAGAAGGATGGGAGCACTGCTCCTGGGAGGAGGAGCGACTCGGGATCTCTCCTGCTGCAGCTGCAGGGTAAGTCCCTGCTCTGGCCAGGGTTTTAGGTTTTCGCTCTTCTTGTCCAGAAAGATAAAGATGTAATCAGGTTCCTCATTCCTGTTTGTGTAGATTTATCCACGAATTGCAGCAATCTTGCTGCCCCTCCAGGGATGAGACAGTTGTCTGGCCAGGGAACTCAGCATGGCTGATGATAAGAATCAAAGCCTCAGTGATCATGGGTGATGGTGCAATCTTTACTATGAGGAAAAGCATTTCTGTGTTTCCCACCTTGGTGAATGTCAAGATGTTTGCAGATCAGAAAAAAGCTGATGAGAGCATGAATCTCTCTGCTGCTCTTCCCCCTAGTTAAAAGGAGAGGCAGCTTGTATCCTCAGTTGTTCCTCTGATCAGACCAAAAGTCAGCCAGCTACTGCAATAACAAAAAATGTCATTTCTTGCATGATAAATAGGGATGTTTTATCCTAGAAAGGATGCCCAAGTGAAAACTTGCCTGTAAGATGACCCAGGCTCACCACCTATCAAAGTCAAACTCGCTGGCAGGCCTCTCATGGATTTCAGAAATAATCTAAAAGCAGAGCAAAAGCTCAGCCTGTACCTGAGATTGTCAAACCTGATGTTAACAGCAAAGCTGACAACTCGCTTATCTTAGAAAATAACTTGTGAGGGTTTTGCATTTTGTTGGAGTCTCCTCAGTGGTTTAAAAAAATAAATATAGATGTACTGAAGAGGAGAGGTTTGCTTAGGCAGCATCCTACGCTGTGTGGAGCCTCAGCATAAGATGATTCTTTCTGAGGTTTATGGACTTCTCCTGTGCACATAATGATGGCTGCAATGAAGGGAGAGTGCCTGGAAAGAGAGCAATAATATTCCAGTGCCTGGGAAAGGTGGTCCAATAAGCAAGGTTAGTTCCACAAAGTGAGTCTTGGCAAGATCACAGTGTTATATTTCAGATGCGGAGGGGGTGTGTGGGATAAATTGAGAGGGAAAATAATGAGTAGAAGGAAAAAGTTTCACTCCATAAAGGCTTGTGGTGTCCTTGCTCACCTATGAATGGATAACTCACCTTTCTCTGCTGAATCCTGAGTGTCTGAATGGCATGGTCATTCCATGGTTCATTCTCAATAATAGCACACAAAGAATTCCACCTGGGACAAAAGCAGCCAAGAATCACAGGGCAGCAGTGCTGGTGAAAACCATTGAGCTAGCAGACTTCACCAGGTGTGAGGCCATGTTTGCACAAACCCAACTGGACCCAGACTCCAAAGAGACTCCTGCAAAACTGGATGGGTAAAAATGGGAGGTACCAAAAAGATGCTGAAGTACTCAGGGATGTTAAGACACTTAAAATAATATTAAAATAATTTTTTAAAAAGTTGACAATTTATAAGAGTAGCTCAAAACTTCTCTCTCCGGTGTCAGAAATATCAGGAAACATGAAACTGCACATAACTCCCTCATGTTTGCTCTCTTTTATAAATTCTGACCTTTGACTCAGCTGCCCAGACACTGTTTGGATTTTGCATTGGTTTACCTCATAATTGGGTGAAGCTCAGCAGTTACAGCTGAGTTTATGGGTTCAATCAAATCATCATTTATATGAACCCAGAAACTTACCATGAAAAACTTACGGCCAATTCACATGGCAGTCCAAAACCCAATAAAAAATTCTCAGGAGAATTGCTGAAGTGGCATCTTGTACAGCTGCCCACAGGAAAGTGTTAAATATCTATGGTACTTTTGACATGATCCAGCTATTGCATCCCTTGTCCCTGTCCCTGCCTCTGGCTTCCAGCAGTCCACATCACAGCAGTAATCACTTCCTGCTCCAAACAGCTCTCTGAATTTCCTTAGCTTGCACTAAGCTTGATCTATTTTTTCCCTAGGCAGTGCAATAATTTAGTCTCCTGGGGAAAGGCTGAATGAGTAGCTTGGTGTTCATGTATAAAACTTTTCCTTGAAAACTTGTTTCTCTACTCTGATCTGTGCAAGTAGCACAGCAGGATGTTTACCTCCCAAAAGCCTCCTGCCTCCAGTTTTCCATAGCAAACCTGCCTCAGTTCGCCCTTGTCTTTGATTTCTGCCTGGCTTACTTATGTGTGCAGGTTATCTGAAGACTCGAGGGAAAGGGAAAATGTGAAAATATGGTAAATGGTCCCAACTTGTGATTAAGTTTTTGAGTACCGTGTCTCACTGGCTGTAGTTTGTCCGTAAGCAGTTGCTATTTAAATTGTACTGTTTGTTATTTGGATGTACCTACAGAAGACTCTAGTCACCTACTTTTTTTTTTTTTTCTCTAAATTTAAATAATTTGAAAGATATCTCTGGGTCAAACATGGCTTTTGCATTTGTACTCTGTACGGTGATAAAGCATTTCAGTATTTGCACTGCTTGCTTGCAGCTAATGCTATGCCCCCAGAGGTTCTTTTAGCAGAAAGAGCACTTTCTGTAGAGGAGCCATATGTGTAGAAAAGATAAGATTTGCAATTGCATATTTAAAAAAAATAAAATACATAGGTCAAACGAACAGTTGGTCTAACTCCTGTTCTCAGTGAGCTTCCCTGTGGCCAGGCTCAGCTCAGAGCATTTATGGAAGCATGGCACCCATTACAGCACTGGTGGCTCAGCTGTTATTAGGCAATTAGTAGGAAATAGCCCAGGTGAGAGACAAGGATCATAGGAAAAGCCTTGGAAGCTTATTTTGTACAGTGAGTTTTTCAAGTCAAACTTTTCACTGGGTTACTGTGCCTGAAGGAACAGACTTTGTGGCTGGTGCAAGTTTCTCTGATGGTTTTAAATGAGCTAGTGAGTTTTATATTGGAAAAGTGCATTAAAAATTTGTTGTTGCTCTGTTCTCATCCTTATTTTTCATGCTTGGGGCTGGGCAGTTTGGGAGGTGACTGGTGGGTTACCAACCATACGGGGACTCTGGGATCTCGGGTGCCAACTCACGTGCCACCTTGGTAGTGGGATGTGGGGCTGGGGTGGCCTCAAACAGCTCAGTGCAGTGCCCTGGGTGTCTGCAGCATCTCCCACCCGAGCACAGGAGATGTCACAGGGCTGTGACCTTGGGAAGGTCGAGGAGAGATCTGCTGGCAGCCCTGGATCTGGTATAACTGTGCCTGCCACTTGGATTGCCCTGTCTGCCACTGTTCCACGTGTCACTGGTCAAAGGGGTTAATAGACTTAGAGAGATTTTCTTCACAGTAACTTACTGACTTCTGAATCACCTGAGCATCTCTGAGCTGAGCTCCAGGGCCAGAGGTGGTTGAGCTGCCCATGGACACACCAGTTAGCACGAGGATTCATAATGCAAAAGCCCCCTGAATTTTTGAGATAGCAAGGTGACAATAGTTTGGCTGAAGTTTTCAGTCCACTTCATGAATTTGAATTAGCTGTGAAAAAGAACTGGAAACCAGAGGTCCAGCCCTCTTAGAGGGTGTCTGGAAATTCTGACATCAAGGTTGCTGGAGGACAGATTTATGTGTTTTTGCCATATGCCCCATTTCTCTTGTGCTGTTCCTTGGCCAGCTCATTTGCTGAGATCCTTCTGATTTAGGATATAGATTGTGCATTCTCCTCCCAGTCACTCCCCTGCTGACAGTGACATGTTTTTTGAGAGAATACCTGGGAACACAAATCCATCAGGAATTTCAATGAGAGTGGCTTGTTTGGAAAACAGTACCTCTTAAGTTTTTTACGTCTGCTTCCTTACAAATGCACATTTTTCTGTGTTAAAAAAGTCAGTGCTTCTCTGGAGATGTATTCTTGTATCCTCTGTCTGAGCTCTGTGTTCTGAAAGAGGCAGGATGAAATTTAAGCCCCTTTCAAGTGGTGAGGCTCTTGCTGTTAACTGTTACTATTTAATGTCCACTCCTCTCTCCAGGCCAGTATGATGGTAACGTGTTTACAGCCCCTTCCCTATGACCTGTTTCTCTGCTCTCTTCCATCTCAGGACAGTAAATTCAGCAATGCTGCTGCTCATTTTCTCAGATGAGAGGTGATAGCTGTATATTGATTTATTTATTTTTTTTTATAAACTCAGGAAATGAGTGGTACAAGTTAATTGAGCTATGCAGTGATCAAGGAATGTTAAATACCCCAGGCACTGTGTGCAAGTGGTTTCTTGGCAAAGTGCTGGTCAAATTTAGCCTTGATTGCTGGGTTAATAAGGTTGCTGTTGACAGCCTGGGATCCTGCTCTGTGCAGCTCCTCTTATGCATGGATGAGGATGGATGAGGATGGATGAGGATGGATGAGATGGGATTCCCTTGAGAGCGGGCACAAACTGCCAGAGACCTGCCTGGGTGATCCAATAGGAAATGCTGGAGAGGGATGTTTCTGTAGCCTCTTTGTTTGCTAGTGCCTTAAGCTCTAATCTAGGTGCTTATCTTGCTCTGTTTGGGTTCTCCTTCCAGCCCCAGGTCCTGAACAATGAAACTGGCTGGTGCCAAAGGAGGAGGCAGAGGTGCTCCTCTTGGTTGCACTTAGTGTTGTGTCTGAACCTCAGCCTGGGGTGGCAAAGACCAAGGGACAAGTCCCTGTGTGACTGAGGGGGTTCAAATGCCCCTCTCCCAGCACCCTTTTTGGGTGACACAGAGACCTCTGGGCTCACTTTTTAGTAACTGTTCTGTGCTCTGGTGTAAGTGTCTTGGGACTGCTGGTGTTCACCTCCACAGCACAGGGCTGGGGGGCTGGGAGTGACACTGCCCAGCCTGAGCCTCTCAGATGGGAGGAAGGCTCTGAGCTGCCCTGCCAGGATGCCATCAGCTTGCAACCAACACAGAGGCAAAACACAGAGTAGGAAGGAGTTTGGTGTGTTTATTGAGGGCGGCTTTGAGAACAGTCACTCTGAATTCAAGCACCCAAACTGTCCCCACCCACTGCTTGGGCTGTCAACCCCTTTTGCAGGTCTAACAAGGGAAGAGGAGGTGTGTGCTGAGACAATGGCCAGACACCATGCTCATCCCTCATGCTGATTTGAGGGAAAAAAAAGTATGTTAGGGAGAGCTTCTTCCCTAATTCATTTTCTGTTAATGGGTAAAAATAGCTGGCACAGCTTGAATAGTGCAGTGTGTGTAGTTCGGGAAAGTCTCAAGTCACAGTGGGGAGAGTTAAACTGCACTTAGTTAGTCTTGTTAATCTGATTTATTATAAGCAAAGGCACTCCAAGCAAGACAACAACCCCTTAGATTTTTTTTTTAAGATATCTGACAACTGTTTTGCAGAGGCATATTATAACATTTAAGAATATTAAAAAAGCATATATAATTGCCTCCTAGGAGAGGCATTGTGCAGTGGAAGTCAAGAGAGTAGAAAATGGCAGATTTGATGAATAACATGGAAGAAAAGCTGAACTCTCAGAAACAATATTAGGAAAGTGTGATGTCTCAAGAATATTTTCACACTGGCAAAATTTTAAACAAATATTTAGGGAGTAAATCACTTGTTTTCAAACTCAGAGACAGAATTTATCCAACAAGAAACTTCCACTTTCTTGAGCAGCAAATACTGGACCTTGGCTCCCAAGTTTTGTATTTTATAGTTCAATGGACAAGTAAATATATCAGATCTTAATATGAACGACAGGGGAGAGGATTTGGCCACTGGAAGTTTTTTTATTTTATTTATTTGATTTGATTTGATAGCAAAAATTTAACTTGATCCTGAAATTTGGCAGAAATTTAATTTAACATTAAAGAATGTTTTAATCACAATACTAAAAAAAAAGTAAATTTATGTATCTTGGAAGGACAATACATAGAAAATTGGTCTGGGATGGGAAGAAACATAAACTTTCTGAGTGTGTATCTGCGGATGCATCTGTTGTGCTCTGCCCTGCTGCAGCCTCATCCTGGGGCTTTACTTTTGACCCGATGACAGCAGGAGTCTTTAGGACACAACTGCAGGGGGAGCTCAGCTATTAAAGGGATCAAAAAGATCCACCACATATGAAATGGGAGATGCCTGAGGTCTTTCCTTCTAGCTGTTTGACCAAAGAGAGGGTCTGTGGAAAAATTTTCTTCACCTGACATCAGATCAATTTCCCCAGCACTTAATGTATGCAGTTTTTCACCCATTAACTTTCAGAGAGTATGTTTAACGCTGTGGGTTTGGCACTTGCTAATTCTTCAAAGGCCCTGAAACTAAATAGGCTACTCTGTCAGTGACATGTGGAACTGTTAGAAAGATGGATGTGTTAAAGCCCTACAGCATCCACGCACTGTAGCTGTGGCTGCCAAGTAGCTCTTTGAGAAGGTAGCAGGGCTGTGTGGGTGGAAAACCCCTTTCTGTGGGAGAAGGTGCCCTGTGGGGCTCCTGCAGACCTTCAGGGGCTGCCAGCCTGATGCTGGAGAAGGATTTCTCCTAGAAACCCTTTCCCATCTTTAGCTGTGAGGGTTTCAGGTAGAACACCCTCCTATCTGGCAGGGTGAGGGCTGGGAGCTGCCAAGCCTGACCCAAGAGCCCCCTTGCAGTGTGGGGACCTCAACCCCCCTGTCCAGCTCCGGCTCTTTCACATGCGGTGGGTGAAGTGACCAGTCCCAGGGCAATGATTTTCATTTTTACCTCCAGAAAGCTGTTACAAAGGGTTGAGATGGTGTGTGGGTTTTCGTTTTGTGGTTTTCCTTTGTTTGTTTGTTTAAAATACGAACTTCTCTACTTTCCATTCTCAGATTACCCCACAACCTTTTTCTGAGGCTGAGGGAGCTGGACCTTATGGACACCAGTTGTACTTGATAATGCTTTGAATATCTTGAGGTCAAGAAACACATAAAACTAGGATTTATGTATTACTTTAAAGCTCTATAAGAAAAAAGGTGGTGAAGAAAAGTTTTTAGATTGGATTCTATAACTTGATAACACCACCAACCCCTGTGACTTTTCTCATGGGTTAATATTTTTATACCAAGTTAAAACCATGCAGTTCAGACAGTATAATCCAAAAGTCATTATAGAAGAGGATAAATCTAACTTCCAACCTTTAATTTAAAAGGAAAAAAAAATGTCCTACAGGGAGTTTAATCATGCTGTGCTAATCACTTTCATTATCACCGGTACAAGCACAAGACTTTGAAAAGTTCTCTAAAGAGTAACTTAGGGATGTGGTGCCATCAGCTTTTACAGTTTCAGGTTGCCTGTTGCAGCCCCTGTGAATATGCTCTGTGTGTATCTTGACTCTTTTGGGATGCAACTCACTCTTTATTTCTTCCTCCCTCTAAAAGCAGAGCGCTCTTCCAGGAATTGCCTTAATGACAAAACCTTGGAGGATCCGCCAGAGTGGGAATTTTGAGGATTCTATAAAAATTTAACAGGGTTCCACGGAAATGGTTTGAAAAACCCCAGATAATTGGACTCTGTCTGTGGGGGGTTTAGCCATCCAAAATACATCTCTTGTGGGAATGTAAATCTCTTAAACTCTACTGAATGTTTTCCTGTAAAGTGTAGTTTTTTCTGTTGAGATCCTGAAATTCTGCACTGTTCCACATAAAAGGAAACACAAGTATTTTTTTCATTATCTCCTTGGCCCTTTAAGACTCCAGATGATCTGAAGACTGGACTCAGCAGCAGAAGGTTCAGAGGGTATTATGTTCTATTTCCCTAAATGAGACAACTCCAAGAGCCCCATCAGAAACACAGCACAGAGCCCCAGAGCGATACAAGACATGCTGGAGACGAGGCTGCCTTCCAACACCCAATACTCAGTACCACATTTCAAGTGGTATTTAAATTCTCTTTTCTGCTAAAGCCTGGAGAATTAAGACTTTCAGAAATGCTTAATCTCAAGTCAGTGGGGATCCACATTCCCATACAGCCAGGGAATCTAAGGCAGGACATGGTGATGCTCAGCTCTGCAGGACTCAGGTGCTGAGGCCGCATCCTCACCAGGTACAAGCAAG
Organism: Platyrinchus mystaceus; assembly: GCA_035041135.1. Classification (NCBI taxonomy): domain Eukaryota; kingdom Metazoa; phylum Chordata; class Aves; order Passeriformes; family Tyrannidae; genus Platyrinchus; species Platyrinchus mystaceus. The sequence continues at coordinate 8,446,166 of JAWWLV010000018.1, forward strand.
GTTAGCCCTGCCAGGCAGCGATGATATCTAAAATCAGACCTTTGTAAATTTTAGCACTGTGTAGAGCATCGCTCAGAGCAGCAACACTAGAAATACGTAAATGTTCTGCAAAAGCTGAATTTTAGTGCTGTGCTATTGTGGTTTTTGCTTTTTTTTTTTTTCTTAAACCCCATTTGGGGCCAGTCCCCTGACTGGTGTGCATCACTCCAACTTTGTGAAGCTGCACTAATTGATAGCAGCAGAGGATCTGTCTCTCTTGTGTTACGTTTAAAATATTCATACAATTAAACAGTGCTTTGAAGTGCTCTGGAGCTAGATGCACTCTGCTTTACTTTGGGTGGTCAGGAGATGAAAATGGAAATGTTTTAATTGGATTTGGTCCTAAGAAACTGTGCCATGTCCTTGTTGGAATTTCCTTGCTAAGCAATACTACACCCCCTCCTTGCAGCTCAGAGCAGTTGGCCCTGTGCAGAGGGGACCATGATAAATGGTTAATTTTAATCATCTCTACTTTGGAGTGAATTAGGAAGGAGGGGCATGTTTTATTCACTGAGCTGTATTACTCCACAGAGAAGGTTTTGAATCAAGAAAAGGACTCATATGCATCTTGGCTGTAGGACAAGTTTGGATTTGTTTGTTTGGGGATTTTATTTTTGTTCTGTTTTTTACAGTGGAAAAAGCCCATTTACTCCAACTTCTTGCAGCTACTGCATAATGAGGTGCCATTTTCTGATATGCACTATCTAAAGGTCAGAGAAAGCCTTGCTGCTATAAAGTAATGGCTTTTATGCACTTACAGAACGTGTGTGCACAAGAATTTCCTCTCTCCAACCCGAGCTCCAGCCCAGGTGCAGGCAGGAGCTGTTTGCAGGGAACTGTGGGAATGGCACATTCCCCTCACAATTGTGCCTCTCAAGAAACTGCCATCACTGGTGACAGCACTGAATTTTAAAATTTGTTGCGCTTGTGCATGGGTCTTTTTGACACACTTGTCTCATTTCAGATCAATTTACAAATTGTTCAGTCTGTTTTTGCAAAGCTTTCACTCAGTTGTCACATTCCCAAGCTTTGTTGGGTAACATTTGTTGGTGATACACCTCCAGCAGGGCTAGGAAATAACAGCAGATGAAACGTATGTAGCTTTCCCTCTTTGACAACAGCAAACATTGATGCTTTTCACGAAGAGCCTTGTATTCTACTGGAGTCCTAAAAATAACATCTCTGTGTGTATATATTAAAATAGTATATGCATGTGTGTGTGTGCATACACATACATAAGATCACACATTATGTGTGTATATATGCATTAACTGCTTGGTGATGTTTCTGGGAGGTTAGATGACATTGTAATCACTCAGAAGTTTACTTCCTCGGAAGTTTAAGCTGAAAATCTGCAGGCAACATTAAATCCACTGACTTTAGTCACCGAATGAATTTGCCCCTCAAACGCCTATTTCTGTGACACTCTCCTTCCACTGAAGGTCTGTTTTCTGATTTTATTTTCATCTTCCATCTTTCAGCTGCTTATCTGTCCTTCCAGATTCATTACTTCTCCTTTCCTTTCTCCTTACTTCCTTTCTTCTCCCACTGTGTTCCCATTTTTAATGATTTATTTTATGCTTTATTTTATAATGTTTATATCTGCAGAATGAACTGGTTTTATAACCCCCCAAAATGAATACTATAATTTATTTTCCTCGCAAAGTTAATGCTCACTGTTGCTGAGCAGCCTCTCACTGGTAGTGATGCACACCCTGATACTGGTGTCAGGTGACTCCACTGCAGTTCAAGGCACGGGTTTGGGCTGTGTCAGAGTCAGGACTGGATGTTGCCTGGGGAGAGGTGACCAGGCTGGGGGAGGAACTTAGAGAATAGCTATTTTGGATCAGACCAGTTATCCCTCCATCCCCAACTCCTCCCTTAAACAAGATGCTTAAAGAAGAATATGAGCTGAGGAGTGTGCACAGCAGCGCTTCCCTAAGCATCCAGCTCTCTTCTTCTTCTTTCTGTAGTTTACAGCAATCAGAATTTGGTGACTTCCTAAGCAGAAATTGCATCTCAATCATCCCAGTTAATGGCCATTACTTGGTTCTGTCTCCCATAAATTTGTCTAATCTGTCATGAATTTATTTATCTGTCTGTCTCCATAACCCCATGGCAGAGAGTCACTCAGTTATGCATGAGGTGGGAAAAAATATTTCCTCCTGTGGCCTGATCCTTTTACTGGCTACCTCCTAGTTCTCAAAGTGTGGAAGGAGGCCAGGAACATGCAGAGCTGGGTTTACAGTGGGTTACGAGCCTCTGTTCAACATCAGGAATCCTTTTTCTTCCCCTCAAGGCAGAAACACCTCACTGAAATCTGAAGTCCATAAATGCATAAGCATTAGTGAGGGGGTGCATGAGGGTTGCAGAAGGTGCATAAATCATTCAGGGTATTTTTAAATAATAGCATGTCTCACTACATTCATCTCCCCTGCATTTATACCTCAACTCCTCAGTACATTTTGACATTCAGAGTTAATCATACCTTCCAGTCAAAATACGCAGAACAGAATCGTCCTGGAAGAGAGCTGCAGCTCCCTCAAGCCCAGACTGTGGATCGATAGGGGCCAGGCAGAGCCAAGGCTGGGCTGATGTTGTAGATTATGGCACTTAAATGCTACCAGCTTCACAGCTGCTGTGGGAAATCCCGGTGGCAATCTAGACAGCTGCTTCCCTGGTTATCCCTGCCCTGGTGGGAGCAGCTTGGTGCTGGGCTGTGAGTTTCTGCTTTTCTCTCCCTCTGTTTCAGCACAGCTACTCTGGTCACTGAGCAGAGGATGGGAACAAGTGGGTGTGGGTGATGGTCCAGTGGACTGAAGTGACCATCCAATGGCGGTCCTAGTTCTCATCCTGCATCCCTGACCACTGACCTGGGATTTTTGGGATTGCTTTCTTAACTAGATGTATGCAATGAGAACTGTTTTATCTAAATGCAAATGTAGAAACATTTAGAAGCCATAAGGAAGGGAAACTTGGGTCCAGATACTGCCTTCAGGAACAAGATGTGATTCCCAGTGGTCTTCACCTGGGCTTTATCAGAGGACAGTTTTGCCCTGTCTGACCACCCAACTCCCAGCCACTGTGACATGGTTTGATGGCAGAAGCATAATGTGCATCTCCCATTTGATTATCCATCAACACTGAGCTCTGCTGCCAGTGGCATGAAAGAGAGACAGTGGGAAGAGCAGCAGGAGGCAAGCAGTGCACTCGTTTTCTATTTAGCCATAAAGAAGGAACAAAAAGGGAGGGATGATGAGGGGGCCTGCAATGCTTTGTGGAAGGGAACATCTTTTTCAATTATCCATGTCTGCTTTGTGTAAAGTATCAGGAGTCCCAGTATGTACTCCCCAATATCCCACTTATGTCAGCATAGATCAGCTTAATGCACAGAAATGTTACGTGATAGGAACAGCTTATTCAGCACAGAAGATAATTGCTGGGTGCTCCATCCAACCCTCAAACCAAACTCTGGGAAGCCTTAATACTTTGGCTGTGACCCTTGGGAGTGATTTTAAGACTCAAAATCTCCTTTATCTCCTCCTACAGTTTAGGAATAAGTATTATTTTCATGAGTGATTCAGGCTGAAGATTCACTCTATGAAGTGACTTGCAAGGAAAACACCAAAAATGGGGGACCACCTCAGAAATGCGAGATGACAAAAGGAAAAGCTCTGTGTGAGTGACAGCATGTAAAAACATTTTAGTTAGAATTGCTCCCTGCCCTGTGCACTCCTGGTCTGACACAACCTGCAGCTCCCAGGCTAAGACAGACAGCAATTTCCTGCTGGCAAAGCCCTGCAGAGAAGAGCATCCTCAAAGCTTCATTATATAGCAGTCTCTGGCAGAGACAAACCTTCTTTCCCCAGTGTTGCCTCTTGATTATATTGGTATATACTGCAAAATAAGATAAGAAGTCCTCTTAGCATCAAGGACTATCTCCCCAGCAATTCAGTATTACCAGTCTGAGAAGCAAGACCAGATGTGCTTTGCTACTCTTGAAGTACCAAAAAAAGCACTGACTGCAGGGCTATTAACTTAGAAAAGTTGTCCATCCACTGAGAACCATAAATAATCCCCGACAGCCTCTCTGCCTGACTCCACATCCTATCTCCCCCACTTATGCTGACTCTCAGCCAGATGAGATTCTCCTCCTCACAGCTGTCCAGCAGATTATTTTGGGCAAAGATGTGATGAACTCAGCTGGAACCACCTGCTGCATGTTTGGTTCTTGTTAGCTCCATACAGCTCTTGGAACAAGACTGGGTCATTGTTTCTGGGAGCAAGTAAGGCTGGAGGGACCTGATTATGGTCAGAGAGTACTACCATGTTCCTGAGGATGGCAGCCAGAGATGTGGGCACTGATGCATGTCGGTAGGAGAGCTCAGCAGTGTGGGTACAGGCTGGCTGTGGTTGTGAACTTGCAGCAAATGGGGTAGATATCCATAGATACATGGACTTTGGTAGTCTGGGAGAAGTTTCTGCCAGCTGATGGCTCAGGGTTTGGGTGCATCTCCAGTCTAGTTTCTGGGTGCTGGGAATAACTTACTGAACACTGATTTCAAAGAGATGAATGATGAAGAAGGGGGAAAAAAAAGGAAATATCATGGTTTCATAAAATGATGTACCCACTTAAATTTCTGCTCATCTCTGTTAAAATTAAGACACTAGAAACAGCCTGATTGTTTCTGTCTAAATTTCAATTCCTTTTTCATGCCTGATGCTCAGACATGGCCTTTTCTTGACTACATATACATGCATCTGTTCAGATGGCACAAAGCCTACTTGCATGTTAGCAACATGCCTGTTGCACTGGGAGAAAGAACCTCTTTACACTTGATTACCTTCAATGAGGAGAACTGCCAAAATGGGCAGAAACAGCTTCAGCCTTTGCTGTGTCTCCCTGATCTTCTACTTAATGTGAGAGACTTATAAAGGTTGCCGTGAAAAGGAAGAAAATCATCTTTTCTTCTCTCCAGGATTAAGTAATGGCTTAAACTTCAGAAAGGAAGATTCAGACTAAATAGGAGGTAAAACCTTCTAATGGCAAGGATGAGGGCTTCCTGGGGAGGCTGTAGGGATTCCACAGCTGGAGACCTTCAAGCAGATGCTGGATAAATATTTATCAAAAGTGCCATAGCCATGGTTGAGCTTTCACAGGGGAAAGGACTAGAGACAGTAAATTGCTGAGATGCTGAGGTTCTTCCCAGCCTTTTGATTCTATGAAGCAGATAAGAAAATTTTCATTCGAAATAAATAAATAAAAACAAACAGAATCTTCCTCTTCTGCTACTCATGCTGCTGCTGTAGGGCACAGAGTCAGGATAGGAATTACCTGTGCCAAGAAATGTGAACTGAGCAGAACAGAACAGGACATAATATGCTTTCCCAGCCTGTACAAATCACAGCTGCGATGTTACACATTGGATCAGCTGCAGTTTCTGAATGTATTTACTGTCAATCTTAAACCCAGCAATAGGACACTAAAAGGGAACAGAAGTTCCAATCTTTGTGCTCATGCATATCTTTTTCTGATGTTATCTTAACTTTCTGGGATAGTTAAAGCCATCCTTAGGAAACACAGTTGATGGTTATTTTCTGAATTTACCTTTTGCCTCTCTTTGCATTTTAAATGTCCTGCTTTGGTTATTATTAAGTCCTATATATGCACCCCCTTGGTCTGCTCACACCGTACTTGTCACAACCTCCCCAAAATACAAAATTTTGTATTTTTCAGGACAGTTTATGTGTTTTTCCTGGCCAAAAATCTGATGACAGTATCAAAGCTACAAAATATGTTTCTGTTATTGCCATGGAGAAATGCCTACTAGCTGGACAACAAGAGAGGGGAATACATTGGGCTGCCTTAGAAGCAACCAGAGATGTACCCTTGATATCTCAGTCTGCCTCCCTGCTCTGGGAGGGCAGAGCCTGCAGCTGGTCCAGCACATGCTCCCCCAGCTCTCTGGGGCAGATGGACCATCTGCTGCCTGGGGGGAAGGAGATAAACCTCTGCTACTTGCAGGGAGAGCAAGCACCCAAGCAGGGGGGAGATGGTTAATTCCCTCCACAAGCTGGTATCCGAGGTGTGGGTGGCAGGATAAAGATGCACCCCACAGTACAGGCAGCCCAAATTCCGTACTTTCTGAGCACTCCTACCCCTGAATGTATGAGGTGTTTATTTTCAGAGAGTTGGCAAAAAAAGGAGCCTGTGGAAATTACTTAGCAATCAGCACTTGTTTTTGGCCATGGCTGTTACCATAGCAGATGAAGCTTCTATGACCCCAAGACCATCCATCTTCCTGAACAGAGAAGATGCTGTGAGCACATGGTGAGGTAACTGTTTTTTTCCATTATTTTGCCAAGGTCCCAGCTGCTCACCAACGGCTGTCTCTCATCTCAGTTGATTTGGAGCCAACTGTTTCTAATCCAGATCTTATTTCACCTGAAGAATGGCACTTTCTGGGTAAATTTGTGTTACTCCCAGGTCTGAGGAGAAGAGAGGAACACTTTGTGGTCAGCAGAGTGTTGGAAACCTGTAAGGCTTTGCAAATTTTTCTTTAAACTGACAGACCACTCATGCGGATGTTGTCATTGCTGTAGGTCATGAATGTATCACATGCTGGGTTAGGTGTCAGCCTGCCAGGGATACTGATTTGGGACTCAAATAAGGGTCATTTTCTGGCCACTGGGTTTGTTGTGTACCTGTGTCTGGGGTCCATCAACAGGGAAAAATGGGTAGTGCAAAATAATTAAGGGTGATGAACTGCTGCTTTCTGAGGAAAGACTGGAGCTCCCCATTGGGAGAGAAGAAAGCATGGGGTGACTAAACAAAATCACAGATCCAGATGCTGAAGTGAACTTGGGACTATGATTCCCCACATCCCACAGCACAAGGGAGGAGCTGATGTGGGAGGAGATGGGTTCCAGGAAGGTGCTCTCATGCTTTTGTGACCAGGAGTGGCAGTGCTGTGCTTGGCTGCACGGTGGCAGCCACTGAAGATTTGCTGGGAGAAGGAAAGAAATTGCCTACTTTGTCAGCCAAACAGGACAATCCCAAGCTGCAAAGTACTGGCCCAGGTGGGAATACTGGGCCAGCACCTGACAAAACCAGTATAGTTTGCATTGTGTGGCTGTGGAAAAAACCAAACCAAACAAACAAAAACAACAACAGAACAACAATTTCTAGGAGAGGAACCTCCAAACTTTGTTGTGTTTATCTGAAAGTCAGTGCTGGAGGCCAAATATGTATAAACATTACTTAATTAATGAGGTGGGTGAATGCCATACCTGGTAGGATATGTGATGGGAATGCAAGCTGAAACCTTTCACTGTGGCTCTGTATGGTAGGTCTGTGCCAACATAGCCAGTGATCAGTGTTCATATAGCCAGTCTTAAATCTGTTCTTAATTTCATATTGTAGACAGACAAAGAGACTTTACTCAATGCTTTGCTTGAGCATTCATCGAATGGATGTGCCACCAGGACCATGTTGCTGACAGTGGATGAGTTCCACGCAGGCGGCAGCAGCGCTGTTACTTCAGTGGAAAAATCTACAGCTTCAGGGTGATGGTGTGTTGCATGGCTCTCCTGCTTTAATATTCACTCCCTGAATTGCTCTCTTGGATGTGTTAATTCCACAAGCCTTTGTCTGCTGTTCTGCTTTCCTCTCACAAAGACAAGAAAGAATAAATAGCAGTGTAATGCAACTGCGACAGTATAAATGCCCTCCAAAGAACAACTGCTGAGACTGTTGACATGAGAGTTTGTAAGAGAAACAAAGGGAAATATGCTGATTCTGCTGATTTGCTGCCTAACTCGTGCTGTGCCTGACTAAATGTTATGTCAGAGCTCCATTGCTCATGGTTTTTCAATGTTTCACTAAGGAATAAGTGTCATTGTTTAAGTTATGCTGTTAAATCTCAGGTTGCAGGGTAGGAGGACTCACCCTCTTCTATCAACCATCTGTCTAAACACACTTTTATGAAGTACAGACATAAGGTGAGAAATCTTATTTTGTTTCACAATATTCTGTAATTATTAAGAGGAGGAGAGAGATACACAAACCACCCCGACTGCAGCACAGGGGCATCACCACCCACCCGCCTCTCAGTTCTGCTCAGACTCACCCTGGAGTGGGGGACTGGGAGGAGCTGCCTGCTGGAGGCACTGGGGAGGCTGGAGTGTCACCTGGTCAGAACTGGCCTGGGAGCACTGAGAGCTGGTTCACAGCCATGTGATATGACATACTTGACAGGTATGGGGGACTTAGTGAGGGAGTTCTGTATCATCTCCACCATCATCATCAAATGGAAGATGGGGAAGCACAGGGAAGTGTTTAATCCAAGGTGACAGGGTAAGCTGGTACCGAGAACAAACTTGGAGGCCAGATCTGAGCACAACTTGCTAAGACAAAGCAAGGATGTTCCCTTATTCCTCAAACACATAATGTTACAGGGGCCCCTTCTTGTCTGCCCCACTCACAATGACTTGTTCCCCCAGACTGTTGTATTTCTCATTCATGTTGCCTTGCA
>JAWWLV010000018.1:8454838-8505474 GCA_035041135.1 Platyrinchus mystaceus
GGGCCCCTTCTTGTCTGCCCCACTCACAATGACTTGTTCCCCCAGACTGTTGTATTTCTCATTCATGTTGCCTTGCAGAGGAAAATAGCAATGCCCTGAGTGTAAAATGCCAGGTGACACATGTTTAAAAGATGGGCTGTGGAAGGGTTAATTTATTAATCCACTTTAGAAGTGCACTTTCATGACAGCCATGAGACCCCTGGCTCTTCTTTGCTCTGAAATAGTTCATGTCTGGAGAGTTGGTGATATTGGATAAGTGTATTACAGCAGAAGAAATTCCCTTGCAATTAATGACAGGAGATTAATAAAGGCAAGAAGCTTAAGGTGGTCGGCCATCCATGTTTTCAGCTCTGGTGACAGCCAGTGCCATTATATCTGGGGGTCTCAGTGGAAACTTGACCCCTGATGGACTGCAAGGAGCAGAAGCTTCCTAAGGGAATCCACAGAGAGGATGAATCACCCTCACACTGAGCAGCAAAAAGCAATTCAAGGTTAGTGACCGATTCTTGGAGCCACCTTTCCCGTTTCAGCCAGGTGTTTGCTTAAGACCCACGGTCTCTCTTTCCCATTACACATTTTTATCTTCCCACCTAATTAACTAAGGCTTTAAAAAGTGGAGCAAGGCTTAACTCCAGAGACAGTGACGATAATAATAACTTAGCGTTTATCCGGTAATGTCCTGCGGTGGGAAGTGCTGTGCTGATTCTTAGTTCTTATCGATACTGGTTTCCCTCATGTATCAATCTGGGAATTTATCAGGCTGAAAAAGCATTTGGTCAATAATCTCCATTTAAAACTACCATGGAGCAGCACATTAATTGGATGCAGGCAGGCAGACCAAGAGAGGTTGGCCAACCTAAACAGGGGGTCTGAGCTGGCAATCTGTTTCCAAAGCAGAGGGACACAAAGCAGCAGAAACTTCATGAGAGCCAAACTGGCTCTGAAGATTTACTGCAGAAAGGTTTTGGATACTTGGCACAGGGTAGGTGCTGAGATTTAGCTTGGTTGGTTAGAGCCTGGTGTTAATAAAACCAAGGTCCTGGGTTTGATCCCCATGTGGGCCAGTCACTTAAGAGTTGGACTTGATGATCCTTGTGGGTTCCTTCCAGTTAAGAATGTTCTGTGATTTTGTGGTCTGGCTGCCCAGGGAGGTGTATCCAGCGGCATCTTTGTACACCTGGATACCTTTCCTCAAGTGGGATCTGCAGAAGTTTCATATTAGGTGAGATGAATCCAGAGCAAATGCTTGATGATGAAGGAAGAAAGGGAGCAGTCCCTGTGTTTGGAAGTGGGATGGGATTTAATGCCTATATGGTCCATCTAGGGATTACCTTTGGCTAGGGAGGATTCTTGATCAGCCTTAAAATAAACCAATACAATCTGATCCACAACAGGCTTCCAAAGTCTTTGTGACAGCTGAATTAATTGCACAAAGCTGCTCAAAACAGCAACACCTGCACATGTAAAACTGACTGGCAACTCCAGTTAACAGCATCTGGCAATTTCAATAGAAGTGTCAACAATCCATGCAAAGGTTATTGGAATTAAAGGGAATTACAGAATTGGTTTAAAAAACTTAATAAGCTCATGAACTCAGAAGATGGGATACACAGGCCCCGGTTTTCAAGGCTGTACTAGTGCATCCTTCTAGCAGAAGTTATTTCTTTGACCATCTGTGAATGTCAAGTACAGAAATAGGGCTCTTGGCAATCTTTTTTTTCATACTTTCCTGGCTCAACATTGTTCACAAGCTTCATAGGAAGAGAAGCAAGTCATTAGAGAAGAAAAGGCTATCATTGGTGTGGGTGATGCAAAAGTCCAGGTCACTTTATATCACAGGAATTTTGTCATGAATTTCAGAGACTTGACAAGCATTTCATTTGTGTAGTCTGCTTACAAACAAAGTGTAACACAGCATCAAAAAAAAGACACCTGGGAATCTTACTTCTGAGTCAACATCCCTGCTCCTACTGAAGGCCCTCCTGACTACTGCAAAATCAGAATGAACTGCATACAAGGTGTTCATAGGCTCAATGCATGTGGAAATGAGAAACAACATTGTACTCCAAAGTCCTTAAAACACTGCAAGCCTTTCTTACTTAGAGGCAGAAGACATGCCAGTTGCTCAGAGAGTTACTCCCTGGCAGTGAAGGAGTGCATGTTCAGCTGCCTGCCCATCAGCTCATCAATCTCTCATATCTAAAGCTGCCATCCTAAGTGTTTCTATTTTTTATGTTAAACAAAGAACAGATTTATGGGTAAACAGGCAAAAATAAATAAAAAGAATGGAAATCAATTGCCATCCCTCATTAGGCCACTCCCTGGGTCCTTCACGCAGACATGAAATGTGCCAGTGTAAAGTCTTTGTTGCTTTGCATGCTTGTTCAGGAAATGGCTTGCAAACATTCCTTTTAGTGTTTCTGTTCATAAACTGAATAACTGAAACTTCAATTAATATTTCTAGCAGAGGCTGCAGACAAGGAAATGCCAGCCTTCCAGGCCTGGGGAAGCAATGCCTCTTTCAAATGGGCAACAGTGTTAGGTGAAGCAAGGGGACCGTGGGCTGATAGTTTCCACTTACACTTCAACACTCCTGTGCTGTGTAGCCTTGGGCATGTCATTTAAACTTCCCTTTCCTGGTTTCTTCTTTTGTAAAGCTGCAGGATGAATACCTGCTTTCCCTGCCTCTCTGTGCTGTCAGGGGTTTTATACAGCATAATAGAAATGGGTTCAGTTTTATAGAAAAATGAGTTAAATACCCAGGCAGTATCACTCTCCTTTTAGCACTGAGTTATGTGTCCATCAAGCAGAGCTTTGGGCAACAAGGTGAATAAAGTAGTAATGTCATATTGCTTAGACACCTGGTAACTGCACCATTTGTAATGTTTGCCCAATATTAGCACAGAGAGAGAGAGAGAGAGAAAGGCAAAAACTTTGGTATATCTGCAATTCATGCTTCAGCTGCTTTCATTGCAAGTTCTTCCTAAAGCAGCTGAAGGTCTAGCTGGCCTTGAATATTAGGGGGAAAAGGAAATTGCCTGCTTCCCTTTGATACATGTTTCTTCCCTTTGAAAAAGTGCAGGGACAAGACAAACATTTGGAATATTCCTATAATCTGTGCCCTTCCTCTCACCAACTGGTAATCACAGGCAGCAGAAAAACTATATACACAACTGACAGTATTTAAATGAGTTTTTGAATTTTCAGAGTTGGAATAATGTCATCACTGTGTAACATTGCCAGATTCTCTGATCTCCACAAAAAACATAAACTGTATCCATAATGTTAGAGAACATTTCTCATTTGCAAAAATTTGCATCCCTAAGATGTGCATTAGAAAGGCAGAACTCTTTGCAGAAGCTGGTGTTCAGAGTGTGCTGCCCAGTGCAAGCACATGCTCACAAATGTTATATTCCTAAAGGAACAGGGAAAAAAGAATGGGAGAAAATAACTTCCAGAGTCCCTTGGAGAAAATTTCAAGGACTGTCAGTGTTCAAGAGTGGGGAGGTTGTAGAGTAGGTGCCTGGGGCCTCTGGAGGATGTCAGTGTGGAGCCATGACCAGCAGCAGGGCTTTGCTGCCTGCTGGGTAACTTTGGGGGCTGCTGTGTGATCTGGAGCCCAGGCTGTCTGAGGAAACAATCCCACCAGGACCAGGTCACCCAGGCTCAGCAGTGACATGGAGAGCCTTAGGGGGGGTCATTGTCATCTTCTGCCGTGAGTCATCCTCAGAAATCCTGTGATTCTACTGGCCCCAGAGCAGAGGGAGGACACTGCTGTGGCTGAATGAAGAAGAATTAGGCTTTTGCTGTGGTTACCTTGGTGGGAGCTGCTTGTCTCTGCTTTGGTGTGTACAGGTTGAGGGACACCTGCCTTGGGCTGGGTCAGTGTCTTCGTTCTGTACTTGTGTTTTGAGACTTTTAAGACACTGGGGCACTTTCTGGATTCCAGCTTGACACATCTCTAACAAAAAATTGGTTTTTCAGCTGCACTGCTGCAAAATGTGTGTCTGTTCTTTAAAGTCAAGGCTAATAAATGCAAAGCAGATGGGGAGGTGTCCTCTTCACCCCAGAGAGGCAATTCCACCAGCTTGAGCAGAAACACTGATGTCCTCTCACACCTTTTGGGCTGGTGGGCAAGGACAAACATCTTATTTACTTAATTTATTTGTGGATAACAATTTAGGGATGAAGAAGTGCAAAGCAGTATCTGAAATGAACTTTGGCTATTCCATTCCCAAGGAAGAAACAAACTAATTTTGCTTTCTGGCTCAGACTGTGTGCCTGTTTCTAGCACAGACAACAATTTTTAAGGAAACTTCTTGAAGTGAGGATTTTAATGAGTTCTCAACACCATATCGCATCCCTTGGATTTGCATCATTTGAACCATATTTCCAGAGGTAATTTTTCAAAGTGTGGCACAGCACTTTATCTGCACGAATGCCTCTGCATGAGTGATTCATGCTTCTAAAGTGTGGATGTACAAACGGGGTCCAGGCATTTGAACAAAAAAGTATGGCAATTTTCTTCTGTTTCCAGCGGCTTATCCGAGGAAGGTCAGTTTATCATTTGTTCAGGAGAAAATTACACAACTGTTTTCATCCTCCCCTGGGGCAAAGACTGTCTTGGACTGCAGAGTGTTGTGCCCAGCAGAACAGGCAGGCTGGGGAGGCTGCACCCCGTGTCTCTTGTCTGTGCTCTGGAGAGAGATGCTCTGGGGCTGCGTGGCATACATGCAGTGCACTGACTTGCCTGATTAATCCATAGCTAGTCAGATTCCCAGCTTGCAGGCTGCCCAGGGACAGTGGAACTGCCTTGGAGGCATTCATTAAATTATTGCTTGGTAGGAGGTTATCAGAGAGACTGTGGATCAAGATCTGATCTTCTCTGTGCCTTCGCCTCCCTTTTCTCTTGGGTATATCCACAAAATGGAGTTTGCTCTGACAGCTCCAAAGAAAAGGGAAACCAAAGAGAGCACGGGAAAGTTTCATTCACTGATGTAATCACATCCTAGAAGAAAATAGCCCTCTTGTCCTGGAAATGGATCCATTAAATAACTCTCCAATGTTCTCAGCTCAGTGTTCAGCCTGAGCATTTAAACCCTTTAAAACAACTAGGCAAGCCATCTGATTTCACTGTGTCAGTAATGATGCTGCAGCTTTGAGAAATTAATTTCTTCCCCACTGCATGCTCTGTTTGAGAAATGATATCACATTGTGAGAGACTGCACCAAGCTTCACTGATCACATTGCATAACAGGATGCTGGCTAATGATCCAAGATAATAGAAGGCGAAAACTGAATACGTTTTTAAAAATCATCACATGATACAAAATAATGCCAGTTCTTGGTACTGTGCAGGAGAGGAGAAACTCTTCTAAATGTGCTGCCCAGATGCTTCATCAGAAAGAACATATTTTCATAATCTAAACTGGGATGATTCTATGATTTATTTTTTTTTTTAATGGTGGAATAAATGAAACACCTTAGGCTGTATGCTCAGCAGGTGTAAATCAGCAGTGCTCCACTGGAGTTGATGGATCATTATTTTCTGCTGCGCTGGAAGAGGAAACTAAGAATAGACACATTCAGCAGTTAAAAGTTCTCTAGTCCCAAGAAAGTGCCTGCAACATTGGCATCACTAACATCAAGCAAAAACCTGCCCTCATTGTAGATTAATAGCAATATTTCCATCAAAGCTTTGGAATTCCTGCAGCAGGGACCCCGGGTGGAATCCAGCCGGCATCACTTAGTGTTGGTGAAACTGAACTGCTGGTGCTTATTAAGAAGGTTAAACTTTGCCACAAGGACACTGCAGCTTATGCAAGTGATGACTCGCCTCGCCTGACCTTGCCTTGTGGCGGGTGCTGCACGTTTCTCACCAGCATCACCGACAAACTCCAGTGCAAATCCAAAACTACATGGAAACCACGGTATCTCCCACTTTCCAGAGCTTGGATCTCATTTTTACAAGGCTGAGCATGTGAAAAATCAAGAGCAGAGGACAAAGAGAGGAGACGAGAGAACAGTGGAGCTGAATTGTTCTTCCCAGTAAAGCAGCTCAGTCTGGTTTTTGGCCCCTTGCAGTTCATTACTCACAGCTCCTTGGGTGATGGATTTTTTTTTCTTATTCAGAATAATTCGCAGAACTTCTATCAAAAAAATCCAATCAAACAGAAGTATGCTTGTTCTGTTTTCCCCTGGAAAAATTTCAGAGTAATTAGGAAGGAGAAAGAATACATATGGCCAGTCATATAGCTGGAATAATAATCAAAAACAGCGGGAGGGGTGAAAAAGAGTCAGACAGCACTGTCTGTGAGACAGCCCGGGCTGTTTGGAAACTGTATGCCCAAACAGCATCTGGTCAATTATAAGAAATGCATCAAATGAAATTCAAACTCATTCAGAAATGAATTAAGATGAGATGAAAGGGGAAAATTTTGCAAAGTATCTAACTGGGATGAATAATTCAGTCCTACCTTACCTCTTCAAAATACTGTACAAATATTTACTCATTTCCCAGGCACAGGACTCTGGTGGTATCCACCTCACTGCTGCCACCATGGAGGGGTGTGTTGGCCTTTGGCTCAGGGTTATCCTTGCAGCCTGATGCACTGTGTGTAGCAGAGCCCTCACTCAGAATTACTAGTCTGAGTATTTATACATGTATACAACATGCAAAAGGAGGGAAAATTGCCTTGGGGTTCTATGCAGGAAAAAATATCCTGTGGTAATGACAACCAAGGCTGGAGGGTCTCACTGGGAGTGTGTCCTCTGTGTGCCTGGGTTGGGATCACTGCCTGAGCCCAGGCATCCCTCCTGCTCGCTTTGGAAAACCTCTCTCCATGAAAGCCTGCAGGTGTTTGTCACCTGCAACACCCATTAGATGTAATGGGTGGCATTTGGGTACCAGGTGAGGTACTCGAGGTCAACAAAAAAGGAAAAGCCTGGACAGAGGTACTCTATGAGATTCTGACTCATGTAACATAGGTGATTCTCTTTTCCTACCCCTCTTGCAGTGTATTGTTATTCTGTATGTATTTGAACCCCTGCAAAAACATTAATTTTAAACACATGCTTAAGCACCATTCTGAACCAGTTCTGTGCTGAGCAAGCACAGAATAATGAGACACCCCATTATCAAAGAGTGGTTAAAGAACAGAGACACTCTGCAAATAAGTGTTTAGTTATAATATTTCCTCTAGTGCCTGTTTCTTTGTCCCTCCAGGGTCAGGCACAAAACCACATCTCCTGCACCGCAAGCTCATTAGACTTATTTCATCTATTGAAGGGGTGGACATGGATTCTGACATTTACCATGGAAAAACAGAACTTCAGCACCAATCTTGAGATTAATTGTTGACATTTCTCTCCCTTTTCCCCTTTGATGTGTGTGAAAAAAAAAAAAATATACATGCAGATTTAAAAAGAGGTGAGTGGGAGAAGAGCAGCCTAGTGAGAGGACAGCCTGGTGCTGCAGAGCAGAGGCCACCATGCTCCCCTGAGGTATGAACAGTCTGGTGATTGCTTCTAATGAGAGAGCAACAGCAGTGATGAGAGAGGTGAGATTCACAGAGCCTGACTGAATGGAGGAGGTGTCAGAAAAATCATTCAGCTCTCATTTCCCACTGCTTCTCTCCAGCATATGGCTCAGCCATGAAGAGGTCCCTTGCACCAGCGTTTCACACATGGAGCCAGCACAAACAAGCTGCAAGTACTGCCTTCCTCAATGCTATTTTTTTCTTGCCTCCTGATATTTTTTCATGGGGTAAAAGCACCAGAGCTCTTTGGGCTGTTTTTGATGTTTGCAGCAGGCTAGAAGAGTATTTGTGTGGTTTGGTAACAACAGATCAGAGCAAATTGCAGTTCAAAAAACATAGAGCAACTAAAATGGTCTCATCACTTCAGTCATCTGAACCTTATTCAGGCAAGTAAAGGCAAGAGAAATTAATAAGCAAGCGTAGCTTGAAAGCCTGGTCCTGCTGAAATCAGTATCAAACCACCCAGCTCCAGTAGGTGTAAGATTTCCAAGGAAATAAGGTCCATCTACCTTCTCAGTGGCAGCCCCAGGGTTCAAAAAACCTGCCTCTGAAGGCTGGGATGGGCAGCACTCCTTCAGACCTGGGCCCAAGTGCTAAGGCTGGTTCCTGGCACATAACAACTTTAAAGTCTTATCTTAGTGCAATGAATGAAAGCCTGAAACTAGGTTCAAAAAATTTTCACTATTTTGGACCTTCCCCCAAGGCAGCAGAAAGTGAAAATATATTGCTTTATTGTAGGTCCATAACTAAGATTTTTTTCTTGCTGCACGTCCTGCTGGTTTTCCGCCAGCACAGCAATGTCAGAGCCTCTCATTGCCTCTAACCATGACTTCTTTCAGTACTGGAGCTGAACCTTTCCCAGGAAACAGCAGATGTTTGCCAGCTGCGTCCTCCCAGAGCAGCCCTGATCTGCCCATGGGTTGCTGCCACGTGGCACTGACAACATGAAAGTCAAATGGTGCCTTCAAACAGAGAATCACTCCCAGGCAAAACCTGCCTCGCACAGTAGAATAGCACCAGGTGTGATCTTTCCCTGATAAAACACTGTGAGTAAGGGTTTGATCTTCTCAAGAACAGGAAAATTCAAAAAGTTGCTAGAGAGACTAAGTATCTAAATCTTTTAATGAGGAAAAAATTTATCATAACTGTTACTATAGCAGACAGGAAGACATCGCCAGACAGTAAATCTGTTGTGGTGGTTATTGCCATTTAATATTGAGTCAATATAAGTAATGTCTTGGAGTCTTTCCACATAAACTGATAAAGCAGCCAGGACATGGGCTGCTCTCCAAGTAGCAAGTAGTTTGAACTTGAGATTTCTGTAATAATTTTTCTCCCTCTGTGCTGAGAAGGAAAGAGTAGACTTAAAGGCTAAGGCATTTGCTGGAGAACTGGATTCAAATCTTGGTTTTGGCTTCCTGTGTGACCTTGGGCAAGTCATTTAATCTTTCTGAATTGCTGTACAAGGGAGATCCCACTTCTGCCACCGTGGGTAACTTATTAAGAGTATCTCAGATACAAGTTGTCTCTTATTATAGTTTGCAGTATCTCATACTGATCCAAGATCTGGTGCATTCTTGGATTTGGAACGCAGGAAACATCTCTGAAAAATTGTATATTCCATAACATTCAGTTCACAAGAATCTTTTAACAGAGACTTTAAATCTTTAACTAATTCAGAAAAATTTGGTAGTGAACCTGGTAATGTCATCGTTTTATTTAGTTGTGCACACAGTCTTGTGAAACTCATCAGTGTGCCTTGTCCTGGTGCTGGGTTCAAAGTGTGCAGCTCATCACTACTGAAAGGCATCATTCATGCTGCAGCTGTTGAAAGGACTTTTTGTTGTAAATAGTATTCCAAAGTAATTTCCAAGAAAAGACTGTATGCAGTGATCACTTTGCCACTGACTGTCCCAAGAGAATTAAATATGAGTATGGCTTCAAAGCACGAGGATGGAAGATAAATGCCCTGTGCCCTCAAAGTCACCATGTCTCCACCTTGGCCTCCAGGTCCAATCACAAAGCTGTGCTGGAGAATGGGCCCAGGGCTTGGTCCAGAGCAGACAGGGAAGGGCAAGGGGAGGTTTGGCAGCCAGGGGAGTGTCTCATGCAATGCACGGGTGCAGCTGTGACAGTCAGTGGCACAGGCAAGCAAACCCTCCTACACTGATCCTCCTCCCTTCTCTTCCCATTCTCCCCCCGCCCCCCAATAAATTGAGCCCAGGTACAGTCTACCTGACACAGCCTTGTAGATCCTGGGGAGCCACTTTCCATACTAATACAGGATTAAAAGGGGAAGGGAAGCATCAGTGAGCTGTAGGGTATTTAAACTGTGGGTCAGTATGTGTATGGGTCAGACAAAAAGTCTAAGTCTAGAAAATAAGCCAAGGGACCAACTGAGACAGAGAGTCAGTGGAGACAAACAGGGCTTAAATACTCTAACATGTGGTAATCCATCCCCATGTTCACTCCATTCCATCAAAACCCACACTGATGTTCCAAAGCCCCTGCAGCGACATTGATGTAGGGTAGAGTCACCCTTCCTCCACTCTCCATATGTGTATTTAGTTGATTTCTTCACTGTTTTTCCTTCTTCTTTCCTGGCCATCTGCACCACTGGGGTTCCCTGTATCATGGAGGGAGGGCAGACATAGCTTGTTGCTAAAGCCACTTGCCTTCAGCTGCCAAACTGCCCTCCTGCTCCCTGCTCGTTCCTATGGCTGGTGCTCACCAAGCTGGGATCCTGCAGTCAGGCCCAGCCACCTCCTGCAGCTCAGGCAGAGCAGTAATGGGGACATGATTAGACCAAGATTTGTCTCTGTTGCCCTTAAGAAATCTTTGCACTTTCCTTTGTTCAACATGTACATGAGCTTAACTCAGCAAAGAGTTCTAATGTGGTAAACTTGGCACTACACTTAGATAAAACTGTCCCAAAGGGAAAACAGCCTAAATCTTGCTGGTTTGAAAAAGCCTCAGTCAAAGGTTTTTGTCAAGATATTGAATTGATGTAGCAGTTTAACCGTTATTTAATATTTATATATTCATGTCTAGCATCCAAATAGGTCAGGAATCTATTGTGCTCCATAAGGCACTGACACGTTCACATGCACCAAGTTTCCAGCATATTTCAAAAGCATCACTGATACCTCCAGGCTGTTGCTGCATCCCCAGTACTTGCCTAATGGGAAAAATGGGTTTTGAAGGTGTTTCTTAATGCAATGGAAACCCTTTGTGGAAGCTTTCTGATTACACAGACAATTGAGTTTTCTCCCTAATTCTGTTTCTGAAAGCTTCATTTCATACAAGGAAGTCTTCTAAATTGGTGGCTTTTAACTCCGGTCCCAGTGAGAGGAAGTTCTGAAGTTCTGTGTTGATTCAGGACCCAGCCATTCTGTAGTCAGAGCTCTGGTTCAGGGTTACTCCAGGATCCATGCAATGGAGTTTGGCAGAGTTTGCATTTCTCTTTTCCCTTCCTTCTGCCTCTCTCTGCCCCTAAACATGTGCTCAGGTTGTTTTCATGCTCTTGTACATGACTGCATACAGGCACTCCTACATTTCTATACAATGGATATATATACACATACATGATATAAACATATATAGGATGATGCTGGGCTCTGACTAGTTTGATGTCAGTATTTCTACATGTTAATTTAGCAGACCAGACCCCTGTGGCCCTTGAATTGGTGGAGGCAGAATAGGCCCAAAAAGGGCTGTGAGCATGCAAAATCCTGGCAGAAAAGAAAGGAAAAAAGAAGGAAGACAAACCGTCTCTGGCCATGGCTCCTCTCTGACAGCAGCACGGCAGATGGCAGAGGGTTGCTAGACAGCCGTTTCTTGAGGCTTAGCATAAGCCAAGAAACAATAAAAGAAAGGGGGAAAAAAGAAAATAGAAAAAGGAATTTAAACAGATTGTCGTGTCACTGTTCTATTCCTGCCATCTCAGCGGGAAATTAATCACATAATGTCACGTAAAAAAGCTAACCCTGAAGGTCCATTGTGAAAACGGCTTTGCCTGAGGGCAGGAGTGAATCAAACCTCAGGGGAGGACAAGGGAAAATGGGGATGTGTGGCAGGGCAGCACTGGCTGTGCTGGGAGGGGGGAGCAACTCATACAGGCAAAACTCAGGCTCACATCTGTCCCATCAATGTGGCTGATGGCTCTGAGAAGTGGGAGAAAAGAGCTGCAAAGTCAGCCTGGGGAGACGCAGGTCCCCTGTGAAAGGATTTTTTTTTTTTTGCCCTGGGTGGGTGTGGCAGACTGTGGGGAGGCAGCAGGGCAGAGGGAAGGGGCTTGTTTGGCTGGAGGAACCAGACACAACTTAGCAGCATCTCAGCATCGCAGAGAAGTAAATGGACCGTTCTCTTAATTGCAGATTTACAGCCAAGATGGGTACTGAGGAGTCCATATTTCTTCAGAGGAGTTGGATGGCCGTGGAGAGAAGGCTCCCTGGAGAGATATCTAGGATATGGATGGACGTTACCCATAAATACAGTGAAATAAGTTTCCCATTAGACTTAAATCCAGTGAAGCAGCATGAATCACCTTAAACATGCATATAACTCTCCTTTATATATCACCTCTGTTGAAACATTAATTAACCCATAACACCCATTCCTAGACACTCTAAAAGATCTCCTTCTTCTTTCTATCCCAGCACAATGGCTCAGGAAACAAAATTACGGTTTCTGGGTCAGACCACAACCTGTGTGTTTGGCACTGCAAAAAGCTGCAGTGAGTCCTCCACTCTTCATCTGGGAGGTAGCTAAGGACCCATGGGACTACATGGCCCAGATGAAGGGGTGGATTTGAGGGATCTTCTTGGTTCTTTAAGGTACTCACATGCTCAAGAGCTTTGCCTGCATGATGCTACTTCTGACAGCAGAACCCAGTAACCCTATGAGACCTGCCTGCAATATGGTTATTTTCCTTTTTCATTTACTAGCTTTATACAACTCTACCATAAAAAATCATGTTGACTTGCATTAGGCTGCACAGATTGGTTTGAACTGGGCTTCCTATGACAGAGAGGCAGTGGAAAGAGCACAGCAAGGCAAATAAAGAAAAGGCACTAAACAAATAAAAGGGCTGTTTAAGGTGGCTGTATCCTCAACTGTAGCTCCTAGTATTTGTGTTGGTGCCAGGGGAACCAGAAGCCAAAAACAGAGAAAGAAAGGGAACTGAGTGGAAAAGAGAAATTAATCCTCAAGTAACTGAGAACAGGTGCTTCATTTGGGCTCTTGGATGTGAATGTGCTGCAGTTGGTTGCTCTATCGACAGGGGAATTCAATAAGTGAGGCTGGTGCACTGATGAAAGAGCTCAGAGAATGAAAACCCATGTAAATTAACTCTCCTCCACCAGACTGTGCTTTATTAAAAAGCACAAGTTGTCAAGGCAATACCTTGAAGGTCACAGCTCCAGCAGCTTGGGCAAAAAACCCTCAAACCTGAACCTCTTAAATGCCTTGTGCAACTAAAGGGAGTTGAGTTGCAACCCTTTATTTCTCCTTCTGCTGACAGGAGGCTGGTGCCTGCCTGACTTCTGTGATGAAAATGTGCTTGCTCAGATCCCCAGGCCACGAGAAAGGAAGAGGGAAAGGTCTGTACAGCTTCTTGCACCACTGGGAGGACAGCAGAGGAAAGCAAGCCCTTGCTTGGTGTGGCTGAGCTACAGAGGCATCCTGGTCAGGCCAGGACACCTGAACCACTGCTGGAAGTGTTTTAAGGAGCTGCCAGAATGGGCCAACAACAAATTGCTTCCTCTGCTCCCAGTGCACGGAAGAAGCAGGATGGGAATCACACCTCTCAGAGGAGTCTCCAAGCAGCAATCCTAAGCAGTGTGCCTTTATTTAAGTTTGCAGCTAAAAGTATACTCTCACCCAGGTGGGTTGTTCCTGTTGAGCTGGGGCCTCTGTGTGTCACCCAGAGGGAGCTGGGAAGAGCAGCAATCACGATACCCCATGGCATGCTGTGGTTGATGTCTGCTGCTGCAGACAAAGTTATGGCATCCTGACTCCATTTGATGCAGGATGATGTTTCAGAAAAGAGTTAAGAGCATCATGTCAAATATAATTATAAGACAATAACAGCCTATTAGTTCCAGTGCCTAATTTTAAACCTCAGACTGTCTAAACCCCCTCAGTCTGCTTTTAGAACTGTCAGCTTCTCAAGTTATAAATAAGAAGCATAGAGAATGGATAATCTCTGTCTGTCTTAGGGCCAAATACCATCTTCTAGAAGAGGTAAAATTTCCATTTCTTCATTTACTCATTGAGATTTTTATTCCTGGCTAAATGTGACCAATTTCCCCTGGGATGAGCAGGGTAACACATGGACTATTTTATATGCTTTGAGCCATTGCACTTCCTGGAGAAGGCAAAGGCATAGGCACCGCCCTCTGAGCAGCTCAGTAACCACTCCTCAGTTATCCCAAATCTGACCAGTTCTTCCTTCCTTTGAAGCATCCCCTCTCTCCTCTCACCTCTCTGTGCACTCCTGCAGCCTGGCTGCTGCACTCAGCCCGACTCATGTTCTCTGGATTCAGGCACACGTGAGACTGTTTGCTCTGGAACAACCTGGGTAATCTTCAGGTCAAATTATCTATGGAGAAAAAGCTAATTGGTCATGTGGGCATGAGCTGATAGCAAGGTTTTTATTGTTTGAAAGTCTTTAGTTAGTGTTACACATATGCAAATAAAACCTTTTAATTTTAGAGCACTGTTTGGGTAACTATAATAAATTGCTACACAAAATACACCCTCAACAGACCTATGATGCAGAGTTGAATATTGTATGTATGAATGATGCATCAAAAGTAGCCCATATACTGAGTCAGGATATCTTCCACTAATGAAGTCCCTAAAGAAATGCACCACAGACCTTCTGAGCTGAGATATTATGATGGCTTGGATATATCAAGAGATAGCTAAAATAGCATTAGATATAAGATCTTACTAGTAAGATTCACCAAGGAAGCACATAAACATCAAAGAGTCTTAACTCATAACTGCTATAAAATATTCTTATGTTTGGGCTGATAAGAAAGTAGGGTAGTGCCCTAGATGCATAGCTATGAGGAGTAGTGTGGCCTTAAACTTTTGTGACTTTGTCTTATTGAATTACAACCATTTTGAAATTAATTAAATTTTGCCTTACAAAAATATCTCATTTTTTAATTCGCAAATCTACAGTGTGTGGTCAAAATATACTTGATTTTTCACTTTTGACCGAATACAAACACTAATAATGCTCAAAGGTTGCACATGAAATTGATCTAAAAAGTGTCTGGTGTTTGCTCTCAAAATACTCCTGCTCATGTAAGTGAAGCAAGCTAATTCTTTATCAGATCAGACCTTATAATTTGAAAATAGACCCTGTCACAGACCATTCCACATGATGAAACCCTAAGTTCCTATCTTCATTTCTTATCATGAAATAATTAGAATATTTCATTTCTGCACACTGAGTCATAAACAATGATAAAAAGCCAGTAATTCAATTAGAAATCAGATTATTTTTTTAACGAGCAACTATTCATCATGATATCAGTATTCAAGCATAGTGTCAAAAAGTAAATGTTTGCAGGCTTGCTAGCAACTTCCCTGAGCTCTCTGGAAAATATTGATTCTTTGGTGCTCATCCTGGAATGTCCCTGGTGAGGCTGAGAGCCCCTGCTCTGCAGGGCGCTCGAGGTTGCACATGCAGGTCACATTTGGTAACTGAAAATTAAGTGATTATGGAAACACATTTCAGTAGCAACACTCTCTCTCTCTCTGTGCTTTCCAAAACCCTCCTCCATGCTGAAGGTGGTGAGAGCACTGAGCACCTCCATCCCTGCTCATGGGGAAGCCACCTGCCACCACACAGCGAGGAGTTGAGTCTTGCCCTCTGCCTGCTCTGTGCCCCTTCCCCCTGAGGAGCAGTGCAAGCTGTGCTCTTACATTGCTGCTCTGAGTATGTCCTCTCCCCAGAAACGTCCCCACTCCTGCTGGGTGAACTGCTGCAGGGAAGGTTTTGCTGTCTCACTGCCGCAGGGACCCCGTTGCTGTGCTCTAGCACATGGCACTTGAAAGCAAAGTTATCAGAACGAAGCTTTTAGCTATAAATTGCAGGTATTAAAGATCCATGTGATAATTGTCTTATCTGGCTCCAAATGTGCTTATGATGCTGAGAGAGAACAAATTGGATTACGCCTGAAACAGGCTCTTCCATTTTCATAAATTACCCGGCAAAGCAGTGAGGGCTCAGAAATGCAGGCACCTTGCTTTTGACAGGCTGTGATTTTGTTGAAGGATCTTGCAGAAGGGAACAAGCAAACAAACAAACAAACTGAGAAAGGTCTTTCTAGGAGGAAGGGATGGAGAGTTAAAAACCATGAACCAGTGGCAAAAAAAGTTAAATAAAAGTAGCAAAGCTACAACAGAAGAACATGGGGAATATTATATTAAATATCCCTAAACTAGGACAATTTCTGGAGGTATGGTTACCAAAGGAGAACCAATCTGTGTCCCCTAACTCCCATCATCTGGAGCACTCAGATCCAGCTATTCTTCTCTCCCCATTCCTCTGCATTTTGTTGTTTACTCTTGGAATGTGCAGCAAGAGGCAGCAGTTTGTTCTGGCCTCCTGCTGCGTGGGACCAGTGGGAACTGTTCCTTTTGCTCCCAGTCCCCTGAAAACCACAGGAAACTAAATATTTCACGGGGTTTCTTCAGCCTGAAGTGAGTTGGTCCCTTTGCCCTGATAACATTGGTTCAGTGATAACTGACAGAAGCCAACATCCAGTAGCAGCACCGTTAGCATTGTTAATAATATTGGACCTGGTCTGTGCCTTGGTGGCACTAAGGAATTGCAGTGGGTATGTGTTATTTTATGTATATTATTCTAGCTAGTAAGAGGCAAATGGGAACAAAAGTGACAGAAGATCTGAATGGTGTTTTAAACTAGGGAAGCTCTTTCAAAATACAGTAGGGAATGCAAAATAGCTGTAATAAATATGAAAGCTTTTAGGGCTCTGGTATACATTAAATCTTGAAAGTGTTTGGTTAGTGATCTGCTATATCCCCGACACAGATGATTTTTTCATTTCTCCATCTTTCTTACACTTTCAATCCCTGTTTTTAGAGAAGAAAGGCTGAAATATTTATCTCAGAACAGGCTTCTGAATTTATAAAATACATTTTAAGTTATTTCTCCACTTTTGTCAGCTATTTGTAAAAACTGCTTGGTAAGCTCTTTGGAGATCCTAAGTGAATTTTCCTCTGCTGGTTTCCTCACAGTGCTCATTGTTGAAAATTATTGGTGTTAGAAAAGAAAAACAAACAACAAAACCAAACAAAAAAACCCATGAGCTTTTAGAAAGAGAAACTTAGAAAGTAAACCCATACAGAACCAGGAAAGGGTTAGCATTAAGAAATATACTGAAAATGTAACAAGGCTCCAACAGCAGCAAGGCTGGATCTTCAGATGGGAAAACAGCTTTTTCAAGCTCACAACAGCTCTGGGACAGACCCACCCTCAGGATTCCCCAGGGGGAGCAGGGATGACCAGGTTGATGTCTTTTTCTTCTGCTCACACTCCCGCTTGTGCAAAGGGAAGCCAGGCTAATACATGATACTGAAATTTTACTGTCTTCAAGGCTGTTCCATCTAAAGCCAACTGCTTTCATTTTTAGGGCAGTAAATTGCTGGCAGCAGAGAATAAAGAGACTGAACTTTCTTTATTAGCCTGAATTTTCTTTATGGGTCTGCCAAAGAGCTGGGTTTTTTCCATTCAGTTCTGGCTCTCTTCATGCTCCCTCCCTACTTTCTGCTGATTTTTTTTCCTGCAAACATAATTAAAGTCCTCAAAAATTAGTGTGGGGCTTGTTTCTCCCTGTCACCTACCTGCTTACTCCGGACACAGTCATTGGCACCTGGCATCAGCGTAACAGCCATTGAGCAGCTGAGCAAATACACAATTTATTGTTGGTTGTTTTCAGTTAGGAGAGAATTGAACATCAGAGCCTCACACCTTCAGAGTAATCCTGCTTATGTATTAGGAATTTATATGAAAAATACTAGTTTCCCAGACAAGGAAAGCAAAGTAAGAAGCGCTGTTGCTATGCCCAGCACCCAAACTGACCCAGAAGTGGACTCTGAAAGCTTCATTCCAGGCTGTCCTGCAGCCTTGCTTGGGCCACCATCTCTGTAATGCATCTCTCCTCCTCTTTTTCTCTTTCTCACACACTTAAATCACCTCTTTCTCTTCACAGTACAAACAATATTAGTGAAACTCCTTTTTCCACATCATTCATGTTCTCAAGTGCCTTGGCACTTGTCCTTCTTGTGGCAATATCTGAGTGTATTTTGAGGAGGGCTCCACATTGGCCAGTTGCTCCCATCTAGTGTGAGAACAAGACCAAAATAGGCCATGGAGCTGAATTGAGCAGTCGGAGACAAAAACAGCAAGGAGAGGGTCCACTGGTTAAATCTTTGCACGTTTCCCTCATTCATTCCCCCTGAGGCAACATCTTTATTGTGGTCTTCACTCCTACACAAGCCCACACATCATTATAGTTGTTTACATATCATCACTAGCAATAATAATAATAACTAAGTAATAATTCTTCATTTGAATGTGATGAACGGCTGCATCTCTCAGTAAGAATAAATACATGGGGAAGGGGAAAATACATCATTGTTACTGGCAAATGAGGCATAGTGCAAGAAATTAAAATATCTGGCTTATGGAAAAGCAGGGAAAAACAACTTTGTAAGGAAGTCTTAAACCAAGAGGCATAAAGATCATTTATTGAATATAAGAGAAATTAATAGGGAAAAGGGATAATTAAGAAAGATATAAATGTTTACTGAAGTTCTGAGTAAGTCAGTACCAGCAGGCATAAAATTAGAGCTCAAATAAGAACGCAGATTATAGTTTCATTCTTCAGCTAACACATTCAATTTGTGCAGTTTTTTTTTAAAGTTTTATATGTTTTTAAAGGATAAAACACATGCCATTGGGAGAGACTCCATAAGTTCCCAAAGACTCAAATTCCTAGATCCAGAATATAGCAAGTGAAGTTAAAACTCCCCTTTCTGAGCAGCAGGAAGACTTACACAGCTCTCTGCCCTGAGCACTGCAGCAGCCTCAGTGCTGCCAAGCTCTGAGGACTGGACCAGCACCCCCCAGCCCCTGCAAACACGCTCCATAGGGCACCAGTCTTCCTCTACCAGCAATTTCTCTACCATTTGTGGAGCAAGCAAAGGGGGAAGACAGAAGAAAGCATCCCAATCCAGGAGTGCTCCATGCTCTCCCTGTGTGCCTGGTATTTGCAGCACCTCACCTGCTGACCAGGCTTCCCCATCTCACTCACAGTGTCCTTTGACAACCCTGCTGAGCCGGGCAAAGCCAAAGATTTCAGGGGTTAATACCCTGTTCAAGGTTCAAAGGCAGTTCAGGGAAATGCTACCAAATGAGAGCTAATTAGGCAAAGCTGAGCCTGCTCAAGATCAAGGCTTTAGAAGAAAAGGAAGGAGAGGTAAACAGGCTTTCATCACTTTGCTTTGGCACTTTCAGGCTTGTCAGGTCCACACAGCAGGTACTATGGCCAGACTGGTCCTTCTCTGCTTTGGGCAGAGCTGTCTTTGCTCAGACCCTGCTGTAGGGTTGGTGGCTCCTGCTCTCACCCCCCTATGCTCTGCTGGTCTCCCCCTTTTCCTCCTGCAGAAGCAGTTGTGCTCTACTGGGGATGAGATGGGTGCTGGGCAAGGGGGAATTGAATCATTAGGGCTCTTCAGTGCTCTAGGAATCTAGAAATTCAAATTATTCTCTGGTAGGATCAAGCTCTAGTTTGCAGTCCTCATAGATTTGGGTTTTATTTGGTGATGTGCCAGTGAGAATTTAGCTCTCTCTCTGAAGCTGGAGTAGCTGGATTCATGACTTTGACAGAGCTTTCTGTACCAGCAAGGGGGGAAAGCAAATAGATTGGAAATATTCATTTAATAGCTCTCTAAAGCAGCTTGTCCACAAACTGCTGCACATCCAGAATATGTAGTGGTGAGAGGGCATAATGTTTCAACCTTTTTTTTTTTAAATTGCTTACGAACTCATGCTGAAAAACTCTCATGCTTGTACTCTCTAGTATAAATATGTCAATATTAAAATCATGCTGTTATTATACTTCTAAGTATTTTTCTATAAAGAGGCTGCAGGATAACTCTGCCAGCATCTGTCTTGAAGAGCTGAGTTTTAGCACAGCAGAAATCAAGGACCTAAGACCTGTTTCATCAAAGGGAGTCTATATTTCTGTTTAATGTTTTTCTTCCTCTCTTGAACTGTGTACAAATGGCAATCAAGCCTCTGGTCTTTGTCAACATGTTCCAGCCACAAAGTCTTCAAAGATGGCCAGAAGTGCTGCTTTCCTTTTGCTATAAGCACTACAGATGAACTATATTATTCTTTAAAAACAAAAATTCAGGAATGAATCAGAGGCATGAAAGCAAGTGATAGCAATTAAGAATTGCTGCTCATCTTTGATGTTCAGAGAATTGTTTGGTATTTGTGTGACTACCCCAAGCCCTGTTTGTGAAGGCAGAGTACCAACCTGTCTCTATTTGCAGCAACATGGAAATACAAATTCAAGGGCTACTGAAGAGAATTTTACATAAAAGTTACAATAATCAAACTTGTAGAGACACATGTATTTATGCAAGAAACCTAGAGAGTGAGCTGTGTCCTGGGAGCGTGAGTCATTAATTGCTTTGTTATTGCATTGGTGAGTATATGTGGAGGAAAAAGGCTGGATTTCTGCATTGTGGTCAATAGTGGCAGAGTAAAAGAATCAACATCTATATTTAATGAAGCAACATCATATCCTTGTAACACTTTTTTCTGAATTAAACTGCTTTAGCTTTAGTTTTCCTTTATCTTAGTGGACGAGAAGTCTCTTGGTGTGCCCATAATTAGTCATGAGCCCAGGGTACACTATTTCAGTTGGCAGAGATCTCAACCATGCATATTAACTAAAACTTAGTTCAGCCTTTACTTTTATTTCTTAATGATGGCACAGAGAACTGGGTAAAGGTCTCTTTACCCCTGTAGTATGGAAAGGCTGGATCAGGCTGGAACCTTGCTCTGCTGGCATCCTGTGTCATGCACCAATTTCTGACTGAAAAAGATTTTACTAGAACAACACATGAGAAAATGGGTACTGTGATTTTTTAAAGAAAGTGAAGGCATCAGAGAAAAATAAAGATTTCTTAGTTTAACCATGAGAGGAAATATGGGGTACAGGGAGGCTAAGCTCTGCAATAGAAACAGAGGAGCACAAAGTTCAGCAATTTTATTAAACACAAATAAAAATACAGACCAGGACCTTCATCTTTCAGGGAGCAGAAAAGATTCGTGCTAGGGGTAAATTTGCCACAGGTGTCTTATAAAAGGAGATGGGACACACTACCAGGTGGGAAAACAGCATGTTGGCTTTAGTCTCTCACATGCTGCGATACCAGCTGTCCCATGCAATGTGGGATTTCCTGTAGTACATTCACAAATCTTGCACCCCTTGTTAAAATGGTGTTACTTGGACAAAGGTTTCAGCAGGAGCAATGTGCAGAACTAGTCCCAGTCTGTTACATGTGGTGGCAGTAGGTAATGTTACTCTCTAAAAGCCTCACTGGACTGTAGGACTCCTCATCATCACCTCTGCGCCTCCTTGGCCCATCTGCCCTCTTGCCTGGGTCTCTCACCTCCTTCCTGGCTCTCGTGATGTCATGTTTATCAGTGTTCTATCCCACATTTTAAAGGCTTTCAATCTGGCAATTCTATGTTTGCTGCAGTCAGAGGAAACAGAGAAACCCATCAGTTCTACCACGTCTTCCTTCAGTCACTGTACCTCAAAAATATCCCATCATTTCCTTTCCAGCATCACATTGCAGAAATTGCTGTGAGATTAATGAAGACATTCAGCCTTAGTAAATAAGATAGTTGGGCCATCTTAATTTTCTCCAAGGACTTTATAACCTCAAATTTAAATCTGACTTAGAAAAGGTCATAGAAGAGAGAAAACCTAGTAGAGGAACAGGGTGGCAATTAGGAGCATGTAACTGGAATAATTCTTCAATTTCCATGCATAATTAAGTGAATCTGTCCTGGCAGAGTTAGCATGAAGAGAGGATATGTTGCAGTATGTGTTTGTGAAATGTTTGTATCATCCAGAAGGAAAGACAAAACTATTTGTGTAGCAGCATGTTGGCAATACTTCCACATTTGATCTATTCCCTGAAAGTGGTTGGGTGTGTGGTTGTGCCAAGCTCCAGATGGTGGATTCACATCCGTATTAGGAAAAATTAGGTTTAGACCCTGATGAGGTGTTAATTTTTAAGCAAGTTTAAAACAGCTCAGAGCTAAGAATAGTCTGCAGTGGACAGTCCTGCAGTAATCTGAGGTGAAAATACACAGAAACTTCCATAAAGCAAAGCTGTAAAACAGGGGCACTTCTTTCACTGACCCACTCTATCCTATTGATGTAGCACTCTTGCAGGTTTGCTAAAGTGCTTGGAGATTAATGTGGATAGAAGGAAACAGTGCAGGGACTCTGTCTTAACCACTCATTTTGATGTAAAGTATGTAGGAACAGTAGTTAGGGTGACAACCTGGGACTTGGGAAAGCTGTGTTCAATTCCCTGCTTTGCCATGTGTAACGTTGCACCTCTGTGCCACTGCTCCAAGTCTATATAATGGGACAACTGTATTTTCCTACTTCATGTGGCTCTTGGGAGAATGAATGTCTTTAAATCCATAAAGTGTTCAGTTAACCTGACAATGAGATCATATAAGTATATTGCATAGAGATGGCAGAATCCAATGAAGGTGGCTTTAAAATAATATTAACATCTATCTTCTTGAGTTTGATTCAATAAGAAGAAAATGTTCTTCATCTGTACTTCAGGTCATTCATCATCTTGCTTATCCATCCATCGTTCAAAATGTTCCCTGTCCCTGAAAACCCAAAAGAGCTTTGTGATGAACTGCATATTAGAAAAAATGTTTCCTCCATTTGACAAAACTTCTGGAGCTGACATTTTCTTAAGTATCTTATATTTTCTCCTAAACTAACAGCAGTTAATAGAATACATTGATGATTTTTACAAGGTGTCCTGTAACTCAGAGGAATACTTTGCAGATGTGAACTTTGCTCGTCTTTCTAGATGCCTTTCCTGGGCTCTAGAGATAGACCAATTCTAATGATTAAGAAGTTCTGTTAGTATCAGCACTATTCAGAGTTTTGGCTGCTTTATCTCTGTGCTGCTTTTAGTCCCAGCTGAAATCAGGAAGTAGAAAGGCATATTGAATGAGAGTGGTTGTTATTAATTAAAAGAGAAAGTTAAAAAGTTATTCAAATTTTTTTGTGTCTCAAAAAAACCTCTTTCAGGTATGTGATGTCTCAAGCTTCTTGAACAAGTGGATGTCTATTCCTTCTTTATCTGAATCCATTCAAGCATAGCACACAGTTGATATGGGCCCCATGTAGCTTTATCTGAATCAGTTCTCCCAAAGTCTTGAACTACATAATTAAGGTCTTTTTAGCGACTGGAAAACTGCCACTAAATTTGAAACCTGTCATGGTAATTTCAAGGCTAAAGGAATTAAATTTTAACAAGAGATATTATTCCTAATTATTACCCTATCTCCAGCCTTTTGCACTTGCCTAAATTCTTTAAAAGTTTTGTCCCTTTCATAGCCACCTGATCATCAGAATTTTAATTAAGGCTAATCAGGATGTCTGAACCGTGACTGCCCATAGATTACTCTCTTTGGTTTAATAGTAGGTGTTCATCTCAAAGCCTCATTGTGTTTGTTACTTGGGGTGACACAGCTGTCATGGTTTCCAGTTTTGATATAGCTTTTCCTGAAGTTAGTTGAATTGAATGAACTGAATTTAATTTGTAATTTCAGAGTAGATTACCAGTTTTCTGTATTATGGCAGTCTTGCTGGCTAAATCCTTTTTGGAACATTTACTGTTGCCACTGATAACGTATTTAGATGCAGGGTCTAATTTTTATCCCAGAGAAGTATAGATGAACTGCTTATACTGGCTACTTTTTTTGTCATTAATTTAGGTTATTGACTTCAGCAAATATCCTCATCGATTCCCTGTAATTGCTGATGTCATGTTTTTCAGTGGTATATAATAAACTCCTCTGGAGTTCTTAACAGTATGAATACTATTACAAGGGATAAATTTACACCTGTGAAGAAGAGGGGGGTATCCATGCATGTCCTTCAAGGAGTGGATGTACATTAAAGAGCAGCGGTATTCTCATTTACGACATCGTTGTCTATCCTTAGTATTTCTGTGGCAAATGTTTCACTTTAGAACCATTGTTTTCTCTTTAATTCATTTTCAGTGGAGACACACTGTACTGGTCTCCAGTAGCCTCAAATACATTTTCTTACCTGAACTTGTCCAGATGGGTTGTTTTAAGAGATCTTCATCCTGAGAAGTGTTGACTCATAAAGATTTTTGAAGGCAGCATTGAACATGGGTGTGGTTTTGCAAAAGAGGGGTGTGCTGAGAATGTGTAGTAGGACAGAACGGCAGTCCCTGTGACACATCTTGGGTGACATTCTCCAGAGGTTGCGATGAGCAGCTCAGTACTGTGGCTGTGCTTTGTTAGTAATACTCAGGGAAGCACTGAACTTATCACCAACACAATATATTATCTGAAGTTGAACAAGAAAGCAATTATGGTACCAGATTGCCATTAGGAGGTAGAAAGAAAAAACAAGCCCAAGGCTTCTTCTGCATCTCAGCTTGTGGGCTGACATTCAGATAAGATGAAAACATCATAACTTCCAGTGATTAACTGTGAAACACTGGAAATGAGTGTTCACAAGTGAATTTGTCCTCGAATATAGTCTTAAATACTTTCATCTGGGCACTTCTTTTTGAATAGCACAGCCTTCTGTGACACCATGGAGCATTTTTATGTGCAGATTTAATTGAAACAGTCTTATTTATAGCAGTGAATATTCATTCTTGTTAAAGGTGATTCTGAGGGAGTCTAATAAATGTTCTCACTTTCCTTTGCATTAGCTAACGATCTGGAAAACAAATATACTGCCATTCCCTGGGAACCCAATCTCGCTGTGCTGGATTATACTGGACGAAAATTTTATTTCACCTTCCCTTTATTTATTATTCAAATCTCTCCAATGCCTGAAGTTCCCGCCGTGATGCATCAGGCACAGTCCCAGTGTCCATGTCCCAGAGCTGGCAGTTTAACTCTGAGGCAAGAGACGACAGATGGAGCCAGAGAGACAAAGTAGTACAAGGAGATAATTAGACTAAATCCATCAATGCAACTGGCCATGACCTTTGTGCACTGACATAGTGGCAAAGGATTGTGGCAGAAGAGTGTTAAAGAGGAGTCTTGTGAGATGCATGTGACATACTGTGATAAAATATTACCTTTGATACTAAGAAAGATAATTTTAATCAGTAATTTTTTTTCACTAATTGTTTTCAATTTTTCGCTAATTGTTCTTTACAGTTCTCAGTTTAGCTATCCATAGTTTGTCAGCCTAAAGATTGGTTTATCACATGTCAAAGGAGATATTAACCCTTTGTGCAGCTCTAACACAACATGGAGCTGCAGCTTTACAAAGGATGAGGTATCACAGCATGGACATATGAGCTGTCCAAGGCTAAAAGCCGACTGTGCCTGGTCATGTAAATTTTTCCTCCTGCAGTGATGATGTTTCATCATTTAAATTGCCAGAAACAACCAGGACACATGGCAGTATCCTTTAACTCAGTTCTTTTACGTTACTGAACACAACATTTCACTGCAGTGAGGGAATTGGGGAATCTGAGCCGATCCTTGGCACTTACTCCCTCCTTTCTCAGCCAAGGAGAGAGGAGATATACTGGCATAGGGAGCTGATGAATTCTGAGATTTCATGGACTGGTGCTCCCGTGAGCTGCCTGAAGACTTAAACTGTGTTCCCTGGAAAAGTTTTGCACTGGGGCTACCCCTGCATGGGGGTCCGCTGCTCCTGCCTAGGGAAGTCCCTGGGTAAAATGAGTAATAAAGGATGAAAAGTGATCCCAGTCAGCACTTTCTTCTAATGGCTCTTGGCAACTGATCTCAGTCTGCCTCACAGGCGTGTACTGAACCCAGCTTCCCTTCTCAACAAAAGCCTTTTAATAATAAATATTATCAAACCAGGAAAAGTGTAATACAATGAAGTTCAGAGCCTAGTGCTGGGAAATAGCTGTCAGCTTCCAAGATTTTTCAGGTACCAAATCTTGCCAACTCTTCTCTGAAAAAATAAAGGGCAAGGCTTTCATCTGTAGGTGCCACTTTGTGCCTATGGTGAACTGTGTCCGGGTAAGTTTGACTGAGACCATCTTTGGGAACCATCAAAATGTGCTGCCTTGACCTCAAAGGAGAGGGCGCATCTGAAAATCAGGCCCGTGTGCGGACTCCAGGGCAGCTTAGTGGACTGCTATTCCTGATGTGTCCTGAGCAATGGCCAGGGTGTTACAAGTATTGATACACACCAGCAGTGTCTAACTTTTGGAAATCATACCAAGCTCTGACAGAAGCAACTTTGGAAAGTCACAAAAAGACCAGTAGTTGAATGAAAAGCCTCTGAATAGTAAATCCAACCTTGCTTGCACCTCCTCTAATTCTTCTCTCTCCTTCCAAAAGTGCCTCCCTCTGAGAGCTTTTGCAATTACCTCTCATTAGCCATCAACAATACAGGAAGAGAAAGGATAAATTGGAAGCATGAAACATATCCAAATTTAGCCTGTCTCTTCTGCTAGCAAAAAAGCATATGCTTCTCAGATACTCCTCTACATTAAGACTGAAAAGGAAGGCAGCAGAGGGAAAGTGGAGCCATGTGGACTTTTACAATGAAGTAGCTTCTGTTTTCCTTTGAACAACAGAATAATAAATTAGAAAATTTTCTTGTTAGAACTGTCTTCATCTTGTACCAGCTATGTGCCTAAACTAGTTGTGCATATCCAAATGCATGGAAGGAAGCTTTGTTTCTGGTAATGTGTCTGCACACATGGTTTACTGTGCAGCTCTGGTGCATATTGTGTGTGCTTGAGCAATCCTTTTGTAATAGTTTGCATTTTACAGCTGAGGAATTAGCAGTGCCCTGAGGCAGTTCATGAAAAGGGCTGTGTGAGACCACTGCAATAAAAGAGAACTTGCTGGTGTGACCTGCAAGATCCTTCAAGCCCTAAATTCTTGAGCTCACAGGCTCAACAAGAACATTAATATTTTTGAGGGCTTCAGACACTATAATGATGGAATAAATCAGTGGAACAAAAGGACTCCTTTAAACAGAAAGTAAGGATCTAAGAATCAAAACAACATCAGCTCCAAGTATTCCATACTTTCCGTGAAGCAGCAGAGGTGATGTGGACTAGGGTTACATTGTTGTAGTGCCCAACTGACAGTATAAAGGCAACACCTGTGAGAACATGCAGGCATCTTCCAAAATCACATGAAAAACACCAGTCAGTGATGATATCCTAGATAGAAATAAAGTAACTCAGTTAGGCTGTGGAAACAATCCTAATTATTTCTTTTGAAACAATCCTAATTATTTCTTTTGAAAAAAAAAACAAACTACGAATTATTCTGTTGCAGTGTTTGGTTTAAGCTTTCTGTAGTGGTGTACTACAGCTGTCTTTTTTTCTGCATTAGATCCTTACAAGTTCAACCTGATTAAGTTATCGAACTCTAGTTTACAGAAAGTTTACACAAGGCAAATGTGTTACACACAAAGAATCAGATGTCAGTGAAAACAAATGTGTAGTATCAGAACACAGATTAAATATTGATGACTGCCCAAATTCCACATGGTAGTAAAACAACATTTGGTACTCAGAATAACAACAAGGCCATTTAGAAACAACTGTAAAAACTCCGGGAAGATCTGTTGCATCACAAATACTTTAAAATGTGCAAGCTGTTGCACTATTTATGTTATTGCATCTTTTCAGGAGAGAAAGAAAATCAAGGCAGTTGATTGTATGCTTTTGAAACTCCTATGTTGCTACTAATATATTAAGAACCTCTCAATTGAGTAAGTGCTACAATGAGCCCCTGGAAAATGCATTGCAGTGTAATTCTATGCATTGCCAATAGCAAAGTCTGACAAGAGTGGGAAGAAGGCAATGAATGTATGAAGTCATTGTCCCTATCTCTCTGGTGAAGCCAGCTGAGGTCCTGGCTGTCTGATGTGACTACAACAAAGCAGAATTTGCCAATAAATTACAAAACTTAAACACAAATTCTGGGGAATAATTAGCGCTGTCTTGTGTCTGTACCGCTCCCCAAAGCCCAAAAAAGTCCCTCTCTTCCCAGAGTGACACAAACAGGCAAACTAAGGAAACTGGGTCTTAGGACAGCATTTTTATTTTCCTCTCTGACTCTTCTCCTATGCTGAAAATAAACAGAAGTGGAAGTAAGTTGAAAAGCACAGTTTCTGGGTATCGAAAGTCCAGTCCTGTCCTGGGGTTCTCCAGTTGTGTCACCACTGGCCACAAAACCAGCTGCTCTTAAGGAAGTGAAGCTTGGTATCTTCTCCGCAGGGTTTTTCTCTTAGCTGGAAAACTTTCCTTGGACTGCATCTGTCTTTGAGTCAGACCCCCCTGGATCCCCAAAGGCTCCTGGAGGGTTGGAAAGGAATGAGCCTTTCCCATTTCACAACTGACAGAAGAGGCCTTTGGTAACAGCAGGGTAATAACAAGTAGAACAGTTCGGATTAGAAGTCCACAAATCCACTTGACTAACACAACTCAGGCCAGCAGTGACAGATAATGAAAGTTATTCAAAATAACAGCCCTTATTTCAGCAGTTAATACTTGTCTTCATCTCCTTTAAGTTCTTTCTGTGAAAACTATAAATGCTCCATCCTTCCCAGAGCCTTTTCAGGGCTGCTGCATGGAGGGTATAATATGCTGATATTTAAGATTTTTTTTTTCAATTTTACACTTGAAAGGCTGAATCCTCAGCTCTAATCTGCTAATGCCTGCTGCTTTTGGAGGAGAGACTGTGCAATGAGCTCTGAGGTGAGACACCCACAAAAGCTTTCTGGATGTCTGGGTAATGAAGTGTTGGCACTGATTGCCCAGTGAGATTTTTAGGAAATAGCCTGAGAAATTTTTGTTGGAGTCGTGTTGGTGGAGTTGCCTCTGCTGTGGTGCAGCCTGGTGGACTAAGGGACCTCAGAGCAGGTCCCCCCTCCTTTCTATCATTCGCCTTTACTCTCTTGCCTTGGGCATAGTGACTTTGTGCTTTCTTCTTCCCATCCATGCCAGTTTTTAGAAATTAGTATCTGATCTCACAGCATCCTTGGGACCTGACCCCCCCGACCCCTTGCTCCATGCAGGGTCCTGCAGCCCTTTGGACCAGGTATGCACACAAATCATCCTGCCCTGGAGAAGAACCTTTCCTCCTCACAACAGTGTAAGCTGAGAGGGTGAAACAAATCACATGCTTTTCTCTTTTCTATTTAAGAACTGTACACGAATTCCCATGCTATCTTATTAACAGATAAAAGCTGATATTATCACCTGTCACAGGAAAAGAGGAGGAGGACTGGAACACGATCTCCTGGGAAACACAATATGAGAACCTACATCATGTGAGCTGTTAGACAGGGGGATACAACAGACTAAGTTTATTTCCTTTTCTATGAATTTCAAGGGATAGCTAAATAAAACCTCATAGTGAGATCCCTGCTGAAGGCAGCCATTTACAGATCTTTCAGAGTTAACTGATTTCAACCTTAAGTTGTATTGAAGCCTCTCTTAAAGCAGAGATTGCTGCTTCTGGAAGTGCTACAGAAACTTGCCTCAGGCAGGTGCTATCTCTTCCAGTCCTCACCAGCTGCCATAGCTTGCTGCAGCTCCCTCACCTGAAGTGTGAAAGGACAAAATTTGTCTGTCTGGAGAACATCCATCCACAAAAAAAGGAGTTTAATATTCACTGCGTGCCATCCATCAACTCAGAAGTTCCCACTTTTCGGACATGAATTGATTTATTCCTTTCATTGTCCAGGACAAGCGTGGCAGACGCCTTGCTCTCTCCAGGCTGCACAGCCCGTCCAGGAGGCACTGACAGGGTAACAGGGTTTATTTATCACCATCCCACACTAGATAAGCTTCAGTCAGTTGGGAAGGTGTCCTCGGAACGGAGTGAGGCTGGAAATCCACAGCAACTACCAGCCCTTGACTTGAGAGTCAGATGCAGGGATATGGAAGCCAGAAGCTTCCTATGGACAAGCTAACACAGCAGAGATGTAGAAACTTCTGTATCACCCATAGAAGGGAAAGGTTTTCCTTTCCTAGCCCATTCCTACCCACATTCACATGAAAGAAGGGGACAAACCCCACATGTCGGCAGCAAAATAAGCAAGGATGAGATCACTGTTTAAAAAAAATCGAGGAAAAAAACAAAAACAAAAACCACAAAAAAACCCCACAAAAACAAAACCAAACCAAACAAACAAACAAACAAAAGAGTAATGACTTGGCCAGTGCTGTTGTGGACAAGTGTTGGTTGGATTGGTTTTTTTTTCTTCGCCAGCACCTGAGGGGTATTCATTTGCTGCAAAGCATTTTCTCCTGAATGCTCAAGATACTTTGAAATGCTTTCAGGAATGCAGCCAATTCCCACCCTCAGCTTCCCCCTGCCTTGTCCTTTCCCTTTGGGCTGTCCTTCAGCAAATAAATGCAAGGGGAGGGGAAGCTGCTCCTGCTACCTCTGAAGTCACAGACACCAGGGGGTTCATGCTGGCTCCCTGGGACAGTCTCCGAGCACGGGTTCCAGCAGCATCTCCTGCTTGCTCCACCCATTGACAAAATACATGTGCTGTCCATGTCAGCACTTCTGGAGAAAGATGTTAATATTTGCATGTTCTACCAGATTGATCAGGCATCAAACACTCAGGAGGTGAAAGAATAAATGAGAGAGGACAGAAAAAATTGACTCTGAGACCTGAAAACAGTGACTCTTTGATGCACTTTCCGACAGAGTGTGGCTCATATTAATGTCTCTCTGAGGCTAGACTGACATGGTTGGGCTTCAAACAAGCAATGTGGAAGAAGCTTTAAACCAGCCTCACAGGGAACATGACCAGCTTGTACACCACTCAAATAGCATCTCTACTCATATTTTGGAGGACAATGCATATAGTGATGAGAAAACCATGGGTACCATAAGTCTCTAGCAGCTTTTACAAACCAAGGCCATTTAAAGCAGCCTGATGGATGCTTCACTTTGTACTAGTGGCAGATTTGGCCTTTGGCCCATGCAAGAATCAGAGAGTGAAAAATGTCTCTGCCTATC
Organism: Platyrinchus mystaceus; assembly: GCA_035041135.1. Lineage (NCBI taxonomy): Eukaryota > Metazoa > Chordata > Aves > Passeriformes > Tyrannidae > Platyrinchus > Platyrinchus mystaceus. Next base: position 8,485,742 of record JAWWLV010000018.1, read on the forward strand.
TTTGCCTTCCTACAATAGCTACACTTGAACGTCTCTCTCCTCTTAAATCTCATTTCCTTGGTGGTATTTCTGGTATGAATGCACAGGGTCACTGAAGTTACATCAATTGCAAAACCAATGTAAAAGTGAGGGGAATGAGGTCTGTTCTTCTGTTAGCCAGTGTGTGTGATTTTTAACTGGAGTGAGCACATTGCCACAAACCTGTCAGCAAACAAAATGTACGGCGATCAGAAATACCTGGGGAGGATGTGCTCGCTGGTGTGTGAAATGCCTCGGCCGCCACTCGAGCGGCCCTCGGTCCTCACAGCTCCAAGGACAAATAAGCAGCACCTGTGTTAGTGTTCCTTGCAGCATTCAGTGCGAGGGACTGCATTTCAGGAGGCCAGTAGTGGAGTGAGCCCTTGCCGCTCTTACACCAGCGGTGTTTTTGTCTCGTGCCAGGAGTCTGTGCCTTCGGAAGGTTTCAGCACAGTTGGTTTTCCCCCTTCATCCAACACCGTCTCAGCCCAAGTAAATCTCAGTCTGCAAGAGACATAATTTTGGTTGCCATAAACCAGGGTTAGACATTTCATGCTGTAATCAGAACTGGCAACTTCAGTGAGCTTCTTTACTACTTAAAAGCAGAATTGATTGTATAGCAGCGAGGCTGAGATCATGAAGGAGCAATTTCTCTTGCACAGACCCATCTGAGGTAGTTAGATGACCTGCTCTGTGAGCTGTAATTTTAAAACAGTGCAACAGACAGCTACTCATGCAACTAAACCTTGAAGGAATTTCTATGATCCTCCCAAAGCCCCCTATTCACACTAAAAAGCCCCATCGCTCATGGATTTCTGGATGCACAGTTCTGGCACTCAGAGCTTTCCCTGTGCAGTCAGCAGATGTTGTTCGTTGTTTGCAGTCTGAATTCATCTGTCTCTACTCCTTTCTGCTCATCTATAATCAAGTTCTTGAGCTACAAATGTGTTACTCGACAACCCACAGCCTTATGTTCGTATCATAACCCATTAATCCTGGGCATGATGTGTGTGGGGGGGTTCTATTTGTAGAACAGTGGAGAAAGAGTTAATAGCTGCTGCACACACAGCTTTAATACAAACATCTTGCATTAAAGCTGGTCAAAATCATGTCTCTCAAGGTGTTATTGGTAGCAATCAGCTGTGGTCATAAGCAACATATTGACCTGTTGGACTGTATAACAATCCATAACATTTGGTTATCCATTTCCTGAAATAACTATTAATTGTTCATTTGCACTTTATAAACTATTTATATACTCATCTTTCATATAAAGCATGACTGTAATGTTAATGTCTAGTATTTGACCTTTAAATACAACCAATCACAAAAATCAGTAAGAAACAAGTTTTTGGAGCATTCGCAACACTTTGGCTAGAAGTGCTAAGGTCTGCACCAAGTCCCAGATGCACTTGGGTGGGGAGACTTCCTCTGTCTAAACACTGTATGTCTTTCCAAGTTTTCTCATGTGTACCCTCTCCTGGTAGAGGAGACACCATGACACTATCAGAGCAAAATAGATTGAATCCATCTATTTCAGATTCAGGCTCGGGACAAGTTGAATCACTCTCTGCCTCTGGAGGTGGACAACCTGGAGAACTCCAAAGAGCTGGGGTGAAGTGAGAGCAACCCCACCATTCCTGGCACTGGTGGCTGCTCTGATTTAACAGAATAGTTGAGAATATGCTTAAATTGAAGAGCTGGATGGAGCTGTAGCATTTAGACAGGGCAGGGAAGGTACACCACTCTGTGAAAGGGAGAATTCTGAAGGGAGTAGTGTGGTTTGAAGGGCGTCTAAGTGCACAGAAAGGCTGACTGTATTTAAATGTCCACATACTGGGTGAGGAGCTGAGATACCAGTGTATTACACTCCTCTTTTTCACATCAAGAGGTCAGAGGAACTCTTGAAATTTCAACAGGACACTCAATTCTGAGGAATATTTGTTGACAGATCTTTTGTCTTTGACTGCAATAACTTTCTCTCTCTGGCTCTTAGGACTAATGACAGCAAAGATAGATAAGCTTATGAAAATACTTTGTACCACTTCCAAGCTGGGCACTGCTCTCTTTCTGGTGCGTTTACACTCCAGTCATCTTCCTTCATCATCTCCAGCTCCTACCTCATCAGGCAGCAATGTGTCACAGGATTACACATCACAAATTAAACCTCATAACAAGCTGTTCTGAGCTGCAAAAGTACAAGAGATATATTTTGGCAAATCATATGAGAAGCAGAGGATAATAGCAGATGTTTCCAGCAGGCAAGTGTTTCCAGTTTGGCCATGAGTCTGTATTCCAGACCAGTCTCTAGATAACATTCTCCAGCATCATGCCAAAGGGAACAATGGCTCTTTTGATCCTGGTGCTGTCCTGGGATCTGAAAACTCTGGAAGAGCTGACTCAAATTCCTTCCAACCTCATCTTCATCCAAAGGCACCCAAGAATTTCTTTATTCTCTGTCCCTGGCTCTCCATGGCCATAACCCAACACCTGCATTTGAGCCACTGAAGGCAAAGATCCAAAATATTCAAAAGGGGAATGGAGTAGTGAGAAGGAGAAAGACAATCTGCAGTGATACGAGGTGGGTAATTCCCTATCCACGCCTGAGCAAACACACAGACACTGTGGCAGGGAGCCTGACAGATGGTTAGAGCAGAGCAATGGGCTTTTATTCGCCCAGACATGGCTGCCTTCTATTCCGGTTGGAAACAAAAATGTAACTTAGTTATCATTTCTCTGTTCATTCTCTTAATGGGGCCCAAGTCAAGTGGATGGATGTTCACATGGGGTGCACTGAAATCAGGCAGGGTCACACCCGTTCTTTCTCTGCATCCAAAAATGTGTCCATCCCGGTCCATGTGTCCATCCCGAGTGATTTTCTCTTTCCAGCTCACCATCCCTTTTGGTGTTGGCACCATGAGCCCAGAGCTCAGGCCAAGGGCAGCTCAGGTGCCAAGGACTCAGCTGCTGTGCCTGGGCATGGCACCACTGCCTGATTGCAGCCTGGCTCAGGCAGTAACAGAGCTTATATTCCCTTTGGGGATGCCTTTGCTGTCCTTGGATACTGTCCTGTGAGGGGATGCCACAGCTCTTTTGTCCATGGTAGGAGAGCACCTGCCACCAGTGCAGCCTCCGAGCAGGGAGACAGCACCGGGGATAGATGGGGAAGAGGGCTGCATTTCTCTCCTTGTCTGGGTAAATCTCCAAGGGTGCAGCCCCAGGCAGCCCCTGGGGCAGAGGCAGGCAGCCCTGCAGCACTGCTCTGAGCCGTGCTCTGCAGGCAGAAAATACTTTGAATGCTTTCCACTCGCTCATTTGCTCTTTTGTTTCATCAAGCCATGAGCACAGGCAGCCGACCTCCGATGGCACCTTTCAAGTGATTTCCCTCGCCGCTTTCACAAACACGAGTTTATCCCTCCTAGAGAGGTGAACCGGGGATAAGTTAAATATGAAAAGAGAGAGGCGAGGTAATCAAACACCTGCTCCCACTAAAACAAAGCCTTTTCCTCTTCACAGGCTGTTGAGCACTGATGAGGGAAGGCGAAGGCGCAAACCAGCCCTACCCAGCACAAGGTCTAGCCTTTAGAGTGGGCAAATCTGGGTCATAAAAGCAGAAGCCTGAACTGCACTGCATGCTCAGGTCTCAGCTGCTCTGCCCAGGTCAAAGAAGGTTTTGCAAACATTTCCAGGTGAAAACTGGAGGTGCTTTCCCTGTCACCTGTTCCCATCATCAGAGGGGAAAGAACAAGTGTTAACTGGATAAATTTAAGAAAAATTGCCTTTGTTAGTCTTGACGGAGAGCCCCTAGGGCTGATCTACGCAGGCATTGACCGTCCATATATCCCACCAACTTTGGCCAGGCATGGTTGTGCTTGGCCCCTTTCACTCAGGGCTTTGTGCTGCTGGTCCTGAGGTCACTGGGCTGTGGTGACCACAGGTCTGTGCTGAGAGCTGGCCTCAGCACCTCCAGCTGGGCAACCCCAAATTCTGGCATCTGAAAGTTGTCAGTGACCGAAAGCTGGTTGCTCCTGGTTGCAAAGGCATTGACAGCTGAGTGTGATCCTCCTTGTAACACCATCTCTCCTGCACCTCCCAGGACTACCCATCTCTTGGTGTACAGCAGATCTACCACAACCTAGAAGGACACCTGTAGGGATGAACAGAGGGATAACGACCATATTGCCACCCTTCTTCTCCCAGGGCATTCTCTTTTTCTCTTGCTGACTACATAGCATGTATCCATGGCTCCCCAGCACTGCCCCAGTTGTAGCTGAGGGAGCCCATCTTCCAGACTAAGCCCATAGGGTGGGCATTTCTGGCTTCCCTGAAGGACTTGTTTCATGCAGCCTCTCAGACCTTCACATGCAGCTACCCTGAGGCTTCAAGTGATCTGAACGCTCTTGGAGAATGATGTTCAACAGCTCTGGGGGAAAAAAAAAGACAGGGCCAGAAGAAAGAAAAAAAAACACCACCACAAGCCAGGAGGATTTCTATACCCCAACTTTGCCACCTTTCTTGTAGCAATAGAACTATGAAAACAGCTAAATAGTCTGGCTCATCCTAATACTTCATCAAGTGCCCTTTACCTTCCTTGTGAAAGGAAGTAGAGCCCTCAAAAGTGTCAGAATGTCCTCACTAATATCTGTGGTTGCCCATGAATTTGAGATGGTTCCTCAAATGGTTTCTGCAGTAGTGGGAGATGCAGACGATGCACATCAGCAGGTAATCAGGCATCTCATATTTCTCTTCCAACACAGTTCTCCATGCATGATGGTCATTTCCTCTGGCCAGGGCCACAAGCCCCCTGGTCCTTTGGCTGTTGCCTTCATCAAGTCTGCAGCTTGAAAGAACAACTTTCTGTACGTCAAACACATGTTAGGACTGCCAGGGAAATGAGCATATATATCATGTGGAGTCAGTGACATCAGCCCTAGAGAGCTCTTTCCCAGAGTGGGTGCCTAAAAAATCCCAGCCTGATGTTGACTGCTCTGAAAAGCTCGAGATGCAGAGGTAAGTATTTCAGACAAGCAGCCCAAAGCAAATCTGTACAAGTCTCTACAGACTGCACTAGTGCTTGAATTGTAACCAGAAGGAAATAGGCTGCCAAAATATAGCAGGGCTCAGGGACGTTATACACAATGCTGTTTTATATAGTCACCTGCATGGCACCACCCATTGTCCCGCTCTCCTTTGAGCCCATATTTCATTACTGGTTTGCCATTTCTCAGTGTATAAAAATAGGATGTGCTGGCACAGTTTAAATGGTGCTAAGAGCACCGAGCAGAGCACAGCGATAGCTGCGAGGGAAACGAAGGAACAAGGGAGTTCTCCCGAGCAAAGGGCAATATCCAGAAAATGCTGAACCGTCAACCTCTGCTGCTGAAACCAAAATGCCCTGGCAGAAAGCCACCACCACATACAGCAACCAGCGGCTCTGAAGAGGACAGCACATCTGAAGTGCACTCAGCAAATAAAGCCCCAGCTGTACGGTGCACTGCAGACAGGATAATCCTGCTATTTTACCCGTCTGAGGAAAGCTATGTTCGGATTTCAAAGGCAGCTTTCCATGGATTTCCATCTTGTAAATTCAAAGGCAAATGGCAACACACTGGAGCAGGTCTCACGCCTCCCTTGTGTCCAGGATGGTTCAAGATAATTGAGAGGGTGGTCTCCAGGGCTGGTCTCTGAATGCACTGTGGCTTTGGCCCGTTGGAGCATGGTGCAGTATTCAGGGCTACCCAAGACACCCGGTTTTCACCACTAGTATGTCCCACACAAGGTGTGCTCCTGGTGGACTTTTGTTTGACATTGGGGCTGGTCTAACCAACCTCATGGTGTGGAGCTCAGGGAACTGAGACCTTCCGCTCTCGGTGGGTGCCCTGATGGAATAAAGATTGTGTGTGGCCACAGAAGGAAATAAGGAGAAAATTGGTTGGAGGTGATTTTGGAGACTTGTTCGCCAGGATTTAATATGTTTTGGATAACTGACAGCTGGCCTTCCATAGGCACAATTTTGTCTCAATTCTTTTTATTTCCTCAGGCAACATTTACCTCTGCTTTTTAAACAAAATATGGTCAGAACCAGACTATCACAGTGCAGACTGATTGACTGCTTTCAAACAGCTCTCCAAGCCTCCTAAACACGTTAAACCACCCTCTTCCTGGTGAGTAGCTCCCAGACATTTCAGAATGAATAAGAATGCAGTTCTGCCAGGAAGCATTAGTGAAAACATGATCATTCACAAGAGTCACTCAGTATTTCTGGACTGAAATTATCCACAGCAATATTTTTATAATTCTGGTTTTAATATCTAGTAGTAGGCACAAGAGTCACTCCTTCAGCTGCATAGACAGATTTTCTCATTATCTAACACAGTAAAAGGTTTTTCCCAATATTAAGGACCAGTTAATGATTGGCATTTCATTTTTTTTATCCTGAGATAAAATTCAACTTTGTAGAGAAAGGATTATATTTATGTTTCAGACTAAAATGTTGTGGGGTGTTTTGCATGTAAAGCTGAATCTTGTGTACAAATAATAAGGAATAAAAAGACAGAGTTTGGCTGAGATATTTAAGCTAAAGGAATGATGGAGTGGAGAGGTTTTTATGTCTGGAAAGATATATGTGTGGAATATCTAAAATTTTCCAAATCTAGTGAGTAGGAGATAATTTTCTTCCCTTTTTCTTCAAGGGTATTCAAATCACTGCATCTGGATAGGAAAGAGGACTTTGAGAGGTCAGTTAGCAACAAACCCCAAAATCTCTGGACCTGCTGGACCTGCTGTAAATGTGATGAACTCATAAATGAGAGATCCAGACATGAAGCACTTTGCTATCAGCCTGGGGAATTCAGTACGACACAGTCCAGCAAGCTCATCCATAGTTGCTCTGCACTCCCCAGTACTACTCTCATTCCTCATCCAAAACACAAGGAGATTGAGGCTGTAACTAAATCTCAGCATCACAAAAGCAAGTTGCCAGGGCTGGTACATGGTCAGTGAGTCTCTGGTACATATAGATACTCACTGGTATATAGGTTTTTTTCTACTGCTGAAAGTCTTCAGCAGCTGCACATGCTGGATTTATCAGAGTTTATGAGATATGGCACCACAGAAATTGGTCTGAGACCGCCAGACTATTTATTACCACTCTACCAGAATAATTCATATGTTTATTCCCCATCCTGAATACATCCAAAACTAAACCTCCCAGTGAAGTTGCATTGATTTAAAGCTAACCATAAATCTGTTGACCCTTGGTAAACTATGCCTTTTCTTTTTCTTTTTCTTCTTTTTTTTATCTGTTTGGTGTTGAGAAAAAGAAAGTAATTTTCCAACCTTATGCCCCAAGCAAATCTCCAGATCCTTTACATTATGCTGTCCACTCTTTCTCCTGTTTCCCATTTGTTTTTATCTCCCAGAATTTTCTACAGTCTCTCCTGTTGTTCCTGAAATTTTCTCCCTCTTAGCCTCTTGCATAGGGAAAGCCAAGCATGGAAACGTGCTGGGTTTACTTGTCCCCCTCTAAGCAGGGAGAGCAAACAAAATAAAGCACAGTCCCTACGTGTTCTGTATATCAAAGCCTTTTGTCAGGACACGTGACTCAAGCACTGCCCTTGATCCAGAGCTCTGCAGGAGGAGGCAACCCCTGGGTGCTGCACTGCTAGCAGAAAACTGATGGTTTTATTATGGGGCTGCTATTTTTCCCCTTTAGGGTTGATTTTAGTGGGGTGAAATTTTTCCTAGCTTGCTGATGGATAGATTTTGAAAATCTTCCTTACTTGGGACAGCTTGAATCATTTTCAGCTTGTTTTCAGCTCCCATTTTTTTCCCATTAAGCTTTTAAGTAGTTCACCTCCATGAATATGAGCCTGTGTCATCCCATTGGCTTCTCTGATCCTTCATCCCTTCCAGACTCTTGGTCACTTTCTGCACTTTGGACTAGAAAACGAATAGGTCTTTGGTAACCAGAGTTTGTAGAAATCTCTACATTCATTTATTGGCTTATTGCAATGGAAAAGAGATGTTCATACTGTGCATGCATTAATATATTCTGATTAGCCTTGAATAGTGGTAGGAGGAGATAAGCTCTCAACATCTTTCAGAAGTAAACAGCAAAGTGTTAAATTGGTTTAACAGCTTTTGGATGAGTTTAAATGAGGCATCTTCTTTTTTAAATGACATATTTAGAAAAAAAATTAGCCCTTTGGTTCTTTAATGACACATTCACTTATATCACTTAATGTTGCATGCTCCTTCTCTTACAGGATTTGCGGTGAAAGCGCTGGCACTGTTACGATCCAAAGGAAAGAACTATTTCCTTAGCTATTCTGCTGATTAGCTGATTTTAAAAGTGCAGATTTTCTTCATGAAACTCTCAGCTGGATATGGCATCAACAGCAGACTTTTGTGCAGATCCTCCAATATTAGTGCTAATAATGAATTTGGATGGCCTGGACCAAAGAAGTTTTTCTCAAACTATACCATTTCTGTATGGAAAATAGGTCTGATTAAAGCGCTTCATCCCACCCACCATGTGTTTTCCTCACAGCTTCAAACATTCTCTGCAGACAACAGATAAAAGGATTTTGTCCATTTTGTCAACATCATGCAGTTATTAGTCTCCATTCTGCCTAAATGTCCCATGTACACTGGGGCTGGGCAAGCAGTCCTGCACTGCTGGAAAACATATGGAGACATTTGACAATGTCAAAAGAGAAGGTTGGAGTCAGGACCTGGGCTTTGTCACAGCTCTTTCCTTGGGAGGGTCCCAGACCCGGTGAGAAGAGGCTGGTGGGTGGCAGCTCTGGCACTGACTCTGCTCCTGGCAGAGTGATCTTGGGAACAGGCACAGGGATGTGCTGCCCCCGGTCTCTGGGTTCTGCACTGAGCAATAAACAAAAGAAAACTCCAAACCTGTCAAACCAATTGGGTTAAAAATGTTGTCCCCTGTGTGAGGAAGTATTTATTGGGATCTGAGAACTGCCAAGGTTACAAAATCCAGATTTCCCACAGGGAGTTACATAGTCTGAACAAAATTCTACTCCATCATACTTTTAGCAAGAAAGTATCAGTTGGTATTTTTAAGGAATACTGAGGATAAAATAAAGTAATCTCTTTTTTATTTTTTATTTATTTGGGGGTTATAGATTTATAAAAAAGCAATTGGATAAATTGGATAAATAAATGTATCATCTATATTTTTCCCTGTCTTCTTTAAAATGTCAGTAAGAAGTCAGGAGTTTTTTCCATGCCTTTTAGGAGATTATTTCACAGAGATTTTGTACTGTTTCTTAGCTCAGACTTTTCCTTCTGTCATTTTTATTTGGCTCTCCTTATCATCACATTTTTGTACACACAAAATAATTCTTTTCTGTCTGAACATAGTAACCATAACACTAGTCATTACTCAGTGAAGGTGTATATATTTAGTTCATCATCTTTTTCCATAAATCAATTTTTTCAACTCCAAAATCATTCTAGCTGCTCTTTGAATTGTCTGCAATTTGTTTTTTTCCTGGTAATGAGGTGGCCCAGAACTGAATGCTGTATTCAAGGCAGGCTGCCACCAAAGTAATGGGAACCAGGATGATTTTCATTATCTGCTGTTTGACACAAACCTTCATGTGAATATGTTTCAAGAAAAGGTCTGTTCTTGCAAATGTAATAGTGCTGAAAACATATATAATCTTTATTCTCTGCATTTAATGTTGGGGCTTCCACGCATCTGCATTTCCTGGATTGTCTTATTTTCCAGTTTGCTCATTAGCAACAACAACAAAATAAAAAGGGGTGCGGGGGGTGGGAATTTGGCCTTTAGATCCCAGTTCCAAATGTCAGTGTCCAGGTAGCTGAGGACTGAAATAGGGGAGCTCTCCTCAAAACTGTACTTCTGGTGCAGGTACAGCTGTAATTATTTTAGCAGCTTGGTCCACTGTCCCCTCATTTGAAAGTATCAGCTCTGCACTCTAGGTGACCTGAGATGTTTTGTTACTCATATGAAGGAATGAGTAGAGAAAGTAAGAATAAAATCAGAGGTTGATTTTCTTAATGTTCCCTCCAGCTCTCCTGAGCTGGCCACACCAGGCAGATGAGACATGGATCTCACTCTGCCTGTGCATGGCTTTTGCTACAGGGACTTGAGTAGCCAGGAGGACTCCAGTGTCCCACCTCTGGTATCACAATCTCTATGTTTTCCTCAAAGAACGTCCTGTTTGCAGGATGGAGAAAAACACCCATCCACAGGCTTCCTTCTGCATCATCCAGAATTCCTGCTCCTCTTTGTTCTCCTGGAAATGCAACATTCAGCTTCTGAAATCCTTCCTCAGCTCCAGCTCATCTCAGGTCACCCGGCTCAAGCCAAGCTCTCGGCTTGAAGCATTTACTGAACCATTTTTATGGTACAGCCGTCACATAAATACAGCACCAAGTTCTCCTTATGGCCATCTGGGGACTTGGTAGCCAGTCTAACAGCCCTGTTATTTTGATGTTAAATAGAGCAGTAAGAGTAGAGCAAAAAAGAAAAAAAAAGAAACAAACAAACCCCAAACAAAATAAGGAACCTCGACTGTACAAAGGATTTCTGAAACATTATTTCCTTCATTCACGTGCCGGCGCGACAACGGTTGCTCCCCATCCATCCCCGTTCCTCGCATCAGTGATGGCAAAGAGCAAAAATCAATAGCAGGAAAGGAGGATCAATGCAAACAGAAATGGCAAGTTTTGTTTTAAAAGATTTTGGCAGAGGGGTTTTAAAAAATGATGCCATCTGTGGTATTCCTCTACATCGACAGCATGTGCTGTGGATAATGCCAGTCCCACATCAATAACATCTGCTAATGCTGCTCTCTGAGTGGTGTAATCAATCCTGCCCAGCAGGCCCCGGGGTAGAAAAGTAAGCTCACAAACTGCGCCTGCCATCTGCACCCCACCCACCCTCACCCGAAATCTGGCAGCCCCTCACCCAGAGCACCCAGAGAGGCCACTGCTCAAGGCACAGGGTACTGGGGCTCTGGGCAGGGCAAGTCAGAGGGGTGTTACCCTACAGTGATGCCAAAACCCACTATTTAGTTTATTTTGAGCTTCTCAGTCTTGAACAGAAGCAGCAGTTTCCCACAGGCATCTTTGCACATCTGTCCCCGGCTGGGACAATGTGGCTCCTGTGCCATGGCAAACCCCACATGCCACTATGAGGGTGGTCACCCAGGGACCCTGGCACGTCACAGGGCAGAGCTGGGCTCTCCAGCTGTCAGTCTCACCCGTCATAAAGTACCCATTTTCCTGCTAGAACATTTTGTTTGCGTTACCTGGGTCTGCACCAGGAGTGCTGGGAGCGCAGTGCCTGTCACACTGCACAGCAATCCCCACATTCCCAAACCCAGGCTCTCCAAATACATTTATATAATGTTGCCACTATGGGTGATTCCTTTGAATTTGATAGCAGAAGTCCTTGGACAGTAGCAGAAAGGAGATGGGACAAGAGCAGATGCATTTTCTCCTGGGACTTGTAGCCTTCAGCATGCAGCCCTTAAAGCATCCATAAGGGCTTGAGAAAGTAATGGGGATTAGGTTAAACTAAAGAAAAAGTGAGCAAAGCACACATATTTGATAAAAACTCCTAATATGTGAAGGAACTGGCTTCCTTCTAGTCTCATTTAATATTGCTTTCTACACAAACACTGGGCTGAGGTGCTGGGGGAGGGTGAAACCATAAAGTCCTCGATTTGAATGGAACATTTCACCCAAATTAAAAGGAACAGCTTTTCCCTGAAGCCTGAATGTGTTTGACAAATAGCATAATTTTATAAAAAAGGTTTTAGGTTCTTTAGACCTGAAAATAGGGAGTTCACTTTGACATCTATTTTTAGTCAGATTGTGAGCATTTATTGCCTTTTCTCCACATACAGATAAAGCAAATGCTCCCCTCAGAGTTGTTTGCTTTCAATAGATCCAAGCAGTTGTTTTAATTAGAAGGTTTTCTATAGACAAGGACATTTCCCTAATACTTTTCCTGCATCAAGACTGAACAGAACAGGAAACTTGGTGCAAAAAATTTGTGAGGGTTATCCAAGACAACAAATACAGCCCAAAATAAAGGGAAACCTGGCTGGTACCTGACCCGGAGCCCAAGCATCCCTACTGTTTATCAGCACTATCATAAATGGAAACCTCTGCCCATCCAGCACAAAATTCAGTGTTCACAATGTCACTGAGTCCCTCTGCCTATCTCTGGTGGCAGCATCACAGCAGTATTGGTAAGGCACAACCTTAACAGTCGTGTCACTGCACAAGCACCATTTTGGCACTTGCAGGAACCTAGCTGGAAAAAATGGAGCAAAAAGAAGGAGAATGGCGTGGTGAATGTGGTTAGATAAAGTTTCATTTGTCAAAGAACGGTTGAGGAAAAAGGCTGATGTATTCCAGGCTGTTGTATAGTGTATTACAGAAGCAATCTATTTTTGTTCTGCTATTATGCCATGGAGAATTCATCTCTCTGCAACAGTAGAAGTGATAAAGGAAAAAATTGGCCTTTTTCCTGTAAATTGACTCCAGTACTTTGGGATGGGTTGTACTTGCTCTCCCTGGAGCTGAACACAAGCCTGTGTATTTCCAAGGGAATAGTGGAAGCCAAGGTGCTCTTGAAGATCAAGTGCAAAACTCAATGACCTGGGACAAGAGAAAAAGTCTCAAAAATTATCAGCCTGAGCTGACATCTGAACTGCAAAGTAAATCAAATCCTCAGAGTTCAAAAGGCTTTAGGAAAGATAAAATCACTTGCCAACAAGATTCTTATTTAGTCTTGATTTTCTTTTTTTTTAAATATGAAGAAATATTTCCAGGAAGATGATACAAATTCAATGTCAATGTTTGGAAGAAGAGAAATCCAAAATTCTCCATCTGAGAAGACGACTAAATCTTTAGGTGCTGGAGGACACGATACCTTTGATGACAGCCAAGAGAAGAGCATCTGATGCATTCCATATCAGAGACACTGATTGAGGGGCAGCTCTTTCGGATTGTGCCTTATAAGAAAGGTCTTGAAATTATACAAAGCAAAAGCAAGTATTCTGCATTCAACCCATTTGTGCAGTCATAACAGAATCCAGCCTAGACCCACAAATAAAAAAAGAGGTTTGAAAAATGTGGGCTTTTTTCCCCCCTTTTCTATCTCTGGCATGGTCCTCAGCAATAGGCAGGGATCCCACTGTACCTTCCTGTGACTCAGGGTAGCCAAGAGGCTTTTTCTTGAAAAATATGTACAGATGCACCTGCTGTTGCCCAGCAGCTGCAAGATGCACACCCTGGACATAAAGAACAGCTCTTTATCAATGCAAGGACAGATTCACTTGTCTGCTCCTGGGACAGAGATGATGCTTTTTTGTTTTCTATCAGTAAGCAGGAGAGGAAGCCATCCTGGAGGTCTGAGCCTCTTATGTCCACTGGGAGAGCCATTCCCAGCAGTGAGGGTCAGCAGCATCTGTGAATCTGATGCTCTGGGGCTGCAGAGGATGAGGTAACCCCTGGAAGGCTTTGGGAAACTTCAACAGCAAAAACCCCAAAATCACTGGAGAAGGGGAAAGAGAACAAGAATTCTGAAGAAAGAAGGCAGAAAACAGAGAGGGCAAATAGTATTAGAATAGAACACAGGCTGCCTCTGTCCCCTCTCTCTCTGGTGGGGCAACAAGAGAGGGGACATGGGATGAGCATTTGGGGGATGAGTGTGGTAGGGAGGGAGCTGTGGTTGCTCTTCTGGCTGTGGGAACCTGTCACACGTGTCCCCTGGGAGCTGCTGAGCCAGCAGTGCAGCCCCGTTTCACTGAACAAAGGGGGGAAAGCAAGGAAAACTGCCAAGGAGGGAGAAGCATGGAGGGAGCAAGGCTCTGAAGCAACGGGCAGGGAGAAGACACACCAGTCCCTGCCTGACCTCTGCTCTTCCCAGAGGCACCCAGAAAAGCCACCAGTCAGACAAGGGTTGCGGTGATGAATGGTGTGGGGAACATCCTCTGTGGAAAACGATGGTGCTGTTTACATGATTTACAGCGAGATAGGGTGATTTATAATAATGAGTAATGAATTCCTACACCTGGTAACCGGTGCACAAACCTGACACCCCTAAGAGCAGGGTGCTTACTTCAGCCCTGTCTCCCCACACATCCCTTTCCCAGCACTGCCCTGTTAGTGCCTTTGGTAATGTTTAATATTTATGCAGCACAGGGTGCCGGGAGAGGGGTCACACCAGGGCTGTGCCCGCTGGGCTGCCGCAGCCCATGAGACACCGTGAGCCCTCCCTCCCACCTCATGCACCTCCCTCATCCTATGCATTTGTTCCACAAGGCATGCAAGCACCAGCAGCCTCCTTTCTATCATTTTAGTGATTTTTTTATTTACAGGATGTTGGCAATGTGCTCAGTGCTGCAGAGGGGTCAAAATGAGTTTGATGCCACTCCCATGACACTCAGTTGGATGGGCCAAGGCAAGTGGAAGGTACTTGGAAACACCATGAAAACAAATGGCCCTTTGATTCTTCCCATGGGGTATGAGGGTCCCAGGGATGGGACAGCCTTGGGTCCTGACTAGCTGTCTTGGAGCCCCATGATGATGGTGATGCTGGTGACGGGCACGGCTCAGATGCAAGTCCCACACGCCAAATCTGAAGAACAGGGAGAAGCCTCCCCAAAGAGCTGTAGCCTGTGGTCCCACATGGACTGATTATTTATTGAGTGTTGGTAATTTGTGTGAATGGAAGGGAAAAGCAACCAAAAAAATGAGAGGTTTTGGAAGAGAGGCAGATTCTCGCATTCTGGCCGTCCTGCTAGCAGCCTGGGAGATGATTTAAGTGAGAGCTACTGGAGCCTGAGGCTGTTTCTTAAGTCTCAGGAGATATTTTCAAATATTTTTCAAAGTTGACTGGGTTGTTGCATCACGATTTGCATTGCAGACATTTACACTTCTGCTCCATGTTTTCCAGTTTTTGCCTACAAACATTGTGTGGAATGAAATCAAGAGTTTTCAGCCACACTAATTTTAATCTAATTTCAGACAGGTTGGTAAGGTAAGGTCAGCATTCTGTCAATGACAAATCTAATGAAAATAAAGGTCCAGACACCAAAATGTTATGGAACTGGATAAGGCTTTTTGATTGCTGTCATTACAATTGATAGTTCTATTCAGTCACTTGAAATTTTATTGATCTTTTTTTTTCCCAAGCACTCCACCTTAAACTTATTTTTCATTTCAAGAAATCAATACTATGGATCCTTTGACACAGGCCATGCAGCATTCTGCCACAATATGTATTTCATGATGGAAGGAGCTGGGATTTTTTTTCTCTGCTCACTTCTTTCATCATGAAAACAAGCTGAAAATCTCAGTTACTTACAAAAATACAGATCTGGGGAAAACTTCCTGCCCTTGATTCTCTGCACTAGATCACCTGTGCTGCTGTCTGTTGTGGAGATGTTTTTCCTGAAGCTCTGCTGCTGGCAGAAGGCAGAGCTATGAATGTGAGATGAAGTTTGCCTAACAGCTTTGGTAAGTGGAAATTTTTTCTTTTTCTGTCTGCTTTTTAGTCTTTTTTTTTTTCTTTTTTTTTTCTTCTCAGTTCTGCTTTCCTAGGCAAGGTGGAAAATCTTGCTTTGCAATTTCATAATTTCATGGGCAAAGGCTCTGGGCTGGAGCTCCAGGTAAAGTCCCTGCTATGAAGGCAGATGGACTCTGGGTCAGGGCACACGATGGGTAAAACACACGTGGGGTGGTGAAGTGTTATCTTGGATCAGTCTTTGTGGAGCTGCCTGGTGAGGCAGGTGGGATGGGGGTGGGCAAAGAGACTGGCCCACTGGAGACAGTTTGTTGACTGTAGGGATCAATCTTCACCCCCTCCCTCTCTAAAAGGACACTTTGAAGCCCACACCTAGCAGCCCCAGGCTGGCCTTTCAACACCCACCCAGACATGTCCTGCTGAGAGCACGGCCAGGCTGCATCACCTGAGCTCAGGTGGCTCAAAGTCTGGGGTTTTGGGCAAAATGTGAGCAGCAGCAGAAGGTGCTTACATTCATTACCAGCCTTGAGTGGCTCTTTGCATTTGATGGGTGAGGGACATCCAGTTCCCAACTTTCCCATCATGTCTACATGTTGTATTTTTCCTAGGAAATGTGTCATTGTCAAAGTTTTATCCAGGCTTGAATAACACCCACCACTTTCCTCTGTTAGGAAGCTCTAGGGAGCAGAAAGAAGCAGATGACTCCTCTGGTCAGCTGAAGTCCTTAAAACACCCTGTACTGTGGATACAGCCATCTTTCTGACTGATAAATAATTTAATTCTGGGTGTTATGAATCCCAGGCTTTTTATGAGTATGGAAATTTATTACAAGCACAGAAAGTCTCACCTTTATCAATAATTAAAGTTGGTTACACACAACGACTTTGGTGAATGATCTGAAATTTAAGTGAAAAAATGGAGTATTTGTCCCTCTTATTCAAAAAAAAAACCCCACAACAACAACAACAAAAAAGAGAAAAGAGCATTGAGGGAGTGATAACCATGTAAGAGCATATAGGAGGGGTGAGTGGACTACATCTTTCTTCTAAGTATCTCTCTGACCTGATGGATTTGTGACTACAGCTCTGTAATTTTGAGGTAAATGGATTCAATTCAGAGAGAAGCAAGAGAGGAGGAGGGAAGCCTGCTGTCAGCATTTGTATAGGTGCAACAGGTATAAAAAAACAATATCCAGCATCCATATCTTATTACATCCACCACTAAACCAGAATGCTATTAGCAGTCATGGCACAACAGAGAACAGGAGGGGAGATAAAGAAAGAAAAGAAATCAGGATTGATGTTCTCTTCCTGTATTTGTTATCTTACAGAAATCACCAGCAGAATACAAATCAACCCACCCCATGCACAGGAGGATGGGATCCTTCAAGACTCTTGTTTTATGGATGAAATAAATTCAGTCATTGGGGGATGAAAGGCTCTATAAGTGTAAAGAAAACCTCACCTTTTGCATATCATTTTCCTCTGGTCAAGAGCTTCCAAAGACTGGTGGGAAGGGAAATGTCCAGCTAAGGATGGTCACAATTTCCCCCTTATCAGAAGAAATGCTCCCATAGATTTCTTCTACTCCTTTCATGGCAACTCCTTTCTGGAGATGAAAGTGAAGTGGCACTCAAGGAATTGTTACTCATTTGAAAAGAAAAAAAGAAAAAAAAAAGGGGAAAAAAAGGATTAAAAAAAGGTAATGAGCTGGGTGAGAGCAAAGTGGAAAAAAATATGTTCTTCAAGTTTCAGCAGAGACTGACAGTCTGCTTCTTTCCAGTTTGCAGTTTTCTACCTGAAAACACAAGTTAATATGTTTTACAGATCAAATCAGCTATTGTTACACTCTGAAGGAGTCTGTATTTTCCTGAGAATGTAAAAACACAGCAAGCACCAGGCTGGTGAAGTGATCCCACCTCACCAACATCTCCTGTTCTGCACTGGCAGCATTGCAGATTTATTTCCCACGTTATACCTCACCTTGGAAAGCAAGAGAGATTTCACAGCTATCTATATCCTGGACAAAGTAGCAAGAGCTGAAGTTGAACTGAAAAGCTACCTAATATATTCTGTTACTCATAGCTCTAGTAGATTAACATAGACACCTCAATCTATTTCAGGCTTCTGCCCTTTGCTGGAATATACTGATTTACAGGGTGGAGTCAAGAAATTGGTTGTTATAATAATATTCCTCATAGGCCCACAGCTCTTAAATTTCCATCATAGCAATTATCCCAGAGGTAGTGGGATTCTTGGGGTTCCAAATACATCGTGCCCAGAAGGTGATTTCTCTGTGAAATCAAACCATATTCCAAACCAAAAGACACTTTTCAGATTGGTGATGAAATTCTTAATTATGCTGCACCAACCACAGCACTACTAGGGAGAAGCAAATTCTCTTACAAATTACGCACATACATCAAAACCACCCTCTGTTTCAGAGACAAATGCCCAATCAATCCGATCTATTTTGCCATTTACAGCAGACGCTGCATCAGGCTATTTTACAACTATAAATTTTAATATGCCTTTCCTCACTATAGTCAGTCAACATGTGATTATCCAGACTCAGGGAGGGAGCTGGACTAACCCAAATAAAGTGAAGCACAGTCGAACAAAACTGATGTAAATCAGATTGTGGAAATAAATGTTTTATTTTCTATATTCATCTCAGCAAAAACTGGAGTGACGATGTAGAAAAAGGTCAACAACAGGAATAAAATTGTTTTATTTTTGGTGTAGCAGGGCTCATTTTCAACTGGATAACTTACCCATGCATAATTAAAAGTCGACAGTGGCTGTATTGCAAGCTAGGAGAGAGACTCAAAGAAAAAGCAAAGTTGATTTTGTTTCAGTCTTTGCTAGGACTCTGCTCCTTGGTCCAAGTGATGAATTAAGACAGAGCTGGGAGACAATTTACAGCTCTGTCCCCTGGGGAGACTTTTCAGAGAAAGGAGAGCAGCGATGGAACAAGTGTAATCCTGATCACTTGGCAAAATGTAACCTGCTTCCAAAACAGAGCAGGCAGGGCCACAGACAGGGGTTTAAATAAAACCAGCTTGTGAGAGAAAGATCTATGGCTGAGCTGAAGCTGCAGCCAGTGCCCAGCCGGGTGGGGAGGACAGACCAAAGGCAACGGATTCATCAGGAGAAACGGATCAAAGTGACCATCATACAGTTCTTCTGGTGCTACAGCGTGTACATATAGGAGAGGCAGATAATGGTTAGAAGAAATTCTGTACATTCAATAACCATCCTTTTCTGTACATTCAATAATCTTCCTTACAGGGATTTGATTTCCTATTACATCATTCTGAATCGTATTACAGACAGCACACAGAATAAAGATTGGGGTCCCTCATTCTTTTATGCCTCTGAACCCAGATGGAATGCTAGAAAACAATAAAGCTCCTTTCCCCTTTTTTTTTTTTTTTTTCCCTTCCCTCTTTACTTAAAGGAAAAGGTGCTTAAGAGTAGGTTTTAGATTAAGAAAGAAAATAGGTATTTAAAAAAGAAACATATCTCTCTTGGGTCACTCTGAAAAGCTGCTTCATTATTGCCTAGAACCAATGGAAATAGAGCCAGCATGTCATCAAATCCTTAATACAGCATTAAATCTAATTGAATCTTTTACATCTATTTTTAATGAGCAGCTTGTTTGTTTAATGTGACGGCTACATAATTATGAGTATGAGTTTGTTCTCTACTTGGGACATATTGGTTCTAATGCAATGATATTTAATTACTACCTCTCAAGGAATTATAAGAAACAAGCTGCCAAGCTTGAAAATGCAGTGAAATATTCCTTGTTCATTGGACTGAAGAGCCTGTACCCCACTATCTGTGAGGTGTCCCTGAGGGGACCGAGCCTTTCATCTCGGGTTTCTCCATCAGCATTTAGCACTGGAGCTCTGTAAGGAAACCAGCCCGATACCAACATATGCAGATGTATTACTGGGTGAGTCTTGCCATAAAATGAATTAAAATTCTCATACTATATGTGAAATAGCTCAGTGCAGCAGTAGTGAGTGATAGCAATGAGGATGAAATCCAGCTGTTGAGACAGAAACATTGGGAAAGCACATCTGTTTTCAAAGCAACAGCATCATCTGTTTTCCTTGAAGCCATGTGACCCTATTTCTGTCTACTCCAGAGCCCAGAAATGGCTTTAAAAA
>JAWWLV010000018.1:8505574-8541576 GCA_035041135.1 Platyrinchus mystaceus
AACAGCATCATCTGTTTTCCTTGAAGCCATGTGACCCTATTTCTGTCTACTCCAGAGCCCAGAAATGGCTTTAAAAAGCCACCAAGATTCCTGCTGGGAGCTGTCTGTCCCAATTTCCATCCCCCAGGCCCAGAATTCAACACGCTATCCCTGCCACATGTCACTGCTCAGCATCTCCTCCGCTCTGCTCCAGCAGTTGGTTGTTGCTGAGGGAGGTGACAGGAGTGGAGGGGAGGGAATTATTGCTGGTAATAACATCCACAGCAAATCTAGCCTTCTTGCCACACTTTGTTTTAACCAAACCTGTGCCATATGAAGGGATCAATCACTTGTAAAGTCCCCTAGTGCTCAAGTTGAAGAGTGGCCCCCAAAGCCCCTGTGCCTCCCTCACAGTGGTGGATTTTGCCTCTTACTGCTTCAACCACAGTTGCCTGTTCCCCAGTAAAATTAATAAAACTCCTTAAAGATGTAAATAATCAATCTCCATCCAGCCCCACCTCAGAGGCAACGGCCTATGCACCTTGACTTGCTCTTTTTAACTGCTATCAGTATTTACATTTTCACTAAAAATAGCTTTTCCCATATTTTTGCCAGAGGGCTGCATGCTGTGCCTTTACCTTTCCATCCAGCCCCGAGCCAGCAGAGCTCCACGCAGCAGGGTGGAATGCAGGTCATTTCTCAGCCAGCCAATTTGCCATTCTCTCTCTTTATCCCATTACTCTTCCCTTCGGTGTAAGCCTCCCTCACACGCGACCCCATCAATAACGTGAGCTGAGCACTGAGCTTCCTTCCAAAAAAATAGCTGTGGATCCTCACTGCTAGTGCTCAGCCAGCCTTGCCTAAACAGAACAACTATCTGGGGGCTGGTGGCCAAAATGCCTAGTTTTCCATAACAATGTGTTCTTGCCTACTCCATTCCTGGGATGCAGCAGTGGCAGAAGTTAATTGGAGAGCGGTTGGGAAAATATCATTGCTCTGCTGACATGAATAACAGCAGATTGCCATTATTTCCAGTGGAGTTACAGTGCAGTCCCCACAAATAACTGTACAAGTGACTTAGATAAACCCTGTTATTGTTCTTCAAATATTTTCTAGATAACACAACCCATCATTGTGAGGGATTTCAGAGGCATGCATTAGCAAAATTAAAGATCTAAGCCTGAGCCAAGGTCAGAAATCTCACTGACATTACCAAATCAGACCTTGCTACTTTATTCATGTGAGATAAACTCCAGGTAAGCCCTGCAACTTGTTTGCCCACAGGAGGTGAGAAGGATTTAGCCAGTGAGACACCACTGGACATACACAGCTTCAGCTTTCTTACAGACTGTGCACAAATGGTAACTCAAGGGACACCTGGAGAAGCAGCTCTGCATCTTTGAATAGGAGAATGAGTAGATCATTCCAAGCTAGGAAAAATCTATATGGACTAGGGATGCAAGTGTTTGGAGGAAAACAGGGCTGACAAAAGCCACTTTTATAATTTTCATTACTTGTTCCAGCTTAGAACACCACTGCAAGGGATTTTTTTTAATTTTTTTTTTTTTTGAAGTTGCACATTTTGTCCTTCCAACTGGAAGAAAGGCAGAGAACAGGAGGAGGAGGAGAAAGGAAAGTATGGACTCAAACACCAGCTTGGGCTGGCAGTGAAATATCACACTCAAATGCCTGAATAACACACAGTGAAGAGAAGATTAGACAAATGGACAATAAAACTGACTGTTCCATCTTGTCCTCAGTGGATAGGAAAGTAATGAAAATCTCATGAAAGATAAATGTTAAAGTTAGTTTAAAAAGGATTTAATGGAAGTAAAAGAGGATGAGTGCTCATTCCAGGCTGCTGATTTATATTTTTTTGTATTTTAGTGTTCATAACCAAGTACTGTCTCGTTAGTCATTAGAAGTTTAACACAGGGTTACACGTTCAGTCAAAATCCAAGTAGCTTTTAATACTTTGAAGGAGCACAATGCTGCATTTTGAAAGATTAGCAAGGATGTCCTTGGCTGGGTCCTTGCATATTAAAAAGTGAAGTTCAAACCTGGGTTTTTCTTGCAGAATGGGGGATGGGGAATAATTCAAACTATCACTCCTTTTTTCCCATTGAACTTGGTATAATGTAAAATTATACCAAACTTGCAACAGAAGGAGTAAAGGTTTACAAAGAATTAGCTAGAAAATGAGTGGCTCTTGTGAAGATGAAACATGCTCCAAAATTAGCTGAGGGAGGTTTTTTTTAATTCTATATTCTTTGTCTTTCAGCTGCTTGCAGATTTAGAAAGAATGAGCTAATTTTTCCCACTTCTTCTCCTCAATATTTTTCCACAGTATAAATAATACATAACAATAAAATTATTGGTTTTATTTGGAAAAAGTGGAATCTGTCTTAGTGTCAGAGCTGGGTTGGGGGCAGCCACGATGTGGATGAGGATTATGCGCCATGATGAAACCCTCACCTTAAACAGTGAGGACCACAAACAAACAAACTCATCCTTGGCTAGATGTGCTGGAGGAACATCCATAAGGTGATGCATAGGGATGTGTGACCTTTTATATGGGTAAAAATATGCAAAAGTCCTTTATAAAGCAGGAGGCACAACACAAAACACAGCCCCAGGCTGCCCACAACACTTTGCCAGTGACTCAGCACCGAAACTGAGCCTCTCCTAAACCCAACCAGATAGCACAGTTCCTCTGACTCATCCCCAAAACAACAGCAAGGCTGCCAAAATGCAAATGGGTTGTTGTGTCAAAGGTACCACACACCAGTGTTTGGGGTGTGACCAACTCACCCACTCCCTGTGGGAAAGGGCAGCAACTTTACACGGCCACCACTGATCTGGGTTGAACACAGACCTGGGAGTGAGTGGGTCATCATCTCTGCAGGGGCAGAGGCGACATGGTGCTGCTGCAGTGGCCAGCCAGGGGCTAATTAGCTAATAGTAATAAGCTAATAATTCATAGAAATTGGCTAATTAGCTAATAAGTAATTTAGAGCACTGAAGCCCTGTCAGCTCCCTGGTTGCAGTGAGAGGGTATGGATCCAGATGTCTGTAGTTTGACAGCAACGTCCTTGACCTATTTAGCTATATAAATAGGTAAACAAATACACTACACTCATGTGCTTTCCTTCAGAAATGAATGGGAATTTTCCACAGTCAGATAAGGAGCAAACCTGTACTCAAGGTCTCTTCCAGTGCATGTCTCCAGGACTTCCATGTAACACTGGGTCCTTCTTCAGCCTCTGCTTGTATCTCTGAATCTCTGCTGCCATAAAGCAGCTGCTAGAGCTAAGTGGCTTTCTGCACCAGTGGTCCTCTCGTGAGCAACACTGATTTTTCTTTCCTTAGCAACTGAAGATGCAGGGTCTGACTTCAGTCAATTGATTTTGATGGGGATTGCATCCTCTCACACAGGGAGGAATTGGATGCACTGCGAGTGTCTCAGTCCCTGAATGAACAATTGTACAAACAGCAAGGATGCAAAGGCAACACATTCCAGGCTGTCACAAGTAGCAGTAACAGTTAATCACCTGCAGGAAATGACTGTGTTACAGTAAATCCTCCTGTTCAGTGGAGTGAAACTATCCTGTTCCCGGCCTCTTCGAAGGCAAAGAAAGAAGCAACTGAAGTAATGACTTGATGAAACATAGGTGGGCTTCAGTTTCCCCTGGGGACACGTTACATGGTAACTTAGCAGTTGGTGACCAAAATGAGTGAACGCTGCCTTGGCAAAGCAAGAGCTTTTAGATGTAAAGTCCCCTGGTGCCTGCTCACTGTTCTGGACTCTTATTCAGATGTATCAGTATATATAAATTACAAGCTGCTTTTGCTGGGTGATATTTCCATAGGGGCTTGACCTCGCAGACAAGATCTCAGTCTTGATCCCAAAAAACAGCCCAACCATCACATCCCATATAGTGAAGGTGGCCCGTGTACTGTGACAGTCATGCCATGCTGTGAAGGAGTTGCCTAAGCACAGCCACATCCCAGCTGATCAACACATGGAGAACTTGGCCATCAGTCTCATATTGCCCTTTGATGGGTTTCTGGATACTTTTAACCCTAAAAACACAGTGGCTGCAACCAGGAAGTTCTCAAATATCACAAGTATGGCAGCCAGTTGTGTTCCCTCTTCTCCATCCCCTACAAGCAGTGTGGGTTTTCTTCCCTGGTGGAGTAGAAGCAAATATATTACCCACCACAGCAAATGCCAGCCAGATAAACACAGGCTCTTCTCGGGCCCTGGTGAGTAGGGCACATCTCTCCCCAGAGAATAATCTCCCAGCGATCGACACATAACACTGAAAGACAAATGAGAATGAAAAAGCCTCTCAAATTTAATAGCTTCCATGAATTACACTGCCTTTCGTCTACATGGACTGTCACTCTTTCCATTAAAGAGTCACTGACATCAGTAATCCATTTTAAGATTTATAGACGTGGAGATTTATAGACTTACTGTTCTTATCTTCCTTTTTTCCCCCCATGCATCTCCAGGCCCCCAAAAGGTGGGATTATATCCAAAACCTGTGCCCTGCATCTGAAAATATAAACCTGTGATGGGATGGCAACAAAAGTAATAATGCTGATAAGGATACCAAGGATGATAACATGGAGGGGGGGAGGTGGGAACAATAACAAGGACAAAAAAGGATAAATGATGAGCACAAGAAATAAGAGAGGGATAATCCAGATTTTATTTTATTTTTCACAATTCTCCCTCTATAAATTCCATAATTTCTTGAAAGAAAGAAAGAAAATAATTAGAGTTTTCCTCTCTGGTCATTTTTTTTTCTGAAGAGGGGGAAAAAAAAAGGCTTGCATCCTTGAAGTAAATGTATTCAGATTGCACTTTTGCATCCAGGAAGGCCACTTTACAATGCTCACAATAAAGAATATGCTCAGGTGGGAGTATGCTGACATTACAAAGTATCTTCAAACAGCTAGAGGAATTTTAGTATAAATGAGCCTCAAGCTACCTGCTTTGCATATTTTTATCTGATTCTAGTGCAGTTGCACAGTGTGTTCTGACAGTAATTGAACGTGGATAAATACCTCCAGCACAAAAGAATTTGAGTATATTTGTGCTGCTTGAAACTAGTCTGTTTGCATGTGCAACTTGATACTGGGTAAAACTGCAAATACTTACGTGACTTAGAAATCAAAGAACTATTCAAAAGCTTCGAACTCATTCTGAGTCTGGTTTTGGGATGTGTGTGTGAGAAACAGATCTACTTATCCTCACTCCATTATTCTACATATTACTCTGACAGCAGGTAGTGTTTGAGGCAAGACGAAAAAAGAAGCATTAGACTAAATTCCTTAGGTAACCTTAAAAATCTCTCTTCTTTCTAAGTACTGCTTTGTATATTTGTACGTGCTCATTTGTAAGGAGAACTAGGACAAATCTTTTTCTGAGTCTTGTTGCTGTGTTAAAGAAAGCTGCAGTATTTGGTGAGCTACCAAGGAAAATGCTTTGGTACAAATGTCTACGGTGCAAATCAATGGATGTCTGGAGGAAACACTATCCATGTATATCAGCAATAAGGCTGTCTTCCCAAATTCAACTTTACTTAAAGAATAGTGAACTGTGGGGACTGAATGTGTAATGCATTCTAATTAGCCTGCTCTTAAGCACAGCCATCACCACAGGCTATCATCATATTGGAAGCTGTGTCTGTGCTGATCCTTTACACCATGCATATGTGACAGCTGCCAAAGTAATTATCAGCACAAATTCCACTTTCTATTTGTATTTTCCAGCACTAGACAGAAAGAAACTAGTGGTGGATTAATTTTGCTGTGCTCTTGGGGAAAGTCAGTCTTAGATGTCATTTTACAGTGTTCCTCCTCAAGCTCTTCAGCAGACAGGACTATGACCCGTGAATTCAAGAGCTGGCTTCCTGTTCTCTTATGTGTTGCACAGGAAGGAAATCATGAAGCCAAAGTTGTTAAGAGTCTCCTCCTTGAACAAATAGTTTCCTAAATAAGTGCCCTGGGCTCATTGCCTTTAATAATCCCTTTACTACATGTCATTAATACACGTGTATTGGTCCCCCAACAACACTATTCGCTTGCAAAACAGTTCCTACACTGGGTCTTCTATGCACACCACCTTTTGTGTGTCACAATAGCTATCTGAGAAATAAAATTCAACAGGGCAGAAGTGTATATGATGGGGGTTTAGTGTACTTAACAGTGCTCTTGACCCATCTTTAAGGTGACACCAAACAGAGGTCACTTCATGGAGACCTTGAAAAGAAGAGGGGTGCTCAGCTGCAGCCAAATTCTTTCTCTCTGGGAGAGGCATTTATGTATTTTAAGCACCAAGGGGATGCTTGTACTGTTCTGTGGGCTAATAAAATAAGAAAATATAGTGCAGAACTTGCTCACCTTTTCAACCCTCCTGCAGCAGGAGAAGGCCTGTCTGGTGCCCTCTTCCTCCTCCTCCTCCACCTGAAGATAGCTGTTTCAAAGTGCAAAATCTGGCACTTAGGGCACCTTCCCAAAACCATGGAATGCTAGTTTGGCAAATGGCCTCTCTCCTTCCCCATCATCCTTGATCTAAATGCCCCATATCTCCTGGGAGGGCCATTTATGCCAGAAACCTGAGGGTGAGGGAGGCATATCGGAGGGAGCAGCCTCCATGCCCACGTGAGAGCTTGCAGAAGAACACATGGGATCAGTTATTCAATACACCCAAAACCAAAGCAGATGATTGAAAGTGCCATTTTGCAGCTTCCTGGCAGCAGTCACCACGAGAGCCCAAAACTCTTTTTTTACACACACATCTCCCCTACTTTAGGTAGATCTACTTTAGAGATCAGGAAAAGCACTTGACAGTTTAATATTTAAGCAACTTGTTTCATGTTTAGACCATCACGTTAATGATCTGTGTGTCACAAAAATAATCAAGCAGGGTAAAATCTTGTTTGCAATTAGCCCCTTCTCCTGTCACACTTTACAGCATATCAGGCCCATGGCTTCTAATTTTAGACAACTGCTTGTTTTAAAATCTAATTTACATTCTGTTTTCCCCAAAAAAATCCACAAACACTTGTGTTCCCATGGGTCTGCATATAGAGTCTCCCAACTGACAGGAGATGAGTCTGTGACAGCCCCCAGAAGAGCTGGTCCCTTCCCTCCTCCTTGGCCATTCAACCTTTCTGCTCCTCATTCCCCTAGTGATGCCCAGGCAGCTGCAGACCTCTAACTGCTGTCCTGAGAGGAAAACATTTCATTTCTGGGTGCCATGATAAGCAAGACAGCTGCTGTGCCCCTTATGGCTTCTGTCCATGTATCATAGAGTATCATACAAATACTGAAGGAGAAGAGTGTTACTCCAGAACTGTGGGTACCCATCAGGGAAAACAGAGGAAAAGCCATAAAATTACATAGCCAGGCTGCATTTGAACTATTCAAGTGGTGAGAAAACAGCCTGGCTGGTCTTGCTGCTGCTCCACAGCCCTTATGCAAAACCAGATTTAAGCCTCTTGCACTAAAATCCCCTCCTTTTACCTCTTTATTCTTGCTCTTGAATAATCTGCATTGTGCTGGGACTAATCCCAGCCAGAGGCCTGTTGTGCTGGAGATTGTGTTTACAAAGACAAGACCAGTGTCCTACAGAGCTTTAAACCTCACTTTAATTTTGGTGCAAATTATGTAAAACAAAGTGTTTGCAGCACCGTTCAACAAGCTGGGGAATGTCATCAGGAATTTGTGTTATGTTGAAAAATGGAGAAAGACTTTTCTTTCTTTAAATAAAACAGGAACCTCATCACCAGCAACAGCTTTTACAGACAGTAACCTGTATCACTTTTAAAACAGCAAAGAGTTTCTGACTGACCATCCTGTGCGTATCAAACCTCAGCAAGACGCCTCCTGTGCCTCTTCAACATCTTTATTAATGATGTTCAGCCGAGCCCCTGCTGCTCGCTGGCGCTTACCACCAGATTTATGGCCAACTTCCAGGGCCTTTCCCAGTGCTCTTAATTTATTATAACAACAGTGTTCATACATGAGAGTCTCGTGTTAGGGAGACAGCAGCCTGTCCGGCAGCATTACTGCAGATGAGGTCTATTAAAGTCCTTCCAGTTCAGGTAGGAGAAGTCTCGGGGAAGCAAGTGTCTCCCAGATAACCGAGCTGCAAAACTGCTTTCTCAGCCTTTGTAAAGTGGAAGTGGCTTTTTTAGCCTTCGCAAAATGTTTATCACAGTTGTAAAAGAGGAGTTTGGATCTGGCCACTGACTCTTGCAAGGTGTCCCCAGGAGGGTGGCTGCAAAACTGCTGAAGTCTGAGCTAAGCTCTTTCATCTCCCTGCCATCCTGCACAAAACCAGCCAGGGAAGCTCGATCATGAGCAAGGCAACAACAGTCAAGGCCCTGCACGGTTTATCTGTAATTACATTTTCCAGCTGCAACCAGAATGAAAAGTCATACACATTTTAATACAGTCTAGTAACAATCACTCCATGAATCTAAACTATTTAATAGGAAATGATCCTTTCCAGTAATTTTTTTTAGCCATTCTAATATAAGTTCTTTATTAGTAATATTTTATTAAATTTGACAAGATGATAACAAAAGGCTATAGAAAAGTATTCAGCTTTATTATAGTCTATAGTACTTTTCCATAAAGGTTAATATGGACTCACCATTCCTAATAATTAAATGGCAATACTTCTGCTGTGAATATTCAAACCTTATAGTACTGCCCTTTCAGGAAAAATTGTTCATTTTTCATTATGTCCTACTCCACTCTTCTGTGGTTTTGCCCATCAATAAGGTACCTTTGCAGAAATTTAGGGATGTCTTCTCTTTATTCCCCAAGTACTACTGGATGCACTACAGTAAAATACAAAATAAAATCTACTGATCAAGACAATTCGAAAGATGTCAACATATTATGTTCTCTGACTATATATCCAAATCATCTCCAAAATATTGTAGTCTTCTCTTGGAGCTGATAAGATATTTAAAATGCATTATTCTGGTGACAGACAAGCTGGCATTTGCTACAAGCATTTTTATGATTCAGTAGTTTTCAGAGAGACTAGAAAACTAAGTAGCAAATTTACAGTATAACAAAATAAAAGCAGAGATCTCATCTGCCTGATGAACGACCAAAGCAGCTTTCATCTCCAGATTTTCACACAGTTTGCCTGAAGGTGGAGAACTTATTGTTTAGGATGTGATAATGGTGCCTTCAGGCTGCAATCACATGGCATCTGCTGAAGACTGTACATATGCATGGGGTAGAGAGATTTTTAACTCTGGGGCAGTTTCCACCTAAGTGCAGGTAAGTGCAATAAATTTGAAAGAAAAAGGAGACCCAAGGTAAAGAGATGTGCTAGAGGTATGTATATGTGCCCCAGCAGCTGTGCCTGGCTCTTTGGTAAGGGTGCCAAAGCAGATGTGGGGCTTTTCAGAAGTAAATAACTTCAAGGGCAATCACAGCTGAAAGGCCATTGCAAACACAGAATTTGGCATCAACAGGAAGATAGAGTATTCCTGGCTGTCTTATACCTCAGCAAACAGATATTAGACAATGCCTCCTTCTTGGCCAAGCAATGAGTCAGTGGCTGAGACAAATGGGGAGCTACGGCCTCTTGACTTCCAGTCTCCCCATGTGACCAAGAGGTCAAACCAGCTGTCTTCACCCACGCACTGGAAAAGGACATAACCCCTAACAGCATGAGTGCCTGTCTCTTGGCACCAAGGGCCACACTCAGACCAACTTCCACTAAGGTTTAACCAGGATGTTTTAACTAAAATGTCCTAGATGGTGAGAGAGTAATGGAAAATTCATACCGTCTCAGTATTCTCTTATTCTGTCTCTCCATCACCTCTAATCTTTCATGTCCTGCTGCTGGGGCTGAAAATCATAGACTCATAGAATGGTTAAGGTTGGAAAAGACCCTTAAGATCATCAAGTCCAACTGGTTTCCTCTGTACCCTAACAAAAAATCCACAAATGTCAGTTCCTCCCTACAGAGCAAATGGCCATGAGGACATGAGGCACTGTCAGATCTGGACTACATACTAAGCCTTTAAAGGTCAGCAGGAATACTGGGACAAAACCAGTGACTGCATTTTCTAGGCACAGACTTTTTGGTGCTTTCCATATGATTTTTAAACCATGAGTAACGTCAGCTTTCAAAGATTTGTCCTATATTTGAACCTTGCTCACAGTCACCAGCTTGCTTAGCTGTGAACATGATTTTAACAAAGCCATTTCAACCTCTTAGTTAATTTGTTTCTGAGGCCTTTCTCTTCCAGAGTGTGTAATTAAACTAAAAGAGCCTGGAAAAGCCCCTTACGGTAAATAATTTACAAGTTCCTCCCTGGGGACATTTTTTAATTATAACTCCACTGGTCAGATCTTACTGAATACTCTGAGATAGCATTCCCTGCTGAGATCCTGAAATATAATTAACTTATTCCTTCAGTAATGGTATTTTTCTTTAGTCTATCTATTTCTGATGCAGGGCAGGCAGATTTGTTTATAAACAAAGTGGAGATTGATAGACGCTTTGTCATGAGAATAGCAATAATGGCATTCGCTGCACCAGACGGGGGCACGTCCATTTGAGGAAAGATGATACTGTTTTGAAGCAATTTTTATAAATCCTACCCTGACAATCCAGCATGGAGAGATACAAGAGAGCAACCAGACAGCCCCGATTTCTCTCTGTCTTGGCAGCCTGCCTTGCTCCCCGAGTGCCACTTCATGCATAGCAAACGTAAATAATCCTGCTGCACCCACCACCCCCCTAACCCTTGTACTTCAGGAGCACTGCTATATATACTATCAAACTGACAGTGATTTCATGTTATGTGGCAAAAAGGAAAACCCTGAGCGACAGCAGCAAGGCTGGGGATGTCAAATGAAAACCGTCACATTTATTTAGCTCCATGACTCTCCAGACAATATACATAAATATTGTTTTACTATCCCCACCAGCCAAATGTTAAGAGCTATCTGCATCAGCCAGGGTCCTGCAGCTCACCCAGCCTGGCCAATGAGTCTGTCATGATCAACTCTTGACTCAGGAGAGGCTGGCAAGACACAAAGCACCAGCTCTTGTTCCAATGACACAGTACATTAATTAGTCTCCTCATCCTTTCCCACTGCAGCTGTAGCCAAAAGGGCAGTTTGGAGTGAAAGCAGGAAATAATGGCTCAATGATGTATTGAAAAGTGATCTGAGGCATAAGAAGTTTGTGGACACTCATTGCCCCAAGTCCTTAAAACCTTCAAAGCTCACTTGCTTTTTCTATACCAATTAGTTCCAGCAACTCCAGTGAGCCCACAAGGACAAAGCTTGGTGGCTGTCTGTGGCTGTGCTGGATGAGGGCCTGTATTTTGCATCCAAACTCTTGCTTTTTACTCCCCCCCACCTCCTATTTTGAATTCTCACACCACAAAACCAAGTTCTTGTCTCTCTCTAAGCCCTTTGTTTCTGTACAGCTGTTAGTGCTGCCTCTGAAGCCTCTTCCCCATGTCCTGGCCTTTCTGTACACAGTGGCTCACCTGGTATCATCTGTAGGGAAACACCTACAAGGCAAGTAGCCCTTATTGTGATGAATAAATCAAAGCTCAGACAGCAAGATCAGAAGCTGATACAAAGGGCTGCAAAGTGTTGGACTTAATATATGCACTTAAAACACCCTGGATGTGGCATCCAGGTTTCTGCTGTGACAAGCACTGGCTTCAGCATGGCTTTGTGGGTGTCGATGGCAGGCCGTGCCATATGGCACAGTGCTGAGCCTAATGTGGTAGGGGAACTCAAACAGGTCTGCCACTTGCAAAACCTGCCCCATCTTTTTGTTTTGCTGCTCTCCATATGAAAATATAAGTTGAGAAATAAAGAAGGGATTAAAATACTGCCAGGACAGGGAATGGGGGGGGGGGGAGAAGTCAAATTTTCTCATTATATTTATTCCCCAGAGTTTTCTCATTATATTTATTCCCCAGAGGTGTGGAATGGTGAGACTCTGTCTCCTGTAAGGTAGCACAGCTGGGAGCACTCAGAGCTGAAAGGAGCTGGACGACACTCCAGTGCATCAACCAGCACCAATACTGTCACCTCACCTTCTGCTTGTACAACCCTTTGTGCACCCATGAACTCACCGTTCCTTTGGTGGAGTGAAACAGTTTGACAAGGGATGGATGGAAGCCCAAGTCTGATCACCGTAATTTTACTAAGCAGCCCATGATGCAAGCTGCTACCAGCTGTCTTGCTCAGGCTGCAGCTTTCTTCTACACACTGATGGGATGCCCAGCAGGCCAACACTGAAGGGATCTTCAGCCAGATGGACCTTGCTTAACACGGGATGGAGAAGCACCAGGGAGCACAGGCCAGAGAGACCTCAGCTGCTAAGCTTATGTTCACCCCAGAGCAAGAGGGTTTAATTAGTTACTGTATTAGCAAAATGGAAATAAAACTGAACACAAGCATTCTGATGAAAAGGTTTGTATGTGCTGTACACATGGTTTTGTTCATAAAAACACAGAGTCTTAAGGTCATTCCGCTCTGCTGCTGGTCCTTGAGAATTCATGGATTTTTTAATGATGATACAGAGTAGTCTGGTGAAAATAAATGCACTGATTTATTGACTGAGGGAAGAGTTAAACATGCATAGAAAAGGTGAAATTGCACTGAGGAAGAACACGAAATTCTGACAGTCTAATTGATCCTGACTGGAAATACTGTGTCCTACTGCTACGAGGACAGCGTGCAGAGGAAACTCACTGTCTTCTTCCTGATTTCCATGATGGTCTGGAGAACCTGCTCTCTGCAATTCTTAGCATCTCTTTATCATTTAACATAGCACCCAAAGTCCACACAGTACTTTGGGACATTATGAATGGCCCATGTACA
The DNA here is from genome assembly GCA_035041135.1 of Platyrinchus mystaceus. Taxonomy (NCBI): domain Eukaryota; kingdom Metazoa; phylum Chordata; class Aves; order Passeriformes; family Tyrannidae; genus Platyrinchus; species Platyrinchus mystaceus. The sequence goes on from JAWWLV010000018.1 coordinate 8,518,457, forward strand.
AAATTAGAGAATTTAAAGTAATTTTGAATATTATTTTACCAAAAAATAAACCCAAAAAAGAGCTGTTTCATTCCAGAGGGAAAACTCATTGACCACATTTTAGACTACATTGCAATCGTGTATTCAGTTAAAGGAAAGAACCATATACCAAAGTTATAGACATAAGCCTTTTTTTTAATAATAGATACTCCCTTTATTTTAAGAAAACTGAAAGGAGCCAAGTAAACAGCCAAAATTATTGTATACACCAAAATTAATTATGGCTCTTTTCCAATCACCATTTTTTTCTCAGCTTACTCTAGAACTTATCTGGAAAGTTATTGTTTTGCTCATGGATGTACACAATATTTCAGTATTAAGAACTTTTACTATAACAAGATTCTAATTCCATAATGGATCAAGAACATTAGTACATGTTTAACTTTTAAACTGGAATAATAAAACTGTTAAGTATCAAGAAGCTTGTACCTCAACAATATGATGAGAAGAAATGGTCCCTTATGTAATAAACAGTCACACATTCTTGTTTCTATAGATTCTAGAATAAGAATTCACAGTAGACATTTGCTAATTAGAAGCAAATCAATGTAATTCCGACTACTATTACCATATTTACACTGTTTTTTAGGGTTTTTTTCAAACACAAATAGTGTATTTTATTGTTCCCAAATTCATATATGACAATTAAAAACCCCATGATTGATAGATCTGACATCTTTGGTTGGCTGCTCTGAAGGTGGGTTGGTATCAAGACACTTTCAGCAGTCTTCATAAAGGATTTCATCTATTGGAACATCATTTTCTGTCACAGGCACTGATTCACAAATCTGTTCTCTGAAAGCCAAGGCAATCGTGTAAGGCTTTCCACTGGGATGTTTCATACATCTTTCAAGATAGGTATCATAATATCCTTTCCCTCTTCCCAATCTGTTGCCTTTTTTGTCAAACCCAAGGCCTGGCATGAAGATAAGGTCAAGACCTCCTGTAGAAAAATGAAATAAACATTAGTGGATACCCTGTGGATTTCCTGATGGCTTGACTACAACCACATAACTTCAGATATTTGCAAAAACGCAAGCTTTGTGTTTTGCAAAATGCTTCCCTCTCTTTGATCAGATGAAAAATACTTTGAATACTAAACCTGTAAATTTACATTTTCATCTTATCAATTTCATACTAGATCAGCTGCAAAATAATTAGGTCTTGAAAAGCTAGAAGAAAAAAAACTCCTACATTTTAACAAATTTATTTTATCATTTTAACCCCACACTTCCAAATACTAATGATTATGACTCTAAACCCAGGCAGAGACTGCACTCAGGGAAATTAAATGCAGGAGGAATCAGAAAATCAAATCAACTTCAACATTAGACACATAAGAAGAAAAGGAAAAAAGAAGGAAAAGAAGAAGTATAGGATAGAGAGAAGACATCTTGACATCACTGTAAGATGTCATGAACCTTCTCTCAACCTCCCAAATCCAAAGAGCCTTGAACATGATATATTCTGAAAGTGGGTATTTGCCCTCTTATATCAAGATGAAGGTTTCAAGGCTTGTCTCTTTGTGATGTCAGGTTCCTTTTCTCCCAAAGGGTTTTATTCCTCGGCTTTCAGCAATTTTCACTGTTGTTCCAGCACAGCACACACACACATTCAGTTTGCCTGCCCTGCATATCCCTCTTTTCGGAGGGATGTGTGGGCTCCCCACGATTCTCGTGAGATTGCACTTGATTAGAACTCAAAATGAGTTAAAAAATTGGAAAAAGCTGCATGAGCTGCTGATCCCTTTGGTTTGTTCATAGCTGATGGATGGATGTGGGTCAGCACCACCCCAGGGAGCTACAAGTTACAGTGGGCTGCACACTCGTTTCAGGAGCTGATTCACAGCACTGCCAAGGCAAGGGAAAGTGGCTGTCATGTTGAGTGACCACCAGGCACAGAGGCTGCCAGTGTGCAAATCCCCATCACTTAGGCAAGGCTTGTACACTCAGTGTGAGAAGTCTTGCAAGGACACCCCTTAAACAAATGAGCTTGGCTGGCCTGATGCTGAGCGCTGACCCCAGGAACATCCCGCTTACTAATTTCACAGTGCAAAGAAAGTCTTTTATTTCTTGCTGCTGAAGCAGACAGACACTTAAGGAGAGAAGGGCAGGGAGTGGAAAGCCAGCAGACTAAAAGACAGCTGACAAGAGTCTGGAAAGAAAGCAAATACTGCGTCTCAGTCCACTGCCTGTGCCTTCTTACAGGGACAGTACTTAGCCTTGAGCAGCTTTTCTGTGACCAGCTTCTGCTCTTTCACCGGGGTTAGGACCTGAGGTACTTTTCTGCTTTTTATATGTCCAAACCTACTTTTCTGCCATTTTAGACTGAGCTGCTCTCACTAGATCTAGCTGAGGAATGATGCTCACTATTCAAGGAGATGTGTGGGAGCTGAGCAGTTTTTCAGTTGCCAGGGAATCCCATCTGACATCATGTATCAACTCCAAACGCAGCCTCAGGAAGAGCATGCTAACAGTTCTCATAAGACCAACTCTTTTGCACACACTTCCCAGGCTCCTGGAGATTTCTTTCCACTCTTCATTGTTCAGAGAAGAGTCACTGACATGAACACTCATCCATCATGACCTGATGACTTAATTAGAACATTGATATAAAATATGCAAGACAACACAGTGTGAAATGCTTGGAGAACATCCATCTTGCAAATCCAGCATCATACAGTCAAGAAACAAGGAGGTCAGAGGAGTAAGAGGAGGGAATTAGCCAAAGGCCAGACCACAGAATAATACTGGTAGAAACAAGGAGGAGTCTCAGTGTTTCACCACGCTGCAGTCAACTTTTGACTCACAGGACAGTGAAACAAGTGAAATGCCAAATGGCAAAGAGAAAAAGAAGCCCAAAGGCAGAAGTATGGCCTCCCCTGAAAAGAGATGCCATTTTCATGGTATCACCTTGTACATCATGTTGGACGTACCATGACACATCTCCTCAGTTTGCAAGTTAAAAATTTCTTATTGCCAATTGTCAGGCCTATGGACTAGGACCTATAAACCAGCTGATATCTTCCCATAGCAAGACCAGTAATAGATTCTGCAGGTCAAATCCTCCCCAAGTTACTCCTACTCTTCTTAATCCTACTCTTACTTATCCTCTCCATAATCTGCCTCACATCAGCCTTGTGTAGGTATTCAGGTGGCCCAGAAACCAGTAAGTACCAAACACTAAGGATGCACAGAGAGAAACACACTCTGCCTTACACTCTGTTTTAGCTGTTTTCACTCCAGGTACCTCTCATGACACAAACCAGGAAACATTTGCAGTCACTACTGGTGGCAGGAAGAATGGACAGAGGGCACAAATCTGCACAGTAAAAAGGTGCCATTTCTCCTTACATTTGTGTTACAGACAGGAAGAAGACAAGTCAGGGGAAACACTAAGGGAAGAGGGAAATGGCAAAAACAGTGAAGGGAAGAAATATATTTTCTATAGAGTTTAACTGATAGCACCAGACACCCTCAAGTGAATTTAGATGCATTAAAGGACTGCTTTCTTCTCGGTTCTCTGGAGAAACAGAGGCTCTTCTAATGAGTCGGCCCATCTATAATCATGGGGCTTTTATGTTGAGTAACTCCAACAAGCTTGTGCAAATTTCAATATGAAAAATTATGCTGCAAATACTGTAATAGTTACCCTTATATTTTTCTTTGATTGGAGCACTGAGATACTGACTGCCTTGCTCTGACTCACAACATGCTGTCTGACATCCAAGCAATTCACATGTCACAAGATTTAAGTAAAATGCCAAGCAGGACTGTTGGTACAAAAATAACACAGCTAACAAGGAGCCCAAGGGTGATGAGCCCAAGCCCAGGGCCCAAGGCCAAGCAGCATTGGCCCCAAGTCCTGCATTGGGATCTAGAATGAATGGCAGAGAGCTGCATGGAGTAAATGCTTCTGGGCCACATAACTTGGGGAGCAACAAAACCTCTTGTGGTGGCTGTGGCAGTGTGGGGGAAGAGCAGAGAGGTGACACAGAGATGAGACCAAGACTGCAGACACATAAGATTGCTATCAGCAATAAGGGTACATCAACAGGATGGCAGATGAGGGTAAGAACATCTTGCCCCTCTTGGCATGGGGTCCTCATGCTTCCAAGCTATTCCAGGCCTGCAGTTCTACTGGATGACACTCAGGATGCCCTGCAGGCTTACTCTGTCTTCACATCCAAATACCCTTGCTCCCACAGACTGCTGTGTGAAATGGCATCCTTGTCCCTGAGAACACAGAGCAGGTACTTGGGCATCAAACACCACATCAGGTTTTAGTGCCTCCTAAAACACGCTAAGGAAGTCTCACATTTGCCACCTACTTCTGGCCTTCTCTTTGTAATGTCCACTGTCTCCCATGTGTCTGTGGTGGCTCTTGGATCCTCAAGGGTCCTGTGACCACATGCCAGGAGCCCAGGAAAGCACATCCATAGTCAAGAGGGTTTTGCTCTGTAGTAGGTAGTCTGTGCTTCTCCTGGAAAACTTGCATATGGTTTGGAAATTGCTTGCTAAAGGCTGAAAAACACTGTCTCAAGGAACAGTGTTTTGCTCCAGCTTCTATGTAGAGAATATCCACGCTCCTTACACACTTTAAGCTACTGGGTAAACCTGTAAGGTTAGTAATTATGGTGACAGCCACCTAATACTCTCTGTATCTATGACATGAGCTCTAGTGGCCACAGGTCCTTCAACTGTGGAGCACCATGCATGAAACAATATACCCTGACTTATCTAACAATGTGGGCACACAGCCCTGCTGACACAGCCACACAGGCTTCATTTATACTGCTAAATGCAGCACAGCCAGAAAACAAATTGATTTACAGCATCACAGGTGGTCAATACTTTAATTGTCAGCACACTGTCTGGCACTGCTGGCCCAGGTGAAACCCATGACTGCTCCAGGGGGCAGGATTGCCACAGGCAGTAAAGACAGAAGGGTACAGGTCTGCTTCCTTCAACACTGTGCAGTTCTCCCACACCAACAAACCTGGTTTTACTCCTCCAGAAGCAGACACAGATTTTCCTGCCACATGCCAGAATATGCAACACAAATCCTCAAACTGATGCTACAAAAATACTGCTGTGATGCTCTGCCATAAGGTCTGGTAGTACTAAAATACTACAAACTGCAGAAAAGATTAAAACAAAACAGTATTGCCTTAGGGCCACAGAGGTATCATATGAGACCAAAAAAGAAGAGAGGCCAAGTTCTGTGTAGTGTGGACAGGACTCATCTGTGCCACTTAGCCCTGTGTTATTTAGCAGTGTAGATGCTGTCACCGCTTCCAAACCTGTCATGTGGCTGTAAGGCACATTCTGTTTCCACTGGCTTGCTTACAGCAATGTCGACATACCTTATGTCACAGAGAAGTGAAATGACTTGCCCAAGGACTCAGGAAACGTGGCAAAACTACACACAAGAGGCAGGTGTGCAAACTGCATGTCCCCTGACTTAACCAGCAGACCAAAACATCAGCATCCCCTCTCAGTGTTTTAAATAGGAATACACAGTTTCATTTCCTCTAGGCATCCACAGTGAACCCCCCCAGTTTGGCAGTGCATTTCTCATTACCTTTCATGATGATATCAGGTTTGATTTGTTCCCCAGGGAAGGATTTTCTCCTAGCACCTCATTACCTCTCTTCTCCTTAATCTGATGTTCCTATTTGAAATGCCATCCGGCATTTTCAGAAGTGTTCTTGACAATGGTTAATTATAGAAGAGTCCGTCAAACTGCACAGATACAGGTCACATAAAGACTGCTGGGGACTTGTTCTGCCCTCTGAAGGAGCAGCCAGCATGGCCTCTCTCTTCCCATATTCGAAGGGGCTCCACCAGCCCACTGCCACCCACTGTGTGGGGTCACTCATCTCGTCCTGCACAGCTTGACAGTCCTAATGGAAGATGGAACTGAAATACTCTCTCATCTCACCTTCTCGTCCCTTGCTGCCACTTGCTTTGTGGACACAGCAGAGTGCCTGGGACCCATCAAAGTGGGAGCTAGGACTCTTTTGATTCTCTCCTCAAAAGCACTGACAGAGGATGAGGCAGAGGCCGAGCTGCAGCAACTCCTGTGTGCCTGTAATGGCAACGTGCTCATAAAAACCATGCTCACAACACAGACACTGTCTGAGCTCAAGCCTACAAGAGGTCAACAGTGATCAGCTCTGTGTGCCATTGCTGCTGCTCCTCACAGCAGCAAGGACAGCTTGATACTCCCAGCCTGGTACCTCAGGCAAGAATGAGTTTTCAGTGGTTAGTTTTGCTGCACACACACCTCACTCTGTGGTGGTCGTCGGGGCCTCACCCTGCTTTGCTTGGGTGTAAATAATTACACAAGGTGCAGCACCAGAAGAACGAGGACAAGAACAGCTTTCTGTTTAAAGGAAATGAGTATTCATGTTGCTATGTACACCATAAACAATGTCAGATCAGTCTGTGCACAGCCTTTGTGGATCTGAAAAATATTTGAGAGCTGTTCATTTACAAAGACTGAAAGCTTACTTTGGTCCTTTTCTGATCTGGCAAAGACCACAATGGATTAAAAAAACAAACCCTTTTGCAGAAAAACTTTACTTTTCAGATTTGAAAGGGTGCAACAACCATCTGTTGCCTCTGTATTTGCTACCCTGACACAGAGGAAAAAATTAACTCAATCACTTGATCTTAATATCTAAGTATCAGTCTTGGTGACATGCAGGGTATGAGCCAATGAATTGGAATAACTCAGAAAGTTCTAATTATCAACAGTTATTACTGTAACTTTAGTTACTGTCAGCAGCAGCTCAATTAGGCCTTTTGGGTAGGTGTTTGCTTTCAACACATACTCTATAGGGCACAGATCATCATCTGGTTCTGTATTTACACCATACCTAACGCTGTGGTCTGAGTTAATCACCAGATCTGGGCAAAACAACTCTACAAAAGTAAATATTTCACTTATACTGCAGCAAAACAAATCCTTTCCTCTTTATGGCTTCTCCCTAGAACACCCTGGGTGCCCCCAGCACTGATACTGAGGTTGCTTGCACTTACTATTTCCTTCCAGATAAAAAGTTTTCTGCCCTTTGGAAAAAACCTGCCCTTGGTTTCGAGCACAGTGTATCTGCTCTTACATGTCTCTTGGTATAAGGTCAAAAGGGAAATGCCAGCTCTGTTTGCTACAGACCTAATCCAGAGCATACTGAGGCACATGGTTCCTGAAGGGCTGGGATTGCTTCTAGAGGAAACAAGTTCTTATGCCCACAAAGTCCTGGAGAAGACGGATACTGTTATAACCCCAATCAAATGAGCAAGGAGAAAAAAACATTACCCTTTGCTGCAACTGATAGACATTTGAAAAAAAGTCATTCCTCCAAAACCAATGATGTGCACATCCAGTAACACAGAGGACTGCAGACATAAACAGCTGCATTGGTTGCCTTTACCCCAGCCAGTCTGCTAAAATGCAAATGCAATTCCTTAAAAAGAAAGGAAGCTCTTAATCTATAACTCTTATTTGCTTACATGATATAATATCAGAAGTTCAGTGTGAATTATCATCTCCTTGGAAACCCAAGTTACAACATGAAGGATCAGACCCTCAGTTGCTCTAAATCAGCATTGCCCCCTGACTCCCCCCTGCACCAACCTTGTGAACTACATGAAAAATATCCCGAGTTACTGATATGAGTTTGAGAAAAATCAGTTCTTTTGTCTTACAGCTACTTGCTGTTGTCTTATAGCTCTCCTCTAGTGCTCATTCTGTAGCCTCCTTATGATCCCAGTTACCTAACAGGACAAAAAGTTGTGTTTCACATTAGGTTGAAAAAACAGCTCATTTTAAACCGCAGTCAGTAGCTTTTCCTCCAGGTGTTTCCACTGTATGAACACCTTTAATTGTGCAGTACCACACCACTTCAGCAGGACTTGCTGTTTTCTAACTATTCATAGACATCTGTTGCTTTAGAAGGAGCCAGAGATATGCTCACTTTTACCAAGCACACACTAGCCAGGCACAGGAACCAAAAATCAAAGTATCACATCCAAATCCCACAGGCTCCATCCGTAGTCTCCTGCTAGGGGACACACCATGAGGTCCTCCAGGCCTCAACTCCTCCAGGAAGAAATGCTGTTAATACCAGTGGTAATTGCTTTACTTCGAATCTTATTTGTGGGCACTGGGAAGGTTTTGTCTCTTTTTGTCTTTTAAAGAACATTTTGCTCACATCCATGCACACCCATAACCCACCTTTTTCATCCATACAGATGCCAAGCACAGTACCCCCTCTGCAATCCTGGTGCTCCAGGTAATTGGTCCACTAGCATGACAGAGACAGCTTCTGTTATTACTTCAATAAAATATTTTGCAGAAAATAGAATCATCAGCAGAATCTACAAACAAGCACTGAGCAACTCAGCGTTTATCTGTCTACTCATCCATGTCAGTGCTTTGTGTCAGCATGAAACATTGGTCTCCATTGGTCTCCACAGTTCACACTTGCCCTGCTGAACTGGAGCATAATAAAATATTTATACTTCTCCCCGAGAAGCTACATGATAGCCATCAGTCATACAGGCTCAAAACAACGAGTGGCAGCCACTCACCCGTTATTAAACCTGAAAAACACTCTAATAAAGTCGCTTGATCAGCTCCTGTGCTACTGAGCTGCGCTCAAGCAAACACCCTCATATTTTGAATTCATTTAAACCAAAATCTTGCAAATTTAGTGCCAATGCAACTGAAAGGTTAAGTGCACTGCACAGCATCAGCTGTAGTTCATCAGCCCTGCTCAAACAAACCTATCTTGCTTCACAGATGAATATCCTTTAATGTGTCATCAGAGAAGATACTGTATAAGGCTAAGACTTATGTTTCTAGCTGGTTTCACAATGTGGAAAGGCTGTGTGAGGCTGTAATCATCACAGGCATTTCCCCTGAAGTTTAACTTACAGTCAGATGAAGTCTAGAGTCTCATTTTCAGAATTCACTAAATATCTACCTAAAAGAAGATTTTAAAAGTACTTTTCTATTTCACTATTATTCATCAAGTCTCTGTAAGCCCTGTAAATAAACCATGATCACTCAATGCCACCTACAAAAATGTCTGGTTTTGCAAATTCGGAGTAAAGGGAAAAATAGCTTAGGACTGCTCAGTTATCAGTCTGGGAAAAATGACTTATCTGCTCCTGATACTCAGATATGTGAGCACAGTCTGACTGGGAAAACATGGGCAACTAAAAATGTTTAGTTCCAAGGTTTCCACCTGGGTTCTCCTGTGATTTTAAGCCACAAAAATACTCTTAAACAAGATGTACCAAGTAGCAATTCCAAAGAGAGGACAAATGGCATTTCAGCTGCTTTACAGCGCATCAACATATCTTGTTAAATCAGCAAATACTGACTGCAAATCTGCTCCTTTAGAGAAACTCACAAGGCATTGACACAAGAACTGTTTATGTGGGTATACTGCTGCAGCCTAAAATACAAAGATCTTTGTGCATCTTTACATGGTATTATGTGAAATTCTTTAAGATCTTGTCGGCTACACTTCCCACAGTGTTTATCTGAGCACTCATTTAAATACTCCCACTGGACACACGTGCACGTGCACTACCTCATTTTTTCACTCTTTTGCATGCTTCTGTCTGGGCATTTTTAAGTCTAAATATGACAGACATGAATCATTCAGGGTTTTTTCAATACTTCATGCATCACTATCAATATTTCCAACACCCCTTGACTCACTCAGCAGACAGCCTATCGTAAAACACGCAGAATTGCCTGTGAAATATAAACGGGCAAGACATTAACTTCTAAGTCAGTGCATAAACCTGAATCCTGTAAGGAGTGACACCACTTGATGGGAACATCAGGCATTCTTGCAGGCAGGGTTTATTGAACATGCAGAGTCAGCTGGTTTGGAGGTGATGGCACCTTCACTGTCACCGTCAAATATGTTAACATCATAACTGAGAAATCCTGTTTCTGACACCATAAGATTTTCTTTTATCTTTTTAAGCTTGCACAGTTTAAAAAACCTGAATCTCCCTCGAATCCTTCACCTCTCTCGCTCCAACTCCGGATTTTTTTGGGAAATTAAGCTGGAGCTCCTGTTTTTCTGTGTGTGAGTACAATGTCTGGATGAGATTTTAATTATAGGAAAACAGCCGAAATGACACCGCTGCTCCACAGTAAATGTATGGAATACTGACACCTGCCGGCAAAGGGCTTCATATCACTCCTGGACAGGAATTTGCCCTCAACTACATCCCAAAAGCTCATTGCCATCTAACGTACACAACAGCCAGCACAAGCAGGAACTGAGTTCAGTGTGATGCCAAACATGAAAACCAAGAGCTATCCTTACACCGTGAAACAGCAGCATGAGGTTCCTGCTCCCTGAAAGCCAGTGGCTCTCGGCCAGTCCAAGAATTTCCCAACATAGGGGAGAAATGACAGTGTATTTTGGACCTCAGCAAAGACATCAGGGATTAACTGTGCCAGAAAGATAAATCTTTTGAAGCTGGAAAAGTGCTGACCTGATTTAATAGCCCACTAAGCTGGCAGAACACCAAACCTAGGAAAAAGAAAGAAAGGAAAAAAGTCACAATTTTCTGCTAGATTCATGAGCTGAATCTGCTCAGCAGAGAATATCAGAGATGGTACCAAGGCTGAGAAGATCAAGGGAGCCCAGAGCTGGGCACAAGAAAAAGGCAGCAGGACTGTCCCTTCTGTCTCACCAAACCACATCTTCAATCCACATTCCCTACACAGGTGAGCAGCAGGAAAGCTTCCTCTCCTTTTCTCCATATTATGTGCACAAAGACACTGAGATGAGCTTAGTGCTGGCTCTTGGAGACAGAAAAGTCTTTTTGGATCAACTACCCCAGCCAATGAAACTTGCACGTTGGCATTTCCCCTGTATGAGTTGCTGTACAGACTCCTGCCACACTCTGAATCTCACCTCTTATCTGCCTTTCAAAGACTCATGTCTCTAGGAAACAGTATGAAGAAAATGACAATGCTACTGTTCACACTCACTGGAGGAAAATTAGCCCTCTTTGAAACAAAGCCCTAGAGAGTCACTTGCAGTGAATTCAAGGCCCTTGCTCATGTTACTTTCACTTCTCTTCAAACTTTAATTGATTACAGCAGAATTAACCTTTTTAGTTGTTTTGCTGAGTTTTCTGCAGGAAGGCAAATACAGATGATTACAAGGAAAAGCACTCCTTTAAAGCCTTAATAAACTTCATGAAAGCAAAAAGCCATAGTGCTCCAGAGCCCTCAGCCCTCCAGGTTCACTGCAGGATACCCTGGCATGGGTGGCATCAAAATTAAACCACACAGTGTTCATGCTTTAGTCTACACAAAAGAAATTCAGGACATTACAACGTGATGCCACATAAATACGTGAACTTTTGCATTTCAGAGCATTTTTTCAAAAGTCAATAAAAAAAAGAGTCTCTTTGTAATCATATTGTACCTGTTTCTGGAGAGAAGCACTGGGAAGAACTCAGCTAGAAATGTCTGCCTTTGCCTAGTAAATTGAGTGTTGATTATTAAGCTATTTCAGAGAGTTTGGAAAGATGGTGCAGACAGGGGGAAGGGCTGAAACAAGCTCCAGGAGAGAGTAATCCCAGAAATGGGATGGACTCCCACATCTTTCAACTGTAGGCTGGGATACAGAAAAACCCTGAGGGAAACTTGCTGTCACCTGAAATGTTTAATTTCCAAGGGAGCACTCTCCTAGCTCTACCTGCTAAGGAACAAGCTAGATAGAATAATAGAAAACTACTTTATGGATGTTTTATACCAGAACACGCATTTTTGTAATGATGTGTCATTGTGGGAGATCTGTGTGGAAATCAGCAAGAGATCTGCCCAGTGATGTGATGTAAAAGGCAGTGTTATGGTATATATAGGAAGAATTAACATCTCCAGTGCCACTACATGTATTTCACAGTGTTTCTTTACCTGGGCATAAAATTTTCTCTCAGGCATCTTTTTTTTCCAAAATAACATCAGAGAGATTGTAAAGGTTGAAAGAGCAATGGCTGGAACTTTTACAGATCTAGAAAAAATTCTATATGAGAATAGGAAAACAGACAAAGTTTGATAGACAAAAAATACAATAGATATACTACAGATGTAACTAAACAATGGATAATAAAAAGAAAGTAAATCAAACATTCTTGTTTAGTTCTCATCATGGAAGAATGAAGTATCACTTGAATTGAAAGCAGCAAATTTAAAATGAATACAAGGAACATAATATTTCACACATATCAGGAACATAATATAATATTAACATAATAAGGAACATAATATTTCACATTACAACTAACTAACCAGTACAACTCACAGCTGTCAGAAGGCAGCAGAGCCAAGGGCTTAATACAAATAAAATTAGATGCTTAGAGGAACGCTCCAAATGCCTGCTGGAAAGAGAAATCAGAACCTGTTTTTAAAGGGATAAGCTGGGGACTGCAGCTGCAGAGGTAGGAAGACATTTCAGTTATTGCTACACAGCTACAAGTTGTAAGATTTCCTGACTCCTGTAAAACACAGGATGCTGTACTGAATGTCCAGTGCTCTGATCCTGCACTGTGAGGGGAAGCATCCTCTCTCCACAAGAAGATTCATCACCAGAATGTTAATGCCTCACTTGCACTGAATTTGTTCTTCTTATGCATATCAAAATACTATGGCTCATTGTCTCCAAACAGAAGTTCATTCCAAACTTTAAATCATTTCATTAAAAAATAAATTACATTAGGAGCTAAGCCTTGATTTTCAATTTTGTTTCGTTCCATGCTCTCAGGTTTTCTTTTTTTACGACCAGTGTAAAAAGATTTTAAATTATAATCTATCCCTTGACATATTTTGTACTGTAAGTTTTAATCAAGTCTCCCAAAGGAAAAGAAAATCTAATAGTACCTTCAATCACTTTACAATCTGGTTTGGGGTATTTTTTTTGTTGGTTTTTTTTTTCCTATGCAGTTATATTTAACATCTCTGCTTTTCACATACCCATATTCACTTATTCCAGATACATCCCAATCTGCACAGAGCTCATTTAAATATTCAGTAACCTCTGAGAATTATTTACTACACATATTTTTTCAGAATGATTAGCATCATTTTGTATGGTCCCATTATGTCTCCATGGACAGCTACACAACATTTAATGCAGCTGGAGAAGCAGATTAGACCTTCCCTGTGCTTCAAGCCACAGCATTTTCTCCTCACAATGTTTTTTATTTCTAAACTCTAATGCGCCTCATATTTCAAAGCCCTCTCAATTCTGGTACATTTTTTGAGGGAGGAGGGGGCAGCCCATTATCTTTTTTTCACATCACATTTTATTCTGCAGTTCTAAGTTAAACCTATTCCTCTTAAGACTCTATTGCCACCACTTCAGTCACACTTCTGAAGACCTGTGCTAAAATTTGGAATAACTAAGAATACTAATGGCATCACAAGGCCATCAGTCCCGGCAGCAAATGTAGACTCTCTGAATGTATGAATAAATAGCAGGAGTTTAAAGACAGGTGAAAAAGAATTTCTGCAGACAAAAATGTTTCTGCAGGGCAAATCCCAATGGCAAAGTTTCAGATCGGGTTAATGGTCACTCAGGAACAGTTTCAAAGTACTTGAGGTTGTTTGGAACTGTAACCTAGAGGCAGCCAGCATTTTCTTTGCAAGAGGATCACATTTCCCATCATAAACAGTCCCTATAAACCAAATAAAACACACAGGTAAGCTGTCCCTGTCTGTTTCTGCTACCAGCATGTTGTTGTAATTTATGCTACAGCAAGTCTCAAAGTGTTCTGGAAGTTAAAAGGGCAGAAAGATAAAACTACTCTAACCTTAAAAGCCAACATTCAAAAGGTTATGTGAAAATGAAGCTACGAGAAGTTGCTGCTAGACATATGTTAATATTTCCTCACTTTGTTTCAAATCTCAAACTTTCCTTTTTATTCTTAATAATAGACTCTTAGAGCACAGATTATCTAGTTAACATTTCACTATCTTCAAGGTAGAACACAAATACTGTGATCAGTAGGCCACCAAAGCTTCCAGTGCTGAAAATGCCCTAAGTCTCCAAATTAAATTACAAAATACAACTTAAATTCTTAATATATTCCTTTCTGGGAGCAAAGATACATTATGCTGTTGCAGAGTAGTAGCATATTATTCAGCATTCCCCCTTACATATCAGATGCTATATTGTCAAGTGCTGACATCTTCCAGCTTAGGTACTTATGCCAAACTGAGCCGTGGGCAGGGGGGTTATGTTTGTTTTATTTCTGCCAAAATGGTTCACTGGTTTCCAAGAATAAAGGCAGCAAAAAACAACGATGGGGAAAGCTCTGTTGCTCCATGCCTTGTGGCAAGGCCTTGGTACCCTCTGCCATGATGATGTGGCTTTAGCCCGGTGCAAATCCATCCGAGCTGGGCTGTGCAATGCTGTAAATGTTTGAAAACCTGCAGTTTGTGTGAGTTTAGGAGAGATGTGTCAGGGTGAGTTCTGGGGCTCTCTGAAGATGGCTCCTTCTCTGTACCACTGCTGGAGTCAGAGCTGCAAGGGTGGCCCCACAGCTCTCTCTAGGAGCCAGTGCCTGTTCCCTCCGTCCTGGCTACTCGTTCCCTTCCCACACACATGGCACTGATCTGGCCACATGGTAAACCAGATCCACTCATCTGGGTTACAAAATTCCCAACAAAAACAGGGTGGGGGAAGGGAGGAAAACACACTTCATTAGAGCAGGAAACTGATGCAGCTTACCAAGAGAGGCAGGAATAGTCTGAGAACACAAGGAGGGAAAATTCTTTAAGTCAGAATTGGAACAAAGACAGAGCACCCGGAGCTGCAGGCTCAGCTCCTCCTGCCAGCCCTGCTCCAGCTGCCAGGATTCCAAACGACTTTCATTTTGGTGGCTTCTCCTAGCCCTGATGACTGGGGCAAGACTGGGAACCGAAATATGGAAGGAAATGATGACTGAAGTTTCACTGAGACTTTTTCTGGCATGACACCCATTTACACAACACATCAGCAGCAGCTTCCTACCAACCCTTTAGTTGCATCAGTCCAACTCTGTGTGGTAGCCCTGTGAGAGAGAAGAAAAAACTTCTACTGGTTCTGGGTTACTTCTAACCAAAATTAGTTTCCCAGTATAGCTCCCACTGTGGCTGCAGAGCCATCTGTGCTGGCACAGGAGAGGAGGGGTGGGGAGCAAGAGGAGGAGAAAGGGCAGCAGCTTATTTAATCATGCACTGCCCAAAAGAAACAATCACAAAACTATGCCTTTTGTACTGTTTAGTACAAAAAGTACCACTAAACAGAGAATTTTTTCTAAGCCAATGAAAAAGAGAAAGAACCCAGCACAGTGGGGAAGAAAATGAGTAAACTGGGATGCAGCATCTTGTATGTCTGGAAGCAGACAAGTGAAAGAAGACAAAGCATATGATCTCCTCCCTTTTGGCACGAACAAGCTATTTATGTTGGCCCTGATGCCCCTGAAATCAGAGGCTGAGACTGAGAGCAGGAGGAAGTGGGGAATACGGTGAGAAAGGCCAGAGAAGGACATTTGGGGAAGGAGATTCAGACCAACGAGCAAAAATATGGAAAAGGACATTATGGTGGCTGAGAAATTAAAGCTTGGAAAAGGAAGTCTAGTCCAAGATGGAGACAAGTCTGGGGGCAGTTCCTCTGCACAACTCAGGCTGGAACCAGGATCCTGAGCCTCTGCTGCTTCTCCATCAGCAAATACCACTTAATATCTTTAAGTCACTGAACACTGTAGTGATGAAGAGCCCACAGAGAAATGTAGATCTCCATCTGCACCCCAAGGTTTGAATAATGCACGGTGAAGAGGCATATAATGCAGCTCTAACCTGAGCTGAGAGAAAACAAATGACTGAGCAGATACTCGTTAGCAGCATTCATTAATAGCCAGCAGCATTCATCTTCTGCATCATTGCCCAGACCATTGTATCTGGGTTCATCTATGAATGAGTCCAGATCTGATGGACAAGGCCAGTGTAAAATGTACTTTGAGATCAGGGCAGAACTGACAAGAGATTAAGAGACTGAATTAAGTTTGTACACATAATCCCATTTCTTGCATTTCTTAGAAAAGCACATCCCAATCCATTAGAGCAAGCAGATTCAGAGCCATAGATTCTAATAACACTTCATTTTTTGGCCAAGAAAAATATCTAGGCCAAACCCCCTCTCTCCATAACCCAGGTGAATGTTTGAAAAGTTGTCTACCATTTATTGTAAAGCTCCAACTACTAGTCAGCAGTTCATTTCAGTTACAAACATTTAAGCACAATATCTGCTCAGGTTCAATCCTTCCAGTCCAAAGTTGGCTACCTGCCTCCCTTCAAAGAAGCCATCTCCAAGAATTTTACCAGATGGAGATAGTCAACCCAATCTTTTTTTTATTTTTTTTGTGTCCCAGTAAGAATAATCTCTTTTTCAGAGGAGTTAACTTAGCTTTTCACCCATAGTTCTCAGAGCAGGTTCAAGTTATAATAAATAACATTAGAAATGAGGAAGCCCATGTCCAGCTCGATGAATCACACCACCTCCCTAAACCACACTGAAACTGGAGCTGCTGGGGAAGTGTTCTTGAAATTTCTGTAGGAGTAGTGATAAAAGGCAAACAGGGAGCATGGTTTTATCTGATCTACTCCTTCCAAAGTTGTGCAAGGTATCTACACTTCTGTAAACAAGTACTGCAACCTGCATGAACTTTCATCAGCAGTATTACCTTGGCCAAAACCCGATACCAGTGCACATTCCTACTCCTGATGGGCAAGGATACAAATGGGAATTGGTACCTCTGAAGAAAATGTACTTCTGGCATACTCCTGAAGTTGTTTAAGTCTTTCAGCAGGTTTAGCTGGAAATTAACCAAGTCATGCACCAACACACAGCCCTAATCCAAAACACCTGAACTTCTTTCCCCTTTGCTCTTTCTGTTATGGTGTCCGTTTAGACTAAAGAAAGCAACACTTCGTATGCCGATTAGTCACCCACAAATAGTAAAGAAGATCACAAACTTTGTGCCACAAAACTGCAGTGATCTCTGTTTATGCCAACATGTTGTTCTGCCAAGATGAAAACAGGTAAACCCTGGTCCAACAGAAAAAGGATCATCTCCAAAAGGAGGGGTTTGTGTCTATTCAACACTGCCTGTGAGTGCTACAGAAGATTGGGAAACTCCATGCAAAATTATACCTAGTCTTGTATTTGAGTTATTCTCCACAGTAACCACGCCTGAAGTTTTAAGGACAGTGTGAATTTAAGCTTTTTGCCATGCAAAATGAATAAGCTCAGAAATGACATGACTTATTTATGTACCTACAGGGTATTTCTTGGAAATTACATAGCAACTTATGCCAGCAACGGGAACATTACTAATGTAACACCATGTTATCTCCTTATAACAATGTAAATGCCTCAGATCACCACCGTATTTGATATCATCACTGAGATAAATGTGTCATCCATGCATAATTCCACCAATGGAGGATGGATGTAGCAGCAAGGCAATTTGCATTCCCGCAAATGTAAGAAAGTTCAAAAAATATAATAACTGACACAAAAGAAACCCCACCCCAGCAAAAGGAATTGAAAGACATATTGAGACGAAGTGTTTGTTTCCGTGAGGACAAATTAGGAGTGTGTGTCTGAACATGCAACTGCCTAAAAACCCTAAACTTTTTCTCTCTAATCTACAAAAACTCTCCAAGGACTGACTTCCAATCCAAATGGCGTTATTCCAAAATTAGTGTACAAACAGCTCAAACAGACTAAAATCGAGTTTCAGGCAGAACAAGTCTGACATGGACGTACATCAGTTGTTACAACTGGTCTCTTGGCATCTCTCTGTAGACTGCAGTAGCTCTTTTGGCATTGCTCTCTGCCCATAACCATACTCTGGTGCAGAGAAGGAAGCAGCAGCTCCAGAACTAGCCAGACACCAAAACGTGTTCCTGCCTTCCTCCACGTTCACTGCCTGGCACCCAGGAACATCTCAGTGCACCCTACACCCACAAGTCCTCACTCTTACCATATCTAAAACTGTGTGTTTACTCTGTGATCTCTGCAACAGACTTGTTGAATTTAATTAACAGCAGCTCATCAGTAGTACAAAAACTTGTCCTGAGTGCCTGAACAAAGCTCAGTCAACAGAGCTCTGGATATTTTAAAGGTTACCTTCAAAAGCCCTTAAATCCCACCAATATACACAATTTTTTTGACAAAACTCAGGAAAACAAGTAACTGTGCTAAATATGAAATGTGTAGAAAATGGTTGTATGAAGCAGTGAAATCCCTTGCTAGATAAAATGTAGACACAAAAGGGATTCTGAATTAGGAAAGAGGTAATGATTGAAAATAAAAATGAAACAAACACATTGAAGTGTTCTGGGAAAGGACATTGGCATCCCAAAGCAAATACAATCCCAAGTTCAATCAAACAGAGTCAAAGAAATGTTATGTTTCTTTATCAGGCATTAAAGGCTGGTAAGTCTGTCAGGGGTGGAACCTGCCTGCACAGAGAATTTCCATCTAGAGAAAATTTTCCCAGACACAGGTTTCAAGCACAAGTTCAACGTGAGTTTTCCATTAGTAAGACTAAATGTTTCTGTAGATGTTTCAGGAAGATATTAAAGTGTTTACAAAAGGAATGAAAATAATAAATGCAAACACAGAAAAAGTAAGTTTGTTTATGGATTTGTAGGAATTGGGGAATTTTACATTAAGAAAGAGAGAGGTTATTTGGGCATTAAAACACACACACACAAGTTCGATCTAAATGAACTTGTAACTTTTCGACTCTATGAAGAATCCAGTGTCTGAGACAGCATTATAAGATCAAAATAAAAATATGAGAGAATAATTATGGAAAATACTTTGCAATATTGATCCATGCCTACACAAAACTACTTTTATTTTAAGGTCTCAGCCCAGGGACCTGTTCTACATGGGCAGGCTCCATATCAGCACTGGGATTCATCCATGCAATACTCTTGGCAGGATCAAAGATTTCAGAAAATTCTTATGTCAGTCTACAGGCAACACCTGAAAAGTCCCCAAACTTTCAGGCAGCACGAACTAAAGTTCTCAGAATAAATTCTAAACCTGTGAACCTCTTGACTTCCAGTGGCAGCCCCCAGCAAGTCCCTGTCTCCTTTATTAGCCTCCATGTTGTGCTTGCTGAGACTGTGCTGAGGATGTCCATGAATCAGAGGAAGATGATCTATCTGGAGGGCCGAGTTTTCTTTCAGCTGGATCTGTGCAGTCTTGTCCCTGCCCTGCTGGCGTGTCACAGGGGCGGCACAGGGTAGAGAAAAACTGGCAACAGAAAGGAGCATCTCTCTACAATGTATAAAATTAAAGTGTAACATTTCACTCTTGCTATCAGAGTATTTCTTACTGGCCTCCAGGCTCCTGCTCCTGCTCAAAAACTCCACAATGCAGGAAGAAAATTCTCACCTCCAGCAAGAGCTTCCTCTCTTGTACTGTCATCATCACTGGGCTGAAGAATATTCCAGGATGTCAAAGCAAGTGAAGAAATGTCTTCAGCTGACGATAACTTCAGCATGTCCATCTGATTGCTCTGAGGCTTGTACCGGGGGATGAAACATTCTTTGCCTTGCTTAAAAATGTCCTTAATTATTTCTTCTGTCTGGACTTCATCTGGCATGCTCAGGAATATTGCAATTCTTTTGGATTCTTGGTACTTGGGATGGCCAATCACCTACATGGGAAATTGATGCAGTCAGTTTATAAAAAGTTTTTTAAAAGATCAACTTTTACTTTATTTTAATTTAACAAAAAACTAGAGCAAAATATCAATTGAAAAGGGTAGAGATACAAAATGTGATGCATGATAAACAGGCTTTATTTCCTACTCCAACATTTCTACCACTAGCAAAATCAAAATAGGCAGATTTTTGTAGCTAGTGAACAAAACACTGTAACACAGGTTTGGGCCAGTGAAAAACAATTTTGGAGAAAACCTCCTGATGCCCTAAATATCTGTGCCATGCAGTACAGACATCCTCAAATGCCCAGCATCACTGGAAAAAGGTTCAGCAGGTCAGAACTGCCAGCCTGTGCAAGACAGGAGGTTTTAGTATTCCTTTTCTTCCATCCTTTTTACATGCCCATCTCTCATCCAGGCCTAGGTAGAATAAGAAGCACATCAATGATAATAACGCAAAAGAAAATTAGAATCAGAGCACAAAGACTGCAGAGCACAAAGTCTTCCAAGACCTGGCCCCTCTTTCTTTTGTTAACCTGAATGTCTTCCCTCCAGCAAGTTTAGATATATGACTTTAAACATCACCTGCTTCTAATGGGTGATCTTATTGCTACACATTTTTCAGAGCTTGAAGGAAAGATGGCCTTGCCATTTTTTGCTTTTCATGAGACTCTGCTGGGCTTATAAAAGACTGAATATAGGAGGGAAAATAAAAAATGCTTATATGGTGAAAAAATGTTAGCAGACTCATACCTCACTATGTCTCTACCCATTCCAGACTGAATTCCACATTAAAATTTGAAAGGAGGCTTTTAAAAGCTTGTTTTCTCATTCTCTAGTACCTTATATATTTTGTTACTTACATCTGGACAAAACAAATACAAATGTGTCCTTTCTTATTTAAATGTGATTTATTCTTATTCTACACACTTACAAAAATCTGTCAAAAATATCAGACAATTGAGAAACTCTCTACCATGTACAGAACAGAGTGCAGCAAATCCTCTGCTCTGTTTGCATAACTGCAGGGTAACTTGATCTGAGCTTTAGCCTTTGCCCTGGCCTTGTTTTGAGATATAAATGCTCGTATCAGAGTCAAGACATGGTTCTCACTTCTTTTTTTTTCTTTCTTTCTTTCCAGGAGAGCACTTCAAAGCCCAGGTGAATCAGTCAGAAGATGGATATAATTTTGCAAAAATTTTTTGAAAAAAAAAAAAGCAGCACTCCAGACGAAATTACGATGATGTGTTGTTCCTTGGCCATAGAAACACCTTAACAATTCAAACCTGTATTTTACCTCTTCTTTTATCTGCCCAGCCCAACACATGGATTTTTCCAACCAAGGGATTAAGCTCTTAAAGAACAGAATTTCCATGGCTGCTTCTGTTTGAAAAAGTGGACTATTCAGTGAAACTTCAGACTCCAGCAAATGGCTGATTCACACTTGAGGGCCTCCAGAGCCAAAACTTCTCATGGGTTTGGTGAAGAGAGAAACTGAGACCCAGAACTCTCTTTCAGAGGGGGGCTGTGTGCTGTGGGCACCACACAGGTCCCATCTGCTCTGACATACTCAGTAACACATTGATTAGGCTGTATATAGGAAAAAAAAATGAGGTTGAAGATGTAAACCCACAGAATTTCAGATGTTCTCAGAAGTGTGAATGTGCTCCTACTATGACTCGGAGCAGTTTCTGAGAAGAGTGAAAAAATTTCCACACTTCACAAGTATTACTGCCCTTTGTTCATTAGCTGATGGAAATTTTTGAAGAATCAGAGTATGCAAACAGCACGACTTTAATCATGAACATAAACATTAAAAAAGAATAATAATCCAGGAGCTAATTAAATACTGGTGACTAGGTCTGCCTGTGAAGCTATTTCACTTGGAATATAAAGACTATTCTGAAATGAGATTTTACTACTAAAAATGTTACTCAGGTGTTATAAAATAACCTGCTCACTTTTATTAGCTGCAAGCACTGATATATGTTACAAAGCTGCATTTTTGGCCTTAGATCATTCCAGATATTTTCTCAGCCTTTTCAAAAATTTCTCCATGCCTGCTCTATTACCCCCCTGTAAGGAAGCTGACTCTACTTTCTGCTCCTTGCACAATGCCACTCTGTCTCATGCAAGCTCAGGATTTTCAGTTTGTGTCAGATTACTAAAATGGCAGGATAACATCAATTTATGTCCTACTTCCTGATGCCTTCTTTTAAGCAAAACAAAAGCTGTATCTTCCAGTGTCCTCTCACTAACAGAAATGAGTGCTCTGTTGCTGCATTTATCAGCAGCAGTAAGACAAAGGCTGGGGGCTTCTAAAAATTCAGTACTACATGGGCTAGGTGCTTACAAAATTGGCTGAGGACTCTGCATTTCTGAAGAGGATGCATGCCAGTATTTGCTAAAAATTGAGAGATTTAAGTTGAGGATGCATGACTACTAAAATGCATTAGCATGACAGTAGAATATGTCATATATACATATTTATAAAAAGTATTCCCTATGAAACAAAAAGGTTATGTGAGTTCCAGTTAAACTTTCTACAACCTAAAGTTTCTGTGGTGCCATATCCCACTCACGATGTGGCTACACATTAGTAGTAAATGAAGTCTATAAAATGATTTGAGATCCTCTGGCTGGAAAATAACCATATAAATGTAGATCATCCAGAAGTACCCGCTGGTGCTGCAAAAAAAATGAGGACTGTGCTCTATTACATGCAGTGACTGCAAAATAAAATTTTATCGTGTTTATTAAAATGATAAAATACATCTATATAAAAACTGTGTAATCCAAACACAAACAGGACATTTCAAAAGTACATACCCACATCACGCTGTGCTAGGATACCAGTTAGGCAAACCCAACTTGATATCTTTTAAAGTGTAAAAATTGTATTAGAAATAAAATTGCATGGAAGGAACACCGCTGGAAGACACAAAAGGGAGGTGACAGCGCATAAAACAAGAGGCCAAATCAGGCAGTCGCTGAGTTTTTTTTTGAAGTACGGCCAGAGCCGGCCATGCAGCCACGTGAAGTGGTGTGAAACGCCTGAGATGAACACCCACCACCGCCCCCGAGGTGGTGCGTTGTCAGCCTGCCCCCAGCGTCCCCAACACCCACGAGCCGTGTGCCCCAACACCCCGTGCCTGAAGTGTCCCCAACACCCCGTGCCTGAAGTGTCCCCAACACCCCGTGGATGAAGTGTCCCCACCACCCCACGGGCGCTGTGCCCCCACAATCCCGTGGCTGAAGTGTCCCCAGCAGTCCACGCCTTATGTGTCCCCACATCACCCCCCC
>JAWWLV010000018.1:8541677-8573972 GCA_035041135.1 Platyrinchus mystaceus
GGCGCTGTGCCCCCACAATCCCGTGGCTGAAGTGTCCCCAGCAGTCCACGCCTTATGTGTCCCCACATCACCCCCCCCCAGCCCGGGGACGGGGCGCTGCTCCCGGCGGTCCCCGACACAGCGGCGGCAGCAGCCCCGGTGCCGGCGGTGCCGAGGAGGGCAGAGGGGCAGGCCCGAGGCGGAGCCCACCCTCCGCTCGGCAGGGCCCGAGGAGCCGCCGGGCGCCGTGAGTCACGCTTTCGCTCCCCAGGCGGGGCCTGGACAGTTTCGGCCGCGCTCCCCGCGCCGCGGCGGGCGCTGCTCTGGGGGCCGGGGCTGTGTCCGTGTCCGTGTCCGTGTCCGCACCCACCTTGAGCCCGAGCAGGCGGGACTGGCGCTGCTTCTCGGCGGGGCCGAGCGCCCGCAGGCGCTGCCGCAGCTCCCCCCGCAGCGCCCGCTTGGCCGCCCGCAGCGCCGCCGCCATCGCGTCCCCCGCCGGCTCCTCCATGCGCCCAGTGCGGCGGGCGGGCCCCGCGGCCGCTGCTCGGGGCCCGGGAGGGCAACGGCCCCGCGGCCCCGCCGAGCTGGAGGGCCTGCCAACAACAGCCTTTTCTCTCTCTCTTTTTTTTTTTTTTTTTTTTTTTTTTTTTTTTTTTTTTGAGCCTGGCGCAGGTCGCGAAGGATTTCCCCTTCACTGATTTTGTTGCAGGAAGGGAAATTACGTTTAGGCGGGATATTTTACCACCGTCTGCCAGGCAGTTTCATATCCCTACGGCCTCTGCCAGCGGGCTCCGAGGGAGGGGTGTGGAGGAGGGAGAGCCCCGTGCCCACAGGGAAGGTGTGCCAGCCGCGCAGGCCTGTCCAAAAGGAAGCACTGTAGGCCAGTGTTTGGCACATGCAGTGTTCCAACCTGCCTTTAACCGCCCAGGGAGATGGCAGAGTCACCGTCCCTGGAAGTGTTCAAGAAGCCACATGTGTCTAGTTGGCAGTGTCTAGTGTCCAGTGTCTTTGGTCTTGTGTCTCGTGCCATGGTATAGTTGACAAGGTGGTGATCGGTCAAAGGCTGGACTCAAAGACCTCACAGGTATTTTCCAACCTAATTGGTTCTGTGATCCTGTGATTTTAAGCGCAGAAAGCTAAATTTCCATATGAAAACATCTGTTTTCATAAGTCCCTTCCACGTGGCGTTTGATGACATCTCAATTTAGCCACAGTGCAGATGGATGAAGTCACTGTGCAGCTCTCTGACCTCACCTTTTGCTCTGGAAGCAGCACTGTATTGTCCTGTGTATTGCCTGACAGCTGTAAGGATCCCTTAAAGAGCAGTGCCCCAGGACCTGGGCACTGCTCCGTGTCATGTATGGATAACTTCATGACTGTTAACAAAGTACATCTACATGATTTTGTAAGACTTAACTAGTAGCCTTGCTGTTTTCAGACATATTATTTTGTTTAGAATCAGAGTGGTGCATCTCATCACTGCTTTTCTTGCTCTTAAATGCAGAGCAAAGGAAGATTTTTCCTGGTGAAGATAACCTGCAGCCTGCTGGACCGTTAATGATCCAGGCTTCTTTTGTTTAAACCCACGAAGACAAGTGGTAAAATAATTGTATCACCTAGATTTTGAAAAGGCATGGTTGGTCCTTTATATTTAAATAAAAACCTGTACTCCTGAGTATGAAGTAGGTTACTAGATCAGCGTAAAAGGAAGTGGATGTGGTATTAATAGACTGGTGTTAGCCACTATAATCTGCATTTGCAGTAGTGCACAAAAAGAAACTGAGTAAGAATTTCTGTTCCTATCATGAAGGCTTAGACTGCAAATAAATATATGTCATAACATGTTTTGAAATGTCATTTCTGACAGGAACTTCCATAGCTGTTCTGGAGGTGGGCATTTTTCTTTAGCTGCCCCTTGCCCTCAGAATGCTGCCATCTTTTCTTCAACAGCAACAAACTTTATCTCACAAGTCCTGCTATACATGCTAAATAATCTTTCTTTTTTTCAATGGGGAGAGAGAGGGAGAGGAGAGAGAGAGTGGAAGAAGGAGCAACAGAGGTTCCAACAAACATTAACATATGCTTGTGTTCTGTGGTTAAATCCATCAAGTTTGACCATAGAGTCACAGAACAGCCCAGACTGGAAGGGACCTTGTAAGATTGTCTGGTCCAACCTTTCCTGGAAAAGGGAGCCTAGATGAAACTGTCTAAGGCTCTGTTCAGTTATATCTTGAAAACTGACAGTGATGGGGACTCTACCACATCTCTGGGGAGGTTGTTCCAGTAAATGATTCTTCTTACTGCAAAAAATGCCTTACATTGAGATGGAAGATGCAAAATTCATTGCTGGAAGAACGAAAGATGGAGAGCCCTTCATCAGGTCTTCTTTCAGTGTCATAAAGCCTGGATTTTCTAGAGGCTTTGTGTCAGAGAATAGTGCTGTGGTGTGCCACAGGCAACTCCTGGCTCAGTTTGATTCACCACCTAGCATGTCTACAAAAGGAGGGTGTTTAGACCCAGCCTTAGTACCCTGATGTAGGAGAGTCACTACAGCTAAAGAAAACCCTTCTGGAATGAATTCTTGAAGAACTAGTGTTTCACCTTTGAAAGCAAGTAGACTCAGAGTCAAAACTGTAATTGCCCCAGTCTGTAAAAGCCAGGAAGTCTCTTACATACTGCTTTGAATTTGTGAAGTTTTGCAACATAAAACAATAATTACTGTCATCAGAGCTGATCCAATTAATTTATTTTGCCATGAGATGTCTGTTTCTTATACAAGCTATCAGAAGTACTACAGAAAATTTAAGTCTTGACATCCATGAATGTCAGGTCAAACCCACATACTATGGGATTTTCCAGTAGCATTGTGATAGCTTTTTTAACAGTTATCTTACTCAGGTAAAAAATGAGACCAATTCTAAGGCTTTAAAATGCATATTTTAATATACCATTGCAGTAACAGTAAGTGAGTGCACATTTTTGAGTTGCTAGCTTCCACAAATAGTTCTTCCCATAGAAATTGCTTAGTCTGTGTCAGTAACTTCTAACCACTTTTATACTGGAATTTGCATTCCTTATTTCTTCACAAAAATGTCCCCCATTTGCTTATACAAAGATTGCAATAAAATGCATTACAGTAGTATTTCATTTACAAAACAAATGACATAAAAACTTGTTTCTTAACCCATTGGATTGTATTTCATTAAAACAATGTCCTTTCATGGAGATTCAAGCGAGATTCCAAGAGCTGTCTGGATGTGGAAAATTATCTCAATCCTGCCTGGAAAGGTGGACTTGAATTGCTGCATGATATTGTGTGGACTCCTCTTAGGAGGGATCTCATCTTCAGGTTTGGTACTTAGGATAGCATGTTAAACATTGTATTTAGTCAAAATAAATACAAATAAATTAAAAACAAATTATGGAAGGGAATTATTTTCTTATTGATATGTCTTGGAGGAAGGCTGAGAAGTGAAGCTTGTGGCAGTACCTAGATTACACATAAATGGCAGGTCCTTTTATTTCAGTAGTACTCTCTGAGCAAGGAAAAAACACCTAGGAACAGGGCTGTAATTTTGGAGAAAGATAGTAGTGATCTTCTTTCAAACTTTGTTAGGAAGCCATTTTCCTGTGGAAAAGAAAAAGCAGTTAGGGACAGCTTAAAAATATCTAGAAAACCCCACCACCCTGTGCTAGTGTTGGATTAACAGGATGCTACAGCATTGTGGGTAGAGGGACAGCTTTTCAGAGCTCTACCTCCAAAAGATGAATAAGGCTTTAAAAACTGTAGCTGAAAATAGCTGCACCTCACTGAATGTTTGTTTTATCTCTAAGTCAAGACTGTGCCCTCCCTGTGTAAATAGAAAACTGACATGAACTCTATCATCTGAGCTCACATCTTCCAGGGAGATACAAGTACTGTGTTTCTGCTGTAGTAATATACTTAGAAATATCTTCCTTTAAGCCTCCTTATTCTACTATGATGAGCCACCTATTTTGACAGAATGTTGCCAAGAGTTGATACGTCTCTTAAGTAAAATTGTCTTTATTTGAAAGAGATGGAAAGAGAAGCCTGCACAATAAATCTGGTGCACCAAGGGGTCCTGAGTCACTATCACTTCTTTTTTATTGCTGCAGACAGAGAAGGATTAAAACAAGCAGAAAGAAAAAAGGAAAAGCAAGACACTAGAATATAATTCAGGGGAAAAAATTAATAGCAAATAAGGAGATATGAGAGAAGTGGGATAAGAGGGGGTGGAAAGAGAAAGTGACATTTACATATAAGTAAAGGAAAAAGTACCAGGGAAATAACTGACACTTCTGTGATAGATCTTCAGATTCCCCTAACTGCAAAAGAAAAAAAGTATTGGTCTGATAAAACTCTGCAAAAGCAAAAGGGGCCTTCCGTTCACTAGCAGAAGGTAATTTCAGCAGCTGGGCAAAATAATCCACTTATTGACAAATGTTCTTCCTAGCATTGACCATTGATAGATGGAAGTTCTAGGATTACTTCACTCCAAACAATAAAGATTTAATCCCAGTTGTACTTAACTGGACCTTGGTTATAAGTAAAACTGATTTGGGGGATTAAATAATGGCTTTGTTGAAATCCGCAGCAAAAGTACTGACTTGATTTGTGAGGGTCACACCTGTGTACTCTTCCCTTAAACTGAACCCCAGTATTTTTGGACTGACTCCTCCGTGGAAGCAAAATTGCCACACTGACCTTAGGATGCCGCTTAATTTTAGATTTGATAATGGGAATTTCATAGTATGCCTAGTTTAACGTGCTTTGAGCAGAAGGCTGGACCAAATGGTTTTCTAAGGTCCCTCTCAGCTTGAATTATGGTATGATCCTATGAAGAAAGATCAGAAAGTGCCTTTTAAAAAGGAAGTCTTGTTTTAGCTTTTTTCTGTTTAAAGCAGAAGTGAAACTCTCACCATAAGTCTCAATGAGACATTCCAGACATAAAATATTAAACCACCAAATGAAACCCTAAATATAATGTTTCTGACAGTGGCTATAAAACTATTTTCCCTTAATTAAATGAAATCTCCTAATCAAGACTTTGGTGGAAAATGAGAAACTCACCCAGCCACCGTTCGCATCTATCCATTCGGCTTTGTGGTTTATGATGTACTCTGTGATGAAATAGGAGATCTGCTCCTTCTCATCTGCAGTCAGCTGAACTCCATGCTCCTGAAGCTTCTTAGTGAGAAGACCTCCAAATGTGAATATGGTCATAATTCGTCCCCAGTTAGTATTTCCATCAGCAAACTTTTCTTCCATGACACCATTGAAAATTCTCTTGGCAGCTGCTACAGAGGTGATATCGATCCTGTCCAAGAGTGGTCCGAGAGCCTCCTCGGTTTGATCTTGCAGAGACGATGCAATGCTTCGCAAGACGTGAGCAACCCTGGTTTGGGCTGGTCCAAGGTGTGATTCCTGGAGCACATATTGCAGATAATCTTGAGCTAAGTAATAAACGTAATAGAACTCAGCAGTTTCCATTCAATGGGAAATGCAGAGAGCAGTGCACAGCTCTCAGTCAGGGTTGGTAATGAGCAGCCACAGGACATGCACAGGACTTTTTGTTGTCTGCTTTTGATGGAATCTTTCTGCTTTTACCACAGAATTTCCTGTAAGAGGTATGACTTAATGGTGTGGGTTGGGGAATATGTCGCAGAGGAAATGAAAGAAAAAGTGTCTGCTCAAAGGGCATCAAGTATGTCTTCTTAAATGATTTACTATTTCTCTAAATTGTGTGATTTTACAACTAAAATATACCAGATTTTACCAGATTCTTTAGTAGTATAAATTGGCATTTCTTAGGGACTTTTGCTATGTACCACTAGCAGAGGTTATGAGTTTGGCTTTTAAAAAATGCCTAAAAAGTGCATGCTGTTGGATCATGCAGCCTCCCCTTCAGCCCCCCATCTTCCCCCACTCCAATCTCCTCTCTGACAAGGCTAAGGCTGCAATCTGTATTGCAGGTTTATGGGTTATTTCTGGTCACAACTTTTTGAAGAAACTGGTAGACATTTCCAACAGGATTGAAGAATGGATAAACTTTCTTCATCACTCAGGGTGTTTTACATAACTGCAAAAAGTGGGAGTACAACAGTGGTACAGGGTTGGATGGACAAAGGGGAAAGCCAGCTTTATAACATTATCCTCTGTTTCAGACTTTCCCACACTCTCTCTGTGAGTGCTTTTCAAGGTCCTTTTTTGAAGATTTGAATGGGTAGCTTCAAAGATTTCTTTCCCCCATGGGGAGTTCTGCAGTAAAAGATATTATTAGTGTAAAAGACAATGCTAAAGCAGTCAGCATATTGGAACATGGGATGGAAAACATAGGGCCAAGCCAGTGATGTGCGAATTCACCTGAGTCCACCTGAATCTTTCAGGACAGGTGACAAAGAAGTATCATGATATCTACAGTTGTTCCTAGATTCAAATTTTCTGCCAAGCCATTATTTTTGGGAGAAGAGGAAGGGTTAGCTAGCCAGCTTTTTCCTTACAAACCTCTTTATTGAGGCAACCTGATCTTGCTAAAGGATCAGTGTGTGCCTGTAGAGAACTGCACCTCATTGCAAAGGGTTCAGAGCAGCAAGCAGTTTGAAGTTTGATGTCTGGAGACCCCTCTCTTTCTCCATCCCCTTTTCTTTACCACTCTACTTCTTCCTCACCTCTCATTCACTCCTCTTCCTTCTCTGAAAGCAAAAGGTACTTCCAGCCCCCCACACAAACAGCTTTACTTTGCCCCAGGGGTGGCTGTGAGCCTGTTTCCAGTCCTGGACACTCCCTAATGCTCAGATCTATGGAAGAGGAGCAAAGCCACATGCCTGCCAGCCAGCATAGGGCTCCAGTCTCTGCTGTCAGGATACTACTGGCACCAAATTACACTGGGGCAAAGTATGTCTGGACTGTGATACAGCTCTGGTGTCAATATCTTGCTAACCCTAGATAGCCCCACAAAATGAGTGTGCTGCTGCTCTGACATCAGTTTTTGTAGAAACCCATTGGGTAGGCCAGGGTAATTTCCATTTCCTGATCAAGTTTTTTCTTCTATATGTGGTGAGTCTGGCCAAGAATGACACAGTACAGTCTTCCATACACAGCGAAGTTTGAAACCTCAAGCTATCACCAGCACAGCATCAATCACTTCAGTGATGCAGGAAAATAGTTCCCTTGCTTTCTCTTGGAAGCAAAGAAAGAGAAGGCTTGGTTCTGTTTTCACTTTTGGAAGAGAGTGATTTTAGGAGGGCAGTGTGAGCTGGAAAACTCTCATGTTAGATGTTACCTCCAGGGAAGGATGTGATGCCAGGACTGGGAACAGACTGGGAACGGAAGCTTGATCTCCACGCTTGCATGCATGCACATTCTTACCAAAGCTTATTTTGAAAGTTCAGAGGTGTCCTCTATCCAATACCTGCAGCTGCTGCTTTGGCAGAACTGTTAGGCTGACTTTGCCTTTGTTATGTTCAGTGATTTCAGCAAACTGCCAGCATTTTATGAGGAATGTAAACAAACAAAAAAAGAAGGATGTGACAGTCCCTAACTCCTCCCAACTGGGCAGGAATTTCTGGGGCACTGGTCTACCCAGCCAGTTCCCCTCCTGTAAGTTGCTGCAAACAGGGCTGAGAGAGGTACTCGAGCAGATGTGACAAGAATACTCTTGCTATACAGCACAGTTTGTGAAGTTACAGATCACTCCTGACTTTCTTAGTAATTGATTAATGAAAAGCTTTTTGTACTCTTTGAGAATATAAGTAATAGTTGAATATGAAAACAGTGAACAATAGCTACAGAGACTGGTTATTTTTTCTTCACCATCAACAGTGGCAGGGCACAGGCAGAAGCAGGTGTTTCTTCATTAGTGGAGCATTTAGAATTCTGGAGAGGTGATGAAATAAGACTATGAGTATGTCACCATTATTGAAAGAAATCAGTGTTAATACTTTGGCAATTTTGGTGCAAATGCTGCTACTTAGAGCCTCTTGATCTATTAAAGGGCTGTGAGGTGAAGCTCAGGGCTCAGCTCCCAGACAGGGGATGGCAGCTCTAAGCAGACATCTCTAACAGCCAGCTGTGACACTGGTGACCAGAGCTCAGGATGTAGCTGTTGAAAATGCCCCAGGTCTCTCTCCCTCAGTGTTAGACACATTTCCTTTTCAATAGCATACAGCGGAGGGTGCAGTTCCAAGTGTTGGATGTTCAGTAGCAGTGACAGTTTATATATTTATACACACAAAAAGTCAGACCAGAGTGTGCAGCCCCATGTCCCCAAGCAATAATGGTGAACTCTGAACACTCTAAGAAATCAGCTTTGGCAATCTCTTGCCTGTATCATGCCACTCTAGTGCTCTGATTCTCATTTTCTACATTAGGCAGAGCCTTCCTTTCTTCTACCAGACTTTACTCATATTTTGTAGATGTAAGTGAATACCTCTAATTTAATGAAACTCTACTTTTCTTCCTACCTGCTCTGTCTCCCCAGTGTTGCATAGACTGCATTCTCAGACACTGTACTGCTCCTCTTTGCTGAATATACTTTAAGTGTCAAGTGTTAATAAAAGGCTTGAAATAGAAACCAAGTTGACATGGAAGCTCAAATGCAAAACCTCCCCTCACTATTTGGCAATAGGAAGGGGCTTCAAATACTTAAATTTAAATCTGTGCCCCAAGGATTTGACTATACATCCTATCCTAACCTGAAAAAGGCTTATTTTTCCAGAACAGATGGGGACTGAGTTGACAGATCCTCATAAAATTGACTTGTGAGAGACGATGTTATCTCATCGCATTGGAGACAAAACCAAGCCAAATGACAAAAGCTTTGTTGAGCTATTCATGCTGCATCTGCCTTGCCAGAGTTGTTCCAGTTCCAGGTGATTGTGGGAACTGGGATCTTTGTCTGGAGGAACAGTCTGAGGCCTTGAGAAAATTATTGCAGTTTTTTTTTTCTTCTTTTCTTCCCTTTTTGATGTCCCAATGGGGATGATTTTTTGTGCGTGTGAGGTGTTGGATTTCATTGCAGAAGAACGGCTCAGTTCACGTGTAGCTTTCCAGCTGTCCTGCACAGCCCTGATATGAGACTTCGTGAGGCTTCGGTGGCGTTTATTTCCCGTGTATTTTGCTGTAAACGGGACTAAGCTGGCAGCCCTGAGCCCCGGGCTCGCTGGTGCTCGCAGAGGCGCGGTAGCCCAGTGGAGTGCTGACATCTAGTCGCAGCCGGCTGCGCTGCAGCAGGGAGGGAGCGGCGCATCCCTGGAGCTCCCAAACACCTTCAGTCCTGCGCTTTGGGGTTCTGTGCGCAGCAAAGAGCTAAAGTACGGTAGGACTGGGACTCAGCCCCGTTAATGATCTAAATTAATAAATGATACTGTGCTCCCAAGATAAAGACAACCGTGTCCTGGGCTGCATCCAAAGCAGCGTGGGCAGCAGATCGAGGCAAGGGATTCTCCCTCTCTGCTCCGCTCTGGTGAGACCCCACCTACAGTGCTGCATCCAGCTCTGGCATCCCCAGCATAGGAAGGGCATCGACCTTTTGGAGCAAGTCCAGAGGAGGCCACCAAGTTGATTAAATGGATCAAGCACGTCTTCTGTGAGGAAAGGCTGAGGGAATTGGGATTGCTCAGCCTGGAAAAGAGAAGGCTTTGAGGTGACCTAATTGCAGCTTTCCAGTGCCTGAGGGGAACTGACAAGAAAGATGGAGAGGGACTATTTACAAGGGCCTGGAGTGACAGGTCAAGGGAGAATGGCTTAGATTAGGTATTAGGAAAAATTCGTCCCTGTGAGGGTCGTGAGGCGCTGGAATAGGTTGCCCAGAGTAACTGTGGATGCCCCATCCCTGGAAGTGTTCAAGGCCAAATTAAGTTGCTCTGAGCAACCTGGTCTAGTGGACCAATGGCAGGGGGGTTGGAACTGGATGATCTTTAAGGTCCTTTCCAACCCAGGGCATTCTGACTGTGAATCTATGAATTTTGTCAGCTGGGAAGCACCAAAGCCTCCTGTCCAAAGTTTGGAAATATCATCTCCATAAGAAGTTTTGGGAGCAGTTCATTTTAAAACCCTTCAGACCATCTCCTAATGTTTCTAAGATAGAAACAGGATCCTGGATCTCAAATTCTGTGCCAGTTGAAATAGAGACTTTGACCCAGCTTACATCATGTGTGTCAGAGATGCACTGAAGACAAGCTCCAGGAAGAATGGGAGGATGCAGCTGGTTTTGCACCTTCTGGGCCAACTGAGACATTCTGGGGCAATTGAAAAGCCGAAGTGGTCCCCAACATCCATTAAAGCAAGTAGCTGCTCCAGCTTACTATTGAACTGTGGTGCTGCCTAGAATGACTGAGGGCTGAGTATTATGGCATAAGGTCTGTCTGCTCCCAAAATACCACACAGCAAAGGCTGGGAGGATGGGTCAAATGGAGATGCACACCATGGTTCTCCATTGCTCAAGCATGAGAATTCCCCTTGTGACTCCTCTGTAGCGCTCCAGAGACATGAGGGAACTGTAGGGATGGCCAGGTTTGGCTGTGTTACTCAGGGTTCAGCTGCTGCCTCGTCACTTCCCCTGGTAACTGATTCCAAGTCAGAACCTGTTTTCTTCTGGATCCCAGGTTCTGTCATCATCATGAGTCAAGGAGGCAGCCAAACACTCTGCTCCACTATGTATGTGTCACGTGTCATCATGTGCATGTGTGCAGACACATGTTCTACATTCTCATAAGCCTTTCCAAATGTTTATCTGGGATTAGGAGAATTTGAACAAATAGTCACAGTTGTCAGCAGTGAGCCACAGAAACATAAGGGTCCCTAAGCTTCCCAGACAATGGAGCATGAACAAGTAAAGTCTTGGTAGAAGCTTAGCAAGATCTTGCAGATGCCAGCAGAAACACTGAAGTCAGCTTCCTGGCTGAAAGTACTTGCTCCCAGAAGAAGGGAAAAGAATCTGCTTGTGAGTATTCATGAAATAAGAAGTCAATAGCTTGTGTCTCAAAATGATAACCAAAACTTTGTGTGTCCCTTGAACCCACAAGTCAAGGGTGGTCTGGAGTGTTGGTTCATCTTCCTATAGCAGATGCAACATGAACACTTGCACAGTCCATTTGTGACTGATCTGCAGCTTTGGCTCAGATCTGTGTCTTCCAAAGACATAATGCTGCCAGGAGAGACAGGCATTCAACACCTAAGCCTACTTTGAATGGTGGTGATACTCAAAATGTGGTGAGACAGCATTTCAGTGACATATCTGAGCCTTACTTAGCATATAGAGAGTCTCACTGGGTGACAGTTCCAAAATATGAGCAAGATTTAGTTAAAGAGTTTCCACTGAGCATGGGATAAGATATAGGTGCCCAGTTCCTTTTGGTGCCTTCTGGAAAAAAAAAGAGCAGCTATTCTTTAAAGCTACTAACAGTTTAAAGTTAGACATGCTTTTAAATTCTTTGCTATTAAATTTTCCAATAGAAGCTTATGTATCTCATGTTTTTGAAATAAATCACTTTAAAATTGAAGCTCACTTTACCAGTACAAGTTACCTGAGTGCCTTGGAGCTTTCCTGTTCTCTACATCAGCCCTCCCAGGAGCGTGCTTGCTTACATGCTTCTCCTTTTTAAATCAGCCCCGCATCTGCTCCTATACTTCTCCCTTACTTAAGTCAAAGCTGCATCTGCTCCTGGTACTACTAGTAACCTTTGCCCTGGGTCAAGTGTTAGTGATTCATAGATTAAACATCTTTCCTTTAGAAAATAATGTATTCTTTTAATAAATCATTTCACTCCCCTTTTTCCATATCCTCTCTGTTGATGACCCTATGAAAGAAGTTTGTGGCAGCACTAGTATTTCTACTATAAATCCCTCTTCATAGAGGTTCATAACTCATCTTTGTTTTACATGCAGGGTTCTAGTCTGGGGGCACATTTGTTTTTATTTCCCGTTCAATTTGTTTTGAATTATTTTAAGTTATAAAAAAGACAAAAATACAAATGTATATAGTACAAGTGTATAGATGTTTTCCTCTTCTATAATCAATCCAGATCTTTGAATAGAAGTTATGATTAAGGAAATGAATGTGTAATGTTATTTCAGTAATTTTCATATGCATGAAATAAATATTGATATTAAAACACATTTCTGAACCCCAATTCAGTAGTTTTACTGCAGTTTTATTACCTTCTCAAATATGTGTTTGCATGAAAATGTTGTGGTGCTAGTGCCTACTGTTTGCAGCTTTTTTTTTTAATAATTGAAAAAAAAGCCCTTCATGTAAAAGAAAGAGAAATACAGAGACTACATTGCTATTTGGTAGGACTTTTATGAGGTCTAAAAGCAGTTGGTATGAAGCTCATTCCAACCACCTATAGCCTAAAAACTGTGCTCCATATGGTAGAATAAAATCTCCTGCATTATTCAACTGCAAGGAAGAACTTGTGAACCTAATATCCCAAACGACCCTCCTAGAGGTTTCTTCAGCCCTAACTGCATTTCTCATTCTCTTGATTTGCACCATTTCAGCAGACACTTGGCTGTTGGCACTGTGCAGTCTTTTCAAATGATTATGTGTAAATTGCTGCAAATTATAGCAAGAAATTAGCTGTAACTCCCATGGTATACCCTTGTGTTTATTATAATTTTCTGATCCTCAGAAAAAGCATGCTGAGATGGCATTTCTGGGCTCCTAGGAGAAGGCTGTGAGCAGAAATAGCAAACTAATCTGTCTCCCCAGGTACTTACACCGCATTCATCGCTGCGCTGTCTGAGCATGTAATACTGTCCCCTCAATCTTTTTAAGTGAAATGATGTCCTGTTAACTAAGTGTGAAGGAAGCTGATGCTACCATGACTAGTTATCCAAACCTGCTGCCAGTCTTTAACCGAAGCAGAAAGAAATTTGCTTTTGAGCTCTTTTTTTAATGATGGACTGCTTTTTTAATGATGCAGTGCTCTGTGCTTTGAATTGCATTTGTCCATCTTCATTGCCATGGCTGTATATGGAGCCCAGGTTCGTCGAGGGAATTAAGCCTGTAAGCATCTTAGTAATGGTGCTGATACCAGGGCCTGCTCAGGCCCTAAAATGCTCTGTCTTTCAGAAAGCTCAATTCTTTTAGACCCTTTCAAATAACCTCAATGCAAAGCATTTACTTATTTGTGCCGGCTGTTGGAGGCAATAAAGCAACACCTCAGTGCCCCAGCTGGGAGGTTGTCCCGTGCTGGGAATTCACCCATCCAAGCCAGGAGGAGTGTCCTGCCCCAGCTCACTGAGCGTGGGGAGAAGCACTGAGCCGACACAAAACCCACTGGCCTCACAAAACAGCAGGAGTGGGACCGTGATAGTCTTTCATTAGGCAACAGTGAGGGTGATTGCATTTAATCTGTGAGTCATTCTAACAGTGAGCAAACTCCATACCAGCAGTTCAGGGTATGTAACTCTGAGTTTTCACAATAAAACCCCAGAATACCCATTCATCCTTAGCAGACTTGCCTTTGTATCAATTTGGGACTAGATTCTTGGCATGCCAGGGAATTATGCATCATAATGACTTAATCAAGGGCTTTCACAGTGTATTCTAGAGCTGAGAAACCTTTTTAAACCCAATTGCAGATGGAAGCTTGGACCCAGCAGCGAGTGCTTTGCTCATGAAGTCAGAGGAGCTCTGCACACAGTGACCCCCTGTGCCTCTGCAAAGCTCTATTGATTTTGGTAACTTCATCTGTGCAGGGATGTGAATCTATCTACAGGGAGCTAAATGAAGCCTAAAGTTATCGATTTTCAAGAGCAAAGAACTTTAGTTAAAGATCTCTCGTGTTTTTTTAATTATTCCTGATTTTGAAACATGACATCACAGCAGAGTAATGATATTAAGAAGTGACAATAAATAAAACAGCCAGTTTCACGTGATTTAATGCAGTAAGGACAGAGAGAATGGGATTGACTGAATTAGACAAGGTTTTTCTTTGCTCTTTGTGCTGGATGACTGTTAATCACTCAATGAGAAACGCATTTCCAATGGCCAGTGCTCAAGCAACGTAAATAATAGCAACATCCTTGTTTCTCCTTTGCCCTCAATCTCCTTTTGGAGGCTTGACAATAAACAGCCATTCCCAATCTATTTTGTAACTCAGAATCCAGATCCAAAAAGCCCCCATCAAATGTAATTAGTTTGCTTTACATCTCTCCTTTATACTCCTGAGCTAATAAATGGCCATGACAGTTCCACAGGGAGTTCATTTTTTTGACTGCCTAAAGGGCATTGAGAGCTGTTGCCTCACTTGAGCACAACTCAATTGTTATCTGGGTGTATCGGCAGGGACCAGTGTTTGCTACAAAAGGTGGCAAACCACAAAACATGGAGTCATTATATCCAGTGTAAAACTTGGTGTTCCCGTAGCCTGGCAGACCCCTTCAAGTCACAGAGTTTTGGTTTCCTCTACTATTGGATGGGCTTCTCCAAAAGATTTGCTGATTCTGCAAGCACAACTTTAGCTTTCTATTTATACCTACCTGTCCTTGAGAAAACTGTTGGTCTCTCTGTGACCCAGTTTCCCACTTCTAAACCAGAGGAAATTTGAGAATGACATTCAGGTCTGTGTCTGTTGCCTGTATTTAGCAGCCTTCCCAAGGAGGTGTGTCAGGGAAAGGGGGTTCTGTATGTGGTGCCTCAGCTGGGCTGGACCTTGCTGAGGTGTTTTAGCCCAGGCTGTTGATGGTGACAATTCTGTAGCCACAAGCTAAATGGAGCTGAAGCAGGTAAGAGCTGACTCAAAGGCGCATCACTCCAGTCATTTGCCATCTGTGTGTGAGTCAGAGCCCTAATATTTGTTTTCCATCCTTTGTTGGAAGTCAGTGGAGCTGTTTATTTATGCAGCAGTTAGCACACTGGGACCTTATTCTTGGCCAGGTCTAGGTAGTTTTAATACAGTCTAATGTAGCATGTTATAGAGTGAGAGGCTGGGTTTGGCTTTTCTGTGTATGTGTGTGCATACCTCTTGAATCCCATTTTTCTCCCATGTGACACTGTAGATAGCAGCTAGATCTGCCTTAGAGATGCCAGAGATGTAGAACTCATAATTCTTTGAACATGTGTTTTGGTTAAGTCACCAAAGATTGAGTGCTTGTGAGGCAATCTGAAAGGCAGTTTTATCAAGTTCATCTTTTTAAATCACTTTTCTTTCACAATATGGCTTGCTAGCTGTAAAAATATTCTATTAAACTCTGTTACCACACTCTGAGGCAATTTGTTTTCTTGTGCATTGATCTTTGATACAAGGTACTTGCTCCTGAAAACATTCTTCATTTTTAACCACTTAAATAGGACTTAATTTTGTATAAATTGGAAATTGGTGTAGAACAGCATTTCTTTTTTATTCTGTCCTTTGTTATTTGCTAATCACTTTTTCTGGATAGTCAATTTGTGGTCAGATTTCTATTCAGTCATGGTCAGATTCTTTAGCATTTAGTGTACTAAATTAATTTGTTGTGTAGCTCTCCAAAATAGTTTAAAATGATAGATTTCATAAAAGGGTAAAAATCTCATCTTAAAATTAGAGATTGTTTTGTTGATATGTAATGTTTTGCAAATTGGAAACAATTGTAATAACAATAAACTACATTTATTGTTAATTAACTTGTAATCTAATGGAAACTAATCTCCCCTGGAAGGTAAAAACACAACACACTCACATGATGTAGTCAGGTTTTCTGTTCATGGTGTCCAGCTGGATACCCAACAAAGAAAATGAGTGGGGGTTTATTGCATCAATTCCTTGCCAAACAATGTTCTCTCCATTAGCCATGGCCTCTTGTGAAATCAGGAGGCGTTTTAGGTGCATTGGGGATCTCTAGCTATTGTTCCTCTTTGAGACATTGTTTTCATCCTAAAACATCCATGCAGTCCTGTCCTCTTTCTTCCTTTCTGCAGATTTACAGCCCAGTCCTGCAGCCTCACATGCACACGTGTAAGGTTTGCTGATGGTGCATCCTCCTGCATGGAGGGAGGTAGTATGGAGCTGCAGGAGCTATTCTCTCGACTCTGAAGAGTTATGAACACTCCTGAGAAAGCAGGGCTGGCTAACGAAGTGTGGGCCAGAAGCTCACACTCTTGAATAGGGTTCAGTTTTAGCAAACATATTCTCTAATTCCTGGTGATATTAGCAAGATAAAAATGCTGAGACAAACATTTACAACCCCAGTAATACTCTGAAAGTCGTGTTCTGCTGTGAAAAATGACACGGTAAAAATGCCACTTCCAAGCTGCAGGATTATTGGTTTTCACTGAGCCCAGACCAAATAAGCTCAGTTTACAAGCAAAAATACAGTATTTATCTCTGAGCTGCCAGCCATAAAAACAGGTTATGCTCTAGGTCAGTTGCCCTGTAGCCAATGTAGTAATTTCCCCAGGTAGGTGTTGCAGTCATGACTTGGTAATGCTTTGTCTCTGCTTTGTGTTTGCAATAGGGAGGTTGCAACTGGATGCCAAAGAAGTCAAAATATGTTCCTTCCTTCTGATAAATGTACAGCTGCTAGAAATGGGTCATCCAGTCTGCCCTCTTTGGTAACACAAACCATAGAATTTGTTAGTACTTTCTGTGTGTAGCTCGTAACTCCAAGCTAAGACAGGCTCTGCCAGCTACAAGTCCCGCACAGTTTTATCCTTTTATTCCATTTTAATAGTTTTGCAGAGATGTAACAATCCAGAACGGGCACTCGGGTTCACGCATGCCTTGGAATAACTGTTGTGGCTCCTTCTCCCAGAAGCATTCCCTCTTGGTACTTGCATTGGCCCTGAAGTTATTTGAATGTTGGTGCAGTAAATGTTGTAAACCATCTTTCTATGAGGTCCCTATCCTTCATCAAATCCCCCAAAATTTGTTCTGTACCACTGGCATGTTTTGCAGGGGGATCAGTGGTTAAACAACCAAAATGATTGATAACAACCTAACCATTAAAGGTAAATACCTTCACTGGTGGTGTCTTCATGACTGTGTTTGTATACTTATTTGAGTTAGGTTATAGTGACTAAATATTCTGTCATGATTAACATTACACAAACCAATGTCGATGTCTCTAGTCTCCATACCCTCTTTCATTAAAATTTGGTATTTTGGTACCTTCTGACATATTTAAATGAAGAATAACACTGAGTCAGCACAGGCTATACCTTGTTACTGTGAGTAAGTGATTGCATCAGTGTTGACTCCTAAGGAATTTGTAAAAATTTATTTCCAGAGAGCAGTTGAGTTATCAGCCTCCAGAGGACAGATCGATAGCAATTGGTTTCAGCTATTACAGTGCTTTTAATTTGGCATATTGTCCTTTTGTCATGCAACTTCACAGGGTTTCTTCTGGCTTAAGGAGCCTGAAGAAAGGGAGTATTGACTTTTGAGTGATTAAAATCTGGGAAGCTTTACCTTCAGTTTGTCTATAGCATCTCTGTATAGACAGAACAAAACTATTGAAGTTAAAAAGATTATTAAGGCAATACTGTGAAGGGAAATTTTTGTGCCAAGAATTTAGCCACATAAGTCTGACCATATTAATGGGAGTCCTACTGCTAAATCCTTGTCTACCCTGGTAAATAATTTGCCTAATGATTGCAGTTGAGTACAAAAAACAAGCACCATCTGAAGCTGTTTGACTTACTGTGTTTGATACACGGTAGCCAGAGAGAAAACAGCACTGCAGTGTGAATATCTTGGTTCCCAGTACTGGGAGTGAGGGAAGAGGAGACCGGTGTTAGGGTAAAGATGTCCTGGGACATCAGTGCTCACTGTAATGGGTTCATGACCCAGGCTTTGGATCCCACTGCTAGGGATGCATCTTTCTTACCCTCAGTCCTAAGAATCTGGTTGGGAAACTCTTCTCTGAGCTGGGCTCCTGGCTTCAAAAATGACACTCAACTGTAGAGTCCAGGTAATCTTTAATTTGCAAAAAAATTTGGTGTTAGATTCAATTTGGACACAAACTATTACTTCTATAGTGATTTTTTTCCTCTTATCTTCCCTATAAGCAAGATTTCAGCTTTGGTATGCTGGTTTGGTACTTCCCATCTGCCTTTGGCAATGATTTTTCAAGGGAAGGTCTGGTCAGTTGTCTTTCCTTGTGGTACAGTTCCATTCATATAATGATAGGTTCTACAGGAGGCATGATATGGACAGTCTGTCAGGAACTATCTGCTATTTCAGGTAATAACTGAGTCCTTTCATAGCTACATATAGCAGCAAAGTGAATTCTAAAAAGTTACATAATTGAAGAATTTCTCAACTTCCCTATATTCAATTCTGATCTTCTTATCCTTCAAGTATACCTGGCAGAGGCAGCCCTAAAGCAGAAGTTAGAGCAGACTGTGGGAATGCACTGATGATGCATCATCTCTCTAAGTCCAGTAGAATGCTATATATCCTCCTACTACACTTAGGAAAGATTAGCTGTCTGTTAAATAGAATGGTATTATCTGCATTACAACTCAGACATCAGCAAAGCACCTACGCGTCCCTGGCTGGAGGCTGCCTGTCATCCACCTTCCCACGCGTATCACGTGTTTGGGCTGCAGTGAGTAAAGCTGTGTGTGCTCAGGTCCTGAGCCAAGGGGAGCTGGGCTTCACAAGTCACTGGACTGCTTAGGAAATATTTTAGGGGAACTCATGCGCTGCTAGAAATGAACCTTTCACAAATGAACCTTGGCCAAGTCACAGCCTTGTCCCTGAGCTCAGGTGGAAATACTGTGCTGAGTGTGGTGACAGGGAACCCAATCCTGGTGGAAGCGCCATCATCACTCCGAAGTGATGAAACGACCACAAAATCCCTTGTAGCATATTTTTTACAAGCAACAGTGTATCAGCTCTTATGTCCTCATCAAATTCCAAATCAAGCAATTACCTTGCAATTTCAAATGGCAATATTATTGTTTGCTTCATTACCTGCTGCGCTCGCTAATGTTGTTTGTGCAGGATGGTCACTATTTCTCCAGCTTAGCAGCAGTCATGTTTTAGCAATGAGCAGAAAGACCCATTATCAGCCTGCACAGCACCTTGGATCTCTTCAGGATGAATAGTGCAATATAAATGTAGAGGATTATTTAAAAACCCATTGCAAACACTTCTGGTGTATTAGCCATAATAATAGTCTGACTGTTTTATTTGGCGATAATCCAATTCCTTCATCAAGATACAGTACCTGGTGCATGTACTCACAGACCAACCAACGGGCTCATAAAATAGCAGGGTGGCAAAATTATCAGGAAAAACAGTGATGTGGTTTTATATTGCTGTAAGTTATGGGTGTGTAGTAAAAGGGGAACATGGAGCTCTTGAGCCAGTGAGCAAAAAGGTGAGGGGTTTACAGCAGCTGTAAGTCCTGAAGCGTGCATTTAATACCAGGTGATCTTTAGCTGTCCAGCCTGATTTTTGTGTACTGGACTAACGACAATAAAGGTAAAGTAGATAATTTGGGAGTTGGAAAGTGTAGCAAGGTAATGTTTTCTTTGAGATCACTGAGCAAACAAAGACGTGAAACAATTCAAATCAAAAGTAAAAATGCACAGGCCTCCGTAAAAGCACAAATGAGTAGTTTATTTGAAATCTGAGGA
Organism: Platyrinchus mystaceus; assembly: GCA_035041135.1. Classification (NCBI taxonomy): domain Eukaryota; kingdom Metazoa; phylum Chordata; class Aves; order Passeriformes; family Tyrannidae; genus Platyrinchus; species Platyrinchus mystaceus. Next base: position 8,561,249 of record JAWWLV010000018.1, read on the forward strand.
GAAATCAGGAGAAAAGTTCACTTCTGATATTTAAACAATATAACCACAATAATACAATTAAAACAGATGTAGTTTCTGTAAAATTTAGTTTCTAATTTAGTGCTTACTAACAGATCTGCAGCCACTCTACAAAGGATGCCTCCAAGGGGGAATGCTCCATGGCACAGTGCCAGCATTGACAAAAGCAGATATATCATATTAATTGGCACCTCTAAATAATATATGTATATTAATGTTGATAATACTCATCAGTATTAACCAAATTATTCCTGAACAAACGTTGCCTGGGGATCTATGCAACTGGAAGATTGTTAAAACTTTATTTTTCCACCAAACATTTGTTTAACATGAAAAACCCTCCCTGGAAGGGTTTACTGAAGCACACTCTCATGCTGTCAGTGATTGCTAAAGAGTTTGGATCCTGATATGCCATGTGTGCTCAAGGCTCAAGTTCTACAAATGACGTCTGTACTGGGCTCCAAACTCAGCTGAGTCCTGAAGCAGAGCATCTTAGGTTTAACCACAAGGATTTTTAGAAGCATCTCCACAAAGGTATTGTAGTCTTCAGCCTCTGTGTTGCTGATTCAGAGTTAAGCATGGAGGAGGGTCAAGGTGGCCCTTCATCACCTTGTCAGCTACTCAGATGAGTGGGTGGATTGCCAACTGAGCAAACCTCAGCTCGAAATCTTCCTCAGTTCCTGCTTGTTTGTTCCTAAAGGAAAGCCTGGAGAGAAGCAGATCCCAATATCTACATTTGGCTCAACTAATTAAGAGATGCTTTAGGCACAGACCTAATCAGCTAAGCCTTAGAGCACCTCTGTACTGGAGATGCTTCTTTTCTGTAACTTCTGTGAACTATGGATTTTCTTCTGTCACAAATAGTGTCACCAGGGAAGAAAGTGTTACTCAACACGAGTAAATGTGACAGCAGCTGGGTCTGTAGTTAAGTCTAATCTGCTCTGAAGTGAGAACTGATGTAGGCCTAACCCTGCTGAATGAGTCAGTGGCAGAACCAGGGCGAGCAGAACAATCCCTTATTACCAGCTCTGCGATATAAACACATGCCTTCCCTCTCTGCCTTCCTAACCCTTCATTAACACAGCGGTAGCAGTTAGATTCAGTTTATTTTTTTTCTCAGGATTAACTTTCACCTATTTTTTTGAGTTAGGCAGGAATCCTTCCCTCCCTCCCTTTGCTCTTCCTCAGCTTTCTCTGTTTCCATTAAACACCAGGAGTGTCAGACTCCTCATGTTTGCCAACATGAAACAAAAATTGCTGAGAAATACAAAATGCTTCATATTTGCTTGGTTGCCCCATACCTGTCACCTGGGTACATTTCTTACAGTTGCCCTTCATTCTTTGTGAGGCACTGCAGCCCCACATGAACATTTAAAAGGTGTGAGTCAGGCCACCAAGAAAAGTCATGCATGACTTAAAATCACAAGGATGATCAAAAACAATAAAATGCATATTTTCAATTTGCCTTTGGGTTTTCTAAGGTTGTGAGGCACACCCATTTCAGGTCTTCAAGCCCTGCTTTGCAACCATTAAAGCTAGAAATTCAGGGCATTCATTTGTCATGAACTGCCCATAATTTCTTGTTTTCAGAAAAACAGGAAATATTATAAGACCTAATGGCCAGAATTGGCAGCACTGGTGTTGTCACTGAATGTACTTAGTGAAACTATCTGAGTGATTTTTTGCTTTCCATCTAGAATGAAGATTACTTTTCACATCAGCACAATCACTTCATGTTTGGATATGTCAAACTACTTGAGAAAGTATAGGTTGTGTTTGCTGAGGCTTTTAAAAGTTGTATCAATGGGTTGGTGTTGGATGAAAGTCAGAGTGGGGTGGACAGTTCCCTAACTCTGCACTTTCAGCCTATGGTTGACTGTGCCACTGATTTCACTTGGATTTGGCATATTCATTTCATCTGTTCACCTTCACACAGCTCTGTACAGTTAGATTGAGTACCATTCTGAATTTTTTTTCTCTAAGCTTCATTTTTTTTTCCTTGTTGTAAATTTTGGACATTACAACAAGATGCTCAAGTGGCTGGACTTGGCACACCCCCTCATCCAGACCTTCAGACTAAACACCTCACTGGCAGCCACTTCCCTTGGGTAAACAAGATTCTGCAAAATGACAATGCAGCTTGTCTGGGCAGGGGATGGGACACATCCCAAAGTAAATAATGAACTCCCTCCGGGGCTCATGGCCATCGCAAACATCACTACCTCCTGCTTCCTGTGGGAGATGCAATTCCTAGAGCTTGTGTTCTTAGATGCAAAGAGAGCACTAATGGTACCTGCCAAGACACACGGTCCTTCCCTTGAAAAAAGGATGAGAAAACAAAACACATATGATAGATGTTAGTCATGTTGCTTATTGCAGTGTTGGCACAATCTCCACCTGGGGCTCCTATACTCACATCCAGGATTTGGGGATGAGTCAGACATACTGCATATGCACTTATGGGCAATTGACAGAACATAATGGGAATTTCATGATGTCCCAACTTGCTCTGGCTTCCCTTTGTGCAACAAGATGTCTGCAAATCCTAGACAGAGCTCTTTTTCTCTGAGACAATATTGCTGGATGGAAAACCATAGCATGCCCACAGGAAATTGCATGGGTGGAACATCAGGGTTTTTGCTAGAAAAATAGACTAAGGTTGCACGTTACTGCTGGTCATGTGGCCTTGGTGTTGATTTTCTGAAATCTGTAGATGCTGGAGTCATCGTGGCACTCAAGAATCTCTATTAAACAAAAAGTTTTCAGCCTCCACGTATGTAAAATAAAGCTGGTTTCACCTGACTCCCCAGCATATCAAAAAGTGAAGACAAATAGGAACACACTGGACCTGTATTTTGAAAACTGAAAGTCTGTAGGCCAATCACATGGCTTTGGGGGACCCGAAAATTTATTTCTGAGCAGCTGGTGTTGACAACTTTCTAATTTTCCTTTAATAGCTATGTCTGTGCTTGTGTGGTTTGGCTTCCTACACCTTCTGTAATAAAACTATCAATGTTATTTTATATATATTAAGCTTAGTTTTATTTTTCCTTCTAGTTCCTCAGTCACTAACTGGAGAGATAATGTTATATGCAAGGCAATTATTCAGGCATTACAAGATGAAAACATGGAATATATTTCCCTGGGAAATAAAGTTTTCAGACAGTCTTTTCCACATATGGAAAAGGAATGAAAGCTCCAACATTGCCTGTTCTGGTTCCCTGCTTCTAGCAAAAGAAATGTTAGATTTGGTTGTGTTTTTTTTTTTTAATTTCTTGAAATGAGAAAGATAGTTAAAAACAAGGATTCAAAACTGGAAGGACAAAATGGCACAAAGCTAACATAATGTTGAAGAGATAGTGTTTGTTAGCCTTCAGTGGTACTGTTTCCCTTCCATGAGGCTGTTTTATTGCAGGCAAAACACAACAACATAGCAATGAATAAAATATTAAATGCTGCTGAGACTTTTATAAGGACATTTTTATAGTTCAACCAGGTGCAGTGGCATTCTTTTAATTACCTGGACATGACAAAGAGTGCTGCAAAGCTGAAGTGTTGATCCTCCGCTATACATAAGGCAATAAAGGTAACAGCCAGGGAAGGGAATTCAGCTGCAGGTAGAAGATTCTAGTCTGTCCACAGAAATGGTCAGTGCTGTTTGTTCTGATCTACCCATAGTTATTACACTGATAACAGATGGAAATAATTTTAAAGAGTATAAAACCCACTCATAAAAAGATATCACTTGATTTAGCCATCAGATAAATTCAAAGTACTGGTGTCTTCCCAAATGCTGGCATTCTTCAATGTTTCCCATTGTGTCTTACTCAGTCGAGTGTATGTAACACCATAAAGAGTAACATGTCCAGTCACCTGCTAATGCTCACCCCGTCTTCTACCACACATTTACTTAGACATTTCCCAAGACCTTACCAGAAACTCATTCTTTGAGGGAAGAATCAGTCCTGACTCCACTGAAATATTTTCTACGAGTGGTGCCAATGAGAACTCAAACATTTTTTTGCATTAATCAATTTGTCCATGGAGTATAACGAGTGTAAATACTTGCCCCTCTGCTAAACCTGCTCTCTGAATGCTGGTTAGGGAAATGGAAGAGACATAGCAAGAGACAGAGCTGAGAACACCTGAGTATCTGCCATGCCCTCAGCTCCTGCTGACTCCAAGGACAACTGAACTCATTCCATTTTCATCTGCTTTTTGCAGGTCCTCTCCCTTCTTCAGGACCTGTTATAATCCTATATAGTGAGCACTCTTTGACACTCAGCGACTCACAGCTTAAGCTGTTATAAGGTGGGGAAGTATTATCTAACATCACAGCTGAGAAAAATTATGCATCTTGCCCAAGATCATGTAGAAAATCTGTTGTAACACGCAGGAAGAAATCTTGGAGAAGTAACTTTGTGTTAGATATGGACTAATACATACATCTTTAATGTTTATTATTGCTCTACTTTCTCTGATTTACTCAAGACTTAATATTGATTTTTAACTGATTTTTTACACTGGGATGTTTTGTTAGTAGAAAGCTTTCTGGTTTATGGTTTGTATGTCTCCCAATTCCTCTCTTGCGGTAGCATGGGCTCTGGCAGGCCAGCTCCAGCACAGTTAGCGGTACTTTTATATATAATCAGTGCTTCTCCCAGTATTTTCTGTGGTTGCTTTTGACACTCACATAAAAGTAGCACAAAAAGTTGTGTGTCTGTACTACAGTTCATAATCCAGCATTTTAGCACCAGCACATCTCCACAGCTGCTTTAAGCTGTGAGCTGGGCCAGCTGAGTTTTAAACTAGGCCACCATCCCTTTCTCCAGTCCTTACCAGGAAGGTGGAAACATCTCACGGAGAAGAAAGATGCAGACAGAAGGGTGGTGAGGAAATCATATCCTTCTGTGGCCAAGCCCACCAGTGCTCATTTGCCAGAGATGACTGGGGGCTGTGATCACTGCTCTGCAGGTTGACACATTGGACAAGGTTGTCATGAGCTGGCTTGACAACCAGCAGCATCGTAGTTGTTAAAACCAGAATTTGGCACAGGCAAGTGACTGACTCAATAAATATTATTCTGATTGGTTTTGCAGCCCGTGTGGCTCATCAATGGCTGCTGGTGCCTGAGCTTTGGTTTAAGGTGGGTTGGGTATTCCTGTGTTACATAACAGCCACATCAATGCCTGTCATGGAGACATAACTTAATGTTGACATATTCAACTATATAATTAGGTATGTCAGAAAATTAACAGCAGCAGCGTGTTAAGCACTGTTCTTTGTGAGAGCCTCTGAGCTCGGTGTGGGGTGGTGTAAATATTTTGTCCCAGTAAGGATAAGAAATTAGGGAAAATGAATATTCCCAAGCACATTCTAGAGAACGCTACATAAGGGGACAAAACACAGTGTAAAGTAGATTCTTATAAGGCAGTGTTTATGAAGAATTTACATTACTTACACATCCCAGCTTTCTCGTGGCTGAGGGGCACAGGAGCCCATCACAGCTTCACATGTGGGACACTATGTTCTAGCAGGTGTGACTTTCAGAAATAACAGGGTTTTGCTAAGAAAAAAAAGAATTCAGCTGCAGTCTGGAGCACTCTACTGTGGTATGTTGCTCTCTTTCTGCAGAACTTGTTCTTTTTTGTGGCAACTCTGATAATTAGCAATTTCCCACAGGAGGGAAAATTTTGAAAGCCTGTAAGATGTCCTCTTTCATTTAGAAGAGGAGAAGTAGAAAAAAGAAGGAAGAAGCAGAGGGAAGCAAGCTGGGGGGGATTTATTGCTCTTCAACCATAGACCTGTCAATCATCCAAATCCTCAGTCTTATTCCATGTGTACTTTTGCTCAGGAAGTCCACTGGGTATTTACTGTGTGTAACTCGGGTAAGCTGCTAATATGGCTTTTTAATATGTCCTGGACAGTGCACAAGACATTAAAAGATAGGACAGGGAATCAGGCATCAGACTTTTTCAGGTTAAATTAAATTATATTAAACAGTATGTGAGCTGGACCAGACCTGGCTTTATGAAATGTTGCAGGGATAGGGTAGGAATGAGGATGGACAGGCCTCTGCTCTTCTCCGATTCTCTGCCATTGAGGTCTTCATAGGCTACAGCTGTGCAGGAGCTGCTCTCATGTGATGGTACCCAAGGGATTTCCATCTGTTATAGGAGAACAGGAACATGATACCTCTGTCTCTGGCCCTTCCTTTATCCTGTGCAGAGAGTGCAGGGAGCGTGGTCTGTGACCTGTGTTCACTACCAGCTCCCTGGAAAACTGCCAGCACGGAGGTGAGAGATGGATAGACTGTTCCTCCTGATGTGATGCAATGAGCAAAGTACACTGCAGAAAAGCAGGAAGGCTGCGATCACTTTCTGGCCAGGAAAACTTGGGGATTTCTTGATTGCTTCAGGATCCTTGAATAAAAGGCACTACCCAAAAGCAGCCCCAGCTATCAATCTTCCAATAGTCTTCCTTTCCAAGAGAGAATACCAGGACAGCAATCATCCCATGTCAACTTGATGTTCCCTGCCAAAGTTTACAAGAGAGCTCTAAGTTTATTGCGACACAATACTTGGGTATTATGGGACAAAAATATGTGCTGTAGGTATATTAAAAGTCTCAGCTTCAAATTTCCCAAAGAAAGCATACAAAATCTCAAATGCATTATGAACATCTGTGAAGCTATAGAAATGTCCTGTTTTATTACTTTCTCCAGTAAAACATTTTATTGTTTTTAAATCCATCAAAATCTGATGATGTTTTGACAGAGAAGATTAATTGTCTCACTTAAGGAGACACTGATCAGATCTGCTTTGCTGTAAAACTTTTTATCAGCTGCAAATTTCCAGCCATTCCAGTATCCAAGACTGCATTAGAAAAAGACTTCAGGCGATATAATTTTACAAGAAGTGAGTAACTGCTTGGAGATTTTTGCAAAATGGCTTGCTTCTAAGCAATCAAAGAAACGTCTTAGCTTCTCTAATGAGGTAGTTCCCTCAAGGAGCTGGAGAATACTGACACCAGATACTCCCCCTGTTGTTGCAGCAGATTTCTCTGGCATTGACAAATAGCCTCTCTGAGCTAGCAAGGTCAGATGGACAGGAACAGAACAAACAAGAACAACAAACCCGTAGTAGTCTGGTGCTCCTGGCATTCCTAAGCAGGTGGGAAAACGGATGAACAGGCATTTTTGACATTTGGAACATTTGTATCTCGATCCTTGACAGACGCTCCAGGCATATTGTTTGCTTTCTAGACACCAGGATGTGTCCAGGCACAGAGTTTATTTACACAGGACAAGCCTCTAAATCCAAGAATCCAGTGACACAGTATGAGCTAAGAGCTCTGCTACATGCAGTGGAGACAACAGAAATTTGCAAAAGCAAAAATTGGGTCTGAACACCCTCAGAGATGCACTAAATTCTGCTGGATTTAAAGGCCTTGGAAGTAGTGCTGCTGTTAAAGGATCACTGAGCAGTGCTGCCCTGACAATGGGATCTTTGTTTCCCTTAAATTTCAAGGACTAGAACAGAGTCAGGTAGGGCCAGCTTTCTTGAGTGTGTGGAGACTTCTCAGTGGCCAAAGCCACCCTGTTAGAGCATCTCTGGTCCCTTTGTGCTCACAGTTTAGCACCTGGGCACCACAGCACTTGGTAGCCTCTGGGCTTTCTGTACAGTGACCTATTTGTGTATGGGCTTATGCATATGGTGTCTGGCTATTTTAATGCTACAGAATTTAGAAGTCCAGATTTTAGCTTTAAATAGTAACTAATATTAAACCCCTGTTTCTGCCACAGGGTGAAAGGCATATGCATATAAACAGGATATATAAAGCATATACAGAGGCTGATGTGTTAAGATGGTTCTGTTACAGGCAGGACTGGGGAGCACAGAGAGGCTCTCAGTGAGACTGGAGTTGCTCTGTTGATGACTAGACACGCACAGCGTGAACCACGCCTGCCCTGAAAGACTTTACTATCTACACAGACAAAGCAGATGCGGGAGAAGAAAAAGCACAGAGGTACAAAATAATTTCTTTGCCGAAAGTTACTCATCAGCCAACAATGGCACACTGTTCTCCTGAATACCAGGCCGTGCTCAATGAAATATTTAACATGGATATTAAAAGCTTAAGTAGAGAGTCGTTAGGGCTTTAAAAAGCCCCAGCCCAGATTTCTAAACAAGGCTATCTAGAAGGAAGCTCCCAGATTTGCAATCATGTGACAACACAAACTGTCTCATTTTGAAAGATGCCGAGCAGCCGAGTAGCTCTGACTAGAACCAGCCTGGAGCACCGCGCTCTGGAGGCCCTTCATCCTGTGCTGCTCCTGCTCCAGAAACACACCGAGCAGCTGGTTTGCTCTCAGGTCCCTTGTGCAGCTCCAAGAGTATCAGTGAGCTGCTGGCTCTGCAGCAGGAGCCATCCCTCTGGGCAGGGCAGCACTGACCTGGCTCCACTGGCCCCTTGGATGCTTTCTGGCAGTGGTGGGCATTGTCCCACATGCTCTGCCTGGCATCCTACTTGCCTGTGTTTACAGGTTTGATCCATTAATTCTCAACCTCTACCAGTGTTTTTACCTGTTGTCCTTGGTGATCATTCAGTTTTCCCCAGATGATCTCTTCTCCCTCTCTCTGAGAGGCAGAAAAACAATTAATTATTTTTAGGGATGGACTCATCTCTGACTGGGAAAACACTATATAGAAAATAAAAGCAGAGTATTAAACCTTTGTACAATACGAGGCTTTTTTATTCCAACCATTTTCACAACAGACTTCATGAGTAAGAGTCCAGAATGCCTTACATAAATGGGATTTCCATTTCTGCATTTCTTTGATGAGAAATAGTCCCTGGGTTGTTTTGGAAAATGAATGCTGAAAGCTGGAAATCCTGATGGTAATTGGTGTTTTTTCATTTCCATATGTGCATTTTTCTTTGCAAACTGTGTAGCATCGGCACAGTAAATATCTTTTATGTAATTTAAAAGTAAAATTCATTATGGAGCTTGCTGTTAGAGCTTGATGGTAACATCATATAAACAGAAGCATGAGGGAGTCTGAAAAGATCTTAAGCCAATTTTTGCTCTTGGCTAAAATCCTACAACTCCCTTGAAATTAGTGGCATTCTGTGCTTGGAAGTATGACCAGAATTTGGACTCTAATTCTACAGATCTCTGAATGTGGGCATTGCAATGGGGAGCTGGCATTGCTGATCCTGAAGGCCACTGCCAAATAACTGCTGGGTCCAATTTCCAATAGGCCTGGGTAGCTGAAGCTCCAGCTCATCCTGTTAGGATAAGGCACAGAACAGAGGTCAAAGTGGCTGTGGACAAAATCAAATAAAATAAAATTTAAGACTCAGTTGTTCAAGAAAACCTTGTGCTTATTTCTTTTGGATATTATAGGCTGTCTCTCAGGAAGCAGGGGCTGATCCTGCTCTCATTAAAGCCTATGGTGAAAATCTCAGCAGTCTCAGGGGTCGCACACTGGGCCCCAAACAACGAGATTAGAAGAACTGAAATGATGTTAGCTCTAAACACCGCATCCAAAGCTCACTGAAGTGAAGAAGAAACTTCCCATTTACCAGCTCTGAAGATAAATCTACCTCAAAATGAATACATTACTGAGATTCCTCTAGTGATTTCTAAAGCTTTAGCAAAAGAAATAACAAGCTACTACTGCAGAAGCAAACATAAAAGGAACCAAAGGAAAAGGTCCTCTGTGTTAGCAGATGGATTAAATGGATTTGGGAGAAGGGAGTAAAAATCAGAAGAAACTCCTTTCAGAAAAATTGTGCCAATATTTTCTAAAGAGGTGTATGAATAGATGATCCTTAAAACCATGAAAATAAGTTGTGCTGGGATATCAGGGTGATGGGGGCATTAATATGTGAAAGCAGATCTAAGTAATGCAGGTCAAGGAGAATAAACACCGTGTCAGTTGGGATGTTATAAATGAGGAAGTAATGTTCACTGATTTTTCCGTTTTGCCATACATCATCGAACTGCTGGCATAGCTGGGAAACCTTTCACCTCTCTCCTGGGTGTTTCAGCTTGTACTGGGATCCCTTATTTAATTGTTTGTATCTTCTTTTGGACATGTCTATCAAAGCAAAATCATGCCTGGTAGAATGAAGTTGTTCTATGAAGATGAACATTCCACTGAAGTTCCATGTACTTCAGGCAATCCTGTATCCTGCTGAACATTTGTGCACTCTTAAAAATCAAAACTATTCTGATCAACTTAAGGTGGACCAATAGCTTTTAATTCCTTGTCTGCAGTGCTCCCCAGAAAACAGTCTTCTGTTTTCAGCTACTGGCTCAGGATCACTCTTGACTCTTCTGACTTCTGACCCTTTCTCAGAGCCAAGGATGTCCTTCTATGTGGTTAACACCTTAGCTCATTTCTCTGATTATACACCGCCCTCTTTGTCCTTATCCTACTTGACTTCAGCCAGGTTTTTTAATCTATCTGTCCTGAGATCCATAAATCAGAAAATATAACACTTTTTCTTAATATTATGCCTTCCATTCACAGTGGAACAACATGTACGTTAAATTTTTAACTGCATCCTTTATTCTACCCAAGGAATAAGCCTAGCCATCTGGTTTATGATTTTTCTTCCTCAGAGACAGTTTGACTACTGGCTTTTTTTTTTTTTTGTGCAAATGGCATAAAACTTTGTGTTCCCTATTTCCCAGTTGTTTGCCTCTTCTAAGCTGTAGCAGCTTCTGACTGTACCAAACACACTGATTCTGAATGCTCCAAGAAACTCACTTACTCCAACATTACTGTAACTGAGTTTTCTCATTTTGGCACATCAAAAAACTGACAAGCTTCATACACAACTTCAGCAAGATCACATCTGAACATTCTGCTGCCCCCCCATGACATCTGATGCCATAACATTTGTTCCACCATGTGTTGCTGGTCAATAACTCCTGGCAGGAGGTGACCGTCTTGTTCACTGTTCGCAATTCCTTTTTTATTCCCACTGCTGCACTGCCAGCTGTTGTGCTGGTCACTCACAACTGCAGAAGAATCAGTTGGCCTTTTCCTAAACACTGTGAATGTTCCACCCTAGTATTCTGCATTTATATTTCTAATGATGAGATGGCACTTGACACAAAGAAAGCAGTCCGAGAGCAAACGAAGGGAATTTAGGGTTTTAAAAAATCATATTAAAAAAAGATGATCGTGGAGAGGCTTTGAGGAATGTGATCATCACTCCCCACAGCTCCTTATGATTACTGCCAAGACCATGAAAGCGCTCCAAATAATGTTGTGGGGAATGCTGTGATACCCACATGCAATGCAGGTCATCTTCTGTTCATGCAACCTGGCATTTGGAAAACCTATTGCATCAGCTAAGACAGCCAAGAGTGAATAATCTCTACCAAAATAGCTGAAAAGCTGTGTTAGCCCTTCCATACTGGTTGCACCAGCATTTTCTGGTGTTGATCAAAGCACAGATATTCAAAATAAAATAAAAAAAAAAATAGGTGCCTTTTTCCCATTAAGTGCTTTTGCCAGGTATATCCATCTACCTACTCAGCTCACAACGTGGGTGATAGTGAGCTCCTAGGGAGGCCTCTGCTTGGACTTCATCTTTGCTGAAACCTTTATATATCCTCTTGCGATGGTCTGGAGTTCCTCTGCTCCAAAAAGACCCAAAATTTTAAAATCTGTTCACAGTTCCCCTAGGAAATCGATGATCCTGATGGGTCTCTTCCAACTCAGTATATTCTGTGATTCCGTGAAATGGAAACATGTTTTATCCATCCTCAGCTTCTCTGGCTTTACAACTGCTCACTTTTCTTTCTCCTCCAAAACTGCCTGCAAACGCCACTCACCTCCTGGCAGCTCCCCCAGCCTTGGCCTGCTCCTCTCTGCTATCCACAGATAAAATTCCTCTTTTATTTGGCTTGTTTCATCTCCCTGGAATCCCGTCCTCCCTTCCTATCTGCTTCAAGCGGCCAAGTCACTCATCATCCTTAAATCTCACCTTTAAACCTTCCTGCGTGGTGTGGACTAGAGCCACCTGTGACAGGAGGAGACACTCTATAATACATATATATATGCATATATATATATATGTATATACATGGGTGTGAGGTGGAAATGGTCTGTATGAAAACAATCTGTGGTGGATTGTCTCAGAGCCCCATGAGAAAAGAAAACAGAGACAAGCATGTGACATGATAGGTACCAAGGGACTCCACAGCTGCCTTCCTACAGGGCACATGAGGCGAGGGGGCTGCGGGTGAGAAACTGACCCCACTGAGCGCCCTGACCACGCTCTGGCAGGAAACCTTTCCCCTCACGGATCCGAAGGGCAGAGGGAGCGGCAGCAGGCACACACACAGGGGTTTATTTACAGGGAAATGAATTTATTTGCGGCGGGAGGAGGGCGGATGACGCCGTGCCGAGGCACCGCTGCCCGCTCGCCCTCCCGCCGCCGCGTTCGCCTCAGGTCACTCCTGAGGGCGGGGGGGGGAGCAGGGGCCGGGCCGCTGTCCCTTTAAACACCATCCCGTGGTTGACGTCGCCGCCGTCGCCTTGCCATAATTACCGGCGGGGCCGTAGCGCCGCCCCCTTTCTCCCCGCGGCCTCCCTTGCTGGGCTCGGCCAATCAGCGCCCGCCCGCGTCACTCCGAGGGCAACGAAACACGGAGAAAGGGGAAAAAAAAGTTTGGTGCGGA
>JAWWLV010000018.1:8574086-8607947 GCA_035041135.1 Platyrinchus mystaceus
CGCCCGCCGCCCGCGGGGAGAGGCGGAGGGGCTGCGGGGAGAGTCCCCCCTGGGCACCTCCGACCCCCGCACTCGGCGGGCGCGGGGCTTGCGAGGCGGCGGCGGCGGCGGGCGCGGGGCCCTCTGCGGGTCTTTTTCCTGCCTTTTTTGGTGGTTCCGTCGTCCGTCTCTCCACCCCTGGCGGGCGGCTGCGTGCGCAGGAGCCATCCCGGGGCAGAGGTGTTTGTACTCGTGTCCTTGGGTGGAAGGGAGAGGCAGAGCCGGCCCGTCGCCAGCGCTGCGCCGGCCGGGCCCGGGCCCGCACGGACCGCGGGGGTTTTGGGGGCCGTGGGGACAGGGCTGGACCCGGCGGCGGTGCCCTGTCAGACCCAGGGCTCCCCCCGGCTGTCCGGGCCTCGCTGCCCCTCGGGTGAGCCCAGAGCGTTGGTTCTGGCCGGTGTGGGGACAGGGGTACCGGGGATCAACATTGAGCTGGGGTTGTGGCACTCCCCTGGTTAAGCCAAGGGTTAAAACTTAACACAGCCCGTCGTAGTTTTGAGTTGCTTGTGAAAAGTTGGTTTTGGTGTTGTGCTGGTGTTCACCCAAGAACCCTGCGAAATTTAACCCACACTTAACTCTAGGTAAAATGCCTGGAGTGATAGATAAGGGGTGCAAACATCCACTCGTGTTTCCACGGAATCTTAGGATTGGGCAATCTTAAAAAAAAAAAAAAAAGGCAGCTGTCTTAATAGCAACAACAGCGAAATACAGAAGCCTCCACCACATGTGCTGATGTAATGTGGAGGCATTCAGCAAAACCATGGTAGTTGCTTCACCCCCTGCGTGGACTGACTTCAAGTGCACCGTTGTGTTCTGGAGTCCATTCCCCGAGTGTTTGTCCAGACTTGTCCTATAATAGGTATCATTGCATAAGAATTACGGGGAGCAAAGACCGTGCCGAGTTTCTTTCACTCTTCTAAGGTTCTTTGCTTGCATCTTAACTGTGCCAAACTGTGTACACACTGGAGAGAGAAGGGCACAGCTCGGTAAGCTGCCCTGTGAGCTTCAGGGGAAAAAAAAAATAAAGAAATTATTCTCTTCCTCCTACTACTTCCTAGCAAATGATTTTGTTTGTCTGATGTCATCCTGAATAATTTCTTGTCACAGAGTGCTAGTCCTTATCTGATCTGTGGATGACGGTAGCTCAACAATTGAGGAAGTAAAGTCCTTCCTTTGTCTCTTTCCTGTCTCTAACTTTTATAGCTTTGCTCGATTTGTTTTTCTAGTGCTGAGGTACCTACACCTGCTGTTTATATTTATTATCACCTAATATAGAAGAAGGGGACTGGCTCTCTTCCGATCAGTTCAGGCCAAAATAAGTATGTTTGGGGAGGATTTTTCTTTCTTATGATACTGCATAACAAAATATATGACATATCAGTGGCCTAATTTCTTGGGTTTACTACTCTGCAGTTAGAGAAGACATTCTTCAGTACTGGAGAAACTGTCTTCTGTATGTATTTCATAGAATACCTCTTAAAATATTTGTTTGCCATAAAAACCTGTGAATCATGTTAAATTTATTTTAATCTGTTATTTTACTTCTTGACTAATCTTGAATTTATGGCAAAAATGAACAACAGTGTGTGTGACATTGCATACTTTTAAGAGTGCAATCTAAGAATATAAGTTTACATTTCAACTTCTTGTTACTTCAGGGTCTCAGATGGCACACTGAAAACCTTACACAAATAGCTTGAAAGAGATAGTGGCAAGTTATCAGAGGCAGAGTAGCATTTACACAAACTACTGAAAAGTTGCTATGGTTACAGATAAAGGTAATCCCTGTTTCTGTGAAAGTGTGTCGTTTTGTAACAGCTGTATTAATCTGTCTGATTTCTGAGAGAATTGGAAGTATACAAACTTCTGGCTCCATTTTCTTGGCAGCTAATAGCTATGCAGCTTTTTCTGTTTTTCTTTTTTTAGTACTGAATGGGCTATGACTTGCATTCAAGATGCTTGATTTGAGCTACAAAGAGTATTACAGATTACATTTCAATGTACTTGGACCATGCTGAATTCAATGGATACTGTAGTATGCTTATTTTTGCTCCACCCAGGAGATACCTGATGTCAAGGAAATGTCTTTTAAAATGTCTAGATCCTTTTGCAAGGACTTTGACTGAGTTGTGTTGTGGCCATCTATCACCAGGGGCCTTGGTGGTGCAGCTGTACAAATTACAGTTCCATGTCCTGATTAAAAAAACAAACAAACAAACCCCAAAAAACTCCACCCAACCAACCAAATCACAGCCCCACAAAAAACCCCAACAACCCATGAACAAACCCCTCAAACTAAACCAACGTGGCAACTGCTGAGGGATTGAGACCTGTTACGGATGTCCAGCTTTACAGTCCGGGGGGATACGAGGCAGGACAAATGATTCTGTTAAGGGTTTATTCCCTAAGTAGGAGGAGGCAGTTGGGATTTAACATGGATGAGTAATAATTTCTCAGGTTAGCTAAGATTTGGGTGGTTTGAGGCAGCTGCTAAAACTGCCAGGGGAATGTGTTT
Source organism: Platyrinchus mystaceus (assembly GCA_035041135.1). Lineage (NCBI taxonomy): Eukaryota > Metazoa > Chordata > Aves > Passeriformes > Tyrannidae > Platyrinchus > Platyrinchus mystaceus. The sequence continues at coordinate 8,576,641 of JAWWLV010000018.1, forward strand.
GTCTGGTGTATCTGTGCTGCTGTCCAGACAAGTCACCAGACCTCTCTGAAGACTCGGGATTTACCACGTGCACCTCTTTGTTGTTTCCAGGTGGGAGTATTGCAGAGCAGTAGTACATCTTGGATTGCAAACAGCAAGAGGAATCTCAAAGTTCAAGATTATTGAAATCTCATCAGTCTGGTATGTTCTCTTTAAACTCCTGGAATAGCAAGTTGAATTCTTTGTGTGTGAGGGCCGCCTTAGTTATAGCTAAGGATAAGTTTCCTGGTAGGTTTCTGGGATCTTGGCTTTTCATCAGCTACTTAATTCTCTGGAAGTAATACACTACTAAGAACTATGACCTGTGTATTGCTGGGGTTGTGTAGAAGATTGTTTTTAGTTGTGGTGTTTGTAGCAGGACAGTGAACCCCTGCTCCCGGAACCTTTAGTCAACATACCCTCTGAACTTGTTTTCATCTTGCCTATCCAGTTTGGAAGTTCCAGGTACTTATGCAGACTTTTAAAACTAAAATCAGGGTGGAAAGGGGCTATTGCTAATAAACTTTGCAGAAGCTGTGCACTGATGTATTGAAGAATGCATAAGATATGAAAAGGAATGTTGGTTTTTTCACTCAGGGATTTTTTTTTCCAGTCTTTATGCAGACATTGCCCTTATGAAGTTAATGTTGTATGGGTTTGATAAAAAATCAGTAATAGTGTCTCAGAATAATTTCTCAAATGCTAATGTGCTTTTAAAATTGATATATTTCCAAAAATACCCAGCAAGTTTGAGAACTATTGTTTATAAACAGGATTGCAACATCTGAGGGTGTGAAAGGAATGAGAAGCTAAATACTACTTTCAAATCTGTCTTTAATAAGAAAAGCAAAGTCAGAACTATAATAATAAGAAGTAAAAAGTTCAGCACATTAGTGCTGACATAATTGACAACCAGAGGGTAAAGTCCTTTTCTCCAGTGCCAGTTCGGTATGTGCACCCAGCGGATCAGTTTCTTTGCTACTTATTAACGTGTACAGAACTAGGAGGTGTAATGTATTCAAGACTGAAAAACAGGTGCAAAACACTGAAGAAAGCTCCTGTGGTTTATGCTGACCTGTTGGGAACTGGACAGCGAGTAACCATCTCTCATCTAATCCCTGAACAGCTATCACATGTAGCTTTTGATCACTACTATTCTTGTCTCTGTTTGAACTGGTGACTTAAAGATGAAAGGCTCTGTTCTTGATCTCTTGAGCTGTCAAGTCCTCTAAACTTGCTGTCTTCTGTATGTGTAAGATTACAGAACAAATGGCCCTTTAGCTGTTTCATGATCACAATAGTCAAATGAGAGTCAGGTGCTTTCTGTTACTGTCCTCAGTGCGAAGTTTGGGTGGCACCAAACTGATTTTTTTTTTTTAACACTGCTGTCAAAGCTTCCCTGCTTAATGTTCTTGCAGCTGCAATCTGCTATTTTCAGGTTTTTTCTGCATTGCCACAGATATTGTAAGAGTAGCAAAGGCTTAACTTAAGCCTGGATGTCAAAATGGTGCCTCTGCATTTTCTCCAGAACGTATGTGTATTTACAGGGAAAATAAGTGGGTTTTGTGCAGAAACTGACTCTAAAAAATTAGGGGTTTTTAATGTCTAATTTCACTAGGTCTCCTTCAGCATGGGATAATAACTTGAATAGCAATCTTGTTATGCTCAGATTCCTAACATCTGGATACAGATTTCTAATCCAGTGAGCTAGGGAGCCTAGCTTGGATACCCCACTTAGCAGGTGATGCCCAGATCTTCACTTTTATAAGGATGGCAAATTTCTCTTGGGGCATTCGTGGCATTACTGACAGTTGTGTTGTGTGGGTGGGTTTGTTTTGGTTTTAAATGAGGTGAGGTAAGCAAATCTGGGTGGTCAGTGCTGGATGGAGGAGAATGTGCTTTGCCATCCTCCTGTGCTCTGGGTGAGCCATGCTTTTACTTATCAGAGGCTGGCCAAGCTTCTGCCAGCCCAGAGACTCGGAGGCAGGTGGAAGGGGCTGATGAGCACCAGAGCTGGGCTGTGGGAGTTGGCCAGACTGCGTGACGGGGAGAGGTGGGGCAGAAAAGGGATGAAATGTCTCCCTCCCGGTGATAAGAGCTCCTAGTTGCCTGCATAACAGAAGCATGAGCTGAAGTGTGGGATGTTTGATGATAAAAATTACTTTTTGTTGCTGTTGCCAGGTGGTGTGACTGCTGTGGTAGCACATAGAGCTGGAAACTTTTTGGGGTAGTGTGTTTTGGGTTTTCTTTTCCCCTCTCCTTTTGAAAGTACCCAAACAACAACACTGACTTTAGGGTTCTTGGGTCTTCTAACACTAGGCAGTTTGGTTGATATGATTTGTGACTTGTGCTGCTGTTTTTATGGGCCTAAAGTTAATGTGTTCTAAATTGAAGCTTTCCAAGATTGGTTATTGTGATACCTAAGGGACACTTTACTGGTCTGTTTTGTTTGCGTGAACTGTGTTCTTGTTTTGATTGCTTAGATAAGAGTTGGTCAAAAAAGTGTCATGTAAGTGTGACCTCAGAGTTATCCTCAGGGGACCTGAGATTAACCTCCAGCAGTGTTGGCTCTGGCAGGGCACTGAATTCAGATGCAAGGGTTAGGGTCTGGTCCTTTCAGCTTGTATTTTGGGTGCTGTGGGGGAAGTTATGTGACTGTTGTTAATTCTGTGCTCGCTTCATACATAGCAACTTATGGCTGTACCAATTGCTGCCTTTCAGTCCTGTTTGAATTTGTGGCATGGTAGGTTGCTCTGAAAGAGGAGGCAACACAAAATGTGCTGTTTCACAGTTTTAGAGAATTAAATATCCTTCCTGAAGGTGTTTTTTATGTTCTTTTCAGTGTTTCACAGCTCCAGGGAGTACTTAGCTGTAAATATTTTCTTGTGTGGTATTTGCAGTAATGCAGAATGCTAAACTGCCTTGGACTTTTTAATCTGTATTAGGGAAGTTAAAACATCCCCATTTTGTGGTATTGGCAGTGGGTGAAATAAGGCAAAGCAGACAGCTCCAGCACTGTGAGAAGAAAGGTGGCAAGAGCCAGAAACAAGGAGGAGCCTGCACAGGACAAAAACAACCCAAATGTGTTTATGCTGACAAGTGCTGTATCTTCCTCTAGCTTAATATTTTTAGTTATTTTGCACGAAACACATGAAAATGTTTTATGTGAGGCAGTTTTGCTGCCCAGATAACTCTTGTGTAACTGTGATGATACTTTGTGGGTGCTGGAGGGAACACTGTGTTGTGGCTCTTCCTCGTGTTGCTTGTTTGGAATGGGGCAAGGTTTGTCTCAAACCAGGTGTTATATCTGCCCTTGTGAAATATTTATCAAGCCTTGTTTTGTGTTTACTCTTCTTTTCGCTGGATAGATGGGTAGGGAACGACATCACTGAGGAAAAAGAAACACTTTTAATCTAAGGATTAAAAGGACAGGGTTTTGTCTAGGGCTGAGGGGAAGCTGTGCCGTGAGAAACGCTGTTGTCACAACGTGACCAGGATCTTGCAAATTTGTTCAGCCGAGTGAAGCCTGAATAAGCACAAAAAGTTTCTGGCAGGAGCCGTGGTACCTTGTGGGATGGAGACAGTCACTTCCTGCGGAGCTCCTGCTGACTCATGGTTTAAATGGGTGGAAGTCTTTGGAACCGGCGACCCGATGTATTTTTAGCCGGGGTTACTAATTTATATAGTGTGATCGGCCTCCCAGGGCAACTCCAGTCACCCTTAAAGCGCGGATGGGCTCCAAACCCACATCTAATTTTATCCCCGAAGTGGAGCGAGCGGCAGTTGTGTAATTGCCGCGGGAGAAGAGAAGAGAAGGTGCTCCGCTGTCCCCCCCCCGGTGCCCGTGGCCGGGGGGGTCTGTGTGCCGGGAGGGGCGGGGGGGCCGTGCGGGGGGCTGCGGGCTGTCACGGCGGCAGCGGGACGCGGCCCCTTTAAGAGCGCGCGCCGGGGGTGCCGAGCCCGCCCAGCCTAACCTGCTAGCGAGGAAAAGTTCTTTGCGTGACGGACAGGCCGCTCTACCAATCGGCGAGCGCGGCCCGGTCGGCGGGGCGGGACCCCGCCCAGCTCGGCCAATGGGAGCGCGGGGGCGGGGCCCCGCGGCCGGGGTAGGTTGCGCCGAAGTGCAGCTCCAAGTGAAGTTAATCTGGGGTGAAGCGAGCAGAGAATTGTGCAGATCTTGGTGGTAGGAATTTTGCGGTTCTAATCGCGTCGTGTGGCGTCGTTCCGCCCGCCGGGGCAGCGGAGTTCATGTGCGTGGGGCTTTTCCTTCGTCGTTTCGCTCGCTAATGATGGCAGGATATTAACATTTATGCAGGGAAGCAGAACAAAAGGGCTCTTTAGACAGGAAATAAGGTACTGAGAAAGGCTCAAACTTGACCGAGTTTCTTTTGTCATCTGTCGGCTTGCACCGGGTGTTCTGGCGTGGAAGAATCGAGTGGTTCCACATTATCTTATGGAGAAATGTTAATTCTAAAATAGCGAGGATAATGCTGCTGTTTTGGAGTTACACAATGTTACAGGAAGAGAGCTCGATTTTAACTCTAACTTCCCTGATTCTGATGAGATTGGAGGTAACTAATTATGACAGCTGCTGTGGGATTATTCAATGATAGCATTTGCTCCAAGTCGTTTGTCTTAAATTGTCCTTTGTTGTATCACTGAAGGCTGCTGTGCTGTTGTCTGTGTGTTTGTTCTTGATGAGATGAATGTCTCACAGGTCTTTAGCGTTTAGAACAAAGATATGTAAAAACTATGTAAAACATGGCAATTTTTCTCTTTTTTAATAGGTTTTATAGGGTGTCTGGGTCTGTCAGAGCTCTGATTACAAACACAGGCAGGAAAATTAAGTGTTACTGTTCTGTGTTGCAGCTACTACTCTTCCAGCCAAAAAGAAAGGGGGGGGGGATTGTATTTTTTTTTTTTTTCTTTTGGGAAAGGTCAGAATCTCTTTGGAAACCTGTATTGCCTAATGATAACAGGTGTTTTATTTGAAGAAAGATTATTTTCCGTTTGTGTACCAGGTTTATCATATGTGGTATTTTTAGTGACACTTTGCACATCTGAAAGGGCTTCAGGAACAGGAAAAGTATGACTTGCCATGGATGGCATGGGATAGGGTGAGAGGCAGGAGAGCAGGAAGTGGTGAGGCAGGAAACAAGGGGGGTTCGAATGAAATAGAGACTTTCTTTTGATTGCCATCCTTTCTGTATCTTTGACAAGTATGTTAGATGAGGCCTTATCCAAAACAAGGCTTTCAGATTGAGGAATGTATTTTCTTACTTCCCTAAATATTTCCTGATTTTTGTACAATTACTTGCGTGTCAATGTACAGCTGCTCCTGGGAATTGGAAAGAAATACTCATGTCCCTAATACTTGTTGAGTCTAAGGAGTTTGATGGGTTTTGTATGATTAGTCATGGTGATAGAGGAATGGATGTTGAAAATTGAGCAACAGTCTTCCAAATGACCGTGGAAAGCAATTGCTTAGACCTCTATTGAATGTAAACAAGCGTTATTTTTAAAGTATACCTCATTCTTTCAGTTTGACATCGAGCCATTCTGGTTTTGCCCAAAATGCTGGGTATGGATTACTTTTACATATGTCGGTGTCTTGACGCTCTGGCATCTTGCCATGGTCCAGTGGCTTACAGGTCTGAATCACTAATTCACTCTTGCAATCTGTCTTTACCTGTTTATAACATTTTTAAATGTTCTCAATTGCATTTAAACCCTGGAAATACCATTTTAGAATGAGCAGTGACTATGGTCTTTTAGGTCAGAGGTGGGACAGATCTCCTGTACCAGGGGAAATGTTTAAGACTAGAACACATAAGCATTTAAATACCTGGATTTTTATTCCTTTTTTTACTTCAGTGAGATGTTAGGCCTAGACAAGGTGACTGGATCAGGTGTATGAGGTTAGGGCAAGAAGCATAATAGAGTTTACTCAAATTTCTATAGACTTGTGATATGTGTATTGAAATTGCTGAAACAAAGGGAAGCCAGCTAGAATATTTGTGTGCTATTAAATATTACATTTACCCAAAAGTTGGTTTTGATTAGAACAAGAAAAAAGCTGCTTACATGAGGTAACTTGGTTCCTATCACTTGATCACTGAGCAACCATTCTTCTTCGGTCCCCTCTGCCCCTCAACTTAGGAAAGTTGTGTTATCTGGGACCAGTTTTCCTGATTTATTCAACACAGGAGTGAAATGTTCAACTCTCCAGCCACATGTATACAGTTCTAATGCAGGCTGTTTGTAGAAAGCAAATATGCCCTAAAGGATAAACACACCACTTAGCTGGCACAGCTGTACAACTTCTGTATTCAGGCTACAGCAAATGTTTCTTGCCTGCATTCAAAGCTGTTGCTGGCAGGACCTGTGTTGTCCCTGCACGACGATTGGTTGTTCCAGCATTTCTTGTTCATAAAAACCTTCTCCTGCACATGCTCCATCTGCAGATCTTAAACACTGTGAATGTGTTGTGTGCTGTGGGATTTATGTGTCTGCTTCTTGTGCCAGGATGGAATATACATCTCTGATGTGAATAAGAGATTCTTAAAAGTGACTGTAGCTCTGTGTACAAAATGCAGGACCGAATTTTGTCTCCCCTGTTTATGAGGCAGAGGATGTCTGTGCCCTACAGGTCACTGTCTGCTGGTGGCACTGCCCAGTGTCGTGAGGTAGGTGGCCCAGCATGAGCTGGGATGGTGACCCCACTCTCTGGGTCTGTCCAGTGCTGCTTTGAGCAGGACGCATGTCTGTCATGGGCTGATCTCTGTAAAACATCCCTGAGCCTTAGGGAGGGCAGATGCCCACCCTGCAAACAGGGATGTGGGCTTTGGATCCCTCCCGGAGTGTTGGGTGCTCCCTGCCTCTCTCCCAGCAGAGTGGGTTCTGTGAGCACTGGAGGCAAAGCCTGGCTCAAATTGTTCTAAATTAGTGGCTCGAGCCAACCCAACTGGCTCTTTTCCCCTCCTCTTCCTCCCAGTTTCACAAGTGGTTTAGTGATCATTTCTGCTAATTGCCCTGTGCCCAAGGCACAAGGGAGGGGGGAGAAGAATAATGACATCCTAGAGAGTGTCAGTGATATCCAAAAAAGGGCCACCTGCCCATGGTTTTAGACGTGGAGTTTGGCCTCCGAGTAGTTTTCTTGCAGTTTCTAGGAAAGGGGTGAGCTGAGGAGGTGTGATCAGCGCAGCAGTGCTGTTGCAGGGCAGATTGGTGCTGCAGGACCAGCCCTCTCCCGCACATACAAGGGCTCCTCGGGAGATAGTTGTCCCTCTGTGGTGTGCAGCTCGCTCTGGGTGGGGCAGATCATCTGGCCAGTGATGTTTACACTGTAATAAGGTTTTGTGAAAATAAGCAGTTAATTACACATGACCTACAAACAAATAAAAATAGCTTGGATCTGGATTCTTGCTTTAAAATCTATTTAACAGAGGCATGAAACATTTGGGATTTTTAAACCTGCTTGGGTTTTTTTTTTTACCTTTAGAAATATCAGGAACATTAAGTCCTTCCCTGTTCTTGTTGGATCTCTGATGTGTCATAAGCTTCTCAGCCCTTAATTGAAGGGGTGGGGTGATATATTTTTAACAGATCCCTCCTTCCAAGTGTGTTTATAGGGCTTTTGAGCTAAACAGAGATTAGCAAAAACAAAGCTTGGACAGTGCAAAAATTGTTTCTCCTCAATCAAGTTGTGGTTTTTTGCTCATTCTCCAGTTGTTGGCAAAAAACGGAGGGTTTTTAATTTGAAAAGTAACTTTTTGGCTATTAAATTATGCATTAAGAGATAAACTGAGTTAAATCCTAACCTGATCCATCTTCTACTCCATTTAGATCAACTTAAGACAGTCTTTTGAGTATTACTTAGACAAATGAACACACTCATTTGAGTATTTCCTAAAAATAGCTCCTTTTTAAGGAGCAGTTTTATTAAATGCACAGCTCTTCCTTTAACTTAATGCTTCAGCAATCTTGCAGAAGCTCAGACTGTCTCCATGCTAAAGACCACCCCTGCTCAGCCGTTCTGCCCTGCCAGGATGTATTTGCATCACAGGACTAACCTCCAGGATATGGTATTTGTCAGTCTGAAACATAATAGTCCTGTATCTGGAGAACTAAACTGTAAACAGTGTGGCTGCCTTGGCAGGCCCCGGCAGCCACCCCAGCAGTTTAAGTAGCCCAGGGTTTAAGACAACACTGTGCCCGTGTGTCCTGTGATTCATGATGCTAATGCACCTTTATCTATGGGAAGGATTAGGGAAACAAATATAAACTTAATAATCAAATTGGAGTGGGAGCTTAGTAGCAGTATTTCTGAGGACAGAAATGAGGCACTTTCAGTTCATTTAAGCATTTTGCATTGGATGTGGTTTTTAATCAGGGACTGTAGTTTTCACCATTAGCTTGAACAAGGCAGCAGGCTGAGTGTTTTTCATGTGTGTGCCATGGAATATAATTGGGCTGATGAAAGCAGAATATTTCATGGGGAAGGCAGGCATTTTGTACTTAGGTTTTAAATTGTGTTTGGGGCAAGAGACAAGAGACAACCACTGATTCTGCAGGCAAAACTTAGAATTTTGTACCTAAATTGGACGTATTAATGCATTTTTATACAGGAGACTATATCTAATTTAGATTGTCAGAAGATAAAATTTAAGGAGTTGATCATGCTGGTTTTGAGGATGGGTCGGCAGAGGATAAAAAAATAAAAGATAAAAATTGTTTCTCTACTACCCCACGTATGAATTTAGCAAGTTTTTCTAAAATCATATGGAATGAAGGCCTTCATACAATGCAGTGTTGTCGTGTACCAGAATGTTTTCTGTGCAACAGAATGACCTTGCATTGGTATCTGTATCATTATCAAGGTAGGGGCAAAAGAAGTGTTTGTAGGTTGAAAGGTTTCTAGATTGTTCTTCCTGCCCAGCTCCTTTAGAATTGGGTAAGACACTTTAGAGGTAGCTTTTGTTGCTGATTCAGGAGACTTTTCTAAGTGATTTCACCAGAATTCTCATGTTGGGATTATCCTATCCAAACATCACATTAGTATGACACACTGTTGGATATTTCTGTTAAGTCCTTGAATAAAGTGATTTTGTAGGTATTAAATAGAAGTAGTTATCAAACAAATGTTGTCCAGGTGAAAAGTGGCAAGAAAAGTAATTATTTTAGTGGTTTATGATATCAAAAACATTTGAGTGCTAGCTTACAAAACAAAAAAGAAAAACTGTCAACATGGAAGGACTTACCTGGAATGCTCTTTAGGGAAGAGGCTTTAGAATTGCTCAATAGGATTGTTTTGAATATCAGCATATTTTCATGGGGTTTGTTTAAAGTATCCTGGGAGAGGAGGAAAGCAGCATTAGTAACAATAGGCCAAGGTAAGTGTATTACTAGTTACATAACAAACAAATTGCCAGCTGAGTGTGACAAACCATGCAGGGGCTGAGACTGGGAGTGCTGAGATCAAGGAGTGTTTGATTTGTTGTGGAGTGTCCTGGCAGCTGGGCATGAATTTTTTGCCTTCTTAATAAGTCCAGTCAAACTTTGGTGCTTTGATTGCAATTTAAAGCTCCTGTGTATAGCATTGGAGTAATTGGCTTTAAATTATTTTTCTTTTAATAAAACAACAAAAAAAAAATCTAATTTCACACTCTGGTCACTTGGTTGATTTTGTTGCCTTCCTGCATTTGCTTTTCTCTTACTTGGTGTCTGTCATTTTGGCTGTTGTCTATGGTCTCTCTTTCTACAAGAATTAGCTTGTTATTCTGCAAAGTCATAAAGTGGCTGTGACCCACGGTCTTAAGTTTATACCTAGTCATTCTCTATATAAATAAATCCCTGATTAGTTGCTACCTGCTTATCCTTCTGTCTTCAACGTCAGATCCCCCATTGCACAATCGGAAATTGTCTGCTCTGAAGAACACCTGTGTCCTTGCTGCAGCTCCGAGCCTTGATTCCTCAAACTGGCAAGGCCTGAGATGAGGAATTTATTGAAATCTCTTTGTATGGCCTGAGAGCTCTGTCTGGTGAACTTACACAGGGTGGCACATACAGTGTTGTCCTTCTTGTTTATGACCTTATACCATAATAAAAGGGAATATATTATGCTCTTTTTCCATTGTTTCCTGATAGAAGCCCTGTTGGCCAGTGTTGGTGAATGGAAGGGAATGAGCACCGTGATAGAAAGCCACACCTTGCTGACAATTGAGGTTCAATATCCTGTGAGCAGATTTTTGTTCCCTGTTTATCCGTTCTAAAGTGTGGTACTGGTTTTAATATGTCATAATTGGAGATCTGCCGTGCATTTTTCTATGTTTGTCTACTTTTCCTTTATATCATGAATTTTCCTTTCTCTAGAAAGTGCTGTTACTTTGTTATGTGTCAATCTGTTCTTTGGCAGAATACAATCACTATGGCAAAAGGATAAAAAGAGAAGTCAGATCTACTTCAAGAGTTATTGTTCAATAACTCTAAAAACTTCCTAAAAACGTAAATTTCTGTTTATGTGGCTTGAGGAAAAAGGGGAAATCCCATGCCACTACTTAACAGCTTGGCCTTTTGGATACAAGTCCCTCCCTTGAAGCCATTTATGGCTTTATTTTTCTATGTAGAATTGTAGGGAAAAAAACTCTGTACAAAGGTAGCATCATAATAAATGGGGGGATTGGCATCCAGCCATGCTATTTTTAGGCAATTGTGCTCTTAACTTGCTGATCTAAATGTTCTGGACAGTAAGTGGGGGAGACACTGTACTAGCAATGTGTGCTCACATAGCTGAATCTTGTCTGGAAACAGAATGAATAGAAGACTTTCAGGAGGGCAGTTTATGGAGCCATAGCTGGAGTATTAGTAGGTTAAAAGGATGCCCTGGTGATTAAAGCACAATGTTTGCAATGCAGACTTTTACTCGAAAGCTGTCAGCTCTGGCTTTCTCCTCAGCTGAGAAACTGAAATATGTGCAGTCTGTTCTGTATGGGCTTAGGGAAGAAGTGTAAAAAACTATTTTCTGTTCCATGGTGGCAGTGGGGGAAGAAATGCCAGTTGCCCTCAATCAAGTTGCTTCCAATATTTAAGCTTTTCTCAAACAGCGTAATGACCTCCCCATCGAAGCAAGTGGTGTAGTTGGTGTAGTTTTGGAAACCTTCAGAAAGGAGCGTCTCACAGCAAATGTCTGATCGTTCCTTTGTCCCTTATGCCTACCCATTGTCTTGGGTTGTTAAAGCTGACACAAGGTAATTCTTACTAATTTTCACTCTGACCTTGTTTCACTCTTGGTGATGTGTTGTTCGTTTTTGCTTGGCTTAAGCTGTGAGTCTATGCCTTAGAGTTCAGTTCTGTTACTAACATGGTAGGTTCGTCTTCCTCCTGCAGTGCATTGTTAACTTTGACTCCTCTGGCAGAGAGCTGCACCATAAACCATATACAAGAGCCAATCCAGGCTTCTGAGGAATGAAGTCTTCAAGGTAGATCAGTTCCTGTCCCAGCAGTGCTGTGGCAGAGGTATCCAAAGCCCCAAGTTACATGTATCATGAAACAATTGCACTGGCTGCATATAAATACATATTGAATGCATGTGTATAGGTTACACCTGGACATTTAGGTGTTCCCTTGTTTCAGGCAGTATAAAGTAACAGTTGAGGGGAAACTAAGGAAAGATGCAAACCTTCATAGTGTGACCAGTTGGTGTATTCATATATTTGGTGAAACTCTACAACACAGTAAAGTGTTGGATAAATACCAGTTGCCCAGCATGGTGCTGCTGATCACCTATATTTTCCTGTCCTTTATGCAGGGCGATAAGTTTTAGTCCGTAGACGTCCAGTAATTTGTTTGGAATCATGTAATCTGGCTTCCCCAGTGATTGAAATAATAATTAAGGGATAAAAAAAGCAACATCAAAACCCCCTAGAATAGCATTAAGGTTAAAACAAAGTAGCATCCTTAAGTCCCTTGACTAAATTTAAGTGTATTGCAGAAGATGAGGAATGCAGCTTTGCCACAGGGAATGTCATACTTATACCTCTTACACTGAAAACTTGTCCTTAAATACCCTCTTTGTTTGGTCAGGATTTAGCTTTAGGTTGAGCTCCCCATCAAACCACAGTAAGGGTATTGTATAATTTTGAACACTTAAATTAGACATAGTGCATAATTCTAAATAGAGCTACACATCATGCATGATAATCACAGTGTTCTTGGGAGTTAAGCTGAATTCAAGATGCCCTAACCAGAAATGATGATGATGATCGTTTTATTTATTAACACACAGGAACCCTGACATTAGAGCAGGAGCTCCTTTAGCATTAAGCCCACGTAGAACTGTAACATTATAAGCTAATTAAAATTCTACATACTACTGTTTATAAAAACAAATTATAACATGTTTTGTGCTTACTGTCAGTTCTCGGCAACAGGTGCTTTGTTAACAAGAAGCTGTCTATTTTGGGAACTCGTGTTAAAGCGGCTTTTATCTCTTCTGGGTTTGATATGCTTAAAATAAGTGAAACTCATGCTCTATTGAGAGAAGATTACTTATTCACTGAAGCTCAAAAGAAGCGATTACTGAATCTATATCTATTCTTTCAGTAATTATGAGGGTAATCTTGTAAGTGTTTGAATCTTCTTACAGATTATTCTTCATCACCATGTAAAGTAAAGCCTGTTTTAAAATACAACATTAAAGATAGTTTATGGAGTTGCTTTCCTGCATCCATTAAACTTTGGCCTGGTATTTTAAAGGAATGTAGAGAATTCTAGAATCTCCTGGTTCTAATTTTACACAACCTCTGATTTCTGAAATGACCAGCTTCAAAATATGATGCTGAAGAAAGTAGAATGTAGCCCTGTCTGGTCTGTTTCAGAGTAACCTTTCTTGTCTTTTATAGAGCATTTTAAAAGAAAGCATTTCTTTACTGACAGATTTCAAGTAAACCCTAAATTTATAGGGCTGTATTGAAATACAAAGGGCAACTCAAGGATTCCTGCAGCACCTGAATGCCAAAATACAGGTATGAGATGGCACAAATTCCAGAGGAAAGAAAAGGGCTCCTCGAGCAGTATCTGCAACTTGTGCAGCTCAACACGGGTTCAGCCACACGCGATGGAAACTGTGGCTTGTGTGAGCTGACTTAGCAGACTGCTGACAACCAGTTACTGAGATGGTTGGATTTTTTCTAATGGGTGTAACTCCTTAATTTTTATTTCTCTTGAGCAGAGAGACCAGAGCAAGCACTCCCTAAAAGTGTGCTCTTTTAATAGTGGGTGGGTATTCCATCACAAGTGTAACTTCATGTAAGGTTTCTATGGCAGTCTCATCTCAGACAGTCATTTTCCAAAAATGGGCCTACTGAGCCTGTCTGCCTCTAGCCTTAAATTTTGTGTCATCTGAGCAGGCTAAACTTAAGTACAACTTCATATTTTGGGAAAAAAACACTGTCCTCTGGGTTGTGTATGGACATACAGTGCTTTGGGTAGGATGGCATGACCAGTGGGGTGGCTGGCTGGTGTCCTCTGTGTTCCTCAGATACGCCACTTGGACTTCTCTCACCGTGACTCCCTCAAAGATATCAGATTAAAACCAGCTTCCCAAAACATGAGACATGCTCTTTTCTTGTGTTGACTTTTCTTTGTCTGTAATTCCTCAGAAACTGTCTTTACTTTGTACAGAACAATTATAGTTACTGTGTTGCTCTCAGTGCTTTTAATGTTTAACTAGTTGTCTTTATCGAAGGTCCCTGTCATGTCTTGCTGTAAACAAGCATGTCCAGCCCAAGGGTTATTTGCTGTTTTTTTCTCTTGAACCTAAGAAGTGACTTTGTGGTATGTGTGAGTTTTGTTTTGTTGTTTTCACTTGCATTCAGGTTTCCCTCTCCAAAAAGGCAGCTTTGTCAGCTTAGGTTTTCTGATAGTCATCACTGAAGAGACAGCAACTTAAAACATGTTGGTGGTGATCTTTCTGAAAGCATCTCTGTTCTGGTCTGGACTGGAGTCTGCTGGATTAACTAGGGTTGCCTATAAATGTATTGTGCTGCTGGGGAATAAGAACTATGAGGTTTTTCAGTTTTCTAAGTCAGAGAAAAAATTGATGTTTCTTCGAATCTCACAAAGTTTGGATACTATCGTGTGCAAGGGCCTAATTCTAGTGGTGCTGCAGTGTTAGTCTTGAACAACAAAGAAGTCCAAATGCAAGTGCTTAAATGTACTAACAGTGATAATCCTTGGTGTCTTGACTTACACTTTGCTGCTTTAGGCTCAAATTGAAAAACATGATAAATAAGAGTGTTTAAGGCTTTATACAGAGTGCTGCGTTTAATCTTTTAGGTGCTGCAGCAGTTAGTCGGTGCTTCAGCTTAAAGTAGTGGTCATTCCTGCAAAAAAAATACCATCACACCGGTAGATCTGTGTGGTAGCTTTCTAGAATTCCATAATGAAAATTATGGAATGTCTCTGAAATTCAGCATAAATAAAATGTGATTCCTGCTACGAGGTAGTAAAATGTACCTGTTACTTAGCCTGTTAAGTTTTTTTTTTTGCTTTTAGGAAAAATCTTCAGTAGAGTAGTGAATTTCATGGAATTGCCCTTTTATCATGTGTGGTGATTACACTAGAAAGTTTGGAAACTAAATAAGTAAGACTTGCTTATACTTCTGGGTTTTGTTTGTAGACTTCAAGTGGTCACTGCAAGTAATTTGATGCCTTTGCATGAGGTGAATGAGAGTCTGAGGTACCCTCTTTTACAATAGTTAATCTTTGGGTATAGTAATCCTTACTTTGCAAAGGTTAAGCGTGGCTACAAGTAGTAATTACAGTTTCAAAGTAACATCTATTAATAGTGTATGCAGACAAGCATGGGAAGCTAAGTCCTTATTATCAGTGATCTTCTTGATACCAGTATAGAATCTGTGTGTCTTTGTTCTTGCCTAGTAAGAGTGAAAAGGTTGTAGTGAAATGTTCTCTTGTTCCTCGTGTAACCTTGAGTACAAGAGCAGACATCTGTATGTAGCAATATACACACTTTAACACTGGAAGTTTTGTCTATACCAAGTGTTCCTGGGTTGTATGATATCCTGGCTCAGATCAGTTATGAAAGTTGCTCATGTTCTTTCCATTCCTAAGACCTGAACTCTCTTTTCTGTCCCTCTGCCACTTCTGAGCTTGCACTTTCTCTCATGTGTGTGGCTCTTTTCCAATAGTGTGATTCTTTCACAGTCTTCCTGTCATTTTAAACCTGGGATACAGCTTTCTTAAGAGTCCAAAATTTTACCTATATTTTAACTCATGTACTGAAGGATTTAAACGTGCTGACTGCTTAAAGTTTGAAATGAAGAAGAGACGTCTGTAACTTGTTCCGTCTTTTTGTGAAGTTTCTGCTAGGAGTGTCTGATATATCAAAGTGCTTGATTTTAAAGTAAGTCTGTGCATGAAACAAAAATAAAAAGCTGTTCAACAGGAATAGACAGGAACATAAGTAGATATTGAATGACTTGTCAAGTGAGTTGAGAGAACATCTTATGTAAGTCTTTGGTCACCAGTGTGAGTATTTTGTTTTTGATACTAAGTCATTATATAAATTCTACTTCAGTAGTTCTAATTGCAACTTAAGTCTAGTTAGTTGTGGGCAGGAAGAATACTGGAGACCTACTGAAATGAATGGAAAGCTTTAAAATGCATGGATTCTCTTGGTGCTGAGGAAGTTGGATCACTCCTGTGTTTTGAAAAATGCAGCAGCTGTGTGTTCTGCTGCTACAGGAACAAAGAGGTCGCTGCCCTTACAGATCTGCTTGCATAGTTGGTCCTTAACCATATTCACTTTTTTTAACTCAAAGCATTCTGATGAAACTGGGTCAGAGTGTAATACACATGTAGCTGTGCTGGCAAATGTGAACCAGCTGCAGTGTTTTAGCCAGGGTGAGCTGTAGATGAAATGACATGTCTGACTGCAACCAGCAAGCTGGGCTGAGCTGTAATGACTGAGGCCCCTATTCAAATCTGCCAGTTCTTCTTGGCTCCATAGCAAGTTGCTGGGACATGGTAATGCCTTAAAGCAGCTACAAATGACTGCTCAGTGAATTTAAATTGGAGCCTTTTGGGAGACAGCAAGTAAGTAAAAAGAAAACAGGGTTGTTCTGTAATGTGCTATTAAATTACAAGTCTAGTGCTTTATATCTTGAGTAGTGTCCTGCTTCCAGCAGGACACCTGAGCACCAAATTCCACTGTGGAATGGTATCCTCAATCACAGCCGTGCTCTGGTAACTTCTGCAGCAAGATTCAACAGAACTCTGCTCTTGGGCCTTTATTTGCCATTTGTTTTGATAAGCCTCTAGAGGAACGCATTTCCTATTTATTGCTTTTTGTACCAGCATGCCTTTTCATATGGTGGTACAGGTGGTATCGGATGTCTGTGCCAGTACATGCTCTAAAGTGAAGTGGCTGCACAACTTTGTGTCTTGCTTTTATTTGTGTCTGGGATGAAGCTTTATATGTTTAAGCAGCACAAAACACCACTTCTGAAATTTCTTCCTTGCTTCATTAGCTCAAAGAAAATGACCATTAGTACTGGTGCTACTTAAATGAGTGCTGAACTGTTTCATTATAAAGGTGAGTATGACAGAGGAGGGAAAATTTTAATCACTTGTTAAAAATTGGATTCATTATTTGAGGTGAGTGTCAGGTAAAACTGTCAGTGTGTTGGTCTTTCACAGGGAAGAGTAGCTCACACCAAGTGCTGTGCTTTCTCTTTGAGAAGCAGTTTCAGAGCTGGCATTAGTGAGACTCGGACTGTCTGGTGTGCTGCTGAGGCAGAATGCTGTTTGGGTGGTCTCTTCAGCCTCAGCTTTCGCATTTGGGAGGGATCCTTCCCATACCAGTCACAGAGTTTAGGAGTGTTTGCAGAACACAGGACGGTACTTCAGCTGGGGTAGTGGATGTGAGGATCTCATTTTTTTACCACAGGCTGAAGTATGAGGTTAACTGGAATTTAAAAGACCCTTTTCTTTGGGGAAGACAGCTGAGAAGGCTGGCTTCTATGTGGCATTTTTTTTCCTTGTTGAGGAAGGTGGGGGGGGAGAAAGAGATTATTCCTAAACCTTGTGTGTTTAATCCTGCTAAATGCTGCTCTCTCTGATCTTACTGATTAACATTTGAAGCCTATAAAGCTAGGGTATCAGTTATTTGAAACTAGTAGCATATAAACATTTTAATTAAAAGAAATAGAAGAAAGAGGGGTGGGGGGAAAAGACCAGTATTGCAGTGCCTGCTCTGTGGGAAAAGGATGTACACAAGTATTTTATTTGCTTTACAAAGTATTGCAAGAGGTAGCTCCTTCCTCAGAGAACTTAGTGGTCATAAGACTTACCCTACTTTAGTGCTTCAGCTCTATACATTTTTTTATCAGGAATGTCCTTTATATATTTTTGCTTGGTAGGGAGAGGACTTTACTCTGAGGATGTGCTATAGTGAGGGGAGCAAAGGTGGGACCTGTAGCAGCAGTGGTAAGGAGGAAGGCCTTATAGATGCATCAAGTGGTGTATGCCCAGAGCAACAGACTGGTAGACTTTAAGCACCAAATTTGTAGGAAAAGGAGGACTTAGCCTGCAGAGCTGTGTCCTGCCATGCTTCTAGTGGCAATAAATATTTTTGAGAAGAAAATAGAGGTTAATTTCATCTTAAATTTATTAGCTAATACAGAAAGAGGCAGTTTATTCCATAATCTTGAACAAAGTGAATGTTCTGGGGTTGCACTGAGAGGAGTTGTTTGAGGTTCTTGCACTTCCCTCTAATATGCTTCCTTCTCATTAGTGCTCATACAACTGGTTATACAACTATACTGCAAAGCAGGGAGATGTGCTTGAAATATTGTAAAGAGTTCTGTTGTTCTGGGTTTTTTTCTTTAAAATGAATCAGCTCTACATTGAGAATAACATTCAGAATTCAAAGAACTGCCCTGTGCATGTTGTGCAAGCACAGCTCGGGGGGAACAGGCTGAGCCCAGAGGCATTTCCAGGAGCTTTACAAGTTCAGCGTTTGTTTTGTGACACCTCAAACAAGTAGGACATACATGTAGTCATGTTGATCCTAAGACCTTGCAGTCAGTTTAGGTATGAAGTTGCTTCCAGTTTCATACTGAAGCCAAGCTAAGAGACCGGTTTTGAAATACAGAATAGGGTATGCACTTGCACTTGGGATTTATTTTACAGTGGGCTTGATGCTCAGCAAGAGCTGACTGCCCCTAAAGAGGGTTGTCCTATTTTTAGCCATGTCACTTCCTGTGCAGTGTATGTCAGTTCTCTGGAGCTGATCTTCTGTCAGAGCAGCAATCTCTCCAGTCCACCAGAATAAATAGTCCTGTTTTTTCCATCAAATGGCTGAACTGCTCTGGCTGGAGGCAGGGGCAGGGCTGTGCAGCAGTGGGAGTGGGCTCGCCCTTTCACTGCACTGTTCCAGCAGTGACTGCCCACCATTACTGGCTTATGGGATGTTTGGGCTCAGCGATTCTGTGGATCTCCCTGCATGAGGAATTATGGACAGTTTTGAGACAAATATCTGAAGCTGAGCCAAAAACTGGGGTGATTGGAGGTCCTTCCCTCCCCCAAAAACATCTGTTCAGTGATCTCTTGCTGTTCATGTTTGCTGAGCTGGGGACAGAGTCCGGCTGCTCTGCCTGTGGCTGTTTGCCTCCTGCCCAGGCGGTGGGGAGGAGAAGTCCCTGAGGCTCAGTGCTGTGTCATCTTGGCCCTTGCCCTCCCGAGGGAGGGAGTGGATGTGCCCAGGAGAGGTGTGTCTGAGGTGCAGTGCCAGGAACTGCCAGCACTTGGATGTCTCTCGTTCTGTTTTCAATGCCTGTTTTTGGCTAGTGTTTCTCCTAATTCCTTAAGCCTCTCTGCTGCTGAAACAAGTGGCTCCACACGTGCCTGCAGCTAGACCCTCTCTCCTGCCCTAACAGCACATGTGACAAACCAGCAGAGAAACTTGTCTGTGTTGAAACTAATTGGCAGAAGATGGAGTGGTTGACTTTAAGTTTGATCACTTCCTTGTTTCATTTTGGTGCATGTGAGCACTGAAAGGGAGGGCACAGCATGGGGGAGAGGGAGTGAGAGCTTATTACACTGGCTTGACATTCTGTGGCTTTAGGGTTCAAATAGATGAGTTCAACCATCTCAGCAACTTACAGGCTGCTAAAACATGTGTTGTCCCCCCAGTCACATGTCATCCCTCACATCAATTCCAGAGGTTTTCCTCTGTGTTGTACTTTCTACTTTTTGTGTTTTGGTGTGTGATCTGATTGAGCTCTGAACTGTCAGAAAACTGTATGTGGTGATGATGGCCCTTTTTTTCCTGGTGGTTGGTTTTTTTTTTTGGTAGTTCATGGCACTGATTGGGTGGGTGAGGGTCCAGCTGAGCACTGGAGCTGGTGTGGGGGATTGTACACAATTGCCCCCTTCAAACACAAGCTGCTTTGTTGGTGCAACTTCATTCTCATTTGACCTTTTAACATTGCATCAGTTTGATCCTATCTCTTTTTATTCCTCAAATATTAGCAACCAATGAAGGATATTCTGCTTCCTGTGGCCCTTATTAAAACTCTTCAGAAGAATCTCTGGCACTTCCCCTCCGAGATTTAAGTGTTCTGGAGGCTCATGCCAGTGGCTTTTGCTTTGGCTGGTGACAGGACCCACTGGTTAATGAACTTGGGAACTGGCTTAGCTGGAACTCAGGCCAGCTTTTCTTGATTTCATCTGGGCATCTTTGTGCACCTTTCACAATTTGTTTATTGAATGGGAGCAGAATTATTTATCTTTTTACATCCATCTTAGAGATTGTTATGCCATGTTTGCATTAGCGCCTGGTCCCTTCAGCAGCATTGTGTTGAGGAATATTAGCAGTAGCTGGTGCTGTTATTGAGTTCCTGTGTGCTGCTTGAAGCTAATATTGAAAAGAAAGGCAATCATGGTGCATTTTTAAAGTTAGTGTGGTAGGGTTAATATGCTGCTGCCTAAAATTAAAAGGATTAATACTTGTATTGTGACATTGAATCTCTATTAGCACTTGAAATTCTCAGTCAAAAGTGTTTTTAATTAGTCTTTCAATCTTAAACATTCTATGCCTAGAGTGACTTGCATAAGATTTCATCTTTAAATTGTTTCTAGTTACCAAAGCACAGAAAACTCGTCTTCATTTATGCTCCCCTGGAATGGCTTCACTGGATGTTGGGCCCAGCATAAAAATTAAATTCCCACATGCACTACTTGCAGGTTTACTCTGAAGGGCTGTCTGGAGAAAGGCAGGAATGAAAGTGCTCTTTCAGCTACAAGTACAGTACTTAAGCAAAATCCAATTTAACTGTTGTGTGAGGTCAATGGGGGCTTTGTATGTCGAAAGCAAGTGCTCCTATATTGGGGTGAGGGAGTGCAGTCAACAGCTGAAATAAGCTTAATTGCAGGTTGAAGCTGAAAAAGGTACTATCAGATTTTTGTTGTCTTGCCTGTACATCTTCCGTATATCTTGAACACCTTCTCATCCTTAGAGTCACTTATTGCTGTGAGCAGAAGACTTGACTTGTTTCTGTGTTAGCGTCGGCTTTGCAACCCAGAGGTTTGCTCTTGGTATCAATTTCATATGTTTTGGGGAAATAACAACAAAATGCAGTGGATGTGGGTGTGAGAGGAGATGAGGAGATTTGTCTGGAAGCAAAATAATGGGAAAGTTGTTTGTATTTGAAGCCAAATACATCTTATGTAAAAGGAAATCTTTTTTACCCTGGTACTTCTTACTGTGGTTTAATCTAGTTTTATAATGTGGCAATTGGTGAAGTATTCAAGTATCTTGAAACTATTTCCCCTCTGTTTTGTTTTTCTTTTCTTTTGAAATGTGTACTGATGTTACTTGAAAGATTGATTGCATTTTTTTTTTCAGTAATATTGCTCATTTTTGGTTTGACTTAGAGATAAAATCACCCATGCTTCAGCTTAATTTTTAAGCAGGAAATATAAAATGGCAGACTCAAGTTGATCTTGAATGAAATAATTGATACCTTGATACACATAGTTCCTTAATGAGAAGCTGTTTTTTCTTTCAAAACTGATTTAAAGGGCAGTTGTATATTTATGGAGTGGGGCAAAAACCCAAAAATTAATTTCATCTCACTAAGTGACAGATGTAAAAACTGATTTGCAATTTAGATCACTTGATAATAATTAGGAGGCTCAAAATACTGATGAAAATGGTCATTTGTTCTTGTTTTCTTGTAAATATCTGTAAACCTTGTAAATACAAGCCAGGGACAAAAACATATAAATTATACAGTTGAAAATTAATTCTGAGGATGTTAAATATCAAGGCAACTTATATATCTCTAGGTTTTCACACAAAATTGATAAATAGGTATGTGTACCTGGCCTCATATTTTTGACTGAAAGGGTGAGGGGGGTTTTTTTTGCATGTTAAAAATCATAACATGGGGTTTGTGGTAAGAAGTCATGTTGTCTTTCACTAATGATGCAGTGACTAAACAGTGACGTGTGAATTCATGTGACTGCTGGTAATTATAATTATTATGCAGTAAGTAAGCCTGTGTTACTGTGCTGGTCTCTCGTTTCACAGCTCCCATGCACAGTATCAGACGTTCAGATTTCAAGGAGAGTTCAGCCTGAGTTGTCCCCCTCACCTGCCTCCCCCTTACCTGACTGACAGAAGCAGTGATACTTCCAATATTTGCTAAAATGACATTTCTTTGTGGATATATATTGATCATAAATTGGTGGGGCTGGGAGGGTCTGAATGTGTGGTCATGCAAAGCCCACAGCAGGCTGTATTTGTGGTACTTGGGCAGACTTTACAGACTTTTTGGGAAAGGGCACTGAGTTACCCACAAGGCATTTTTTCTGGAAGATCTTTTTGCTGAGCTGTGGGAAACTTCAGATTTTCAAATGTCAACTGTAAAAGAAAGGTTTTCTCAGGCCTCTAAATACTGGGTTGTATGTATCAATTTCAGGTTTATAGAAGAAGGGAAAATGGCTCAAGAAACGAACCGTAGCCAAGTGCCTATGCTTTGTTCCACTGGCTGCGGATTTTACGGGAACCCTCGGACGAATGGCATGTGTTCAGTGTGCTACAAAGAACATCTTCAAAGGCAGAACAGTAATGGTAGAATTAGCCCTCCTGGTAAGTAACACTGACATAGGTGTGTTTGAGCAGCTCAGAGTGACGCGGTGGACAGCAGCTTCCTGGTCATGTCCAAACACTAAATGTTAGGAGCACTAAGATGCTTGAGGAAAATGGTTTGCACGACCTCATGGAACGAGCTTGGATGAAATGCTCATAATATGATTGTGCTGCGATTAATCTGCTCTGAAGTAGACTCCTAATACCTTTTGTACTCATTTGAGCGTTTCCAATTTGAAGATCTAAAAATGCAGAAAAAATTCTCTACCAACATATTTTTCTTGAAATTACTGACAGTAGAGATAAGACTTAGGTTGGGGTATGTTTGTGAAAAGCATTTAAAATACAGTTGTTTAATCTCTGCATCCTCACGCTGTAGGATTAACCTGTAGACACTTGATAGTTTCTCCTTATCTTCAGATACTTTTTGTTCTTTTTGGCCCAGTGCCCTCTGTGCTATCCTTTCCTTCAATTTGACCTTTTAAATTTAAGAAAAAGCTTCCATTGAAATCTGGGGATCTAAATTCTACAACTTCAAAATGGATCTGAATTTGGCATTAGGATGCTGTGCTATCGTTTCTCACAGATCAATCTTGGTTTTTCAGACAAACCCCGAGCTTCTCATGTCAGAATACTGCAGTTTATAATGAGAAAGCTGTTTGTAGATGATTTAATTAGCAAAAAATAGTAACTATTTTAAATCTCCAGCTTCAAAATTCTCTGCAGTGTAAGTTCTGGGGGCCTGGAGCTGGAATGAGATCGAAATATGGCCAAAAATAATTACTTTTCTGTTAAGTTACATTTCATTATGATGTAGGCAGCGATTCAGTTACTTTCCTGACTGGTGTCATAGGGGTCAAAGAGTAATTGCAGTGTGTAACTTTTGTAATCCCAGGAAGTAGTGTAACATGTTCTGCACTGGTGTTTGTCTTCCAGCAGCCTCTGTCAGTAGTATAACCGAGTCCTTACCGGTTCAGTGCACAGAAGGCAGCACCCAGGAAACTCAGTCCACTTTAGATTCTACATCGACTCCATCTATGCAGCCAAGGTAAGGTGTCTTTATGTAGAAATCTGTATCAAGATGGTAAAATGAAGTGTACTGATCCTGCATATTTAAATGCTGAGACCTGAATTAGGGGAAGGTGTAAGATTTTACTGCTAACTTTAAAGCATAGGATCTCAATCTCATGGTGAATACTAGCAGATCTCTCAGCTTCATCTTGCATTCAAATGGAAATTCGTCTTTAGAATTTAGCCTCAAGTAGGAGCATTGCCAGCTTCATGCTTTTCTAAGGAGATTTGTCTGGCTACTCTTCTGATTCTACAACTTGCAGTTGTATGTTTACCAAAGGAGAGCTGTTTTCACCTTAGAAATTTGAGGGGTTTGCAAAATGGCAGAGAGCTGCTTACTAGAGCTCTCCTAAATAAATGTGTGATAATGTGTTAACAGCCAGTTGTTTCGCAAAGACTGGAGAGTACCAGGACAGGGGAAGGATATCTGAATCTTGGTACAAGTTGTGCTACTTGAACTGATCTCTGAATCTTGGTACATGTTGTGCTACTGAACTGATTTCTTATTAAACAAGTAATTTCCATCTGGATTATTCAAGGATACATAATGTCCTCTTACAAACTGCTCAGACTTACTAAGTGTTCTCCATTTGTAAAAGCTAAATATTTGTTTATATTTAGTGGCAGCATTTCAGTTCAGAATGACACAACCGACAGCAACTCAAGTTCTTTGGAAATTTTTTGAGTGAAAAGTGTTAGTGTGTTACACTATGAAAGATAACTTGCAGAAATACTCATTCCAACTTTTTTTTTTTTTTTTTAAATCAGAGTGTAGTAAAACACAGGCCGAGGGTGATTTCATCAGTTATTGCTGCCTGATTCTGCTCAGACTCTGTTTTCTGCTCCTTAGCTTTTTATAGGACGTGTTATCTCGTGCTTGGATCCTGCATATGAACCAAGAGCTAGGTGCCATGCTTGAGGCTATATTTAGTCTTTCCATTCTGAGACTTCTAGTTGGGATAGAAAATACATATCTTACCCTGAAACAACTCTTCTGGTGTGTGTAATAAAAAGAAAAATCATCCAGGTCAGTGCACAGATCTGAACCAATTACAGTGCCTTGGCTTTGTTCTCATACAACTTCTGTAGAATCGTGAAAGAGAATAAAAGCACCTCATTGATCACTGGCTTGATTGCAGGAGAAATAAGTGGATGGTTCCTCTTGGACTTGTACTTCAAAAGAGTCAGTGTCACTTATTTGGCTTTTCCTCCAAAATGAAAAGTAGGAATTCGACTTCAGTCTCTGGGAATACTTCAGACTTACGATACTCTGAGAACACATACAGTAAATTGACAATGCAACCAAAGCTACAGCTCAAGACCTACGTGCAGTTCTTGGCAGTTAAAATTGCAACTCCAGTGCTCTGGTTGTGCCGTGGACCTCTGCTGGGGGAGTGTCATGGTCTGCTGGCTCATGGGCTGCTGAATAATCTAATTTTTTGACTTCAAAGTGAATCCCTAAGTGGAAAGGAAGAAACAAATAGTGTGAATGAGGTAGGGCTGCCTCTTGCTAGGGGCTTCTGCCTTGTCCCGTAGAAGAGCTCCTGGATGAGCAGCTTGGCAGGGAGTGACCACTGGTATTGAATTGGATTCTTATGTGTCTGTTCAGGGTGTTCATCTGTGAGTTTTCAGTCATGCTGTGATTTAGCAGTGTGGCTGACAGGGTGGGGAAGTTTGGCCAGCACCGCTTTACACTGTGAAAATCTGAGGGGTTCTGTGTGCAGCTGCAGCTGCTTTATTGCTGGAAACATAGACATGCTGCAATTTTCTCACTCCTATCACTAGAACACCAAAAGTAGCTCCTCTACAATTATCTTGTTGACTTATGTTATAAAAATCCTTGCATATTGAATGTTGCATTGTTGCTTCTGTGTGAAAAGATGGCATGCCAACTACCCAAAG
This sequence comes from Platyrinchus mystaceus, assembly GCA_035041135.1. Taxonomy (NCBI): domain Eukaryota; kingdom Metazoa; phylum Chordata; class Aves; order Passeriformes; family Tyrannidae; genus Platyrinchus; species Platyrinchus mystaceus. The sequence goes on from JAWWLV010000018.1 coordinate 8,601,806, forward strand.
TATTTCCCTTTTTATAGTTGAATTGGTTTATTGTATTCAATATGAATGCAAAAAATGTTTACCTTTTTTGTCAGTTCAGGTTGTGGTGTTTTTAAATCATTACAGAAACAACTTCAGAGTGAGAAGTTCTGGCATGCTTTTTCATCAAGAAGTGCTCTGATGTATCCCTTTCGGGAAAAGAACGTGGAAATGCATCATAAAAATTGTAACTTTCTTCTTTTGCCCCCAGCCCTGTGTCAAGTCAGTCACTTTTAACAGAATCTGTAGCATCATCCCAACCGGATAGTACAGCTGTGGACAAAACAGTACCTGAGACAGAAGAGTTGCAAGGTTGGTGCCTAGTTTTGAGAGAGAGAACTTCTGAATAGTGTTTTTAAACTTTGACTGTTCTTAATATACTCCTGTTCAAGAGATGGCTGATTCTCAAACCCAAATATTCTGTGAAATCAGAAGGCAAAATAAGGATAAACTTTCTTTTCTTAAAAGGCAAGTCAAACTGAAAACTTCTTATGTTTCATTGGTGATGTCAGTATCTGACATAACAAGTGTGTTAATTGGTGTTGGAAATGCACATTGTAAATCAACATTCTGTTCTGTCTTTATACCACAGCTATCACATGTAAGTAGAGTTTTGAGTATCTGTTACCTCTCAGAGGAACCATTTGCAGCGGATACCACAAGGGTTTATGACCATATTTATGATAGAGGGTGTAATGACATAACCATTGCAAGCACAGTGTTAGTGTCTTTTAGAAACAGGAAACACCTACAAAAGAACCTTTCACCTATGACCTGTAGTGATGTAACATTCTGACCTGCTGAAATTCATTTTATCAAGTATAAAATAACCAAACCACAGACTGCTTGCTTGAAGGAAAATGGCTGAATGGGTTGTTTTAACTATATTGGCCTAAAACCCTTATTGCTAGTACAATGTAAAGGTTTTGTTTTCTTTTTTACTTTCTTCCTATGTGCAAGCTTTCAGAGCTTAAAACTAAAAATTTTAATAGTATTTCTTAGGAAATACAAAAATACCAGACAGTATACAAAATGTGCTCAGATTTGTAACCTGTAGACATTATAGAAGGCATTTAAAGGTAAGTCAGTAAATATTCTGCCTTTACTTCTGCTGACACAGTTAAGGCTTTTGTGGGTGAAGTTATGTTTCTGTCTAAACATAAGAGTTTGGGTTTTCCACAGAAGTTGTAATTCCACTTAAATATGCTAAATATTAGTACTTTCAGTGTACCTCTGGTATCAAAGTTTTGCTTCTCAGATTTCTAAACCTGACCTGTCCCTTTTTGTAGGGTAGAATGTGAGAGTCATTAGTCAGCTACTGTGCTGAGTAAGGCCATGTCTTTGGTCACACAAACAGTGAGTGTAAAACTTAGGAGAGAAGTTTTTAATGCTAATACTATTTTTACTGATCTTTGCGATGTCAATCTCAAGGCTCATTTCTTACCCATTTGGATAAATTTGTGCTCCTTCTAATTCTCCACCTTTAAAGCTCATTCTCCTTAGTAGAAGGTAAGATAGGTTTCTCAACTTAAAGCTTTTAATTGGGGGGCATATCTTCATTTTTTACAGTATGTATTTCAAGGCTCAACCTATATCAGGTGTTTAGATTACTCAGCTGTGTCCTGTGTCCTTTTCCTTGTACCCTAGTTTCTAAACTAAGAATACCACCACCATGTAGTTGCAGTTCTAAATTACAATCCCTATTTATAACTCACTGTGGCAGGGTCAACCTTATTTCCTTAAGAGTTTCTTTTGTGCTATCCCTTAACTGCAAATTATAGGAAATGCAGTGTTTCCAGGTTTAAGTATTTTGATTTGAAAATGTAAGTTTGGAAAGAAAGCGGCTTAGAATGGATGCCAAGGGGATTTCATTGAATTGCTGTCACAGCTGTGCATCCTGAAGTTTCTTTTATTTTCCCCACATTTGAATTTCAGGCTGCTATCAAGAATGTAATACAAATGTGTGAATCAAAGTTCTTTTAGTATTGCCTGACTTTCTAGCATTAAAAAAAAATTAAAAAGTCACAACAATGTGGTAATTGGTCCCAGACTGAAGAGCATCTAATGCTTCTTCTGTTGATTTAGGGGAGGAAAAGGAGAAATTATCTCTGCTCTAATGACTTGTTCAGTATTTATTCTGCTAAAATCTTGCCATGTGGGAATGTCTGTTTTGGGGCAAATTGTTCTATGCTACTTGTGTAAGTTCATGTATTGCATTTAGTTGAGTTCGCCATAACTTGCCATTAAACAAAAATTACCAGGCTACAACAGCATTGAAAGAAAGATTGGGTGAACAATTAAGCTTTCCTAGATTACTATTATTACTTTTCTGAAGCAGACAGATAAATGGGACTTGGGCTGTGTGCATACAGTCCTTGCTGTTTGCAGACAAGCTTAAACTATGAGAGGATAAAAATCCCAAAGAGCAGTTCATATCTGTCCTTGTTGGATTTATGCATTGCAAAAGAAATTTTTTTAGAGGAAAAACTATAGAATATATTAATAAGTCTAGACTTTACAGTTAGTGTTTGTGTGGTGATGCTTGTAGGTGTGCAACACTGCAGAAAGCCCAGATGCTCTTAGATAGTACTACTAGAATTTTTTTTTTACCTTAATGTTCTTAAATACCATGAACATACCATTAAAGATGACCTAAAATGAAACTCATTAAGTACAATCCAGCTTTTCTAGAAGCTGTCTTCTATTCTGAGCATCTCTCCAACTCATTTTAGACTGCCTCCTGGGCTGTTGTACCTTTTGCTTAACATTACAGCCCTGTTAGGATTAGCCAGTCAGGATTCCTGATTTGTTAGCCAGAGGATTAACAGGGCTGCCTCCCAGCAAGCCTGCAAGCGGGTAAAGAGGCACTTCCCTTCCCTAGGATTAATGAGTTTAAAACCATCCAGGTTAGGATTCATGTTTTGTATTTCAGGGAAGTTTTTAAAGATAAATGAAACTTGTCACGGAAGGCAGGAGCACTCCAGCACATACTTCATGGAGCTCTTAAAGCTGAAGAACATAGGGCTAAAAGTATAAATTGAACTAACAGATGGACTCTCAGCCTCTTTGGGACTGCAAACTTGTGAAAGCCAAAACAGCCCCTCTGATTTTCAAACTCATTGTGAGTTGGAAAGAAGCATGTATTATTAGCATTGCAAAATGCCATTACTTGTGTAATGTGGTGTGGTTACTATTTTGAACAATCAGAGTACAAACTAAGATTTTAATAACTGTGCTCATTTAGGTTTTAGTGAGGTAAACCAGTTTAATTCAGTCATTGGGACTAAGTTTAAAGAATTGATACTAAACAATTAAGTTGGTGCAGCATTTTATGTGGAGGTAACCTGGACCAAAGGTGAATGCAGCTGAACTAAAGGCTTCAGTTTCAGTGGACTTCACCAGGGCTGGTTCAGTAGACAGTACTGGAAAGGAATTGATGGATACTTGAGATTTTTGTGACAGTACCAGGGAGGTAGAGTATCACTATGATATAAGTGTAGAAAATAATATAGGATATCCTGATATACTGGATGAATGTTCCAGGGAGAGAGGAAACATTCAACAGAAAGATTTAAACTAAATTCTGTAGATGAGTGTGCTCTTACCTAATTTGCCTCTTTCTAACATTGAAATGGTGTGTTTTAGGCTGATTAGTTGAGTTTAGTGTTAAAATGTTAGGAAGTAGTGATCTTCTGCTTAGGATTAACTTCACATTTCACTCCTCTTCCTAGGCCATCTAGTCAGGTGCTCTTAAGAATTAAATGTAGCTTTTTATTCTCTTCCTGTGGGAATGAGGAACCTTTTTTCTTTAAGAGGCTCTGCCTAGTTATGCAGGGGTGATAAATGTAGAACATCCAGAGAGAGAAGAGAACAGATGAGGTGTCAGGAGTCTTGCTGCACACACAGGGAGCTGAGTTGTGCCTTCAGGGATTTGCAAGGGCTGGAGTGAACTCTATCTTGAGGGTGCTGTTTTTGTGGTCAGTCAGAGCACTCTGAAGTTCAGGCAGGGTTGACACAAACAAAGCAGCAGGAAAAGCTTCTACCTCTAGGAGGAAATCCAGACTCTGCTTGTTTTGATCAGCTAAGAACATGTACTGTAAATCAGGGAACTTTTAGCAGCCAACCCAACTTGTCAGCTCCAGAAAAATGAGTGTGTTCATGCCTTCCTCCTTTTTGGTTTGGCAGCTTGTACTGGTGCTGCCAGTGCTTCTGTGCTTTGGCTAAAGGCAGAGCTGGGGCTGGGGGAAGGGAGGACTTTGGTTCGAGGAAAGCAGGCAGCAGCATCCTGGAATCCAGACGAAGTCCAGCAGCTGGGAGTGGCTGCAACATGTTTCCTGCAAGCTCCAAGCTGCTGGGCAGTATTGTATTTCACCTGCCTTTGTTCTGTTGTGGTCATCACAGCTAGCTTATTAGACTGAGCACTGAACACTGGCACTTGCTCATCTAAGGGTGTCTTAATGGTTGGAGTATTCATGGTTGTCATCGAGGATTTTGAGTCAAATCTCTGGCTTCTGTGCAAGTTGAGACCTAAAATTTATGGTTACTACAGTAGATACGAAGTGAGTGACTTGTGGCACAGTAGAAGAATCTTCCCACTCAGTTCTACACTGAGCAGCAGCTCTTAAATATTTTTAAACCTTTTTAATGTGAGAGCCATACGCACAAAGAAAATGTAAGTATGTATGAGAGCCTTGTTATGCAGGGAAGAGTGCCAGTTTTCCCTAAATTTAGCAAATAGTTACAGAGGCTTTTAGTGAAACTTATATTGAGGTAACTGGATTTTGCTACAACAGGAAATGCAGGCTTGAGAATGTTAGCTGCTAGAGGCTAATTCATGGCATGAAGCTGCTTTAATGAATTAATAAACACTGCAATGTCTGTTTCATATAAAGCTGCAAAACTTCATTTGAGTAAGTCTTACCCCTTCCAGTACTTATCTCTCCTATTTTAGTCCTTGCTGCTTTTGATTCTTATCTTGAAAGCCTTTGGATATTGTCTGTCCACTCAGAAATGTGCCCTTTAACAGCCATTTAAAGCCATTGAAGCTTTTTTGCCAACTCTCAATTGTTAGAAATTTCAGGACAAAGAAAAGCTCTGCTTGTAACATACATGGTGATTTAAAAGGATTTAATAAACCATGTATAATAGTATCTTTGCTAGATTAACTTTTGGAATATACTGTCCCCTCAGGCAAAGACTTTGCTGGTGATCAGGTATCTTGCTACCCATTGATGTTGCTTAGTACAGACTATAATGTTTTGATACATAGAAAAAATGATAAGTGCCCTTTCCTTTAAAAATAAAAAATCATCAGAATAGCAGCACAGGAAAAACCCCACTGGAATTGTCATGCAGAAGAGCTGTCGACTGGCACAGAACTGCATCTGACAGTCTCTGCTGAACAAAAGTCCAGCTGCACAGAGATGCCTGCAGCTTTTTCCCTGACAAATGTCTGAGCTTACTGTTGTATTCCCTTCCTCACAGTACTGGTTCTAGCTCTGCTTCCATTGACATTTCTCTCAGCTGGAGCTTGCTTTTGTTCTTTGCTGCAAATACTCCTTACTTCTGTGTGCCTTACTCACTGGAGACTTGTCCTGCTGTGGTCTACCAATGTCTGTTAGGCAGAGGTTGGCTCTTAGCCCTTCTTGAAATGAAGTTGGGGGTTTTGGTTTCTATTTCTGTTTTGTAATGTAAAGAATGTGCAAATACTTGAGGAAAACCAGCCAACTTCTATTTTTACCTGGGTCAGGCAAATACTATCATTACTTGTTTGTATTCTCCCATACAACCTATAACCTGTTCCTTTTAGATGCAAGAGAACATTAAAGTAGGTTGAAAGTGGCCTTAGCAAAAGCATTTTTAAAATTAGGTGTTTACTTGCTTCCTTCTGTGTTTCAGGACAGTGTAGTTCCTCCCTGTAAGTCTGTGTATCCAGAGCTGGTGTTTCTCTCCCCAGGTAGTGACTAGCTCCTGTGTAGACTTTTTCCAGGTGTGCAAGAGCAGCAGCATCACAGTGGTAGAGATTGTTATGAAAACACTGCATTCTGTGTGGTCTCAGTGTTGCAGCCTTCAGCAAAAACGGTGTTGATTCAGGGTTTGAAAGAGGGTGTTTGGCTCAACTGAT
>JAWWLV010000018.1:8608047-8694843 GCA_035041135.1 Platyrinchus mystaceus
TGTGGTCTCAGTGTTGCAGCCTTCAGCAAAAACGGTGTTGATTCAGGGTTTGAAAGAGGGTGTTTGGCTCAACTGATCCTGTTACATACAGTGCTTCTTAAAAGCAGATTTTGGGAACTGGGCTGGTAAGCTATGGGGAAACACTGGGGTCTTGGATTTTCTTCCCATATCTGACAACACTGAATCTTACTCTTAAACCTAATGTTTAATTACTCTGGGTTTTCTCTGGTATTGTTGTATTGTGAACTTTATGTGAGCATTTAGTGAATCCTCCCCTTAAATTATATTGACGGTCTAGAAGGAGGGAGTTCCAGTCACTGCTGAGACACCATTACACTTCAGGCATGGAAGCTGCAGAAAAATGGCTAATCATGCACTTTAGATTATTGTAGCACTTAGAGGAGGGTAGAGACAGACTTTTTTTTCCACTGTTCTTATTAACTTCTTTAATGTCAGCTTCAGTGTCAGAGAATGCAGAGCCTACACCTGAAGAACAAGACAAGTCGCTTGACAAACCAAAACAGAAAAAGAATCGTTGTTTCATGTGCAGGAAGAAGGTTGGACTTACTGGTAAGAAATACTGATTTCAGTTTTCTGAGATTTGTTTAGGCTTTGGACCTTTGAAATGTTCTCTTAAAGGGAAGATGGGGCATGGTCATCTCGATGTTGATTTGAAATAACACTTAGTCAAAGATGCTTTCTGCTGACTCTTGCTAGATTAGTTATTCATGTATTATTTTGTTTTTCAGCCTCCTGTCTTTAAGTGAAGTTCATGATTCCAAATACTTCCCTTAGAAACTCTACTTAGCTGAGGAATTGGATGATAGTTTGCTGCCCTTCACTAACCAGCTTTGCAGTGTCAAGTGAAAGGGCCTGGAGGACTTGAGTTCTGCAGGGTGAAGGTTCATAAACAAAGAAAAAAAGCAGGAGGTGTCTAGGAATATGTTCTGTGCTAGTGTATTGTGTGATAGGAAGGAATGGTCAAATCAAATCTTCCTGTAATCACTTAAAAATGTATTATTTGTGATTCTTATGCTTTCTGCAGCAGAGGCTCTTTGGCTGATTGACACTGGTGACTGAGATTTATTGCTAGTGAGTGAATACATTCAGGATTTAAAACAAACCAGTGTAATTAAGAATGTTGAAATGTCTAAGCTGCTGTTTCTGTCCACAGGGTTCGAATGTCGGTGTGGGAACGTTTACTGTGGAATGCACCGTTACTCAGATGTACACAGTTGCTCTTACAATTACAAAGCTGATGCTGCTGAGAAGATCAGAAAAGAGAATCCTGTAGTTGTTGGGGAAAAGATCCAGAAGATCTGAACTGCTGCTTCTGCTGGAATACAAAAATCCTCTGACCATCTGCAGATTAAATTGACTTGAGCTTTTTTCCTTAGTCATCAGGAACGTAGAGCAGTGTATCTTGCCTAGACCTTTTAATCATGCATGTCATCAGATGAATAGATTTTTTTTGTTTTTGTTTTTTTGTTTTGTTTTGAAAATGACTCTGAACATTATTTTCATTGCAGTTTTCTGTGGCTGAAGACTTAAGTAAACTTTACAAGTATTATCCTTTAAGATCATTTTAATTTTAGTTGAGTGCAGAGGGCTTTTATAACAAACGTGGAGAAAATATTGGAGGGCTGTGCTTTTCCAGGATAAAACATGCATGCGTTAACTTTGCAGTTTATTTTCTTGTTGTATATAGCTTTTCTCTGCAGCACAATTTCCTTTTTTTTTTTTTTTTTTTTTTGATAATGCCTTGTATGGCACAACTAGTTATCAGTAACTGAATGTATTTTAATCATTATGGCTGCTTCTGGTTTTTTTTCCCATTAACGAGAGGTTATACATGTTCGCATATTAGCTTGTTTGCACCCTCTACCTATTTATGTATGAATCATTTGTAATGAGAGTGTGTGCTGAGATTGTGTGGGGGATTTTTTGTTGTTTTGTTTTGGTTTTTTTGTTGTTTGTTTTTTTTTTTAATTGGGGTTTGTTTTTGTGTGTGTGGGGGGAAGGCTGTATGCACTTCATTGACTGCAGTTTTCATTGGGATTTCATCCATCAGTTTGTCTGTACACAAATATGAAGAATGATCTGAAGTACCTGTGCTGTATTTATGTTTATCCACGTCTTAACTTTGATTAAATAAAATTTAAAAAAATCTGAGCCCCTGTGGCTGTCACTGGCATATGTAACTTGGATTTCTCTTGCTTTATTTTAATAGGGACCTTCCATTGGTGATTTCTTTACTTACAATGTATTTATTCACAGCAATCATGTGTATCCCAATGCCAGCTAACTTCTGATTTTTTTTTTTTTTTAACCCTTTCACTTGTAACTATCAGACACCACACTTTCCAGGATCTTTTTACCTTGTATGTTCCTGCCCATCCACTGTGTCACTCCTGTGCAGGAGTTTGGGTCATTTGTGACAATGTACTTGAGCTGGGGCAGACCTAGAGGTAACACTGATGTGATCGGTGGAGGTGTGGAGCAGCCACATGTGTGATTCTGGTTCTAGGAAATGGAGCCGTGGGGTTTGGGATCCACTGTCTGACAGACAGCACTGCAGGAGGAATTATTCTTTTATTGTCTTGCAAAGGTGCTCAGTAAGGGTCTTTCTTCAGGTGTCGTGAGATTAAAGTCTGTGCCTCAACCCTTCAACCCCCCTGGTCATCTCCATAACTTAAAGGTGGTTTCTGTTGTGCTTATCACCAAACCTAACACCACACTAAAGTAGCACCAACTCCCCTCCAGATGGTACTGATCTGCAGTTGGAATTTCACTGGGTGACTTGCTGTTGCTTTGAAGCATTTGTGAAATAAATGTAATTGCATGACTTTATTTAAAACATTAAATTTTTCATCAAAGCTGGCTCCATCCTTTAAAATTCGGAATGCTTTCTAAAGCTATGGCTGGCAATTAGTAGATAAAGCACTACATTTGGGATATAAACTGTGCAGCAGAAGGAGCTTTCTCTGGAAGCTATAGAAAGTAATCTGCAAGACCCAATAATAAATGAAGTAGCTTGTGCTTGCAAAAATGTTCTAACCATAATCTATGAGCACATGGGTTTTATAAAGGAAGGAATAAATAACTCTGACTGGCAAGTTTCAGTAATGGCCTGCCTTATCAGGGGTCAGAGATCCTGCGTTTCCTTACAACGCTTCCTGTTACACAGCACAGACCGTGGAAGAGCAGCAGCATCACCTTTGGTGGGTGTTTGTCTGCTTTCTTCTTTGCTGCTACTTCCCTATTCTCTAATCCACTTTGATTCCTCCCTCTTCCCTTTTCCTGGTCTCTCCCTTTTCCTGAGAGTGTCCTTTTCTCTCCCCTACCCCCCCTCCCCACCAGTCTGCCTTTGATGTGACTGATGCTTCCGGGCCACACCAAGAGGAGACACCATAGATTTCACAATGAGGGGAAAACGAGTGATGTTTGTATTTTCTGGTGTCTGAGAGACTGAAAGAAGAAATACAAGGAGAGTGACTGCCTCTGGAATTTGTACACTACCACCAGGTGTTTAAAAAGCAACGACCTCTGGCTCCTGATCACACTGTAGGAAATGCAGCTGTACCCACAGGATCCTTTCCTGCCCACAGTGAGGCAGGTCTGCCTTGGGCCGTTCTGCTTCCACACCTGTCCTTCTCCAAGCCATCTAACAAACCTCCTTTGGCCTGGCTTGTGCAGGTCTCTCAGAGTTAAGAGTATGGAAAGAGTATGTGTTCCTGACACATGAAGTTGCACTTAGACTGGAAATCCACCTTTCCCTGACACCTGAGAGTTGTGTGCCATGTTTGTTTGCTTTGGCATTGGCTCTGCGTTATCCTGGTGGCTGATCTGCTTTTCATTCTGTGTTTTTGTGTCATCAGCCTGAGGTTAGCAGGTTAACGTTTTAATTAACAGCAGCGCATTTCACAGCACTACAAAATGCTTGATTAAATCTGCCTTCTCGCATTGTACAGGGTGTTTTGGAACGTGCTTTCAATGTGGTTTTGCTTCATTTTTGGAATGAACAGGTTCTATAACCCAAATCTTCCTATGAAACATTCTCTCTGTGTTTTAAAACAATTCCAACAGCCAGTGGAATTGAATTGTAGTTTAGGTACTGGAACTTTACAGGAAATTCTCCACAAGTTCGTGCTGTGCATTGTATTATTTGAAGAAGAATCCCTTTCAAACAGCACCTTGTGAGCTTCTCTCTCCTCTAGTTAGAGTGGCTGTCCCAGATGGGCTGTCATGGATGCTGTTGTATCATCTTGCACAGATCTCTTGCTGTAAAACTTGATGCATTTCTTCTGATGACTCTGCCAAAAAAAACAAAACCCCACCAAAACCAAACAAACAAAAACCAACTAACCAACTGAAAAAAAAACCCAAATTGAGCAGGAAACCAGTTATTTGGCTTGGCAGTCACAAATATCTAACTTTTTATTGGAAATAGGTGGTCTTTGCTATTTAGTTCTAATTTCAAGGATGTTCCCTCAGTGGTTTCTAGTTCTGAAAATGGGTGAATTTTCTCATGCAGGTGGGAGAAAGTGGAGACTGGGAGCAGAGGGATTGGCATCCCTGCTCTTTATGGTTGGCTGCACTTTTATCTCTGGTTTTAAGCTGCTGGAACTGTCTGGGGAAAGTGGAAGGACTCAGTGAGGTGCAGCATTGCAAAACTAAAAACACACAAAGTGCAGTTTCGGGTGTGAATTGTGCAACTTCAAGGGCTGCTGAGCTCCTGGGGGGAGAACTGCTCAGTGTGGGCATAATCATTTCACCAGAACCCTGTCGCATAAGTGACCCCTCAGAAGTCAAATTGAGTGGATTTCCCTCTGGTCCTGGAGCCATCTGGTCGGATCCTTCACCCACAGCAAGGTACCTGTTACAGGAAGGCCTCAGTTTCATGTGAAGGTTTATAGAATCATAGAAGTGTTAAGGTTGGAAAAGACCTCTGAGGTCATCCAGTCCAACCATTAACCCAGCACTGCCAAGTCCAGCCCTAAATTAAATGCCACCTCTACACATCTTCTAAATGCCTTCAGGAAAGGTAAGTGGGCAGGAAGACCCTGTTTCTCCAGGGTTGCTGCCTTGCTGGGAGCAATCAACAGCTGCTGACTCAGGCGAAGCTCTGGCACTGATTAACCTGCCAGGGGACAAGGCAGAGGGGTGGGATGGCGACTGAGCAGCGATTGGTTTGTGTCTGAGGACAGAAGGTGGGATTTGATGCTTCTCTGCCCTGGGTTACAACACCTGGAGAGGTTCTTCCTCCTCGGAAGGCGTGTAGCACCCGGGAGGTGGGAGCTGTCATCTGTGAGCAGGGACTGCTCAGAGTTCAGCATGTCTTTCATCCAGGTGGACAAGGACTCGGATTTTCCTCTCCAGAATCTCCCCTATGGGGTTTTCTCTACTAAGGAGGAGGTGAGTACCAGTAAACTTTGTCTTTGGGGGGTTGTAATTGTTCCAGGGCTGTGAGAGAGCAGAATTTCCCGGCAACCTGGGACAAAGGAAAACTTCCCAGCCCAAGACACTCACGCGGCCTTCTTGGCTTTACAGCAAAACTATAGTTGCTGCATTTTCTGTTTCCTTAATGTGATTATTTTGATGACATCTTCTTTAAAACTGCACAAAAGAAATGAGAGGCGTTAGTAGTGATGAGAAGTACCTTGGTTAATATGTACGGTAGTTTTTGTGTGTTTGACCATTTTTGTGAAATCATTAAATCTGTGTGTGATCCTCAGTCCTTACATAGAGGCACAGCACAGTTCATACTCACTTTTTTTCTTTTTAAACTCAATCCCTCATCTTCTTTGTGACTGATTGTAATCACAATGTCACCCTTAAGAAGCCACATTAAATACTGCTCTTGGTGAGTTTGGTTAGTGGCTGCCAAAGCATTAAACCAGGGCACCAAATGTATGTTTTATCTGTTTTTTGCAGCTGACCTGTTGTGTTTTACTGGGCATGTTTATGCAGTGCTGCGTTAAACATGTGCAAGTGTGTTACACTGAAAACTGTGCCCAAAGGGTACAGGCTGAGCCAGCTTCAGGTCTTGTATTTTGTGATCACATAAGAAAACAGGGTTCACCTGTCTGCCAAAGAGGTTCCTGTTTTCATGAGTACTGAGCCCAACTAGGCTTAACCTCACACCTCCAAGTGCCTGGTGGGATGGAGCCCCAGAGGTAAGTCCTCCTGGAGAAAAGGAAACAGGCCACAAGCTGCATCTTGGAAGGAAAAAGCAGAGAATTTATTTATCATTGCTCATGGAAACTTCATTATTACCTCCTGGTTTCTGCTGCTTATCTGTGCAAGCTTAAAAAAAAAAAAAATTTAAACCAGAAGATTGTGTTTTCTGATGTGATATTTTCTAAAGATAAAACTGAGATGGTTCATTTAATCTCCTCCCAAATATGTGTGCTGTCATCTAACAATTTTGGATTATTTTTCTGCCTTCTTCAATAACTACTTGAAGAAAACATCTTCACTCAAACCCTGTGACAAGACAGGCAAGGACTTATGGAAATTATTTAGGAAAATAATGTACTAAAACTAGCCCAATTTTTTAATGATTTCAGGCTAAAACAATTGATGTCATTCCTGACTATCCCAGTTACAAATTAACCTGGCATGACCTTTAGTGTTTTTTTTCCCTGCAGGAATGTTTGCTGAATAAATACTTATTGCCACACTTGGAATCCTGTTTAGAAATTAAAGGTTAAAAAAAAGCACGTTTAATAGCACTGACGGTTATTTTGGTGAACTTGTTTTCAAAGCGACTGTGACTAGTTTGTCTTTATTTGCCTACAGACACAAATAATTGAAGTTTGTCTGGAATTTTTAGCCCCACGCATCTGTGGCGGGGCTGCCGTGGGTCCGTCCGTGCGGCTGCCCCGCCGTCACCGCCGGCTCCGCACGCGCTGGGGGATGAACAGGGGCTTTGTCTCTTGGGCTGCATCTGTCCGGCCCAGTGCAGCCACAACCCACCGTTCCTCTCTGTTCCTGGAGGGAGGATCTCGGCCGGGCTCTGCGTACAAGCCGTGGGCTCCTCGCGTGGTGTGAGCATGGGAGGTGCAGGGCAGCCTCGTCCCGTGTGGTACAGAAATAACGGGCCTGACCCGGGTGCTCTGCGTGCCTGGTGTCATCAGTGCAGTCCGGAGCACCCTTAGTCCCCTGGGAAGGAGCTGGGGTGAAGAAATGCCTATTTCTCTCTCCTGTTACGTGGTTATAAGGATGGGATCCACCCTGCCCATAGTCTGTCTGTTCCTCAGTTTCTCACTTGTGAAAGGAGCAATAGCATTTTGCTACTTGTATTCCAGGTGTATAAGCTTACTCTGCAATGCTTGTCATTGATGAGGGGTGGGCAAGTACTTCTGGGGGAAAGGGAGAGAAACCTCTGCTTATTGTGCTGTCCTTTCCCCAAAAGATGAGGCTGAGGCTGTCTTCCACCTCTCAAGGTCTGCAGGAAGTCTGCAACGATGCTCTGCCCATAGACATTTTTCAGCAGCCACACTCATAGACTGGCTCTTAATGGCCTATTGCTGTGGTATCAGACCCTTGTCCCAGATGGATTAAACTCTCTGTGGTCACTGTCTTTCCCCATGTCCTCTTTGGAGGATTTTTGGGTGGAAGCATAAACTCTTCTTCTCTTCCTCCCTCCTCTTGCTGCTTTGCAGCCTCGGCACAGGCTTGGGGTAGCGATTGGAGACCAGATTTTGGATCTCAGCGTCATTAAACATCTTTTCAATGGACCAGCTCTTGCCAAACATCAGCATGTCTTTGACCAGGTATTTATCAGAGTCTATTCTTCTGATTTCCACACCCATTTTAGAAATATTCCACAAGGGACTTTAGTAGTCTGTGGTGAGATAATGAACATGAACTAGAAATGTGTTGTCAGGCAGGTTCTGCTAGAGGGAAAACCATCACAGGTGTGATAGGAAGGAGAGCTGGGGCGTTGGGGGTCCAAAGGGCATTTTCAGTGAAAGTGTCACCAGCCTTTGGCAACGCAGGGGGCTGACACAAAGCCTGAATGTCAATTCAGTCCTGCTTGTGCCTTCAGCACTTCATGGCAAGGAATTAGATGGGATATTAACAACAGGGAGGTTGTGTTAAGGGTAAAGGTAAATATAAACGACCTCTGGTTACAGCTGGTTGAGATATCAAAGCCACTAAGGCCTGAACTGGTGTGTTAGGATGGGGTGATGCAAATATGCAGCAGCTCCTGCTGCAGAGGACTTGTGGTGGGTGGATGGGGGTGCAGGCAGCCATGAACAGGTGGGACAGGTGATTTAGGCAGCCACCACTGCACAACCCCGGCCACAGGCATCCAACACTCAGATGGGAGTGCAGGACATCTTCGTGCATGTGAAGGACGAACAAAACGTGGTCTTTCCCCTGTCCCCCCACCTCTGTGTCCATGTCAGCCCACCCTGAACGCCTTCATGGGGCTGGGCCGGCCGGCGTGGATGGAGGCGAGGGCTTTGCTCCAGAGGCTGCTGTCGGCTGGAGAGCCCACCCTGAGGGACAACGCGGAGCTGCGGAGAAGGTGAGGGAGCGGAGGGAGGCTGTGGGAATGGTGAGCTTCCAGCTATGCCCTGTGTCACTGAGGTAACCCTGTGATCTGAGGCACCAAAATCAAAAGTCTGAGTGTGGCCACCTGCCTCCTACGTGGCAATTAACTGGGGTTTGAGCACACTGGGTGCTTCCTTCTCTTAATTACATCAAGATTAATCTCTGATTAATCCTGTAAGTGCCTGCAGATCTGGGGTGTCACCCTCCACCTGGAAACACCAAGCTCTGCCCTGGGGTGTGCCTGGACCTGCTGCCTCTCTATGTAGGCTGAGTGGGGCTGCCCAGGCAGGTGTGGGACGGGCTGGTCTCGTTCTCTGACCACAGCCCCTTCACCATGGCCTTCCATAAAGATCTGGCTGCAAGTCTCCACCTCTCCCGCCTTCCCCAACATCTGCCTCCCTGCCTGTCACACCTGAAGCAGTTTGTCCTCACCAACCACCTGATTTGGCTAAAACTGAATCTGTGGTCACAAATTGGCTTCAGGCTTGGGTCAGTGCAGTGGTGTAGGGGCAGGAGGGGAGGACTGTGCTCTGCTCCTCACTGTGCTGATGAAAAATGTGTGTTCATTAACCCCACACCTTCTTGTGTGTCTGGAGTGATGCTTTAAATGCTGCAAGTGCCTGTCCTGACAGCCAGCAGGAGCTGTTCCTCCCTGGGGGATTTAGGCACACACGTGCAGGAGCGGGGTTGAACCTCTGCTTGACACACGGACCTTCCCTGAGCAGTGCCAGAAGTTCAAATCAGCCACCTCAAGAGCCACATCCCATGAAATCATCCTGCCCATGCAGCAGAGGTGGTGGTGACCTGGGCATGGGCACAGGGTGTTCCTCTGTGCCCCTTGGAAACCCAGCTGGCCTCAGGCATGCCCCCTTCCCACTTGCGCCTTGGCAGATGCTCCTTTCAGCTGTAACCATCTCAAGTAACAGCAGCTTGTGCAGTCATCAGATTTTTCTGCAAGGTTTTTTTGCTGCAAGGCTTTGCAAACTAAATTAGGGAAGGAGCTGGGAGAGCAAGTTGATCTCTTACATGCTTCTTACAGGTGAGAGTTGCAAGTTTTCTGAGAGCTGAAGGCATCATTTTTCATTTCAGAGCGTTTGTACCTCAAGCTTCTGCAACCATGCACCTGCCTGCCCACATCGGTGAGTTATCTGCAGCCAAGGGCTCCTCAGTGCTACCCTGTACTCCTGCCCAGAGAAACTGCTTTATTTCCAGCCTGCTCAGACAGTCAGATCATAGCTGTGACAGGGAATGGGTTTTGCAGCAGCTCGAAGTAGATTATTGCATATAATGAAAGGTAGGTGCTGTCTGTGGCACAAGAATAAAAGCCTGGGGAAGCTCAATAGCAGCCAGAAGATTCCTGGATGCAATTTCCACTAAATCAGGGTTGTCTGGTGGTACATAACTCCTGTCATCAGACTGACATTACCAAAGGCCTTTGTGACTACAGCCGGGCAAGAAACACTTGTTCAGTTTCCAACAATTTCCCCTTTTGCCATCAAAAAATAATTCAGGTCTTGCAAAATTTTTCAAGGCAGATACTCTAGCATGGCATCATAAACAGGCATGAGTTTCTACTCCCAGACCATTACTCTGCGTCCCAGATCTTACCACCACTCCCATGAGGCCATGGAATGCTTTGGAATTAGTATATTCATATAGAGATATGAACATTTTCCTATTTCTAACAGAAATTTGTATTTGGACCCAAACCAACTTGATCAAAGTCACTTGAGGGTGTAACCTGCAGAGGAGCAAGGATGTGAACTTGCCCATTTCCCATCCAAACTCTGTTCCCACTGGGCTTTTGGCTTCCATGGAGCATACCCCCATTTGGGACAAAGCCTAGCCTGTCTCAAAGAAAGGGAGTTCCCATAGGTGTGATACCTTCCTGAAAATAGCTTCAGGTTCATTATGTCTTGTCAAAAAATTGCTGGTTCCTGTTTCTCATGAGCGCTGGGAGCAGAGCACTGTCCTGGCAGTGTGACGGGGCTCTATCATGGAGACACAAGGAATTTAGGATTCCACAACACACACCTGCAGCTCTGTTCTGTGAGTGGTTCTTGCTTGTCCTGAGTGGCTGGCTCCTCTGCTGGGAGGCTGAAACTGCAGGGGATAACTTACTGCTGGATCCTCCTGGAGCTGCAGGATAACTTACTGAGCTCACAAAACAACGTAATGAAAATGTGTCCTCCCAGTTTGAGGTTTTTCCCCCATTTCCTCCGGTTTCCTATGGATCCGAAGGCTGTTTGCGAGGATGGCAGCAGAGGGCAGCAGATGTCCTGAGTATCAGCCGAGTCCCTCCGCGGGGTACCACCGGCAAGAGGAAAAGCACTGGGAATTGCCTTGTCTCTGGAAAGGGGGCTGCTGCTTTATGTCCTGTACTTTCCCCCCTTTTCTCTACTGGAAAAAAAAAAAAAAAAAGCAAAAAAGCACCATTTTTGTATGCATAATGTATAGGTGAACTGTTAATCACCCCTTCATGCTATTAATTACATCCCCATACCCAGCGCTCTCTCTCTCTCCTTTTCTGCTCTTTTTATTGCCAGCAGCTTATGATGTGCTTTAGCTCCCCAGCAGATGAGGGACTTTCCTGCCATTGATCCCTATTTTATGGCTTTCTTCTCATGCAGGAGATTACACTGACTTCTATTCTTCACGCCAACATGCCACAAATGTTGGGATCATGTTCAGGGGGAAGGAGAACGCTCTGATGCCAAACTGGTGGGTGGCTTAGATTTTTCTCCAGTGCAGTATTATTTTGCAGGCTTATCTCTA
The DNA here is from genome assembly GCA_035041135.1 of Platyrinchus mystaceus. NCBI lineage: Eukaryota > Metazoa > Chordata > Aves > Passeriformes > Tyrannidae > Platyrinchus > Platyrinchus mystaceus. The sequence continues at coordinate 8,619,388 of JAWWLV010000018.1, forward strand.
CATATATATTTAAATTTTTAAAGATCTGAGTAGTTTTTCAGGAGCATTCTGATTTTTGTTCATAGCAGATGAGAATGAAAGAGTCAAGAATTTGATACCAGAACTGAAACTCACATGTCCCCAACCTCACCCGAGTGCACTGCATTTTGTTGCAGCAGCCACACCACTTACCCTGCAGCCCACTGGTTCAAAGACAGATTTACCTAAGAAACTAGTTTTTGCTGAGTGACAAAAAAGCAGGGTTTAAGCTCTAAGGAATTAATTGCAGCAGTGGCACCGAAGTGCATTGACTGCTACATGGCTTTGGATTATAGTTCACTCATGTCTTTGTATCAGGGTAAGTAAGGTGCCAATGATCATACCCATTTTGCAGAGCTCTCTCTTTGTACCTCACAACCCCATGGTGCTTCCACCCCAAAAAGCTGCTCTGGTACACAGCTAACCCATGCTCTGTGATGCTCTTTCACAAGGCTGCACTTACCTGTTGGTTATCACGGCCGGGCATCATCTGTTGTGGTGTCTGGGACGCCCATCCGGAGACCTGTGGGACAAATGAAACCTGACAATGGTGAGTCCATGGTAGGATTTTAATGTGTATTCTTACTTTTCTTATTTTTTACTTTTCCTCCACATTTTAGAGTAGTGGAGAGGAAGGGTCTGGGAGGCCTTGTCTAAAGCCCAGCCTTGGGTCAGGTCAAGAGAAAGCCCTGGGTTAAGTCCACTGTGTTTCCATGCCAGGCAGCACCAGCTGCTCTGTTTCTTCTCTCCATTACTTTTATTTCTCTTCCCGCCTTCCTGACGTAAAATACCCTTTCTCCTACCCACAGATAGACCTCCAGTGTTTGGTGCTTGTAAACGTCTGGATATCGAGTTAGAAATGGTGAGATGGGTTTGTTTGGTTTTTTCCTTACCACTTGAAAAACTTTAAAATAGAAACAGGGAAGAAAGGGTGGGTTTAGCTTCTTCTAAACTGAGTGTCCTATAAGGCCCATTCCTGTGTTCCTCTCTGAGCAGTCTGTGCAGCAGGCAGTAAAGATTTCTGTGGAGAAAAACTTCCCTTCTGATGAGGATGAGAGTTTGCTCATACAGCGTTCAGGCTGGAAACAGCTTGTCTGCACCAACCTGAGCACCTGTACAGCACTCTGGTAGAAGGCAGGCAGAATTTCTTTTATCAGACACCAGAGCCTGTTACCTGGTTAGCAGCTACCTCTGCCCCACAGCCAGGATCTTTCAATGGATGCTGTGAGTTTTGGAAGTACAGGCTTGAGTCTAGAGCAGAGGAAGCCCTGAGTACTTGGGAGTGTGACTCAAACTCCTCGTCCTCCTGACTGGAAAGATGAAACCTGAGCTGTGGATGTTGTAGCAAAACATGCTTGGAAGGCACAGTGTCTTGTGGCTTAGTGTGGTCCAGAAGGGAGAGTTGTATAGGACTGTTCACTAAGATTTACGTCATTTTAATGATTTATATAATTTTTAAATTATTTGTTCCCCATCTTTCCCCTTAAAAAAAAAAAAAAAGTGGAGGAAGTGTGGTGTTGAGGCAAATTGTACTAAAAATGAAGTGAAAGCCTTTAATACTGTGTGCTTTGTAAATCAATGCTATAAAGGGGGAAGCAGTCCCATAAAGTGGGGTACCTGTGGTGCTGCTGTACCTCTGCTCTGCAGCCTGAGTTTTACTGGTGGCTGCTGCGAGAGCAGAAGAAAAAACTTCCATATTGTTGGCAGAAAGAGAGAACTGATTCCCCATAGAATCCTCTGCCATGTGTTCAGACAGTACATTTCCTAAGGGTGTGAGTGCAGGCACCCAGTTCATGACCTGTTTTATTTAGTGGGCACATTTCTCCATCTGCCTCCTCTTCTCCACTGTCACAACAGGCTCCAGCCCTGTTCAGCATCCCCTCAGATTACTTTAAACTCTTTCCTGTTCACTGTCTGCAACAAACAGAATCCTTTCAGTGGGCAAACCTGTTCTGCATCCGGATTATAATTAGGAGGGACCGTTTTTCACTCCTCGGTTTTGACAACATCATGCCCTTGTTTAACGCCTGTCTCTTAGCAACACAGTGTTCTTAAGTAAATCAAGCCTGCCAGCTTCATGGAGGGGAAGAAAGAGGGAGTGGGCCATGGTTTTTTTCTAAATGTTTATGGGAAATGCACAGCCCATCCTGTCCAGCCTCTGTTGCTGGTGCCTGTAATCCTCTGTGCAATAAAGATTTTTAGCTTAAAAAAACTCAATCAGTGTGTTGCTTTTCAATTCCAGGCATTCTTTGTAGGTCCTGGAAACAAGTATGGGGAGCCAATTCCTATCAGCAAAGCCCACGAGCACATCTTTGGGATGGTCCTTATGAACGACTGGAGTGGTAACCAGTGCTGCAGGAGTCTGCCTGGAGAGGGGGTTACAGTGTCATGAGAAACCTTAGAGAGGGATAAATTACGTATTTTAATAGTAGAATAGTGATCACTGAAACCACCGGGTATGGCTGAAACGGATGAAAATGAAGTGCTGTCTGTATTTCTCAGTGTCTATATTAATCTGTCTTCAATCAATCAGTAGAACCAGAAATTGCTGCCTAATGAAGATTTATTTACTTATAAAAGAGCTAATATCAGTCTAGTTTCTTCTGGGCAGGGATAGAGCAGCCCTGGAGATGGTGATTCCAAGGATGGTGATTGATTTCAGTGTCAGGAGAAGGAAAAGGATTTGGCAATCACAAATCCCTCAGTCTCTACAAAGATTTAACTAGTTGAAATTGGCCCTGTGACTGGCAAAGACCGTTACCTGGGTGTAAAAGCATTAATTAAACTGGGGATAAAAATACTGGTTATATAGGAATGGCCTGACTTATTCCACTTATTTCTGACTTTTCTTCCTAATCTCGCTGGTCAAAGAAAATGGGGTTGAAGGTCCAAAAGGGATGGATTGAAATTAGGATTTGGGCACAATGGCTGGAAAAGGGCAGGGGTAACATTTCCAATTCATGTTACTGTCTCACAGGCCTGATGGCTGTGCAACTCCTAGGATACATTTAACTGCATTGCTTTGAATTTTCTCTTCCTAGCCCGTGACATCCAGAAGTGGGAATACGTTCCTCTGGGTCCTTTCCTGAGCAAGAGCCTTGGCACAACCATCTCTCCGTGGGTTGTTACCATGGAAGCTCTCATGCCATTTGTGTTGCCAAACCCTGTCCAGGTTAGCAGGAGAAAGGGTTGAAATAAAGGAAAAGCAGTGCTAGAAAAATGTCAGCAGAGCTGGAAGGTTCCATCAGTGGAAAACACTGAGCTGTATAAATGCCAGGCATTGTCTTCATGGAGTTTGCAAGTGTGATTCCGCTTCACAACATATGAAGGCACCCAGGACCCTCTGAGTTAAAGTGCTCATTGATGTCACTGGCCCTGGCATGTGGTGTCCTGAGTCATCCTGCTTGAGCAGGGCAGAAAAATCATCTCCTTTAAAACACCTGGAAAATAAACTTATCAGAGAGCTTCTTTTGGTAGCAATGAGCATCCAGCAGGCAATGGAGAGAGGGTGGACTCAAGCCAAAACACTTTGTTCAAGCACTTCCAGTTGTCTGCATTATGTAAATGTTTAGTTAAAATTGGAAAGGGTAACAGAGAGTCTTGCAGAGACCTCATCATCTTCTCTATGCAGGCACAGAGCAAAGGTGTGCTTAGCACTCTATTTTGGGTTAACATCCATGCTGAAATGATGGAGATGGCTTTTGGAGCCCATATGCAGAAAAAGGAATCAGGTTATATGGATATGATATCTGTTCAGAAAGATCTTTAAAAGTGTGTTCATGAGACCAATCAAAGAGATAACCTGAGCAGTAAGAACGGTGAAATGAATGGGGTGGGTAAACAAAAAGTCGCTCAGGTGGCTTGTGGAATTTTTCCTTTGTTTGTTTTGATTGTGATTACTTTTATGTGCTTTTAGGATCCCAAGCCACTGCCCTACCTTCAGGATAAAGAACCCTACACTTTTGACATCAATCTCTTTGTTGCTATTAAAGGTATGGCAAAGCTGAGTGGGTTACAAAGCTGAAATTGCCAATTAAGGATTGCAGAATCACCACATCTTTCAGTCACTTTGCTCTTGGTTCCACAGTCCTTCTTTTCCATCTTTGCCCAGACTGCCTCTGTCAAAGAGGCAAAGCTCTTCTTGCTCCACATTGGCCATGCAGCAATGTGCCAAGGAGGGAATGCCTTCCCAGATGATCTGCTTTTGATGAGGAGGGTCCCTGTGGGGTCTCCTTGCATGGGCAAGGGTAAGCGGGGCATGGAAAGTGCCCGTGTATGTGGGATCCAGATGTTAACCCAGCTCAGCCCCCAGCTTATGGCCCTGCTGACTGCTAGGTCCAGGTGTTGCTCCTGTAGGAGAGCAGAGAATAGAAAATGGGCAGCATGATGCTACTCTGGTGCTACCCATTGTAAAAAACCACTTGTTCTCTATGAAATACTGGTGTCTGTAGCAATAGAAGATGTTATTACTGGTTTCTCACTGGGGATTACAATGATAAAAGAAGTCTCCATCCATCTGTAAAATAAAAGACTCCAATATCATTCTTCCAACACAAACAAATTGCTTCTCTCTTTCTTACTCCTTTTTTTTTTTTTTCTGCAGGAGAAGGAATGAACACACCAACTACTATATGCAGATCCAATTTCAAGGTAAGACTCCAGTATGTTTTGTTTGTTTGCAGTCTTGCTGATGCCATCAGCTGCAGCCTTAGGCAGTTTTAAACTCTGTTTTTTGCAATAGAATCATAAAATGGAATCAGGGAATCACTAAAGTTGCAAAAGACCTACAAGATCATTGAGCCCAGATGTTAACCCACCACTGCCAAGTCCACCACTAAACCATGTCCCTCACACCCACATGCCTTTTGAACACTTCCAGGGGTGGTAATGATTCCACCACTTCCCTGGGCAGCCTGTTCCAATGCAGCTGAAGATCCAGCCCAGTGTGTGTCTGCATAGGAGACAGAGGGAAAAGGTTGGAGGGTGGTGACAGTTCACCCCTGTGGGATGGAAACTCCTGGATGCTCAAGCACTGAAGAAGGGGGCAGCTCTTTCCACTGCTTGGTTTGGGATGCTCAGAGCACCCCAAGTTATGTGTCCAATTGGCAGTGAGAGCAGAGGGCTCACAGGCAGAGGGAAATGCCTCTTGCCATGTCAAGGTGCAATACAGCTCTGCAGCCACAGTTCTAATTTAGATGCAACTCACTGCTGGCAGCCTGGGTCTGCCCTGGCCCCTCTGTGGGCAGTGAGGCAGCTCTGCCTCTACCCCCTGATTGAAGCCAGGAGATCTATGTGCCAGCTGCAGCATTTCTCAATCAATTTCATGTTCATATTTGGCTCTTTGCATAGTAATTACCTTAATCGGTAAATCAGTAGTCAGCAAATCAGTAATAAGGAGATTTTTCTGTAAAGCCATTAAAATACTAGACTTAATCATGGAGCCTGGGTCAGTAGTGCTGGCCTTAGAGAGGAAGAAGAAAAGGGAAAATCACATCCAGCTGAAAAAAGGGAAATTTTAGGGGACTAAGTTGCATGTTAAAGTGTGTGTTTTATAAATGTCCTCAGCCAAGCCACTTAACTGCTCAGAATGCAGTTACTAAGTACCTGTGGATGTTGCTTTTAGGTTGTTGAAGGTTCCTGATTAAAGAGGGAAATTTTCCTTTAGGGACAGTCTTACCAGCATCATCCCAAGAATGCAATACATTCTGCATAGCCTTATGGCACCAGAGAGGTTTGTCCCTCTTTGCTTTAGCCTCCTCTTTTTCCTTCCTCCAGCACATGTACTGGACCATGAAACAGCAGCTGGCTCATCATTCCATCAACGGGTGCAACCTCAGACCTGGAGATCTCCTGGCCTCTGGCACCATCAGTGGACCTGTAAGTGTTTAAATAATGACAATCACTGGCAGCTGGTCAGTGATCCAGAACTGGCTGAGCAGGGCTTGGGTCAGAAGCCTGGCTGATCTGAGCAGCCACAGAACTATTTGTAGTTCTTTCCCAGGCCCTTTGGTCTGCTGCTGCTTTGGTAGCCCCAAAATCACACTGTGAAGTGTTTTCGGTGTTGTTTTTCTTTTTTTAATTGATGTTTGGTTTTTAGTCTCTCCCGTGTACCTTTCCTTAAGAACTGTTTTACAATAGCTGCAAATTAATTTTTATGTCCAAGCGTCCACACAGCCCATTTATCCTCTATAAAATGCAGCTTTGTTATTTCTGCTAAGAATGTGGAAGGTGCATGGGTATAACTTTTGGTCTCTCCAGTGAAGTTGGAGCCAACTTCACAAGCTGTTATTCCCCTTGAACTGCTATATGGGGGTTGTTGCAATTTATGGGTAACTCACACTTTCTGAAACACCAAATACAAATCCTGTACATGCTGTCTAAAAGACAGCCTCAGGTAAGTTGTTTTCAAGTTGGAATGCCTGTACTTTTTGTGCATTTCTCATGTGCTTTTTGAATCTTCTAGCTATTGTACTGGCAGAATGACATTAAAGATTCACAGCATTCACGGGGTTTGTCTCCTCTGAAGAACAAAATGTAATTAAAAGTCTGAAACGTGACTACATAAAAGCAATGGATTTGTAGAAGTCTCCTCCATTTGTTTCCATTCTTGCTGTGGCAGACCCAAACTGCTGTTACAGGGTTATGAGCACTATGTTAAATGCACCAGATAACAGCTGTAAGCATCACTGCTCATAGCCAGGAAGCAATTAAAATGCAAAGGCAGGGAAAGAAGCCAATGTGTCAATGAATTAAATCAACAGCAAAACTCTGTTCCTTACAGGTAACATACTTGTGTGTCTGGTCCCAGCAGCAAGTAGCTGAACAGCAGGAGAGATACTAAAAAAATTGTTTATTTGTTTACAAACTCTTGCTGCAGGAGCCGGAGAGCTTTGGCTCCATGCTGGAGCTGTCCTGGAACGGGACAAAAGAAATCCCTCTTGGCAGTGGACAGTCTCGTAAATTCCTGCAGGACGGAGATGAAATCATTCTGACAGGTAAGGGTGGATAACTGCTCTCACACTGCATCAAGGACACGGTTCCATAGATTGATCCCAGCAGGGCAAGCACCTGGTGCAGAGATGGGCTGTTCTGTACAGACCTGCCATGCAAGCACAGTTGTTTCCATCCTACCTGTCAGGAGGCAAAAGCAGGGTAGAAATTTCCCTGCCGTAAATGCTTTCCGGATTAGGTTGTTGGCTTTGCTAAGTACTTAATGCCCTTGCTATGCTAGTGTGTGAGTGCTAAGGGGATGATGGAGGTAGGTTTGCCTTTAAGGGTGAAAATACACTGGGAGCAGAAGCAGTTGATGTCTTGTTGCCACCACAGTTCAAGTTTGCATGTGGAGCAGAGCTCAGCAAATGCTGAAAGAAGTTATTTTGTAGTCTAGGCATCTTCAATGAAGTGTGTTGCAAATTAAATATGTGGGAAACAGCATGAAGCCTGCTAGAACAGCTGACAGCTCCCCTCTGAAAAGGGCTCCGCTTCAGAGCTGTTTCATGCTGGGACATGGTTTTAGTTTTCATCTCTGTAAACTAAGGATTTTGTGAATTAAAATCTACCACAATGTTTTGTGATCCAAATCCCACTCCTACTTTTTTTTAACCCAAACCTAGTGCAAAACAAATATATTTTTAACTTTCCTCTCACCTTTTCAACCCCTTTATGGCTTTGAGGTGGCAAATATTTAACAAGAACAGTCATGAGAAACTTTTGGTTCTAGCCTGCACGTCTTTGCTATGTTGCTTACTGAATTTTTAGGGGATGTTTTGTGGGATGTTGTGCGTCATCAGATGAGATCCAGCCAGTGCCACACCTGGCTCTGAGCTGCTCCATCCTGCTGATGTGGTCAGAGATAATCTGCACAGGAACAAATGGCTCAAGCAATGGGAAAACACTTACAGGTGTGACTGAGGGCAGATAAAATGTGAGTGACTAACACCTTTGCAGCAACCTGAAGGTGTGATGCTACTGTGAGCCTACATACCTATGCCTTCTTAATCCAACCAGGACTTTTAGAATTTTTGACAAAGTCTAAAATTATATTTTTTTCAGAAAGATTTTTAACAAAACCCAAGAACTTTTCTGTGATGAAAAAAAAAAGCAATGTATGTATTCCACTCTCCCAAGCAATGGCTCTATGAGTGGGTTTGGTGGTGCTGCAGCCAGAGCCCCAGTGTCTCTCACCTGGCAGCCTATGCAATAGCCTTGAAGATTGTGTTTCTGTGAAGTGCTGCAAGTTTTACAGAGGGAAGTGCGGAGACAACTGGAGATTGAGAGGCACTGGACAGAGTCATAGATGATGAAAACAAGGAGTCCCCAATATCTCTGACATCCTTCAGCCTCCCAAAAACCCCACAACTACTCGTGCTGTCACATGTAGGAGCCTGACACTGCTCTCTACAGGCTTTCTATATATCCAGTGCAAAGACACTCCTCCAGCAATTCCGAGTGCCACCCTGCGCTCTGGAGTTGCCAATCTCCCTCCAGTAACTATGCCAGGAGCTCCAAATCAGGGTACAGTCAGGTATGATGAACATCCCTTTGGATGTTCATGCTGATAGTCCTTATTGGTGAGAAGCACCTTGTTGTTTGGGAACTGCTGCCATGGGGAGCCACCTCGGGGACAAAAGGGACTGGTCCATGACCCATGTTGTTCTTCATGCCCAGAACAAACTGTGTTACTTACACAAATACTTTGAATCCCGAATGTCTTTAAGCATTAAAGATGGCACAGTGGCATTGCTGTTGACCTGGATGAAGGCACTGTGGCCCCGGTGGGACAGTCTCATGTTCATTGATCTGCTGGGCTATTCTGCACTGGCAGCAGTTTGTGACTGTGGCGGTCAGGCATTGCAAAGAACCAGATGCTGCTGGGGCTGTCTGCTGGGACAGTTTAGGATCTGCTCCTATTTAGTGATGTATGGCAGGTCCAGTGCCTTAAGGCACCCTTGAGGCAGGGCTAGTGCTATTCCATCTCATCCCCAGGGTGCTTCCAAGTGCCCAACCCATCATTTTTAGTTTCTTGTTTCAACTTCATACTCTTGTTCCCCATGTGGGAGCTATTTCAGAGACCTAACACATAAAATGAGAGAAATATATTCCTTTCTCCCAAGAAGTGTGTCTGAGGGAGGGAGCATTGCAAGGGAAGGGCTGCTGATGGTGTGTGGCAGCCAGCTGCAAAAACCCCTCAGTAGCTCCTTGGCACACACAGTGCTCAGGCCAGGGCTGCTGGCAGCACAGAGCTTGCTTTATTTAATGTGCTTCTCCTTGGTGCTGCTCTAAATCGTGGCTGACAGCGGGGATAACTAAACTGGACTGAAATAATAAGCTGGCACTCAAAGGAAAGCTGGCAATGAAGCCTAATGAGACAAATGGAAGCAGAGCTGAGCCTTACAGCACCTTACTCCAGTATTGTCTATGGATGAGGATTACCTGGCAGACACTGGGATAGTGCCTGTGGCTTTACACAAGCACTTACAGACACTGCTGTACTTGGGAAAACTTCATTTCAGCCTGTCTGTGAGAGCTGCACTGTGGGTTAGAGCTGGCAGGGTCTATCCTCTTGCTGTGATAACTTTGGCTGCCCTGCAGTCTGAGCCACCCATCCTCTTCCTCGGAGGAGGCTTCCACTGACCTGTTTTAAGGATGGGAATTGGAGTTAAGGTCTGTTCTGTTTAGCTCCTTCTTGGCTTCTTGAAGGCAGCTGGTTTTTATCACGTGCAGGGAAGGTTGATGTATTCCATCAGGAAAATCCATCCCTAACTATGAAATCAGCCCTTAAAACCCAGCATATGCCATTTGTGTCCTTCCTTTGATCAGCTGTTGTAGCAGAAAGCTACAGTAGGTCTCCTCAGCTGTTTCTTCCCAGAATAGACTTCCCTGATGGGCCAGAAAGCCCTGGCTGTGTCTCCTCCCCTGCCTTGCCTGCAGCTTTGCTGGGGGATGCTGTTTCTGGAGCAGCTTGGCTGGCCTGTGGCAGCAAGAGGCGCTGTGGCATCTCCGTCCCAGTGTCATCTCCATTGAACAGGAGTAGGGAGAGATTAAGTTGTCTCAGAGTTAGAGATTCTGCCACAGCCCCACGAGTTCAGCAGCAGCCAGCAGACCTTCCACGTCTGTCACAGAGGATAGATGAGTACTTTGACTCAGATGCCGAGTTTTTCCTGGAAGTAAACCACTTGATTTTAGCAAGCAAAACAACTTCTGCGAGGGTAGGTCGTGCTGTTTGACAAGGTTTAATGACCATCTTTCTGGCTGTAAGCATCCTGTTGTCCCAAGAGCAGTCCTAATGCTCTAGAAAGAGAATCCAGATTTACTTGATTAATTGCAGGGCTGGGCAAGTCAGCAAATGGCTTTGCCAGCTAGATTGATGGTGCTCCAGGTTATGTTTGAAAACAGAAATGTTGCATATCTTGTTTGCTCTTTCATCAATTCACTGAACTTGCATATTGCTGTGTTTAACATTTTGTGCTTCTTTTTTTCTTATACTCCTGAGCTACTTGAATTCTTCCAGGTGTTCTTTTTTTTTTTTTTTACCCCTCATTGCATTTCTGGTATGTTTTCACTCGGTTTTGGCCTCTTTATGCCTTTTTTCACTTTTGTTCCTGGTAAAATCCTGCTCTTACAGAACAAGCTGCCTGTTGTTTTCTGTCCCTAGGTTACTGCCAGGGCAACGGCTTCCGCGTGGGATTTGGCCAGTGCTCGGGAAAAATCCTTCCAGCTCTGTCAAATCCCTGATGACTGGAGTGACATCTGAGGATGAGGAACTCTCCCCCCACCTCTACCAGTCACTCTGCTTTACTCAGATTTATTATTTTTATACAAGTGATTGAAATCTTATTATTTTTAATTATCAATAAATATCTTAGAGATGAATGTGGCTCTCTGGTGTGATAAGAAAAATATTCCAATGCTATCTTGTAAGTCTCAGAATAGGAATAAGATGATTGAAGTGGAAAGTGAGATTTTTAACTTTTCTACTATATTAATGTATTTTTCCATAACTATGAAAAGAGACTTTCAAGTAAACTTAAATATTCAGCGTACTAGGTTGATGATAACATCTGAGATTCCATGCTGACTTTCTCTTTCCACAGTGTTAATATGCTGGAGGTAAAACCCTGCAGGTGAGTTGCATATGGATGTTAAAACTTACAGACCATCCCGAATAAGAGTTACATGACTATGCCCTAAATAATTTGCAACAAAGCAATTTGTAAATGTGATAATTGATACAGCTGACTGCAACAGGTGGGGTGTCCTTGTTCCTCCTGCCCTTACACAACCAGAAGCAACTTTCCTGCCCCAGAACAAAAACTGATCCTAGAGCTCACAGATGGGAGCCTGTTTTGGGGCTCCCCTCAAAGGAGCATGGAGATGCCTTGTGCATCCTGCCTGGGTTTACAGAAGGGAATTCCCCATTTCTATCACCCTGCACACCAGCTTCCCCGGGGTCAAGGAGGGAAGGTGAACTGAATCACTGGAATGATCCCCAGACATTCACTGGTGGCAGTCACACTTTGTCACTGAACAGGGGCTGTGGTAAGAGGACACCGAGAAGGCCAACTCCCTTCCTCCACCCCTAAAAGGTATCTCTTGCCATGGTATCCCCTTGCAGCAGCCAGTAAACAAAGCCACGTGCCACTTTTCTCAAGTGTAAAGGGCATCTGCTGTCTCCTGCTGGCCTACAAATCAATTTAACTCCATGGCCACGTGCCAAATCACATCAATTAGAGGATATTACTGACTGAAGGAGCTCAGGAGACCAGATAATGAACTGTGGTACAGTGCAAGGGGAACTTGTTAAATATTTGCTTGGTCCTCCAAGTGAAGAACCTGATGAGGCCGTTGGCTTTGTGCAGTGACAGCAGGATGAGCACAGGCTGTTTCTTTCCCAGGCTCTTCCATTGCTGCTCCCAAGGTCTGCCAGGTAGTTTTGCTGCTGTGGGACACGTGGGCATTTGATGTCATCCTGGGGAGCACCTGGTGCTGATAGGGAATGCAAACCTCATGGCCATGCAGAAAAGGAAATTGAATTTGAAATTTAAACTAATAAAAAAATGTGGCAGTGCAGATAAGTCACTGCTAATGGGGCATGTGAACTGAAATGCTCTTCAATAATAGCTCCATAAAGAGTGATACTTGGAGGATCACTCCCCAAATCAAGGATGACCTGGCCAGGAAAACAGTGGCTCATTGTTGTTTATCAAGGAAAAGCTATTTTCCCTTCAGGCTCTTGCAGAAACTCAGAGCTGAACTAATAGGCAGATATTTATTTAGTGTACTCTGACTCGGTCATCAATTTATAGATGCTTTGGGCTGTCTTTTGACCTCAAAGGACAACTGTGAGTTGACACCTTCCCTCCTGGATTTAGAAATAACCCGTGCTGTTCCTCTGAGCACAGCCTGGCTTTGCTTCTGGCAGCAGCAGGACGCAGAAAGCATTTATCCAGGGGAGAAGCTTCTCTGCTGAAGGAACAGCCAGGGTGCACCTTGCCATATTTGAAATGTGATGTCTGAGGAGAGGGGTGCACCTACACAGAGAGACAGGAGCTGATGCTGGGGCAATATGTCATTAGTCATTAGTTTTGACCTTGATGTAAGACATTATGCATCCAAGAAGGACTGTGGTGTCAAGGCTTTCTGGTTGCAGGAACACTTAGGGAAACTGTAAATCCATAGTGCTCTTCCCAAGCTTTGGGCAAGGTAAAGGTGAGTCCTGCACATAAGCAATGAGTTCCTCTCTCAAAGAGCCAACTGGATGCAGCAACTGCTGCCAGAAAATGGAAGTTGGCCCCTTGTTTTGTCAGGCAGAAGGTCAATGGTGCTGAGACCCCACCTGCAACCCAAACCCTGGCAGGATGGAGCCACAGATTCCCCAAGTTTGTTCCCACCTCGGAGTGCCCAGAGCCAGGCTGCAACCCACAGCCCCAGCCCTGAGGGAGGAGGGTGGTTTTGCATCTGCTGTGACCACTCTGTGCATCCTGGGGTCACCACCTGCAGTGCCTGGCCAAGCATTCCTGCACCATGCTGGGTACGAGTGGGAGGTGGTAAGGTCTCCCTGTGGCCCCAAGGTGACTGATCTGAGCTTGTCTTGCCTGAGGACATCTGGAGAAGTTCCAGGTTCCCAGAAAGTGCAGAATATCTGGAAAGGAGCTCAGGCATAGCAGGCTTCAGAGGTGAGCTGGACAACGTCCAAAACCTCGCTCAGGACAGAGCTCAGAGCCATCTGCTGCCTTCTGCATGGATGGGGGCCAAAATTCCAGGACATGCTAAAAAAGGAGAGAAACTCTTTTGTGTGCCCAAGGCCAGTCTCTTTTCACCCCCAGGAGAAGGTAGTGGGTTTTGTTTGGGTGGGCACTGAGGAGAAGGGGGGCCCATTCCCATGCTGCCCTCACCCAGTGCAGCAAGCCCGGAGCCACCAGCACTGCTGATTCTCATCCCTGCTGAGGTACCCTGTGTCAAGGGGTGAATGAAGGGTATATCTGTGCTGCAATGGGCAGTGCTGGCCTTAAAATAGCATTGCTTTGGCCTAGGACCAGCAGCACTACAGCCAGAGCAGCACCCACTGCCTGGGGTGGAAGTAAATGCTCACCCAAGTTTTGGGAAACACAGGGGTGTTCTGGGCCCCTCCCGCTTGCTTCACCTCCCCTGGGGCAGCTGGAACCACTTTGCACCCTTGTCCTTTAAATTGAGGGTCGTGGAGGGACTTCTGGTTTTGGGGGAGGGTCTTTATAAGGTAGGGGTAAAAGGTCAGGCTCTTGGAGTGAGAGGGTGCTTTGGCCTGGGTGCCCTCAGTTCAGTGTGCTGACTGGGTGCTTAGAAAAGTTTGATTTTGAAGTGCCAATTTCAGCTGGATGGATCTTCTCTATAAAGAGCTTCACCTCTACTTCTAAAAGCTTCTGCTGCAGTTGGGTTTGAGCATTGCCCTTTGCTTCTGGAGGTTATTAATTTTCATTTGATTTAGCTCTGTTTTTCTTAGTTTGCTTATAATTTGGCTTCCAGCAAAAATGAAAGAGAAAAAATGAAAAGCAAATGCAGAGCTCTTTTTCCTCTGCCTTGCCCCTGGGGTTGTGGGTTTGTGACCTGGGCGTAGGAGAAGAAAATCCTCCTTGGATCTTCAGAAGCCTGGAGGAAAAATAAAACCTTTCTGCTGTGTTACCCACCTGAGAAGCTTCACTCAGGGTCATGCAACGTTGAGTGGGAAGACAGACCCTGCGTTCCTGACCAGAGGAAATGGAAATATGTGTCTAAATGGAAGCTACAGCTCCTATGCTGGCCTGGAGCATCCTTCTTGCTGGCTGGTGTTTCACCCTCAATAGAGGTCAGTAGTTCTCATCAGCAACTTGTGCACAATCTTGGGCGTGAGTGGTGCTGGGATGCTGGATGGAAGGTCTTGGAGGGATGCAGGAGGTGCTTCTGGGTTGTACTGCCTTTACACAGGGTGGTTGTAGGGGCAATGAATCGTGCTGCCTGACAATATTTCGCCCGATTTTGTTATTCTGCTATTTAGAAAACTAAGAGCAGACTCTCTTTGATACTTTGAGTTGCATTTTCTTACAGATCAAAGCATTGTCTGGTTGGTGCGTAATGGAAAAGCTGGGTGTAATTTGTAACAGTGCTGTTGGTATAACTGTCAGAAGAAAAGCATGGAATAAAACCCTAAAATGTATTTCAGAATTTGAGGGGACCAATGGCTTTTAGGTGTGAAATGCAAGCATTCTTCGCCTAAAGTAGTTTTCTGCAGAGTTTCTAATTAGAAATAGATGCAACATCATGGAAAAAAATTGGTTTTGTTGGAAATGTTTGGGTCAGCAATATTCATAATTCTTTCATTAACCAGGCAATAATAACTCAAAGTAAAACAGCTCTTTCAGTAGCTGTTCAGGGTCAAGGTATTGGCTTTATGAAGAGGGACAGAGCCAGTAGGTGATATTCACGTGTCTCTGTGCTTTGAGCAGTAAGGCAGGAGGCCATTTCTCAGGTTTGATTGCTGCTTCTGTTCAGAATACCCACACTGTTGCTGCTTAGTGAGAAAGAAAGAGATCATTTCTGAGATTTTAAAATTGATTGAAGGCTTTGGAAATACGTGAGAGACATGCTGAAGTACTGACACCATGCTGCTCCATACAAATCTGCTGTGAGCTGTTCCTTCTCATCTTCCCTCATTCCCAAGAACTTCTTCACCTCAACTCATTCTCTCTTGCACGTGTTTTGTTTTCCATGAACTTTAAATTACAGATCCGTGCTTTCTAATTTTTACTCTGTTTGCTCCGTGTTATTTGCTCCATAGGCAGCTGAAACAGAGCAGGGTTCACACAGTTAATGAATGCCCAAGGGAAATGCTGCAGGAGCACAAGACCCTGGTGGCAGCTGAGCATCCATTGGCTCAGCCTGTAGGATTGACACCTTTGGCAATGAATAGTGGGGGACTGGTTGGGGGCTGCAAGGACAAGGAGGGTCTCTTGTCCCCCTCCTCACTGTGCACTCGATCCAGGGCAGATGTGCAGGACCTGCAGCTGGCACCTCCCTTTACCTAAAAGGGCACTGGAGCTGTGGAGTCCTGGGACCCTGTTCCAGGGGGACTCTGGGAACAGGCAGAGTGCTCAGCTCTGCTGCCTGCTCACCCCTACCAGGCACTTACTTTGATCTGTGGAGGCGAGACGGCTGCTGCCTGAGAAATCCAATTAATCTTAAATATAAAATAAGTTTTGAAAAACTTTGCTTTCCTTATGGTTTCAGAGCACTTAATGCAATTTTAATACATTTTTTATTGATTTCTGATTTTTCTCTGGGGGCTGACTGGCCAAGTTCCAGTACAAAACATGGAGCTTTGTAACTTAGAAGTGTATCACTCAAAATTTCTTAATGATGTTGTGGATTGAATTGAACCCTGAGAATAAATAATCAGGAATTTTAAACTGTATTGCTTTAAAAATGCGTGTGCGAGCAGAGTTTTCCTCCTGGTTAGCAAGGAGGAGTAGTGGCCAAAGGGTATTGACCATTTTTAATGAAAACAGTTCTAAAAAAAATTAAAAATGCAAATGCAAAAATGCGGACTGTAATCAAGAATTCCCATTGCAGCATTAAAACATGTTAAAATTGGGGATTTAATTTCTGGTATTTAAATCAAATCACCTGAGATGTATAACCATGAGACAGCTGAAATAAGTGGTTTGAAGCCTGGTGAATCTGGGTTCAGATTCAGACAAGGTCAGAGACAGGGGGAGGGTAAGGAAGCAGAGAGGATGAATTTAAACTTTCCATCCTGCTTTTAGCAGGATTTTGACACCATGGGCATCTCAATAAAGCCATTGCAATGATGCTGCTGTGCTGATGGCTGTGCAGGTCAGCACAGACCAGGGCTGAGCTGGGTGTGAACTGGGGAGCTGTGTGTGGATGTCACTCCATGTGTTGCCATGTTGACCTCAGAGATGCAAAACTGCAGGGCTGGCTGCTCCTTTGGGATGATTCTGTACCTCAGCAGTAATGCCCAGTCCACATGGTGTCACTGCTGTCCTTGGGTCCCTTTGGGTGGGGAATCCCAAGGCTTTGTAGGCTTAGTTATCACTGAGCATTAGCAGGGGACTGCATGTGAGCTGCAGGTAGCCCAGGGAACCAAAATCCATGGGGCTGTCTTGAAAAGTCCCTGCCTTCATTTCTCATACCTTTTCTATTTTCTGGATCAACAGATTCTAAAGTGAACCAGTTAAACACCTGAGATCTGCTGTTCTTGCCACCCTCCCTGTGTGTGCCATGGAGGTTGCTGGAGTCTGAGCACAGAGTTTTCCCCATCTTAGTCCTGTACTGACTTCTGAGCTGTAGCAATATGGGTTGAAACTGCCTGCTGAGACCTGTAATGACCCAGCAAGCTGGGGACACCTTTGGACAGTACAGGCTGCAGCAGCATTGCTCATGTGGTTCTAGGGCTAGCATCAGTCCCTGGTTATTTCAGAAAAAGATCTATGCTCATAGTTCTCTAGGGTGTCTGTGTAAGTTCAACTGCTGCTGGTTTCAGTTCAGGTTTGTTCTTAGACACAGTAGCTCTGAAAACAGTATAAAGACTCCAGCTCCTGCTTCTGGCTAGGACACAGGTAAAGATTTATCAGTGGGGTTTAGTCTTTGTGGCAAACTGGGTTCCAGGCACAAAGATGCTTCTGCCACAGGACTCGCTCCAGGGACAAGCAGATCTATAAAGCACCCAGCTTTCAGGCAACAGAGTCTTTTTGTAAGATGAAAGAATTAGCGATTTGTCTCTTCATCTTTTTCAGGAGAAGGAGTTCCCTGGGTGCTTTTTACCCTGCATATCCCGTACTCTGTGGCTTCTTCAAAGAGACCCCACAGATGCTCCATGCTCTTCATTTTCAGTTGCTAGCAGGAGAGATTTGGGTCTCAGTGGCCCTATTTCTTTTGGTATGCAATTTGTTACTGGTAATGAATTGCTGAAATACTGATGCTGCAGTCCCCAACTGAGCTGAGCAATTGCTCTACTTGACTGAGGGAGTAACGTGAAATAGCCCCTTTGGAGGGATTGACCTGCAGAGCCACAGGAACACCTGGAGATCAGTCAGCTCTGTCCTGAGCTTCTGAGAATCTGCAGTGGTGTAGCTACACAGAGAACAGTTCTCCACTCTCACACAACAATGAGGGCTGTCAGGCATGTATGTCCTTCTTGAAAATCTTGTTGTGTTTTGGATGTGTTTTAAGATGGCCTGACAACTAGAAGAGAACAACAACAGAGGCAGCAAGGAGGTTTTCCATGTTGAAGCTGTTTATTATGTTAGATAAATACATTTGCAACAAGTTTGAGTTATTTCCTCTGAGTGCAATTGCTGGTAGTATGGCACAATGATTAAAAAAGAACTAAAACTAGCAGAGGCACTTGTTGCATGCAGCTGAAATTACTACCAAGCCCAGTGATGCAGCCCCTGCTAAAACAGACCTTCCACTGGCTGTGAGGGCGGATTTGCCGGTGGGGTCGGCACCGGCTGGAGCTGCAGTGATGCACCTTGCAGGAGGGTCCTGACTCCCAGGGCGAGGAGGATAATATGTCTGCTTTAGGCATGATGTTTAATATTGCTTTTGGTTAAAGAGTAGTGAGGTTGTATGACTGTAACCAGTGGGGAAAGGCAGAAGTTAGGATGCATTTACGTTATCTCTATAAAAACAATCACGTTGACTTTTACACAGTGATATATGTAGAGGTTGTTGAAGATCTTTTTTGTCAACTGATGGATGGACTTGACAGGCTATGCCAGGAAGACAAGTGCATTTTTATTAGAAAACAGAGCTACCCAGAGGGGTCCTTCCACTAGGATTTTCAGGAAAATCCATAAAATGGTTTGTTCAGCTGGACAAAGAGAGAAAAAAGTGGCAAACATTCTTGCAGAGCAAATTTGTCTATTTGCTTCCCCGGCCTTTGTAACCCTTTGTTCTCACACAGGCTTTGCTCCTGCAAGGACTCTGTGTTGCTGTCCCTGCCCTGCCAAGGGACTGACCTTGCTCTCTGTAGTTGGACAGTCTGCTCAGAGGCTTAAACTTAAGCACCTGTGTAGGTCCTTAGCTGAACAGGAGCTTATCAGTGACATGTGACAGTGCCAAAGGGTTCTGCATGCAGATAAACACTGAGTGGAGTATTGGCACTGGGAGGTGTGAGGACAAGCTTTGTCCTTGCTCTGCATCAGCTGTGTGTGCAGGCAGGTGACCTGCAAACTGAAAGTTTCCTAGACTGAAAATTAAGTTATTTTGGTTTTTTATAAGTAGCCCCACTAGTATCCAAGTGGGATACAAGACTTAATGACAAAAAAATGGGTATTAAACTTCTGGGAACAGAAGTGTTGCTCTTTGAGCTGGGGCATCCATTGCTATGGTACACATGGACCCGCTCACGAATGAGAGAGAACAGTGGGTTTGCTGCAAGTATGATGAACATTAACATTCACACCTGGAAAAGTCCTCTGTTACTGTTGATTAACTGGGTAGCAGAAACTGAGGCTAAATAACAGCTTGATGAGCAGACTGCAGTGGGTAATGGAAGCAGTGGAGGACTCTTGCTAGAGGACATCAGAATTAAAGCCAATCAGCAAATCTCCTGCCTCCTGAACAGGATCTCCTACAAAACAGATCAGCAAAAACTGTGCAGTTCAAAAGATCCATGCAAAACTCTCCATGATCCTTATAGCCTGCTATTTTGGGATGTCTGTAATCACAGTGCTGAGCACCTTACCTCCTCAGAAATCAGTGGGATATGTAACAAAGCCAGGTGCCATTTCGCACAGCTCAAAATCCTGTCATCACAATTAGAGACTAAATGGGGGTCTGGACAAATCCTTTGCCTGGGGAGAACTTTCCATGCTCTATACTATGATCCAGACCTTCCCCATTAGTTTCACCAGGAAGAATTGTAAGAACCTTAATTCATGTGTCTCTATCTAAGGCTCTCCAAGTGCTTTCTGGTACTGAGATAGACAAAATGATGTGAGATAAGATAATATTGTGGACTGAGGCACGCAAAGTGACTTGTGTAATCATCAAACAAATCTGTCAGAGTTAGAACAGTAACCTACAAAGTCCATGTCCCAGTTCCTTGCCACAATTCCTTCCTTCCTCTTATGGCAAGAACTAGAGGTCAGGTAGGATGGTAAGGAAAAGGAAAAATAGTGAAATATCCTTCTTGTAGTTTTGTGCTTTCAAGTCTTGTCTGTTCATGATCCTTGCTGTGGTTGCAGTGCCTGCCCTGTATTGCTTCCTTTTAATCCCATAAGCTAAACATGTAGTCACTAAAAAAAAGGCAGCTGTGAGGAAACCTTAGAAGTTGAGAAACAGAGGACATGGGAATCTTGCAGTCCCCACTTCTCAAAGGTAAATAATAAATTTCCAGAGCTCCTATGTTCACTTATAACTCCTTGCATAACGGCTGTCTTAATGAAAGGAGGAAATGTACCTTACAAATTTGTGGGAAAAATCTTCCATTGAAGGTGCTGAATCTCTCAGAGGTAGAATGCGTATTATTGTGTGTTACTGCAAGTGTTATGCTCAGGAGTCTGAATGACAAAGCCAGGAGCAATGTCTCTGCTTATTCCTTGTCATTCTAGTCCTGTCTCATTCCAGTGAAATACACCTGAAACAAAAGATGGATGAAGGTGCATGTGGAATCACTCTTTGAAAATCACAGCAAGTTCTATGTGTTGACACCAGCAGTGTCCAAGCTCTACTCCGTGGAGTTCTCGTGGCTACCGAGCTCATAGTCAATGATCTGACTAATCCATTGACCCATGGCAGAGGATATGCCTAGTTCTTGTGTGAGTAGGATAGAGCAATGTGGTGCTACAGGGTCAACATTAGTCCAGTACCCCCTTATTCCGAGTGCTTCTGCATCCTGATCACTGGAAATACCACTGCAGTGGGGTAGGGAGTCTGTGCAGAACCAAGTGAGTCAAGAATAAACCTGCTCATATAACCCCTAACCAGGGGTAACCCTGGATTTTTGAGTGATACTGAGGGTGGGAAAAACTATGCTAGACCAAGAGTAAAAGTCTGGAGAATCTTGTGCTACTTGAGTTACAATGATAACTGTAAAATAAGGGTTGCTGCATAGTAGTAAACTGTGCTGCCAGGATGGCTTGCTGATATCTTGACCTGTTGAGCAAAAATCATTTACACTGTGTGCTCTAGAGATACTGCTGTTGTCCTGCATATCTGAAAATGGCTGTTTGTGTGTTAGCCTTCCCAGTGGGAAAAGGCCTCCTGGACAACAGCATTTTATGGCTCTGTCTGATGAAGTCCTTTCAGTCATCTAGATGCTGCTCCTCCCATGTGGACGTTGGGATGGCACTGTAAGGGTCCATGATGACTTTTGCACAGCGAATAATCATCACAATCAGGAAGAGGCAGAGGAAAACAAAACATGCTAATGTCAGTCCCTTGTCCACGTCAACGTACACGGGCTCTGGGGTTGGTCCCTCCATTGCTCATGCTGCTCTTCATCTGGGTTTATATTTGCTCCTAACATCATCAACCACCTGCAAAACAAACACGGTGTCAGGAACAAGTGATTGCTGCCTCCTGGGTGTGGGGAAACCTGGGGGAAGAACTGGAACCAGAAAACCTCTGTGATATATTGTTGCAGGGAAATAAACCCACTGGAAATGTCACAGCTCAGGTAACTAAGAGCTGTGAGCAGAAGAAACCTCATCTCCATGTTAATTTAGCCCACAAATGCTTCTTGCTAAAATATTAGACACTAAAATGAGATGTTAACAAAGGAAAGAGAAGCAGTAATGAATGAACACTATCCATTTGAAATATCATCTCTTAAAAGAGGCACAGACACTGTTCTTGTCTCAGCATTTCCTAATCATAAAAATATTTCCATTCCTCTGCTAGTGTGAAAGATCAGACAAATGGCACAGCAGACTGTTTCTACCCTAATTTTCCTTCTGTCCAAACATTCTCTGTCTCTTATTGGCACAAAGCAAAGTGAAAATTATGCATACTTATTTCCCCTAATCTTTTAATTTCCAGTACTCTTGGGTTCTTCAGGCAGTAGAAGATTTTTTTTTTTTAGGAGCAATATCATTTTTAAGTGGGTATTTTATCATCCAGAGAGGTGCAGGTGATTGTGTGATTAGAACAAGGATTATCTTATTTGATGCAGACGTCTGCATAGCTGAAGGTCTCTTCTGGCTTCCTTGTGTGAATCCATAACCAAAATGGCCTGAGCAGTGATTAGGACCTTTCTGCCTCTGCAAGTTTTGTTCTGGATAGTTCATCAGCTGGTAACACAAATGGTTTTGCATGATGATGCTGAAGGAGAGGAACTGACCTGACTTATGGAATTGAGTCATTGCCCAGGGATGGGGGAAACTTTTTCTGACGTTCACCTTTGGCCATGGTGAGAAGTGTTGAGGGTTACAATGAAGATCAGGAATAGGGAATGACTCTTTAAAGCAAACAAAACAACAAAGTCATTCACATCAAATGCAATAATCAATCTGAAAACCAGTTCCTGCTTCATTAGGAGACGATAGATGGGAATTAGAAGATATTGAGCCATGGGGAGGATTGGGTGAAACCTGAGTATCAAATGGCCCAGCTGCTCTCTGTCACTGCATTGATGCAGTGAGGAAATCCTGGGTACAGGGTTTATCTACACAGCCAAGTTTGCCTGGTTATGTTTCCAGTGAGCTGATGCTGCTGGCAGGGCTGTTGCAGTAGTGTTTCACATCTGTCTGGAGCACTGTGTTCCTGCAGCATCGTGCTGTGCCAGCAGCCAGTGGGTGTCCCAGTGACTCCTGAACTCCTGTGCCCTGCAAATCTTCCTCAGGGTGAACTGAAGACCTTTTTGAATAAAAATTCACAGTTCCTCCCCTGTCTCATAATTTACTTCTTTTCAAGTTGTTTTCCAGCCTCACAACCTCTTGGATCCCACAAGGCAAGTATAAATCAGCTGGGCTCTCGAGTCTATTTTAAGCACAAGGATGTCAAATTTTTTTAATTTCCTGAAAGCATAGAAATTACTGTGACAGCCAGTCCTGCAGCAGAGATATGAAAGAAGCTGATGATACAAAATGAATGAAACCAAGCAGACATCCCATCATCTCATGGATTTACCAGTCACATCCTTAGGAGCTCATGAAGAAATCACCAAGGAGTGGGGTCAGGCTTGTAATGCTTACCTGGCCTGATCAGAGGTCTAATATTCCCAGAAGACTCTGCTACTGCTCTTTTTCACCAGCCAAGAGATCTTACATTGCAGTTTATAACTTCAGGTGATGAAAAAAGGGTTCGTCAGCAAGGCTGAGTATTAAGTATGAATACTTTATGAATACTTGAAATGAAAAGAAAAATTGTTATCAAAACTACTAATGCAGCCCAGTCCTCTCCTGTGGGAAAGGACTTGTGAAGGTTCAATAAGGATGGATTTGATTTTTGTCCTCTGACGTTCTGGGTATTGTACCATGTGGGTTATTTCACACTAAGTTACCTCCTGCAGAATATCAGAACTACCTGGTAATTTCCATCAGTACCGATCTTTGAGGGAAAACTGCATTTTCAGTCAAACGTACTTTCTTTGAAAAGTTGAATCATTTGCTTGGAAAATGATCAGAGGTTTCAAGTAGAGTTCCATCCCTTGGAGATTTTTCTCTTCAAAATGTCATCACAAAATCTCACAGGAGTCTGTTATAAGTGCTGCATCCCTCTGCTTCCTTCTGTCCCAGGACTGTGCCTGGAGGATGTTTCCTAGGGAAACTGTCATGCAGCTGCTTTCCTGCTGGAAGGGAAAAGCACATTTTGGAAAGGATAGGCCAGGCAGAAACCTTTACCAGAGAGCAGAATGAAAGTGTAAGGCATCTGAGCTGTAGTTTGCACAGGACATTACATGGGCAGCTTGAATCTTTTTATTGATCCCTTTTGGTGAAAAGTAGGCATTTTCAGTGGAAATAGAATATTTTTTCCAAAAAGCTGTGTTCTTGAGGCTGTATAAATCATATGTCTTCCGTCCTTCTGCTCTCCTCATATACCTGATAATGTTTTGATGCTGAACTACTATTATGCAATAAATCTCTACTGTTGGAGAACATATTTTTTGGGACTAGGCAGAAATGTCTGGCTTTTCAGATTTGTTCTCTTTGGTCACAGTTTGACTGCTCACCTGAATCTGCCTGTGTACCAGCACTGTCAGAGGGGAAAGCCTCCTCACCCTGTCAGAGCTGCATATAACAGCCGTGCTCATCTGAGTCACAGGTGGGTTGGGTGCCAGGAGGCATTTGGTGTTCCATGCTGTTGGTTACTACAATTGCATTCCGGTGGGCTTGGCAGTGCAGAGAGTTACTGGTGCTGAGCAGACCTGGATGCTGGAATAGGCCTGTGTCCAAGGCATTTGTCTCCAGTTAATTTATTGTGGCTGGAACATGTCGCTGTTCTAGATCAGGCAGATTGGGACCAGCAAGAGACAGTCCCCAAACGTAGGAGTTATTTGCATGTGTTCACCCAGACTGGTTCCTCTTGAGAAAGTCTAACTCCCAAGTATTACCATGGACATTCTATGTCCTGCCCCCTCCTGTCTCCCAGCAACTTGTGGTCTTCCACCTCTGTAATAGCTGCACAACTTGTCCTGCTTAATTTTCATCTCCTTGGCCAGCACTTCAACTTCCCTTCTCATTTCCCTGATACCCAGTGGTATGGCCAGGCTTGGAGTGGGGCGTGCAAGTGTCTGACAGGTTGGTCCATGCTGGAGGAGGCTCTGCCTGCACATCCTACCATCAC
Source organism: Platyrinchus mystaceus (assembly GCA_035041135.1). Taxonomy (NCBI): domain Eukaryota; kingdom Metazoa; phylum Chordata; class Aves; order Passeriformes; family Tyrannidae; genus Platyrinchus; species Platyrinchus mystaceus. Next base: position 8,643,670 of record JAWWLV010000018.1, read on the forward strand.
TCTTAGCCCTAGGGGATGTGCTGTGGAGGTGAGCACAATGGTTTCGCAGTCAATTTTTCTCAGTCTTGCTTGTGAAATCCATCAGTGCTACTGAAATTAACTCTCACTCTAGCTACAGACTGGCTGACTGGATGTTTTGCTCTTGTTTACTAGCACGGCTGATGTTGACAGCATTGTGCGTGTGGGGGGAAAAAAGAGATCAGCAGAAACAGTTATAAAGTTTCACACTTGAACGATCAAGCTTTCTATGAATAGCTGAATTGTAGAAAATTACTTTTTTCCAGCTTGACAGCACCGAGCTTTAGAATTGTATTTTTTTTAATTTCTTCAGATTTTTTTAAACCGTAATTTGGTCTAACAAAGCCAGAAGATGAAGAAGCACAATCCCTGGTTCAAACCATTAGGCAGTTTAGCAGTGCTGAGTGTGCATTCTGCTGTAACACCCCCCGTATTTCAGTGCAGTCTCTCCCCCTCTAACTCCTCTGAGACTAGACGGGTGACACAGACAGGCTCACCCAGGGGTGGAGCTGTGCTGGCTTGTGGTGGTCATGTAATTCAGTACCAAAAATTACTCTATGGACTTGGCTCCTTGTCTCCTTAGAAGGGTTGGCGTCATCTAGTTTTGATGCTCTGGTCCCTCGGCTTGTGTTTGTCTGACCATTCTTGCAGTCAGGAGACTCAGCAGCCTGGGTCAGGGATATGGCCTGGGGATCAAGAACTTTGGTACCTCAGTGAAGAATCCATCCTGAGCACTTGGCCTTTGCTGTTTGCTTTTTTTCCCAGTGCTCTCTTCTTGAAGGATTGCCACAGAAGAGAGGATATGTTCCATTTTTATGACCTTATGTACATGAGCAGACAGATGTTGTCATCCTCTTTAGTGTACCAGCTCCATTACAGACCCTCTGTAATGCTTGTGCTCATCAGTGTGTCTAAATTTTGCAATCAGTCTTACCTGTGCAAGATACTTTAAAAGATATGGTTTATTTTTTTTCCAGACCTGGCAATCTTGGTACTGTCACTTTAAATATAAAGTAATGATGTACCACATACATTGCAGAGAGCTGGTTCCTATGCTGGTTAATCATGTTCCAACTCATCCCAACCCATAGGATATATAAAAGAACACTTTTTTTTTCTTCTACACTCCTTTCCCAAAACAACAGATGTAGAGGGAGGGGAAGGAAGGGAAATGATGTGATTTCATGTATGCAAGCCGATCCCTACCTTCCAGACCTGGGTAGGAAGCCTGTCACATCCCAGCATAGCAGCATTGTGGAGATAAAATCCTCCCTGTAGTCATATTTTAAAAGTTTTGGTTACTCAGTGGGGCTTTAACGGCGTTCAAGCTCCGCTCAGGTTCACCTCCACCCAGACCTGGAAGCAGTTCTCACCGGTGTGCTCTGAAAAAAAAAGATAATAATTGACAATTGCTCATCACGCAGGATGTGGGCGTGACGGGCTCGTTAAGCAGTTGGGAATTGCTCCAGTGACAGCCTGAGGCAATCAGATACAGCCATACACAGGATGGATTTGTTTGTCAGACATTCCCTAGAACAACATATGTGATGCAAAGAGTGATGTTCAAGCCCAAAGTCATATCAATATTTCTTCTCAAACAAGCAAAAACAACCCATTTTTAACTCACAGTGAAAGATCGACCAGGTTTGAATTGATACTGCTCAGGAGTCTCCATAATTAGTTTGGGTTTGGATTTTTTAACCTATTTCTTTCAAAAATGGCCAGAATTTAAGTGAAAAATTCAGTTGTTCAAACAAAACTACGTGATTTATCTGAACTGATACACCAAGACTTAAAAACTATTAATTATTTGCTTTTTTTTTTTCAGTCTAGTTTGGAATAATTCTTTTTTTACATGCATACAAAATAAATTCAATCAGAAAAACTCTTAAAACTTGCTGGATGACAAACCTGTTTTTTTCCCACATTGGTGTGGAAAGGAGTTCTAAGATGTAGGATGGGAAGTCTGAGAAGAACAAGCCAAAAATGACCCCAAATCCCTTTTGAGGGGACTCAGCTGAACAGAGTGCTGCTCAGGCAAGGGAGTAGAGGTGAATGGCCAGGAAGGAAGGTGAAGTGCTGCTTCAGGTCTATGTTGTGTGTGTTTGTCAAATGAAGTCACCTTCAATTTGAAGTTCAAATCTATAAAGGAATAGCCCGGACACTTAATCATACTCTAATATTCTTAACAATCTAGTTTCGGTTAAAAACTCACTGCCTCTGAGCACAGGAGTCAAATGCTGTAGATAGATATAGACAGATGAGCTTCTTGCTATATCCAGAGAGCAATAATATGACCGTAAGCTTAGTCTAAAAACTAATTGTCCTTTTATACTTACAATTCTCTCAGCAGAAAATCAATACTTCATTTCAGTAATTCCGTCTCCCTATGAGCATGATTTCTCCTGTGTACTTGTAGTACACAGGCAGGTTTAATCTTTGTTTTTAACCCACTGTTTGATGTTTTGTTTCAGTTTTAGGGGTTTTTTTCCTTGCTTTACGTATTGATTTTAAATCTTTACACTCCACTTAATTTATGCAAACTCCTTTATTCAATCTAGCCCTCTCAGTTTTGGTCAAGAGAAAAATAATCTTTCTTTTCACAAACTTGCTTTTAGCCAGTTGTAAATCACTGGATGCCAGTATTCCCTCAGAAGACTGAAGACATCATTTACACGTGCCCAAAAAACTGAAAATGAATAAACACATAAATCAATCTGGGGAAAGTTTTAAAAATTGCTGTTGCACAAATGTTTCCTTCTTACACAGCCCCATGGCAAGAATAACATTAATCTTCATTGAGAAAAAAAGCAACATACACATAAAATAACTGTGGGCTGCTTATAATTTGAGAGCATCCTAAATCAAATAATCATTTCTCTCACACTTAAGGAGTATGTGGAATTACTTGTTAACAAAAGATAATAAAATAGATGGTTGTGCTTGGCAGCAAGTTGCTGTTTAGAGTTATTGAGTGAACTGATGGACAGTTGGGACCTGGAGCGAAAAGCGCCTCCAGTCTCCCAAAGCTCAACTTGTGTGGATAATCCTTGATTAAACTTTGCTGAAGTGAGAGCCTGAGAACATTCTAGGGATCTTTCTCAGAGATTGGAAATGGTAAAAAAGTGGGGTAAGGATCTGTGATGGACCTTATGGGTTGCTGGTTGCTGGACACAATGGTGGGAAGTGCTCGGAATCAAGTAACATGTATTAACTAAAAAAGGGCAGGTAAGCCAGGAAGGTGTTGTGATGTTGTCTTTGTATTGGTTCCTTTGCAATCCATAGGGGAGCAGGAGAAGAAAGGCCATCCAGTGCTCCCTCAGACCCCAGCTCAGGGGTTTTGTTACATCTCCCCAGTTCTGTCCTTTCCTGGCCAGGATCTGAGCAATGAGTGAGCCAACAGCCCTTTCACCCCTTGAGGAAGGAGCTCTGTGTCTCCTGTGCATGCTGCAGAGACATCCTTAAAGTTCCCTGTATGTTTGTGCTGTGGTGTGAGAGCTGCAGGGATTTTGTAAGGTGGTTCAACCAACCCATCCTCCTTGCAGCACTGGCTTCCACACAAGGGCTGTGGGGAACGTTGTTTCATCCTTTAATAGATAATGCCAGGAAAACCAAAGCAATAGCTGTGATATGCAAAGTTTAGGTGAGCTTGAAAAGGATCATCTGTCTGCAGCAGGACCACCCTTCATTCAATGCTTATTTTGATAAGAGGGTTGAAGCTGCTTTCCTTATCACTGCTGTGACACAGTATTGTGCATCCCCTTTCATCATGGAGAGTGACAAAAGTAAAGCAGTCTTAGAGAAACAAATGGATTTGGCTTTTAAGCCATGGCTTGTGAGGTCTGAATAGATATGATATAAACTCATTTTAGTGGAGTATCTGCTTTTTAAACTCTCTGCTGTTTAAATCCTCCGAAAGGAGAAAAACATGCCTGTTGGTCCTGTCAGTTATTTTATAAATTAAACAGTGGCTTTTGGCCAGGAGAACTTTCCGCAAAGCAATGGAGAATTTTCTCACTGCAGCAAAACTGACAGTGAGGAAAAAAGAAAAACATTTTTTTCCACTACAGCTCTGAAAATTTAATTATTTTACTTTACAAAAACAAAAGGTAGATCAGCAACTCCTTTTTATATGAATATATCTAGCTTCTGATGGTGATGTCCAGTATTCTCTGACTTTCAGGATACTTCTCAGAAACACATCTTTTGCCCTTTCATCTTTAAAAACTATATATGCCTGGGTCAGATTGAGGCTGTATGAACATTTTGACATTTGAGGAAAAGTATTGTGGATGAAATCTCACCAAAATAACTGGATTACACCTGTAAAACTGCCACAAATGTTGGCATGAAGAAATCATATAGTCCTGCTTCATTTCCAAATCACTTTTTTAACATTAGAAGTTAAATTCTCACTAATGAAGAAAGCTCCTAGTCAGGAAGGTATTAAAAATTAGTAAGTCTGAGGCAAAACAGAAAAAAAAAAAGTGACACATGGTTTTGCTATTGTAATAGGTGTAGATTTTGTGTTTGCAGGTACTCATCAATCCATACTGATAAACTAATTAATACACTTTTTTGAATACAAACTTTACTCAGATAATTCAGAAAGGGAGAGGGATTTGATCAATTAAACAGTAGCAAAAATAAAGCTCAAAGTCCAGAGTGTGTTTTGACCCCCGGTTTTTCACACAGGGCTCCAATAGAAGGCACTGCTCATGTCTGTTCCTTTTCTGGACTGGTTTAATCTGAAGAGGAGGAGGATGGATGTTTGTAACTTGTGCTCACGCATATAACTTACTGTGCCATTGCTCTCATTCTTTGTGGTGATCTAGTTGGAGGTGTGATGCCAGCTGAACACCCTATCTTAAACCAAAAAAAATCTTGCAAAGGAGTCTTAAAGACTGACTGAAAAAGCTCTGAGATGTAGTAGGATTATGGACTTGACTGCAAAGCAGGACACGATGTTAAACACTGTCAGCATCTGTTGCCGGGTCACTGGGCAAAAATGGACCCACAAAAGGAACAGCCACAGAGGCCAGAAATAATGTTGGGTAAGAATGAGAAACCCTTAGAAAACACTGGTAAAAACAGCCCTACATAAACAGATTTCTCTCCTCACTGGTACGAGGAATTAGAAGGAAAAAAAATTGAAGATCTGAAATGAAGAGTTAAGGGGCCCAGGTGATCTGAATGAGTTTGGATTAGAGCTGTTTCAGGGAGCAGTGCTTTGTGCTACGTGAGACACCCAGGGAGGCTCACTGCTGCTCCCCTCTCCAGCTGGAAAGCCAGAACTGTTGCAGCATGTTAGCTAATTTTGGTTCTAATTTGCCAACAAGAGAAGTAGAAATATCATTACTAGTTTTTCCCTGTTTTCTTTCCTCAAGAGAACAGTTTTTCTCTTGCTTCTAAAAGGACTGGGAGAATGAAAATTGGCCTGTTTTCAGAGACAGTGAGTGCCTCCAGCACCATCTGGAACCAGTGCAAGCAGCCAAACAGCTCAACATCACAAAAAATCTTCCCATTCCCCAGACCATTCGTCCATCTTCCCCAGACCCCCCCTCCCCATCCTCACAATTCTGCACGTGAATACAGCACAAAAGCTTCTTTCTGATGAGGATCCAGTTGGCACCCACATAAACTATATTTTCCACTGTCTCCCAGCAGGGATGGATTGCATCTTCCTTCAGAGGGAGGCCAGATGATTTTTATTACAAATGAACCAAAACCTTGAGTCAGGACATGCATTACATTTTCCATGACAGCACTGGCTGGAGTGAAGGATCCTGATAAGAATTTAAGGATAATTGAGCCCTAGTCTATAGCTCTGTAGGTAGGTAACAAATATAGCAGCCTCCAAATTTGGTGTGTCACTGAGCAAGGCCAGGGGAAAGGATAAATGGCCCATTGCTCACACGAGCGAGGATCAGTCAGGATCCTGAGTCTGAGTCCCAGCTGTTCACCATCTCTGCCTCTTGTCCTTTCCAGGACATGTGGGCAATATCTATTGTAGTAAATCAAAGGTGTCCAAGACTGCTTTTTGGCATCAAGACTGGCTGGTAAAGAGCAGCACATGCAAATGGGGACAAACTTTTTAGCAGAGCTCATTGTGATAATACAAAGGGTAAATGTTTTAAACTAAACCAGGGATGATTTGGATTAGATATAAGGAAGAAATTTTTTACAATGAAGGTGGTGAAACACTGGCACAAGTGGAACACCACAGAGAGGTGGTGGATACCCCATCCCTGGAAACGTTCAAAGTCAGGTTGGATGGGGCTCTGAGGAACTTGATTTAGTTAAAGATGTCCTGACTCACTGCAAGGGGGCTGGAACTAGATGACCTTAAAGGTCCTTTCTGACCCAAAACGTTCTGTGATTCTACGAAATACTGTTAAGCTTGACCTCTGTGACAGGTTGTTATGTTATAATTTGGTTATATAGACAGATGCCAAATTAAACTTGTAAACTCTGAGTATCTTTTAGTTGCAAAATGTATTTATGAGAAGTGCCAGATGGATGGGTGTAAAATGTAGTTTATGTTTAATCAAAGACAGAGAACAGTCAGAATTTTTCTCTGAGAATGGTGAAGCAATGGACCATTTTCTGACTGGGATTTAGTGGCACGAGGTGGGGAGAATACTGATTTAATGACCACCAGCACAGCCTGACATTGAAGACTGTCAAAGAAGTGCAAAGCCACCCAATGAGTCTTACCCTGGTTGTCATTCCTGTTTCCGGGTCATGTTCCCTGGATCACCTCTAGGCGAAGTCCTCAGGCACTCATGCCCTGGGGAGCTGCTGCAAGTCAGGCTGTAATGCAGCATCCCTGCAGCAGCCCTGACTGGTGCTAGTGATGGTTTTGGCCATAGCTTTTTTTTGTGCTTGGGATTTTGGGGGTGATTAATGCCTTTTCATTTCCCCCTTCCCCCAAAACCCAATCTGTATTAATGATCGTACCAAGTATATCCATGGCCTGAGTGTTATCTGTGTTTCTACATGATCATGCTCAAAGTACATGTGCAGCCTTTTCATCACATCAAGAAAGGTCCTTTCCTCAGCTGGAAGCTCACTGACTTTTCTATAAAACTTGTAGGCAGAGACACTCTTTAATTAAGACTGTACTGAAAAGAGCTTTGATTCCAGACATGGATTACAGCCTGATGTTGTTTTCTCTGTCACTGCAGCAGATTATTGGAAGTGTAGTCCTTGATTAAAAAGATTGTGTGCAATTACATTCCATCTCCACATCTTCAGTAGCTTGTCAGTGGGTCATTGGGAATCAGACTGCCAGAACCTTTGTACATGTTCAATTTATAAAAGACTGTTTTTGGCACAGCACCCGACAGTCCCAGACAGCCAATACCTTATTAATGCGCCATTAGCCACAAGGAACATTTTTAAGTGAACTTAATGTACAGGGAGCGACGAGGGCTTACCTGGACTGACTCAGCAGTTTGGAAGGTCTTTTCTCCCTTGCAGAGATCACACTGACTTCTTTACCCCCCTGTAGCCACTCTTATTATTTTGGTTTCTGGTGGACTGGGTTCACTGGGGTTTGAAAACAGGTCAGTGTGCTGAGGAATAGATACTTGGTATTAGGGAGCTCTCTTTAGAATAACTGAAATGGTCAAAGGGATTATTAATTGCTTTATAAGTGTTTGAAGAGGATGGGACTCTTCAGTTTGGAAAAAAGGTGGCTGAGGAATAATATTTGAGCTACACAGAATCACAGGTTAGAAGAATGGGAAAATAGTTTCTTCCCAATTTAAAAAAAAAAAACCTCACCAGTTTCCAAAATAGGTAAACTTGGGGGCATTCAATGGAACTAGTAGACAATCAGTTTGTAATGGGAGAAAGTCTTCTTTAGTCTTAGTGACTTCCCAAAACTTGCTGCTACAGAGCACTGGCGACAGTACCAGCAGGCTCTTTGAGCTGGAGGAGTTATGGACAACAGGTCCATAAGCAGACCCTGAAAGCACTAAACTTCCCTGATACAGCAGTTGTGGAAGTTAGAGGATGGGCTGCCAGAAGTGGCCAGGCTTACACAGTGCTCCTAATGAGCATCTCCTCTTTGCAGTGCTGAGCTGGACAGAGCACTGGTCTGATCCAGCAACAGGTTTCTTAGGTTCTTGTTTCTTGGATTGCTACTGCTTTCCAGCTACCTCCTGGTAACTCCCTTTAAGAAAAGAGAAGATATTTAAGGTCTGCTCCAATTTCAGCCTCAATCTCTATTTGTATCTGTAAGTAATATAGCTCTAATACTTTTAAAACCAGGAACTGATCTTTGCTTCTAGTTTAACTCTCTCTTTATTACTGAATGTATTTACATTCAGTACAGTAACGAGATTCCTCAAAAGCTTTTTCATGCATGATAGGAAACTAAACTCAAACAGCTCAGTCCTATGAATTATCAGGGGAGATGTGTCCCACTGGGTCTCTGCCTGTCCCCTGACTGCTATTCCTTTATTGTCACAGGCTCATTTTATGTCCATGCTCTTGGAGGTTTAGTTAATTGCAAATACAGGCAATGGAGAGTTGTCTTGCAGCCCACTTTACTTTAGGCCAGAAGCACACATCTAAGCACACATCTAAGAGATAGAAATTATATCCCCAAATCTGTGTGTGCTGAAAAAGAGAGAATTACCTTTGAGCACTATTTCTCCAGACATGTAACTCGGTACAGATCATCCAGTCAATGATCTATAAAACTATGCAGGGAGCAAGATATGATGATACCATTAGGATTAACTAAATTTTTCTACCTCCTTTGGTGTACTTCTGTGTTAAATTTATATTAGTATAGGAAATAAAAGGACTGCCATCATATAGAACTAGCCTTTTCTAAATTTTCATACATGCACAAATGCAGATATGAAACTGGTTTTTTTTTATTTACTAAGTACTCTTTCTTTCCCCTTGAACTGTTTTCTCTGCAAGGTCTTCTTGATGGTCCTAGTGCTGAGCCTCATGGTACAGAATGACTCCAGATCTCCCACAGGTTCAATGTGCTGCAGCTGAGTCTGGAGCATCTGGAAGGACAGGACACTCAGCTCAAAAGCAGACCTTGCTTTTCTGTTGCTCAGCTGCAGTTCTGCCTGGTGCTGTTCCATCATTGCTGTGCTGAAAAGCTGCTCCTGCTTGTGTGCCAACAACAGTCAGACTGCTTAAAACAGGGTTTTGATGGAGGAGGGGGATAATGAAGTGGCAGAAAGAGATTTATAATTCCATTGTGGTTCAGCATAGGCTTTCTCTTAGAAGGTAAACAAGGGTAACTGGTTTTCACTAGTTCTGCAGTGTTTCTGATTCACAGCAATAACAAACCCTCTGATTTTCTCCTGTTATTGGTTGCAGTGGTTGGGGGAAAATGGTTCCCTCTAAAAAACCCCAACGTTTTTCTTTTGGGATGAAATCTCTCTGTAGGTACAGCCTGGGATGCAGCGGTGTGCAAGATGCTCAGGTTTTGTGCAGTGGGAGCTAAAAATAGTCACAGGGATTCTCTATGGCAGGACAAGGCAAGGAGTAATGTTTTGCTTCAAGTTGGCTATTTAGAGCAGGATTGTTCAGGTCACTTGTAACAGGGAAGAACAGACCTCAATTTTACCTGAATTAAAGAGTTAACATTTCCAGAGGAAGGCAAATAAAATAATTTGACCTATTATTCTGAATAAGCTGAAACTAATCATTAACTAAGAGCAATATGTTAAGAAGAGATACAAGGAAGCTCCTTTACCAGCAGAAACCTTCACACTGCCCCACAGTCTGTAAGTCAAGTCTGTGCCTGACACTGCTGTGTCTTCTCTTTGTCTGCTCTGCAAACTGAAGTTTGCAAATGCAGATTTCATCAAGATCTCTATCCATGTACAGTGACTGCACTCTGAGGGGGGGGACAGAAATGGAAAGTAGCCTCAGACTGCTATAAAATTTAGTTCTTGTAAATATGCCAAGCCTCAGAGTAGGAGAGACGTGTAATTGCTGGTGGCTAATGAAGATGGAGTGCAGGAAGGAGGCTGGAGAGCCTGCTCACAAACAGCCTGATGCATGTCATGTTACCAAGGTCAGCAACCTGTGGTGATACCCAGAGTGAATAATGGGGCTTGTGTGGTGGAGCTGCCTAAGGCACCCTTCCTGGCTTGAAAGAACATTGCAACTGCAAACCATTGGAAAGCAGTGAGATGTACAGCAGATGTACAGCACCAAGCTAGAAAATAGCACTTTATTGGCATGCTAAAATATGGTCTGCACATGGCTGGGTACCTCTCTTTGAATGACTTTTCCCCAGCAGAGAATAACGTGTGGCTTGTATTGACTTGACTGCAAGCACCCTTGAACTAAATTAATTTTGTAAATGTGAGACTGGCAGTGGGCGAGTTGATTTCTAGAGAAATTGTTTTAATAATAAAATGCCTCATAAAAATTGCATTGACTGCAACCAGGCAGACTGTGGGCAGCTAGAATTTTCTGATTGCTTCACCTTAACCCAGTGTTTTGGGGCTAACCAAAACACAAATGTCATCATCTCTGCGGCAAATGTCCCCCATGAGCAGGAAAATCAAGGGCAGCATTATTATTCTCATGGACATCTGGTGTGTCAGGGCTGAGAAGAGGGAGATCCAATGTGATACTCAGAGTGAGTAACATTTGTGCTTCCAAGACATCTATATGAAATCAGTGGGCTGTATAGGCTGGCAGCCTACACTTGGCATTTCCCATATTGTGCAGTGATATGACAACCACAAACTTTAACCCTCTTCCCCCTCAACTTTTTTATCCCACATACTGACTCACTACTGACTATGCAGTGAGAAAGACAGTGGAGTTTGTGCATTGCTGGGTGGGTCCCTATGTCTGAAGGCACCACCTCAACATCTTCCAAGGCCCCTGTAAAATCAGGTCTGAGAGATAAGCAGTCTCAGAAAATCCTGCTGAACTTTCTCTCTGAGGAAAACTTTACTGCCAGAAAGGATGCTCTGATGGGAACACTGCATTCCCAAGCCAAATTGCCCTTGGTATCACCTTCCCTTCTCTGCCAGCTAATAAAACCCTAATTTTCTCAAAGGGAAGTCCAAGCAGAGTTTTGACTTTGAAAAATAAGTGCCAGCAATTACCTGATGTTTGATATGGCCATTTCTATTGATATGCAATATTTAATAGGAAGTGTTTAAATATTATTGTAGCAGCATCAAAACTTACACTTGACCACAAAGAATGGTGTCCAAATTATTCATTTGGCATCTTCTGTAAGTATAATTTGGAGTAAGTCTTCCAGTAATCTTAAGTCCTGATAGGCTGTCTAGTCCCAGCTCCAAACTTCTCTTAAGCTTATGAAGTAGTTTTGTGAATGCTGCACTGGGGTGGGTTTGTTTGTATTTTTTCTTCGTGGCCTGCTGCAGTGGATACCAACCAAAGAATTTGCCAGGTTCCTTATAAATATAACCTTGAGACTGTATTAGCAATCTGATGGTGAAATGTAGCCAGCCTATGCATATCTGTCCATCAAATGACACTGTAAGTGCCATGGTTAGGAATGAATGCAGATCTACTTTTGAGAAATTGGGAACATCCTTACTACACACCTCTCTGGTACATGGACCTGCCAGTTTATGCTGCAGAGACTCCCCTCCATTCCCTTCTATTTCAGATCTTCTGACAGAGCTAATTATGGTAGCAAGTGACTTGCATCAATGACACTCAGGGAACATGAGCATTTATGGGTTTGGGAGTTCTCGTGCACTGCCCTGAATTTCAGATGTGGTTTGTTGGTTGTCGAAATGCACCTGACCCCAGTGACTGGAATGTCTTCATGCATCGTTTCAAAGCACATTAACTTGTCCTGTCTGCAAATTTTGCTTCTTCCAGTGAAAGTGTGATGGTTTGCTATTTATGCATGTTTAGGAAAATTCACTACATATGCACTCTTTTTACTGCCAGTCTGTTGGATAACTAATAGTCTCAGATGTGCTCGGTTATAGACAAGGACTCTCTTCTTTAAGCTTCAGAAGCAACATTGCTTTTCTAACCCTAAAAACTTAGTCTGGGAACTGGATGGAAGTTCTTTGCTACCTCATGAATCACCATCCTGGGAATGATTCCACACTGGAATTTGGAACAGTCTAATAATTCAGGAGCCAGAAGACATCCTAGCTCCCCCACACACCCTGGCCTTACATATGGCATTGCTGCATTGCTACTGGATATAAAAAGCCTACAGGATCTGTTTCAGTCAGGAAGCAGCTGGGACTGTGAATGCAGATGAGAAGTAGACTCAATTCACTCGAGTAAAACGAGGTCAATAGAAAACGAACATTATTTTCCTGTCTATAATTGCATTATAAGTACATAATAAGTAGACGATGGTAACTATGTGCTAAAGAGTCCAACTGTTATTAATTGACTAAAATAGCTTTTGAAGGCTGTTCTGTTACGGATTTAACACAACATGGTGTTATACCATTGCACCAGGGTGAGTTTGCAGTTAACAATGTGTCTCTTCTCTGGGTCAGGCAGCTTTGAATTAACATGGTTTTCCACAACTCAGATAGTATCACTTGGTACTGACTGTCACCTGCCTTTGCCCCAGTGGCCTCCACTGAGGGGCAATTGCAATATACCAGCACACAAATCCTGCTGTCTCCCATGTGAGCTGGAGGAGTCTTTTCCAGTGGTTAAAGTTCAGCTGCTAGAAAGAAGCAGAGGTTTGTGGTCAGACATGACGAGCTGGGGGTATTTTGCACAGCTGCTCTTCTCTGTATTTCTTTCCCCCTACCCCAATCCCAAATCTCTGGTATAAAAATCTGTGTTGTTTCACCCCGGTCAAAAGTGTTAAGAAATTTCCCCCTTGACAACCCAGAGCGGGTCTGGGAGTGACACAGGGAGACACTCTGAGTGACACTGTGGGAGAGCACAGGGTCAGCCACACCAGCAAACTGCAGGGGCTCTGCCAGGAAGGGGAAAGTGCTGGGTGGTTTGGGATGGACAGGTGGAAATAATCATTTATCCCAGGTCATCAGGCTGAGGGTGACCATGTCTGGCTCTGTCCTGGTAAATAGTGCATTGAGTTACAGAGGCATGGGGAGATGGGAATTGAGTTTCTCCTCTGTGGGCTCTTCAGACCTGGGGCTCCATCTGTTCTGGGCTTATATTTCATGTCTCAGAGATGGGGAAAAAATAGGTATTTTCTTTGTAAGATGAGATAGGAATATCAAGTCTGTTTTCTTTGTCTGTGCATGGAATATACACAGACACATGCTCTTAGTATTGGACAAGTAGTTTTCTGTAGGATCCTAGAATGAAAATATTATTTATCCTACCCTTGTCTAGAATGAAGGCTTTTGTTCTCCAGAGAATGAGAAGTGCACTTCTGAAGTGTCCTGAAGTTGGCTGCAGTAGAGGCTGCTCAATATTAATTAAAAAAAATAATAATAATAGCATAATCACCACGGCAATACCAGCCCAGTGTTTTATCCCACCTTCTTTAAACAGACTAAATAAATCACTGATTTAATAATTTTCCATGAAGTAGCATGGCAACTGCTCCAGTTCACTGGCAGTCATGCAGACAGCAGAGTCCTGGTGGAACTTGAACACCCACGTTTGAAAAGGTGGCATCTCTGGCTTTTGTTTTTTAATTGCAGAGCCTTAAATCACACAGCCCATCTAGCTCTAGGCTCTCTGTCTCAGCTGTGTCTTATGTTAACCTGTTGTCAAAGCAAATTTGATTTGCAAATATACAAGAGCCGGGGTGATATTTTAATTTTAGATCACTTATCTGAATGCAATTTTCACATAAGGATTTGAGCACATGCCTGACTTTAAATAGGTCCTCAGGGTGGCCCTGAGAATAAAGCACTAAGGACCAAGTTCCTGAATTATTGTAAAATTGAATAAGAACAGGGGTTCCTAGGAAGGATTCAAGAACCAATCTATTCCTATGCCTCTGACTTTTAACCTAAGTCCAACTAATACTGTCAGATTTAAATTTGTGCCCCAAGTATGTGCTTGGTTTGCTGGATGGCACCTAGAACAGAATGAACATTGCAGTCTCTGGACTGGATGTGGTGCTTCTTCTCCCAATCTCCACCTCTGTTATTGAATGTCAAGGCAGAAAATTGAAGCACTGCTAATTACAAGCTGGAAGGAACTTTTAAACTCTGAAAATTAACATATTTATCTGAAATCCTCCTTGGAATTCAGATTATTTCCTCATATCTCAAGAAACAGTAACCATCTCTTTCCTGTAGGTCAGTGTGTATGAATTAATCTAAATCCATGTGACAAATGATTTGAGATTGAACTGAGAAAAAAAAATCGTAAATCTATGCTGACCAGGCATATTTTAAAAAAAAAAAAAAGGCTTAAAATAACCTTCTTAGTAAATTAATTTAAAGGCTTTGACATCATAGGTGCTTCAGACTAACATCCATACAGCTGGTAAAATGGAAGTTTGTCATCCTGACTATTAAATGGAAGGAAGGTCAGAGGAATTAATTAAGCAAATCTATAGCAGGCCTGACCTAGCAGTCATTAGAAACTCAAATCAATGGGTATTTGTCTTGCAGGACAAAACCATTACTGCTTACAGTAATATTAAAGAACTGTGGACTTGGACCAAGTAGATAGAAATCTATTTTGGAAGGCTTTTCTTCCCAGCACAGGACCTTTTCAAGAGCATTTAACTGGACTTTTCCATTTTGGAACTGAATGGTAAATTCTATCCCACAATTACCAAGACCACAGCCTCATATAACCTCTTCAGTAGCATTTTCCCTAAACAAGAGCCAGTTTGTCAATGCCTGACCTTATTACTATGAAAGCCAGAGTTCATGTACCAAGAAGAGAACTCCCCTAGATAAGCCTTTGGCCAGAGTTGCAGCAAGTTCTGTTTTAAGTTTCAAACTCCAGTGATGTTAGCAAATGACAAAACCAGCCTTAGCTCCTGAAATGTGCTGAAGTTCATGAATGGCAGTTCTGTCACTGTCAGAACTCAGAAGACAGCACAGGCCAGACCTCTGGGAAACATACATGGGGTTCCATATTCTTATTTGGGAGACATGCAATAAATAACATCAATACCAATGGACTTGCATATGCATTTTCAGCCTTATTTTGCATCTTGGTGAGATGTTGCTGCCAGTTTTGGTCATGTAGGATCATGTCTACGGTGTCTCTAAACCCTTTTCAAGAATGGCAGTCATCTCCAAGCTCCTGAAAGAGCAGAGTATCCTGCTATTATTGCTCATTCTATCACAGGCTGCTCTTAGGTCAGTGAATGATTTCTCTGTGCATTTAACGGGACACAACACTGGTAACTGCTGATAGATGTTTCAAGTGCTCATTTTTTAAGAAGAAAAACTATTTAGCTTTCAGATTCATCTCCTTATACCCTAAATGTTGCAGGACTCTAATGGTAGATATAGTTCACCAAATGCTAGGCTTGGTGACAATAATACAATCTGGGAGTGTTTCACTGGAAGCACTGAGCAGTAACTGGGAATAAAACTTCTCCCTGGTTGATGTGGTTCAGCTCTAGATAAATAAGCACTATGTGCTTTGTACATTCCCTATGCATTCTGCTTCAGTGGTTCACTTCCTGTTATTTTGATTTATTTTTTTTTTCTGGCATAAACTTAACATAAGACAGTGCTGTGCAAACTTGATAACCTCAAGGAATTATTTGGGACACAGTGATCTAGGCATAATTCTGTCCTCATTTATCCCCATAAACAACAAAGTCCATCAATCACCTTCCATCTGCTTTGGCATGCAGTGGCACTCAGGAAAATGCTCTGCAGAGCTCTCCATCATGCAGATGTAGGCTGGGACCCTGTGGCCAGTTAAGTCAGCAGCGGGGAAGACTTGCTTCCAAACAGCAAGCAGAGAAAACCACAAGAGGAAATCTTGATTCCTCCTTCCTTTCTTATTTTTATTTTTGTGTATATAAAAAAACCCAAAGAAACCAAATCACACAAAACTGTGCATGCACATACTAGAGCATCTATCTATTGATCTGCCTCTACCTTAAAAACATCCTTTTCCTCATTTGACACTCTCTGAGGTTGGTGAACTTTATGAATCCTGTTTTAAAATATGGGAGAACTGAGCTCCTTGTAACACCAGCTTTTTTTTTGGAGGGGGGTAGAGGGGAAGTGGTGGTGTGGGGTTTTTAAGAGAAAAGCCTTTTTAAGGGTTTGACTCTGGATACCTAAGTGATTCTCCACTCTGTCTGGAAAGTTTAAACTAAAAACTATACTATTTGGCTGTTAATGCAGCAAATTAGGTGAGCAGGGTGTTGTACTGCTGTGATCTGAACACTGTGGAACCGCTGAGCATATTAAAATACTTTGATTTCGTTTAATGAATAATAAATGTATTTATTATTGCTATGCCACTCAAGCAGGGAAAACAACATCAACTTGCATGGAAATATGTCGGCAACTGCTATGCAGCAAACAGAAGTTGATTATATACAAATCTTTCCTGTGGCTGGCTTAAAAGTGTTTTCTTGAGTGCCTTTTGCTCATCACTCCTTCCTCTTATCCTTTGCAAAGGAGAACTGCGGTTTTCCCTCTTTGCCTGCACTTGCACTTCCTCGCCTTTTTTAGTTCCAGCAACTGGAAACTATTTCTTCATCCTCCTTTTTTGTAACCTGGTGAAAAAGTGCTTTTATTCCTTCACAATTTCCTTTTCTAAACAGCAGCCATCAAGGACTTTATGGAGCAGTGATTTTCGCAGCACCCTTTCAGTGTCCCTGTAGTTGTTCTGCTGTACAACCAAATGCAGTGTATTTTGAGAAGGATCAAAATTACTCCAGGTTTTCTGTTCTGTGCTCACGCTAGTGTTTTAAACACAACTTCTCAGAAACTTACTGAGATCTAAAAGTATATTAATGGAATATGGAATATCTGGAATATATGGAATTATCTTCTCTATTTTGATGTGGTTGTTATTCATTCAAACACATTCTCACCCTCTAAACGTGTTTTTTTTACAAGGCCTTCACTAGTTATTTAACACCCTGCTTGCCAATTTGTTTATGGGCTCAATAAGTGACATGTTAATCAAATACAAGTTTATATTAGCCAGAGCTGTGGAGGGAAATAAAGGAAAGTGCTAATACAACCAGAAGAAACTACAAGAATAGAAAACGAAATTTTTGCCAAGAAAATCTGTTTAGAACTGGAATTCTTCCTTCGTACTTAATTCTTCAAATCAGGGGCAAACTCATTAAGATAATCTTACAAGGAGATCAAGTGAGGAAAAAAAAAAAGCAATAGTTAGCCCATGTTATATGAGAAAAGAAAAAAAAAATTGTAGAAACTTGACTGTCCTCCTCCTTTTTTCTCTGATATAAGCTGTAGTTAGAACATTTACTGATTTTTTATTTCATGATAATACAAATATGGGAGATCCTGGTTAAGAAAGCTTAATTCTGATTTCACTTACGTTAGTAAGTAGTGGATCAGACCCTGCTTTCCTTGTGTTTGATCTTCTAATTTTATTTCTTATTTTAAAATTCTCTTTGATTTGGCTTTCAAGGTAAAGAATATGCTCAACAGCAGCAGTGACATGGCACTGACATGCACTCTGGAGGACTGGCATAGGCATTTGAAGCCTTGTTTGCAGCTGCTCCTGCTTTCTCATCTCTCTTACAGCAGCATTTTGCAAAAATCCATTCTTTTAGACAGAAACGCTTCTATAATGGAGGAAAAACAAAAGTTTAGAATAGAAAGCTGTTGTTTGCTGCTATGAAGTAAGGTGGGAGATTAAATAATAGATCATGCACAGGAAAGGTTGAAAATTAATCTAATCACTCAAAAATTCTGAAGGAACAGCCGCTCTTATTTTTCCCTGCTGGTTACTACTCTGTTTTATGGCTTAAACTGCTCTAAAAAATGCTGACTTTCTCTATGCCATAGAACCTCCAAATATTTCAGAAAAGTGCTATTGGACAGTTGTGTAATAAAATTAACGTCTGCTTGCAATCATATATCCTCCTGCTGTCCAAAGATTCTCTTCTCTCAGGACACCCAGTGAATTTAATAGAGCTGGGGAAGAAATTTTTCTTTTCCTGATCAATCTTACCACATTTTCCAGACATTCAATGGGTGGGACACCTTGTTGGATCATATGATGAAGAGGGGAAAGAACAAGGAAAATGTTGTGGCCAAGGAGCTAGGACTCTAGTTTGGTGCTTTAGCAGAATCCTTTCCAACACAACCCTTTCCTGCCTGAGGAACGGGACACCTTAGTGGTGCTGCTCTAACTCCAGGGTAAGGCAGTGCTGGTTTTCTTGCAGAAAACAGATTTGAAATACCATATCAGCTGTATTTGGTTATTGCCCATGATCTTTGCCAGAAACAGAGATGGCAAAGTCCTTTGAGAGGTTCCTAGGGCTTCTCTGCCTCTTCCTCCCCATTTCTGAGAAGGAGTTACCTGGAGTTATTACCTGTTGTGTGATTTTTCAGTTAAGGTTCTGTAACACCACCTACCTTGCAGCTGAAAAGATGCTTTCAGCTGATGCTGAGACATTTGAGGAGCTCTATGTGCCTCCAAACAAGGCCACTTGGCCCATCTCAAATCTTGCTACTTCACTACCCTGGACATGCACAGACTCTGTGTCCTCCAGACATGCAGTTCCTGTGCTTGCCACTGACTAATGTCCAGGATCTCCTTAGAATAGACCTAACCATGGCGTAAACTATTTTACATATCATGAGCTAGTATGAGCAGATGGGACTTGCAAGTGGAGGAAGAAAGAAAGTGTTGAAGAGAACAGGGTTTTTTTAAAAGAAGTAAAAAATAGTAGGTGAGGCAGCACAAATTCCCTTAGTTTATGGTTTTTTCTCTCTTTGCAGGGTGACTTGCTCCATTGCCTCCTATTATGTTTACTAATGGGTAGCTTAAATTGTCAGTTAAGCTACCTCTCAATATAGCCAGAGGTTTTAAAGTAGGAACATAAGGAGATTACAGGAACAAATTGTCAGGAGAAAAGAAAGCTAAAGACAACGGTTCTGATCCTTACGCAAATAAGGAAACAAGACTTTCTTTACACAGAGTATCTCATTCTTACCAAATCCAACAGATAAAGTTCTGCTAAAGTGCCAGTGTTATTTCCTTCTCTGATATTAATTTTAGAAAACTGCTGCAGGCATGGATGTTTTGCAGATACTTGCTTAAGATACAAATAGTTGTCCACATGTAAATAAGAAAATACAATATTTTTCTTGCTGGGAGATGGAAAATCACTTGGAAAATTCTTCTGCACCTTGTCCAAAATATCAGCAAAGCATTTGTGTACTTCAGTGTCCCAAGGCAATGTTCTGAGAATGATGCCAACAATCATTGATTCTCATTTCGGAATGATTCCTTGAAAAAAGTGTTTCAGTTTGAACAACCAAAAGAAGGCATGAATTATTCCCTTTCTCAACATTTCCATGTGCTCATTCTCTGACAACTACCCACATAAAGATAAGCTTTATCTTTAGGGGGTGAGTAGTAGGGCATGCAGAAAATCACAGATCAGTACAAAAATAGTGGGGTGGATTTTTTGGCATGTGTGTGTTTTCTGACACCTCTAACACTCCCCTACCCACACAGGCTGTCACTTAATCCCTACCCCTGAGAAGGGTGGGCTTCAAGACCACTACAAGTTCAGCTGGCTCAGTTAGACCTGGGATTACCCCTTTGTGACAATAAAATGTCAATAATGTATGCACCAACCTTGCCAGATCTCTCTCTGTCCTCTGCTTAGAAAGCGTTGACTCCACAAAACCTCCTTTTAGATGCCAAATTCATTTATTTCAACTCCTGTGCTGGAGTCGGCTTCCAAACAGACTCCACAGCAGTTTGCTACAGCACTTGTTTCCAGCTGGCCAAGTTTGGAGTGCACTGGAAAGGCTCATGTTTCCCGAAGATGAAAAAGTTTCTCTTTACTTCACCTGAAAAAGTGGCTTTCAAAGCCGTGTTAGAGCTATTTCTAGCAAAGTTCATGTTGATGTGTTTCAGTTATCGCTGTCACATAACACATAATGTGGCCATAACTGCAGATGGGGTAGGGAACTTTTTATTAGCATATTACTTCTGATACGGTAGGGTAATGTTTCCAACACATCAAGCAACCAAGGTCATGTATCTTTAGAAGTTACCTTTTGTCAGCTGAGACAGAGTAATAGACTGCTTATGAGCTCTCAGTCCATCTCGGAAAACCAAATAAGTTTAAATCACTAAATCACAGAGTTCATAAAAAAGCTCAGCCTAGGTTGGTTACACCTGTGGTTCCCTTACACAGCCAGTCTGACACATTCAGTTTTAAACTAACTCCTGTGATTTTAGCTAAGAAGAATTCATTGTGGTTCTCTGTTGCCAAACTGCCCAGTGAAGTCACTGGAGCACATAGAAATGATTTTGAGGGTGGCATGTTTACATATTCACTTTAATTTTGAATATATGGGGCCAGGTTGCTATGATAACAATGGTACCTGTAGTGCAGATAAATGGTGAGTCTGATCCTTCATATTTGCAAGTGATGGGAAGGCTGTTAAGTTTCACCTAAACACCTACAGCATGTTCAGACATTTGAAACTCAGGGAAGTATCACACAACAATTCATTCCATGCCCAGTACATGGATACTTCAGCATTAACCACAAGAAAAATAAAAAAAGAAGCCTAGCAGACAGTTGAGGTGTCTTCTTATGAACAGTGACTGTTTGATTAAATATCACCTGAAAACATAACATCACCGTTAAAGCAAGATCCCAGCTGCAGGGGAAGCAGAAGAAAGCTGTTCTGTTGAGTCAGACAGCAGGTTTTGGTGCAATCTCTGCTGTATTTAACCTGTACTTCCCTTGCCCATGAGCCAGGACAGGGAGCAGTGCTCGTAACATACTATTGCTTCAGGTCTACGAGCTCAAGGAAGGAAGCTCAGAGCATTGAAGACAAAAAAGGAGGAATAGAAAAGCTCTGAGTGTTCTTTGTTTCATGAGAAACTTAGTCTATTCTTTTTATAATGTGGACAAATGCTACAAAAGAACTGTGTTGTTTGTGGGCTCCAGTGTCTCTCAAGTCCTTCTTAGTAGCCTGTTTAGTGGGCAGCTGGTGGAAACCCCAAAATGAACCTTAAGGTTTGCATCTCTGTGTGTGTACATGTACACAACTATATATTAAATGCCCTCTCTGTGTTTTACTTTTATTCAACCTCTTACAGCCAGTGATGGTTTCTGTATGAATTGTGCTTCTTAACAGCCAGATAGTGTCCTTTTGAGTCAGTCATGGTGTCCCGGGGTAGTTTTGGAGAAAAATACGGATATCAGCCATTTCCTGACTCTTTGCTGTACAAGTCTGTCCAGGAAGCTTGAAATGAAGCGGTGTATGAACATTCCCCTTCCCTTGGCTGGTGCTGAAATGCTCAGCTGCTTTGTCAAGACAGACAGGTGTATTCAGCTGGGACCCGTTCAGGTGACACGCTGCTTTTTCTCTTAGATTAAAGACAATAAATGCTTTAGCACTAAATACAGTTTAAGAAATCTTCGTGTGGATACATGCTTCTTGCATTTTCCTTCCAATCTGTGACTTACTGGGGTTTTTTTGGGGTTTGCTTCTTTTAGAGAACCTGTTTCATTTGTATGCACTTACTATTTCTTACCAAAATCTCAGTTTTACAGGGATTGTAAAAAGACACATCCCCTTGCTGCTTTTCTCTACATTTTGAGATCTAAGGATGTCTAAAGGGCTTTTTAAATCAAATCCCAGGCTATAGAGTTCTATACAAAACACTCTCCCCAGGCACAATATTTCTTTATAAGAAAAGTTATTCCATCTACTTAAATTCCATCTGTAACCAAATTTTATTTGTGCCTGTATTATGCTTTCAATCATCTTCTGACATATTATTTCCTTTGCTCTACACATACTTTAAATCAAAACACTATTAGAAAACAATAGGATGGTACGCAAGTTAATTGTCTTCCACAGTCCCATTATGAATTTTTAATGTACGTGCAAGGACTTGGGCAAATAAGGGCCCTGAGGAGAGCTGGGTGTTTACACAGCAGGAGCTGCTGACCATGGCCAGGGTTTGCACTTCTCCTGCACTTCTTTTTTCCTGCACCACAAGCAGCAGAACTTTTGCAAGTGCCGAGTGGCTGTGGATTACCAAAAATACTGTCATCACATCCTCCATAGACGTCTCTTAGGTTCTGATGCAAACTCAGTGGGAGGGTCCTCATTGCCTTCCACAGATTTGGGATCAACACTCAAAGCAGAAGGCAGCTGGGGAAAAACTCCTTTACAGATGCAATTATAGGTTCTTTTTTTTTTTTTTTTAAACATGCTATTAGCAACCTGTTCCCATTCTCCAGGCAATTCTTAAGAAAGTTCATTACTGAGATCTGGCAGGAAGCGAAAGCAGGTGTTTTCAAACAGGAGAATCTCCTTCTACCCAGAAAATACCCATAGTGAACATGGAGATGAGAACTGTAAATGCTGTAACAGTGTGAGAGAGTCTGAAAGGGAGAGAATAAAATGCGAGTCATCTTCAGTGTGCTGACCAAATACAGCACATGAAAAGAGCAAGGAGAGATATGAATACTTTTGCAGCTGAACAGGGATAGGATCAGCTTTACTTGTGTATTTCCTTTCTGGCTGCCTTTTGCTTGCAACTTGCAAAACTGCAGTGATGATACAGTAAACTCTGAGGCAGAATATAATCCAGAAAACACTATTTTCTGGTGGTTTGCTGATGCAGACAGTAGAAAATCTCTCAATTTGTCTTCCTAGGAAACATTTCCACTGGCTGTAAGGCACAAAGATGGGCATGTAAAATCATAAACAAACAACAAAAAAGAAAGCAATGTTTTGTAAAATTGCAATTCTAAATATAGGGGTTATCTAACTTTCAGCCATGTGTGATTTTCATATGCAGTGATGCTTTTGAAGCTCTGGTGAGGTTACTGTGCAAGGATATAAAATTCTTTTTTTTCCAAAATGTTCTCATATGCTTCTAGATGAAATTTTTGAAGCGTAAATCCTAAAGAATCCCCCAAAATAGAAGACAAAATGAACGCAAGGTTTATTTTTTTCACAGTTCATTCTTTTTGGTTTGGTTTATTCGAGTTTCATGACTTTGAGTAGTTATGATTTGTTATTATTTGGACTTCTAATAATGGGAGATGCTTTCCTGACAAATCTTGCTGACAGAAATTGTCTCCTTCTGTGTTGAGAGTTAAGGTTTCCTCTTCTTTTCAGTCCTGCTGTTTTTTGAAGTCTCTGACATGACTTCTGGCTCACCAGGATTTTCAAAAATCAGTTCCTTGGAAGTGTTCAAAGCCAGGTTGGATGGAGCTTTGTGCAACCTGGTCTAGTGGAAGGTGACCCTGCATGTGGCAGGAAGGGGGATTAAGGCCCCTTCCATCCCAAACCATTCTGTGATTCTAGGATGGATCTCCCCCTAGCTGAGTGATGTTCAGACTGAGGGCTGAATTCTAAACTAAACTGGTGAAAATCCAGAACAATTCTGCAACATATGGTGTATTATGGTTATTTGGTAAGAAGTCATGAATATATTGGTGATGCTGGCAATGGGAATGGGAGCTTGAATTTGAACATGGAAACAAACTTGGATGGTGACATCAGCTACTTTGGACTGGTTTATAACACAAACTGAATGTGTGATGCAGCACATTATCCAGTAATCATGAAATCAATCAGATGGGGCAGGGAGAGAAATGGGAGGCTTTTCCACCAGATAATCTAAATTTGCTTGAGTGTGTGGTTCTTTACAGCCATCAGCACTGATTGAAAGTCTAAAGTAAAGCTTTGAAGGAAAGCCTGTGATTTATGATAAAAAGAAATATGTAATTCTGTGTTTCTAGTAGAAGAAATATGAGCATCTGTGTTTTCAGAAACCTTCTGTCTCATTTCCTCATCTTTCCCTCTGAACAAAGTACCAACTGACACTGGGGATATGATGTTCTTCCTGTCTAGGAACCTCTCTGGCTAACTACTATGAGTTCAGAGCATCCATGGATAGGATCCCCAGAGGTTTTGCCTCCCCAGAGCTGGACAAAATAGACTTGAAACTCAAATGCCAAAATAATGCTGAGAAAAGGTGTGTGTCTCTGCAGCCATTGTTCAAGTACACTCTTGTTTAGTTCACATGCTGTTTCCTTTATACCTGTGTTCAAAACTAATGAAAAGACTAATAAATGTTCCATGAAGTACCTCCTGAAGATTCAGAGCTGAGCAAATGGCATTTGGAGTTTCTTCAGGATGTTTCAATGAAAATCTGATATCTGATTTGCAGTTTGTTATTGATGATCAAGTTTGTTAGAATACATATCTTCAGAGCCTTATTTTAAAGTTCAATGTATTGAACTATCCTCCAAAAAGCCGGATGCCAGAATTCTTGCCTGAAGCTTTAAGGAACAGATATAGGAGATGGTGGAATCACAGACCAGTTCTTCTGTGTCTTCTGGAGGTCGACCTGCCTTACCAGGTGCACTTTGAAGGTACCTTGCAAATCGTAGAGTGTGATCTTTCTAATTCTGCATGGGTTTTGGGTGCATATCTATACCTTTTGAACAACACTTGAAAAAGACAGGTACATTATTTTTTGCTCCTGTTTAAAACAACAGCTCAGGCAGCAGGCTTTAGGAAGTTCTCAATCTTAGTCCCTTAATCCTTCTTGAATACTATTGCACTGCTGCTTTACTCACAGTGGGTTCTGGGGTTTGTGTGGGTGTGGAAAGTGACATGAGTCATTGTGGCAAAAGAAATATCCTGAATTGTAGCTATTACAGAGTATTAAGCAATTGCCCTTGGTAAGAAGTGATAGTAGAAAATAATAGCATATTCATTTTGTTGTTAAAAATGGACTGTCTAACCATATATCTGAAAATCTCAATTAAAGTCAGTCTTGATGCTCACAGCAGATAAGTATAATGAAGATTCTAGGAGATCTGCTTTCATACATATGAATAAAATAATTACTATGCAGCATATCTAAGTAGTTGATGCCATCAGAAAGTCTACCCTTGAACAACAAGAAAGGAAGGAAATGTCCTTTCTTTTGTAGTCAGAAAGAAAGTCTTTGACTATGTATGTGGCACATTTTGGACGTCACTAGCTGTAAGATATATTTCTTTACAAACATGACAGCTCTGCTAAGCATGGTACAAAAATTCCCTGCTCTTGTACAAACACAGCTAAACTTATCTCTTTGAGAATGTGCTGAATGTCGTATCTTTTAATGTAACATCGTCTGCGCCGTTGGTTCCTGGTGCAACTATGACACATATTTTCACTGTGCTTTGAAATCATACAGCATGTTTATCAACCCACTGTATATTCTTTTATGCAGTTTTGTACTGGAAGTTTTGTCTCTTGTACTTGAATGACACGATGGTGCAGTCGTATTTCATACTGTCAGGGAATGTTGTCAGTGCTTCTACGTGTCAAAAACTGGCAGAAATAGTGTGATGCAAATTGAAGTAGTTGAGGTGACTACAAATGTTAAGCAACTACTGTTCATTAATTAAATTGACTTGCAACTCATTACTGGTAATGTAGGATAAAATTAGTAAACTTCCCTTTGTGTGTATCTCTCCGAGGTTGCAATGCCATAAAATGAACTTGACTTCCAAGGAAAGGCTCCTGCCAGCGTTAGTTACAGACAAGGTGAAGAAGTGAAAATGTTTGTTTACTAATATACTTACTCTAGACTGGGAAATTAGATTTTATTCCTAATGTGCTCCATTTTACATTTGACATGAACAATAATATTTGGCAAATAATTCTGAGGTTCCAGTTCAGGAAACACATTTTGATTAGAGACTCAGAATTGCATGAAGGCATAAAACCAGCCATAATCTTTCTTTTTGTCTGGTGATTCTCATTATAAATCCTATGTTTTTCCAACATCCAACTCTTATTTGCATTTCTTTTCCTCCCCCCTTTTTTTCCTCAGAGAAAATAATTTGAAAGCAGTAGCTTGTCAAATTACTGGAATTAGTTTACCTGAAAATATCTGATGATAATGTCATCAAAACTGTGTGTTCTGAGCATGTTCTAGTTGCAGGTAAAATCCCTGCTCTTTCCTCATGACAGATAAACCAACACTAGGTTAATAATGCTCAGTCAGAGATATCTTATAATAAATCTTCCTATGTTCTGAATTCATTACTGGCTTTGCTGGATATCTAGATGGAGAAAACAGGAACAGATGAGACAAACACGGATTGTGAACCTGTGACTGGAAAAACTGCACTGATCTCAGGTTCAGGTCCTTAAATGAGAGCACCTATAACACCTACTAAATGCCCATAAACAGTCAGGGAGAAGTTAGGATTGGAGAGAAAAGGAAGAGGGGAGCAGATCAGATTGAGATGCGATTCTCCCTCCTTGTAGATTTGTCCATCTTCAAAGTTGTACAGCTAATGAAGAATAATTATTGCTTATTAATGGCTCATTAGCTTAACAATTGCAACTCAATAGCACCACATGTCACAAGGCTTCTCTTGGGCAAAAAGAAGAAAATTCTCTTGACTGCAGTGTCAGAGAAACAGCTCTTAGCAGCACCTGAGTGTCAATCCCGAGCAGAAAAGACTCCAAGACACGCATGTTGCACGGGAGTGAAAAGGTGCCAGAACTTCCAGGGTATTTCTTGGTGTCTTTATCTGTGCCTGGGACTCAACATTACACGCATCTTCAGCAGAATCTCTGCAAAAACTCTTCCAGCAGAAACTGAACTTCATTTGTCTAATTGTTGAGAATTACCCCTTCAAATATAGTGACACTACAAATTTTGCTCAAAGCTAATATGACAGATAAATTAGAGGAATTTTTTTCTTCATTATGTTAAGACTCGCTATAAGTTTCCAAATAGTTTACAATAATTAAATAAACCCCAACTTTTAAACAAAAATTGAGTTGGAAAATCAAAGACTGCTTTCCTTAGTGCTCCTTTACAGGAGACTGATGGCTATTTAAAATTGACATTTGACTGAACAGCAAGAAAAGGATCCCTAACTTTTGGCAGTCGCATGTATTGCTCTCTTAAAAATTTAGCATACATTGCCTTAAAGAGTTAAATATGCCTGAAGCCCAAAATGGCAGTGAGGCTCAAGGCAGGCAGTTATCCTAAAGACAGAGCCTCATAAGTCACTGAGAAAGCTGTATCAAGAAACCAGAGGAGTGAAGCTTAGTATTGGTCCCTAAATAACAGAACAAAAACTGCATGGTTAAATTTGCTTTAAATGCTGCAGTTTCTTCCAAAGGCCTGCAATTACTGCTCAAATGCTAATTTTGCAAACACTTTCAAACTATGTAAAAATCCCTCTTCATATAAACCAAACTTTAAATCATGTTTTCCCTCTCCTACTCAGTACAAACAGAAAGCTGCTGCTGCAGACTACAGAAACAGAACATCTGAATCTGAAGAAAGCCACAGCTATGCTATGATAAAGTACTGCTTACAAACATTTCTCTACCAAAAAAGCATCTGCAATTTCAGACCACAGTGAAGAATTTACCACAAACTAGAAATTAGCCATATCTGCTGAAGTGAAATAAAAGTGTTATCCATCATCGAGGCACTCGTTCACATAGTTTCAATGTACAATTTATCATTATCCAAAGGCACAGCCCCTGTAAATCCAGCATTAGAGTACCAGTACAGAAAATAGTTTGCACCCAAGCACAGGAAGCATGCTGCATGATTCAGAAGGAGAACACAAATGTCCGCTGACATTAAGTTATTAAGCACCATCTCTGATCAAACACTGTCAAACATGACTATAGAAAAAACCTACAAAGAGATCAGCATTAGTTCAGCACAGGACACACAAGCAAGTACTCCCCTGCAACACCCACACAAAGCAAACCAGACAGTCCCTGTCACTGCATATTGACTCGATCCCTTCTCTTCGTTTAAAAACAACAACAACAAAAAATCATGCAGCCCTGACACTGCTCCCGGACTGGAGGTTGTCTCTCTCCCAGCAGAAGCTGCAAGGTTTCAGCTCCTGATTAGCCCAGGGAAGCGGTGCCTGCTGCAATATCCCAGTCACTTACTGCATTGCTTTTCAGCGGAGCGAAAGTGGCTGCTCTTCCCGGGCACACATGGCTCGCTCAGCCGGAGGGTTCTCTATTCAGCACAATTCAGCTCCAAAGTCTCTGCATGTGGAGGGGAATTGCCTGTGCTCTGTACTGGGGGTTTCTGGCTGCAGTGGCTGCTCACCCTATCCATTGCCTCTGGTGTATGCTAAGTAAGCAATCCCCTGGGTCTTCATAACGAAAGGATGAAGAGTCACAGCTTTCGAGAGCAGATAAGGTGTTCTGCCGAGAGCCTCTGTGCTTCCATGGCATTTTAAAGGCAAAGGGGCTGGGGATGCTTCATCTTGCTTTACAATTCTTTATTGAGCAAGTTGTTGTATTCTGTAACTTACAGTCGAATTCGCAGCCGAACCCTAATTTTTTTGTTTCAGAAAGAGCTCAACTTAGCATTACAAATTCAAGCCAATGCATTTTTTAAATGCTGAGGAACACTCTTTCAAATGAATTAAATCTTCTGTTTTTCAGAAGTACAAGTGAAGGGGAGGGGTTTCCTAGCTCTGAAATGGACTGTACCAGCCCTGCTGGATACAGTCAAAAAGTAGTAGCCTGAAACTTTAGAGATTTAACATCCCAGATTTAAGAGGCTCAAAGCATTGCTCTGGTCTTGAATGAGGGACTGTCACCCTTGTCCATTGTCTGCAGAGTGTCTGTCACTGTATGGGGGGGGTCCTGCATGCAGACAGGGTAGAAATAATGAGCAGCAATAATAAGGAAGCAGAATGAGCAGGAGTCACAGTGAATAATTTCTCATTAGGGATCCTAATTTTTCACTGCACTGAGGTGTTTGACTCTGTGCCTTTGGGAAGCAGTGGGGGAATTGCATTTGCTTTCCCCATAATCAGCTGTCGTGAGGTGTACGGACGGGTGGATTTGTGAATTCAAACTGCCTCCCGCCACCACCCCGACCTTCAAAGGGACTCTCAGGAGAAAAGCCCCGTTCTGGGGCTGTGCTTACCTGTTACCCAGGCCTGCTAATGCTAATTGTGCCTAACCATGCATGGCAAACCTGTGAAAACAAATACATTGCAGTCTTGCGGGCAAAAGTGGGGTACTTTCTCCACATAGGCACCCCAATAGGTAACACAGCAGTCATTACTAATCATTTCCTAAGAATTGGGTGCTGTGTAAGGTTGGGGCCCCCAGGGCTCTTGGGCAGGGGAGATTTTCTCTGCCACTGAAGGGAGCATTAAGATATCATGAGAACAGCAGCAGCTTTGTATTGGTGAGAGAAGGTTTTGACCCCCTTAGCAATGGCTTTGAGCATCCCTGGGGGCTGATTATCCTTTCAGATTGCACGGGGAAATCCCAGCCACCAAACAGTGTGGATAATAAGTTTTGCAGGATTATTAATTCGATCCTTTAGAAAAAGGGCAGTCAAGGACAGGCATCTAGAAAGAACCCATCACTTTTTTTTTCCTTTGGAAAGTGTTTCATCACCTGGAATTTCTGTATAAATGCAGCTTTCTACAATACCCCTCAATATCATTGGTCCTGTACCTATTGTTTACCATGCTGTAACTTCTGCCTCTGAAAATGCCAAAGATACTCAGTCTTTCTGCCTGACAGATGTTACTGGAAAGATGTTGCTTTGCACTTTCCCAAAAATAACACCTCAGAAGAGAGGGGAAACCAGCACATATTGGTGTCAGTGCCCATGGGTTCCTGTGATTTGTGAAGACATTCCCATAGTAGAAAAACTG
Organism: Platyrinchus mystaceus; assembly: GCA_035041135.1. Taxonomy (NCBI): domain Eukaryota; kingdom Metazoa; phylum Chordata; class Aves; order Passeriformes; family Tyrannidae; genus Platyrinchus; species Platyrinchus mystaceus. The sequence goes on from JAWWLV010000018.1 coordinate 8,673,497, forward strand.
ACCTTTTTTTTCTCACCCTTGTGCTCACAACAATGTTTAGCACCTCTAGGTAACAAATTTGTTGAGTCATAGAAAGTAAGAACCAACAAAGCTGCCTTGAATTTTAAGTTTGTTTTATATAGTAATTATGTATTATGAGTGCATCCTAACTTTTATAATGCAGACAAGGCACAGTCCCTGTCCCAAGGAGTATCCAGTGAAGTCAGACAAAATGATACAGACATGTAACAACCAGGACTGCCAGGTGATAGCCTTGCTGCAAGCAAAGCAGGAAAACCTGGATGGATTTGGGAGCTGCAGCATTGGTAGCAGAAACAATTAACTCACACTGAAGGATCTCGGCTTTTATAGGACCCTGTAGAAAGGAGCTCCAATTCTTCTCTTTATTCCTCCCTCACCCTTTTGGAGTATATTGATCCTTCGAGTAAGTCCATTTACTTTCCTTGGTTGGGGGATAAGCTATAATGGATTTCTTTGAAGTATGAATTGGACAAAAATAATGGAGTCAGCACCGTAATTAGGTGCGGAACTTTTTAACATTCCAGGAGACACCAGCCTTGGCCATGGGCAGATAAATAGTTATTCTAACAAGCTTAATAATCTCATGTTCTGGAGCTGTGGTGAGGGAAGGATTATAGGTTTCAATGGATCATTTTCCTCTGGATTTCTGGGCTCCTTGCCTCAGTTCAATAACACAGAAACTCTGCTATGCTAACACATCACTTGACTTTCTGCTGGTTAACAGTATTTTAAACCCTGAAAACAAAGAACCAAGCAACTGATTTACTGGGGAGAGGCACAAAGGACAACAACATTGACTCAAAGCCTCTAGGAGACATTTAAAATTTAAAAGCACAGTTGTGCCGCCACCCAAAACCCTCACAAGACCAAAAGAAACCCCAAACTGCCTATGTGGTCATTTCAATAAAGAATAAATATATTGTAAAATAACTGTCACATTTAAGGAACAGACCAATAAATAGCCTGGGAGTGTGGGGCTGTCAATTTGTTGTTGTGTGGGGAGGTACCAGTGACTAAGAAATAGCGTCGCACAAGATGATTTAACTGAGGAGATTTTCCAAGCCAAATACAGAGTATATTGTATTTGCAAACTACAATAAAGGAGAATTGAATTTTAACTTTCCTGTTAGAGAAATATAAAGGATTTATAATTGACTCTGGAGGTGTAATATTGAGGAGAGCCATATAGTGCAGAGTGCTTGCCTGTGAGAAAAGTAAATTAGTTCATATATGAATTTATGTTTATTGTAAATTTATTTATTTATTTGTCATAAAGACATAAAGATTTACGTAGTAACAATATATCTGTGTCAAGAACAGATTCCATACGCTTAAAATAATTTGGGAGCACCCTGGTTATACCTTCACTGAGTTAGTGTTACAGGTTAATTGTGGCAGCATTTAACAGTCTTAGAAATAGCCTGGGATAACTTGTGTACAGCAAGGTGAAGAGCATGGCCTGCACAGTGGGAAGCTGAGCTAGAGGCCAGTGTCTGCAGGAAGATCACGTTGTTGCTCCTCTTCTAGGTGGGGAAGCGAAAAATGGGGAGAAAGACACTGAGCAAATGCTTATCACATCACTCGAGTTGTCAGAGGACTCAGAGAGTACAACTTCAGGTTACAAGCCAAGAGGGCTTTGTGCCTCCTTCCAAAATTAGGCAAAAGATCATCCTTTTTCCTCACTTATTTAAATAAATTATGTAATTCAAATTTGAATTATTCTCTTGCTTTGTCATCTTTCAGCTGACTCTATGGTCAGCTGCTCACTGCAACTTATAGAAATCAAGGACTAGAAGAAGGACTTCCTTGCTGCACATCATCTCGTGGTGGCAATTAGAGGAAAATAACTATAAAAAATAGACATTTGCACATTGAGTTAGGACAATAATAGTTTGTTTAATGAGTAAGATCAGATTTGCATACACACTGAATTAAACTTGTCACAGTTGAACTGTGTTTAATATGTGAGATGGACACCAGTTCATAGCGATACCACTAATGATCTGTATGCTGTTATTCCAGAATAATTTGACATAAATTGGATGACAAACACCTTAATTTTCAACACAGTCATATAACTACAAACGAATCATTTAGGATTCTGCTTTAAACACATATCTTTCCTTATTTCAGATGAATTTTCCTGAATATGCCTACGTAGTCAGACAAAAGTGGATGCATGGGAGTAATGTTTGTCTCCTCTAGGAGGACATTCCCAAATCTTTCTTAAACTGATTTCATTCTATTCCATTTGAGATACTACAGTTTGTGAAGATGAGAAAAAGAACTGAGTATTTAGTCAGCAAAGCATCTCATTTGAATTAGAGACGTGCTTTCTAATTTAATGGGACACTTAACTGTGGGGATCAATATCTTAATTAGCTTATATTTTTCTCTTAAATTAGCAGATTGCATAGTCTTCTATGATCTGTTTTAGCTTTTCTTCTTGAGTTTTTTTTGGTGCTCTTACTCTTATTGACATGCTACAAATAAAATGTGTTATTTAATTCACAACTTTTCATCCATAATGTTTTCCAGTTCACGAGTCCAACTCTCCTTACCCTTTCCAAACGGTTGTTCTGTCTCAGATCAAGAATGAGAGGAAATCCTCGTGTCACAGGGGAAAATCCAGGTATGTCGCCGGTAAAACTGAAAGTGAGATCATGGATTTTAAACTTGGTCTAACAGAATATTTAAAATCAATTTACAAAAATTGTCACCTCTGTGCCCGAAAATGCATTAGACCCTTCAGAGTTGATGAGAAGGCAGGCCCAACCCTAAAAAACCCTTGAGTTTGGCAAAGACATGTGCTCTGAGGGGATGTGGGAAGCTATAGTTTTGTATTTCGGGATGAGGGGAGAAAGAGCAAAGTGTTCCTGAGAAAAGCAGATGATGTGAATGGAAAGGCATGCAGACAGCCCTGACTGTCCATGAGATCAGAGAATGTCCTTTCTCCAAACATATTTTGCGTTTGGATCTTGCCAATGAAGTTTTTGGACAACGGACTGATATTAAATTCTGGCTTTTGTGTTCATTTTGGAGGTGGTTCTGACTTGAAAAGAGATAATCATAGGCTGAAGGATAGTTTATGTGGTGCGGTTTTGACTTTGCCAACATGGGGGTGAGAACTTGTGGTGGTTGTGGCAAGAGAGAGACTGGAGCTACTGAGGGCCCTGAACAGCAGCTGAGGAGAGGGATGTGGGAACAGAGTGGTTTAGCTGCCTCTTGGATATTCTGAAGAAAAAGGAAAGAGAGACCTGGAGACTATGAACAAACCCCAGTCCCAGCTATCTCGGACTATACCAGGAGAGAGGCTGGGAATTCACAGCCCTGATACAGGTAATGAGATGAAGCCAGGACTGGCGACTGGTCTCTTACTGCTCTTCTGTGATGGTTATTTATTGAGCAGCAGTGAGAGATAATGAAGTTCCTTTCCCATTTGAACAGTGTTAATTCCACCCATCAAACCTCCTTTGGTATTGAAAATTCAGAGGAATAAAATAAATTATTTTCATGTAGTCAATTCTCAAAAGCCTCCAGGAGAACAAAAATTGAACGAGATCTTCTGAGAAATATTTTTTTCTCTTTCTCCTATGTCTTTGGGGAAATGTGTGATCTGATGAGCTCCTTATCTGTGCATCTTTATTCTTATTCTCTTCAGGGCTGAAGTCAAACACTCAAAAGGCTGGGTCAAAAGAATTGCAATAGTAGAGAAAGCAATCTGGCTGAAAATGAAGGATTTAGGAAAATGGGTCTTTTATGCAGCCAGTTTCTACAAAGAGAAAGGCAAGTGCTGTGCCTGTGCTGTCCCATTAATGTTCTCCTGACTTAATTTAGTCAGGAGCTGGAATGAGAAAGGAATTCAGCTCTGAGGGTCCATAATGCTCTCCAAGGCTGTCTGACGTGTAGTTGTGGTCTTGTGCTTTAGAGAATCTTCTAAGAAATGTTTAGAAGCAACCGCTGTGAGTTATTTTTGTAGTCCAGAGTTGCTCCAGGAAAGAAATGGATTGCTCCCTGTCCTTACCATTTGTGTGTGATGGGGCTGGCAGTGCTGAGCAGAGTGTTATCAAGCCCTCCTAACAGCAGGGAGATGATGTTACTTTTCAGAAACTGTGCTCAGTCTCTCAGTGGAACTGAGTCAAAATGAGTGTGGTTCCTAGTCTGGGAGGTTGGTGACCTGGGACTTAATCAAAGTTAGTGTGGTGGAAAGGACTCATCTGTTATTTCAGATGATGTTTGAAGGCAGACCCAAACTATTAGAATTTGTTTCAACACATGAATTTCAGCTTATTAGCTAATGTCTGGATACATCAAGTGGTTAATAGTTGGGTGTGAATCTGCTTTTAATGCTTTGGGTTAAGCAACAACTTAAAACTTGTGAATTAAGATGTCTAGGGAACAAAACTAAATCAAAAAATAATTACAGCAAGTTAGGCCTTCTTAAGAGATGGGAACACTCTCAAACCAAAAATAGGTTATTAAAGGATGGATCATAAGACTGTGGGTAATAGGGTCATACATTACACCAGGCTTCCTTAAAGTGTTTGCCATTGTGCATGGCATGTATTCCTTGGAACAGCATGCAGGTAAAATATGCATTATATCTGGAATGTGTAAGTCATAGATGAGGAATAACAGCTATGAACGATCTCATTCAGCTGGGTGTAATTTTCAGATTATGTCGTTGTTACTCAGCATCACAAGACATTTATGACTGGGAGAACCGAAATGAAAATATGGACTTGGAACAAAAAATGGTTCATCATGCCAAATTAAAGTAGTTGTTGTGTTGGGGGTTTTTTTTCTTTTTTTTTTTTTCTAGAGAGCAAGTCATGTGTTCCAGCCATCAATACTTTGGGGTTTCTGTGCAGGAAACAGGCATCTTGCTGCAGTTCAGAGAGCTGCAGAGAAAATACCTTCAAAGAACATAAACCTTCCAGTATGTCCTGTTGCCAAAGGGAATATATATATAGGCATGTTGAGTTGAGAAATGGTCTGAAAACATTTTAAAAAAAAAACCTTAAAAGTCAGACTGTTGTTCCCTTTATGTCAGCATGAAGTGAGGCAGGAAGAAATTATTTTCTACGGTGTGGATTAAGAAAAGGTTGAAAATGCCTGAGAGATGTTACCATTCCCTTTTGTACATAGATAACATTCCTTAAGCAGTGGTGAGAATGTGACATTACTCATATAAATTGATGTCTACTGGAAAATGTTTTTCTGTCTCCATTCAAAATCACCTTCAAAAAAGATTTGTGTTCATGTTTTTTACACACCTGGTCCTCATCACAAGGGAGAAGAAATTCCCACCTGCACACAGTCCCCTCCTGAGGTTTTGATTGATGTTTAGAAGCAAACACTATATAAATGATAACCAGTCCTCAAGACCCCAGATTTCCTTTGCTGATGTAAAAAGCATATCTAGGATCCAAACGGAGAAATCATAACCCCCAAACTGACTGGTTGTTTTGGAACTGCCCTTTCTGGAGGGGCAACGAAGCCAGGAACTGGTCTTGAGTTAGTGAGCTGAGAGGTGAAGGGCGTTGGGTGGGACATGTCTGTTTTGCTGTCATAGTCCTGTTCCCTCTGTAGAGCACATTTTGGCCCTATGAAAGGCAGCTCTTGCATGCTTTAATTTTTCTCATTAGACAAAATAATTTTCCAGGCTTATCCTCTGTGATTTCCAAGAGGTGCTGTAAAACAGTATGCCAAGCCCAATTTAGACAAGAACTATTATCTCTGAGGATTTCTAGCTGATGTGCTTGGTAAGATGGTACCTAAATTGCACCTGTGGGCTTATTATCCAGCCACACCACAGACCTCACTGTGAGCCTGAGATGAAGCTGCATGAGTAGGATTTTTATTTCACTCTTGTACCTGTTATATATTAGTCTGTTCTATAAGTCAGCGCTTGATTTGGCACAGATGATCAGCTCTGATAAGAGCTGCGGATGTACAGGGAAGAGCAAAGTTACCCCCAGATCTAGATTTATCTACTACATGTGTCTTCTTATAAAACATTATGGCCTTAAAAATTACCAGGCAGTGTAGGGAAAAGCTGCATTAAGATAATGAGTTTTCTGAGAGATGCAGCTCATGCTTTAGGACTTCATTCATTGCACTGTCATAGCAAAGGATGCAAGAAAACTTTCAGTTACTAGTTCAAATAAAATCAGCTCAGCTTGGTGACAAAATAAATCAACCTCAGGCCTTAGCCATATGACAAACAACAATTCCAGTTGAGACCCCCATTTCTTTCTGATGAGACTGTCAAACATTATTAAAAAATCATGAACACAATTTTTTTCTGTAAACAAAGAACAATTCATTATAATATTTGCCAGCTGATCTTCTATGCCCAGCATATATCAGCAATGAAAATTAAATGCCTTTCCTTGAAAAAAAAAATAGAAGGTAGAAGTAACTGAATATAGAGGGTTTTTTACATACACGGAAGGTCCTGGTTCTATAGCCTGTACATTTATTCTGCTGTAAGCATCTTTTTTAATCAAAATAAATCTCCATTTCTCAGCTGTTTAAGCAAAAAGCTCTACTCCAGTAAAACTGAGCTCAATTATAACAGTTCATTACAGCAAACAAAAAGCTCAGTTCCCTGGAGAAAAATAACATTAAGAATGACGAGTTGTTTGCTGTTTTATTACCAAGTGTCTGTGAATTGCTCAGTACTGAACAAATTTCTTTTAATTTTTGCTCATATTAGGATTATCTGTCCTTTACTAAAATAGTTTTTAGATCTCAGCCACAAATTGAAAGACCAGAAAACAATCCTTCTAGATCTCAGCCTTGTTTTTGTAACACAATGTTTTCTAGCGTTTTGAGCTTTAGTTTTTTTAGTGACCTGCAACCTCTTTTGACATTTGAAAATATAATCAGCATTTGTTATTTATTTAGTGCTGCTAAATATTTCAGTATAAAGAAAACACATGAAAAAATCTGAGCCCTATCTCAGTTGAGTGTGAGAGTGTGGCCAACCCAATGTGACTGATGGAAATTTTCATGGAAATCCCTTTGCAGACTTTCTCGTTCACTACCCAGCTAAAAAGGGAATCAGAGTTTGTTCTGACATTTTATGAGGAGCCTTTCACATCAATAATAACAACTTTCTTTCTGCTACTCATCCCACACTGATGGATTTTTTTCATCAACTGCCAGGGGAAAAGAAAATTAATTCCTCTCAGTGAGTCCCATTGTCTGGAATAATCCAAAGACATAGGACTGACTTTTCCTCAAGGGTATCCCAAAATCTGTTTCTACATCCTATCCCAAATGTTGCTCAAGGGAAAGCCTTGAAAGGCTGGAAAAAGACTTTTCCCTGCCATAGCATCAGTGCACAAATATGGTCCTGAAGCTCTGTAAGTGCTGTAGTTCTCATCCACATCTTTTGTATCAAGAGAGCCACGTTTCATTCCTTCTACCGCAGGACAGCCACACTCCATTCCTCCTACGGCCGCTGAGCTCACACGTTCACACCGTCTCTCGCACTCACCCACTCACTTTTCAGTGGATTAACAATGACATTCTTCTTGGAAAGAATGTGTTCTCCAGAAGCTCATGACTGCAATGTGTGGCTCTTTATAAATACCAGCATGTTGAATGGTTTTCCTGCATTGCAAAGGAACATTTCCTCATTCTGCAATGGGATACTGCATTTGATCCAGCAGTTGGATGTTTTGTCTGGGTGGATTTTGCAGTGGCTCCAATGTTTCTTACAAAGTACCACAAAAACTCCTGCTGTTGCAATTCCACCTCAGTGCTAAATCAGGAGAAAACTGTTACCCCTGCACCAAGTATGAGGAGAGCCACAGACATTCGTGGAAGTTGACTCCAGGTGGATCCAGGCTGCTTTAGGAAGGCTTTCTCTCAGTTTGCCACCTTGTTAGCAGTGACTGGGGACACAGGCATATTCAAGGTTGCAAAAGATTTTAATACAGTGTTATGTGGACCTGAACAGGATAGAATTGATGACAGTTGTTGCAGCCCTATCTCCTCTTTTGTTCCCACTGAAGCTTTCTGTAGCATCGTGTCCTAGGTGTTCACCATCCAACTTTCCTGTTGTGACAGCTGCTAAATCTGATATGCACACTGATTAAAACTAAATTTTCCCAGAAAACTGGAAATGCATTTGTAAGTAATTTTTCCTCTTCCAGGTACTTATGCTCATTTTCTTAGGTTTTAAGTGTATGTCATTTTAACTGTAAGTAGCAGAAGTGTGGAATTAGGCAAAGAAGTAAGATGCAGTGTTTTCTGTTTTCAGTGCATTGCTTTACCCACAAATAGTATATTTTAGGAAGTCTTGAAAAATATTTCCCATTTTCTGCTAGAAGCATTCTCTTTTATTTAGTTCCCACCATTTTTTAAAAGGCATCAAAAAAAGCACGAAACCTCAGGCCATAGTGGAAAAATATTCTTAGTACCAAATGGTTTATAAAAAGAAGTGGTATGAAAATATGAGTTGCAGGGGACAAGAAAAGAAAGATAACTAGAAAATGTTAAACAAAGGGACAATTTTAGCAAGTGAATATACCAGGCATGAAAGCTCGGGCTGCTAGGAATTTTTGGAAGGAAGATACTTGTTTATACAATATCTCAGGACAACTCACCTACTTCTTCACCTCCCTATTCATATGAATAGCTGAGAAGACCTACGAAGGAAAGCAAATTCAAGAGCTGGAGACGCTGTGGCACAGAAGCCTTTACCACCACTGATCTAACCCATAAATCTGGGAATTGTTAGTATAATGTTCTAGATAACTGATCTTAACTCCTGTGGTTTGGAGAACCAGGGGAATTAAGTGCACTGCTTTCATGAGAGTTTATATGCTTCAGCCTGTGAATGTGAAGATTATTTATAGAGTTAAGTCCAAGAAAGCTGTTTAGTCTGGGAGAAGATGGAAACCAATGGGCAGCAGAACAGTGATTGAGACATGATACCTGGGGTAAACAACTTCAAGGGAGTTAAAATAACAATAACTCAATAACCAGTCGGGAAAATGCTATTTTCCAGGCCCCGGGCAGTTATACAGCTGGCTTGCCAAGTCTGAGAGCCTGGAGATCAAAAAGAATATGAATCTTAAAAGGACTGCGTTGGAACAAGAAAGGAGGGAGTGGGCTGTGAGCAGCTGCCTGGGGATGAGAGGAAGACTCTGAAAAAGGAAGGGAATGCAGCCGAACCAAAGATGGAGATAACTGAACAGACCTGGAAAATGTGGGCTGAAACTCACCCCTGCACAGGGCTGATTTCAGCAGCAGGTGGAAGTAGGTCCTAGTGCACGTGGGCATACTGGAACTAGAAATGCCTGATTCCCATAAGGATTTGCACTGATAATCAGGCTTTTGATAGGCTTTGGTTTTCAGTGGATGAGGAAAAGGGCAAACTAAAACTGCATTTTGGAGCTGAAATTCCCTTATAGTTCGGAATTCACCCTTTTCTGTGTTAATATTTCCCTGCTTTAGCCAGACTGTTCTTTCTATGCAGTGGAGAAATTTCTTGTCAGCTCTATTTAAAGGGACCTGTAGAGTGTTAATGTCTTTGTTCACCAAGTAATGTTTGTCAAGCTACCATGTGCTGGCTGAACTGCAGTAATAGCTGATGTTTCTGTCCATTATTTGCTGGTGGAAAAAGAAAAATCTCCAAGATATGCTTAAATTCTAAATGAAATAATATATTTCATTCAAATTGCCTGAGAAGTAAGTGCCTTTAGGTTGAACTTTGCTGAAAAACACATTTTGTTTGAACATGATTGTGACATACTTTGTTTTCCCTTCCCTTTTTTCCTCTTTTTCTTTCTTTCTTTCCTCTAACACTGCTCCTGAGCCATACAGGTTAAGACAAGCCATTCTCAGCCCTTTGGTAAATTGTGATTGTCCATATGCAGCACTCCTCTGCAGTCAACATCACGTCTCCAAACTCGTCTCCTGGCAATTATATTCAAAACTAGTAAGGTTTTTTACTGAAAACAGAAGCTTGTTGAGACAACAGCATGTAAGTACAAGCACTGTCTGTGTGGGATGAGAGTTTATGTTTGGAATGACTCTTTTATCTTTGAAGCCTTGAAAACCTTAATAAATATTTTGGAAGCTGTTTCTCTGACTGGGGTTTGTTTGAGATTTTTTTTTTTTGAAATCTCCTTGTGCCTGCCTCCCACCCCATCCCACAGATCTGTGTTGTCTATCTGCTATGGCTCATCAGCTGAAGGCTCCATGGAGCAAGGATTGTCATTATCTTCATGTTTCAGTGAGCTGGCCACCACATGCTACAGAAATATTTGCTATAAAACAATAACAACAGCTCGTCCAAGTGGCATTCACCTAAGTACTGAATTATTGCATTTGAATTTGGAATTTCTTGTTCAGATCTTCAGGAAAATACTACTTTTTCTGAGAGGAAATTCCTCTGCAGTACCAGAGCCATAGCCCAGAGCAGAACAGGGACCATTAGATAGTGACTTCCATGTTGGAGTATGTGCAGTTGGAAAACAAACCCCTAAATATGCTTCTATCCAGTTTGCTGTGCAGTAGCCTACAGACCTTATGGTGTAGCTGAGTCCATTCCCTCTCTTCTCAGTAAAATGAATTGTGTTACAGGCACATCTGCCCCAGTTTGTGCCAATGTGGGCTCAATGTCCAGGTCCACCCACGGACTAATGTAAGCACAGAGTATTGAGCAATGCTGGAGCTTGGATTTTTCCATCTCTGCAGAGAACTAGCTTAATGTATCCATTGAAGATAAAGCTGTGCTGCTCAGGACAGCAGGGGATTATAAAGTCTATCAGAAATACTGTGCCACAGAGTTTTCAGAGCGATGTATTATCCTTGTTCATCTGCCTCCTCAAAATTAACATCCACCTGAGCAACTCTCTGCATCTTGGCTAAAGGCCAACCATGTTCATAGCCCAAGGCAGGGAAAAGGAAGGCTCAGGACTGCTCCCAAGAAACTGCCATCACAAAGGAGTCACTGACAGCCTCCTGAAACCCATGGGAAGGCCAGGTCTTAAATCATCATGGGTTTACAGCTTTGATTTGTTAGTCACCAGGATCCTTGCTGGAAGAAACATGTGGACTTGGAAACTTGAAGGGTGACTTAAAAAAAAGATGGTATTAGTGGTTCTGGCTCTGCATGGTACTCAGAGAGAGCCTGCTCTGACCTCCTGCCGGGGTGCTCAGTGAGTGGGTAGGGCTGGGAGTCACTCATGAGTGTGGTATTTTAATATTCAAATGCCCTGAACCAGCCATAAACCTCAGTGACTTCTTCAGGAGTAAAGACATTTGTGTAGGGGCTGCAAACATGGAAACAGTGTCTTTTGCAGCACCAGTGGATGTCAGTTCAGGGGTGTGAGAAGTGGAAGCAGCACGACTGGTTTCAGGGAAGTTCACTGTGTTCTACCAGTAGTTATTTTCAGGCTTTCTGCTGCAATTTTTCTTTGTCTCCATCTTCAGCTCTTGACCCTTTGCCGTGAATTCTCTTGCCTTTTTCCTAGTCTTATTCAGCATAACAGAGCAAGCATTGTGTTTGGTTTTCAAATGTAACCAATTGTTTGAACTCACCAGCTTCTCCCTTGGGAAAAAAAGGGATTACAAATAAATAATGAAACATTTTTAATTATCAAAAGTCCTCAGCATCTCTGACTGATGTCATTTGGAGCCTTCCCATTGACACTGATGCCAGTTATTGCTGGATGAAGGACAGGAAGTTATGCATAATGGTTAAATAAACCTTTTTCAAAATCTGTGCCTTGTTGAAAAATGACATAGAACATGGGAAACAGACATAAGAGTTAAATAAATATCTGAATAGATAAATCAATGGAAATATGTTTAGATAGGTAGGATGAGTTATCAGGAATTTCATAACAGCTTGCTGAAATTATTTAAGACTCTCAATCCACTTGTAAATGAAATTTTAAATTTTGACAAGAGGAGCAATATTGTCTACTACCAGGAGACAGTACATGAGTAGGATCAGGAGAGTCTACTTTTATGTTTCATTCACAGTACCTCACTGAACATAGCACCTTGATATGTATGAAACAAAAATGTCTTCATTTCAATCTATAATTTTACTGCAGGATAGAGGGAAGGCTGTCCTAGCTCCAATAAAATTCTAAAATATCTTTTTACACAGCTATCCAATATTACACTCACTGAACATCAGGGTAAAATTGTATTTGCTCTGTCTTTAAACAGCCACTGTCAAAGAAGGTACTCACAGAAAGAAATCCTTCTCATCCACTTACACCATTTTGACAATCTGGCTCCCTGTTTTGTCCCCAGATTGTTCTAATGTGATCCATAGGATACAAATGCAGTGCCTCTGTCTCTGTCCTTGCATTTTCTTCTTCCAGCACATATTCCAGTAATCTTGTGTCATAAATAAATAAATCCAACAACGTATATTATTACCTCTCACTGTTCTGTGTCTGCTCTCCAACATTACTTCATAACCCACTGAGGTTATTAGGGGATTTTTAGAAGGCATTTCTGGAAATGCTGTTCAGATGTAATTCCACTGGACTAAAGGAAATATTTTTTGACTTTGTGCTGTTCTGTGTCCCAGCCAAATTCATGCCTGAGTAGACCTTATTTCTTACTTTTGCCAGATAAGACAGTGATACAACAATACCACTGTCTCTGCATTCCTCATGTTTAGGGATCACTGGTTCAGCAAGCTCTTACTAACCTGCTATTAGTTGTCTCTAAGAAACATATGAAAGGTGAGATAACCAATGCCAGGATTCACTTTTGTGGATCCTAAACTCTTTCTCATTACAAATATGAATTAGTGATTAGTCAGAAATCTTTTCACTACTGTATTTACCTTCACATCTTAGGGGGTCCATTTGCCTCTCTGATTTCCTATTTTCATCCAAATTATGGTTTCCCTCATATTAATTGGTTTTGACAGATCCTAAGTTAAGATTCTTATTTGTCTAGATGGTATTAAATAATTCTTTCTCTGCAGGGAAACTGGATTAATGGACTGCAGCTACTGAAAAATTATTATTGACAATAAATTAATCTAGATCTTATTTCTTACATCAGTCTGTTACTCATAAATGGAGCAGACTCGGAGGAAAATTAATTACATTGTCCTAAGCTCTGCACCTACATTGACAGGCATGGTCTTCCTTCACCAACTTAGAGGTAAGAGGGGCAACTCATTCCATCCCTCTCTGCTGCTCTGCCTTTGTGACCTGGACTCTGTGAAGCTAAAGGTTACTTGTATCAGTCAGACTCTGAAGCCCAAATGTCTTCCTTGCTGCAAGCAGTGTCTTTAATGGAAATGAAGAATGCAAAATGCAAGTCTTGATAGATAGAATACTTCAATGCAGCACACTGAGCAGCCAAATATACTGTGGGTGTTAATGGTGTCAGAACAGAGATGCAAAATTATTGAAGCAAATAAGCTTAATAGTTAAGTTACATTATGCTTTTTTTAAAATGTTTTGTTCAGTTTTGGTGCGTTTTCTGTGGCTCATTCAGCACAAGTCTCGTACACTATCTAGAGTTGCTCTCTTGGTGATTTAAATGATATTCAGTACCTCTCATTTTACTGCTCATTAATACTCATTCCTTGCAATGAGAAGGTCTCACATCCGCACACTTATTATGCTCGTTATGCAAGAACTGCAGAATTCCATTCAATGCTAACATGAAGTAGAGAAGATACTTTAAGATGTGCAATGTGAGATCCTCATAGTTGTAAACCTTTTTTAATAAGAGTAATCTTAAATGGCAGGGATTTTTGCATGGTACATCAGTCCCACATCTTGCCTGTTCATTGCTTCCTCTTGACTTAAAGCTTTGAAAGTACTCAAGCACCACGTTGACATTAAGAAATTGATGTCATAGTATCTGTGGGATAATTTGGTTTTCTCAGAATTCCTGGAGGTCCAAAGCAACTGATCCTGCAGACCTACTTGTTCACATGACTGAGGGACTTGGAGAATAGTGCTTCAAGGAACTCCATTTCCATCCTGCTGCTGTCCATAGGTGAGTGTGAACTTTAGGAGAGCCATACCCAGCCTGTCATGCTACAGCTTGGCATTTCATCCTTACATTTTATTTTTAATGAAAACATTTCAGGGCATGTGATCCTGCAAGCATTTGCATTAACCTGCTTTAAAACTGGTCTATGAAGTCTTCTTAGTTAGCCCTTTAAAATGACCAATTGAAGCAATTTTCTGTGTCCCATTTCTCCTATTTCAGCACTTACACCTTGTGTTCAGAGTAATACCTTGAGTCCAGTGCTCAGCTGACAGTCCAACCCACACAGTGAAAGCAGAATCTGGGCATTCATTTACATCTGTGTGACATCTGTATAATTTAAATAACCTCCCATGACCTCTGTGTGAATGTTAGTGTTCATGTAATTACTGACAAAAATTATCTTGCCCATAAACCAGCTGAACTGTGTATAAATTCTTGATGCCAGGGAGTAGCGTTCTGAAATGTGAGTTATATACAGAAGGAATATAAAATGCAGAAGAAATTACTCTTGCCAGAAAAAAGATTGATTCACTGAGTTCTATTTAACTTTTAATTTATAACAAACTTGCCTAATCTCAGTTTCTGTAGCTTCTGTTAAAATATTAAACAACATTATATCAAGTACATCCCCCGTGACATTAAAGGGAATGGAAATATAGGCATACATTAATTGCATTCCAAAATGTGGCACAGTCCTTAATAAACCTAATTTAAAGAACCTTAGAACAATGACATTTATGCTTCAATTAGAGCAAATGAAAGCTGGGCTGCACACTTTTAAACAAACAGTTTTTCTTGTGGGACTCGGCCTTTCTGACAAGGTGCACATTTCCCTGCACTATGCCACGCATCAGTCTTCTTCCACAGGCAAAATTGGCTTCCTGGAGATAGACATTGCCAAACCAAAACACAAGAATGAAAAATATTATGAGAACCAAGCAGACAGTATAGGAAGCCTTAAAGCAAGGCTTTCTCAAAAACCAACTGGAATTTCCCAGGAAAATGAAGTAATTTATTTCTCTTTAAGGAGAACACATTAAAATAACCAGATATGTTCCAGACCCAACAATAACAGTTTAAGATGATAAATGTTATTTTAATGATCCCTATCACTCTGGTATTCTAATCACAGCACATACGTTTTAAATGGTAAACACCCAAATCTGCAAAGAAACAATTGACATGAGATAAAAACTCCTTTCAAAATCAGATAGATTAATAGATCTAATTTACTTTAAAGGTATTCACAAACTGTTATAAAAAACAGATTGGTCATAAGACTCTAAGTTGTTACCATATGCATCTCACAGATTCTGTGTTGTGTTCCTTATGCTGGCAAACTGACTAATGATTTCAAGACTGTTCCCCTGACAAGAACATGACAATTTGTGTGCTCTGCATTAAAGCACTTTGTGCTCTGCAGCAGAATGAAACATAAATTTCTGTGGAAGAATCTAGATGTTCTTTCACAATCTGGTCTGGTAAAAAGGAAATTGTGTAGCAGCTTAATATATATTTAAAACTGACAGTCTCACTGAATGCAGATGAATGATGTAATATGTAAATACTGCACTTGTATTTACTTTCATTTTGCTTTTTCAGTCTTTTAATGTAGTTACAATCTCAGTATTTCATTATCTTGCAGGTTTTCATAGCAGACTCTTTGGCTGTTGTTTTTCTACAATTTGACAGAGTTTGGAGGCACTTGGGACCACTGGATAAGCAGAACAGTCAGGTAGACTTGTTGAAAATATCAACAATTCAATTGTTTACTCTGAAACCTAGTGACACTAATTAAAAATGTCAATATTGTCAACAATTCAATAACATTTTCGATGAAAAGAATGGGTATTTGGAAATACAACAAAAATATTTTTTTTAAAAAGCTGGTCATAAAATAAATTTGCAGTTTCTTAGGGAACTCTAGTATCTCTAGGACTTTCTTCAGTGTCTGCTTAAAACCCCTAATTTTAGGTGGAGGGCTGGTGTTGCAACAGTGCATTCAAGTCCAGAAAGCTGTGATGACTTGCTTCATTTAATAGGACAGAAATATTTGATGCTGACTCTTGCAATTTATCCTATTTTGATTTCCCTACTAAAGTATTATTATAATATATTGCAAAAGGCTAAGCCAGATACATGAGGATGGTTGACAAAACTAATTTTTTTTTCTTGTTGAAATTAATGATTTTGATACGACTGAAATAAAATTTGTAAGTAAATAATGCTTCCAGCTTTTTGTCCAAAATCCCCTTTGGGGAAAAAAAAGCAAGCAAACAAACCAAAAAAAAAACAGGTCCCAAACTCTGATGAAACTGCAGATTCTGGGAAAAGCTGTTTCATTCGAGAAATGTCATCAACTCCTATCTTGGGGCTCATTCAGGCAATTTAATGCATACAAAACTATCACTTGCAATCAGGAAGGACTAGCGATACTTTTTTAAAGGGAAAATCATTCTGGAAAATACTAGAACTGTAACACTGTAGGATGTCTGTGGCATCAGGCCAAGTAGTTGATATTAGCTGTTAATTGGAACTCAAATTCTTACTCCTTTTTGTGGGCATCTATGCCTGAATGGTGATGAACCCAGGGCAGCTCTGTGCAGGACTGGATGCTACAGGAGTCCCTTAAAACCACTGCTATAAATGGTTACACCTCATTAGCAAGAGGCTCATGTCTAATGTCCAAATCCTGGTAGAACAGAAAGTCAGAGTTCATTTATCTTAGACTTTAACAGCCCTGAGCATTAACAGAAAGCTCAGGTGGGTAGAGGACATGTTCCTGTGCTCCCCTGAACAAAAATGATGATGCTGATGAGCTATGCAATGGATGTCAGGTGATCTGGGAGTGAATCTCCAGCCCCATGTGATCCCATAGTGAGGCAGAGACATGAATTTACTGAGTATTACTTCTCCTTCCTGGCAGTGAAGACAGGAATAAATGAGCAGTTACCACTGAGTTCTTCTCTATTTAAATCCTAGGACTTGCCCTGCAGCATCACACTTGAGAATTTAAAAACACTGAATCACACCATTTAATTGTGGGTACTTAAAACTTCATTTGACTACAGCAGAGTTTTGTCTTTGAAGATACAATACAGAAAACCGGAAAATTTAGAGTTAATCTGTACATAAAAATATGGGGTAAATATAGCATAAGCAGCAGAAAAATCACTGGTATTTTAAGAAATTCTTTTCCTTCCCTGTTACCACTGTGCTGTTGTAGCACAACTCAGCAGAGTTGGCCTTGCATGTGTGGCTGTGTGTTCCAAGTGATGGTTAGGTGATTAGTAATTCAACATGACCTTGAATTCCATCACCCTCAGACTGGTAATCACACAGCTTATGTCTATTTTGCTATTGCTTTGGGTAGGAGAAGATTGAAGGATTTGCCGCCTTTGCGAATACTTGAGCAGCAGGGGCTAATCTGACTCCATATGGTATTAATAGAACTTCACCTTTTTTGTTTTATGCATATTTTATACTATTAGAATAATGTCCAAGAACAGCACTTGATATTAGTCATGGTAGTATGAAAACACTGTGCCAATATTTTTTTCCAGGAAAAGTACTGATAGAAAAGATGCATTTTTCAGCTGCTACTCTTTGGGACACATTGCTACTATTCACTCACCTGAGCTTAGGGGTAAGGCAGCAAGAAGTAAAACAAATACCTCAAAGACATAGTGAAGAATAACAGACTGTTCTACCTTGGGAAAACACAGAGTACACAATCCTATTTTTCATGACTACTGGTCGTTTCAAGATGAGATTCTCAAAGGCCTGCTTTGCTCAGGCCTTTTGAAGATCCTAAATTCAGTGAGGTGGCTGAGAGTAAATAGGGGATGCAGAACATACCCAATCTGCATTTTGGCATTGGACAGTGTCAAAACTGTGCACACATTTCTCATTTCCAGACCTTGACCGTTCCAGAGGTGACTCTATCCACGTGCCTCTGTAACATTCAGCAGCCTTCAGTCAGCTGGATCATGACTAGGAAAACTTGCTGTTCTCTATGGAAATCATCTGTTTCAGGCAACAGGAGCAGCAGAGGAAACATTAGACTGATGCTGAGCATGATTAAAGGCAAATTTAGACAAGGATCAGCTGTGTGCAGCACCACTGCAGGAAGTGCTGCTGGAAGTACTTTCCTGTGATCCCATATTGTTACTTATGCTCTGACTTAACCACATTTCATGCAGCTCCTGCCTGCACTTGCTCAGTGCTCTGGTCTGTCTCCATCATGCACGGTCACTGCCACAGACAGTTGGGATGTAATTGTAACACGGGGGAGAACGTGTAGCCTTGTCCAGACAGATACAGCTGCACAGCCTTAACATCCTCCCTCCTGGGGGTTGGGAATTAGCATAATCTCTGTGGTCCTCTGTAGCTCCAGTGCACCAAGGGCATTTCTCGAAAATCCTGTTCTCAGATTTTGCCTTCCATCACCGTTCAATAGTCTAATTGATAGATGGTAACTTTGAGGTGAAGCACAACGTGCTTAGAATGGGAAATATCTGACAAAACCTGTAAACATCACATTACAAAAAGATAACTCAGGCTCTGAAGAATCAGTCACCAACCCACATTTCTCCTTTTGGTCTCCGTGGCTTTGTCTGTCTTTCTGCCTCACACCAACGGACAGAGTAAAATACATCACAAAAGAGGCACTATGCAAAGACAGTGTCCTGCTTACACCCCACCAACAAAGCTTTTTAGGTATTTCCTTTCCAAGTTAGCTGTGAGCATGCTGTCCTGGAGTGAATTCCATGGACTCAGGAAAAAACGTTGCTCTGGAGTGGCAGTCAATAAGTGGCTCTTTCAGAAGTGTGGATTGGTGCACAAGGCAAACAGGAGAAGCCCAACATAACATCCCAGCCCTCATCACAATCCATTTTGCAATATGGTGACAACTGTGAAACAGCTAACTACTTTTTGTTCTTGTTTTCTTAGACAAAGATGAGTGGGAAAAGGAAGATGGTGGTTTTCCAGCTTCCAAACACCCAAAATTCATTTGCTTAATATTGTCTGGGAGTCTTATCTTCAACAAAACTCTGTGCATGTGAAACACTCAGACATAGTGAATTGAAATGAGATGAGCAGAGTAAAAATGCATCAGGCTCTGGATACCCAGGATATTTTGTGACAAATTTCCTCACAATTTTGTCCAGTCCAAAGCACACACCTTAGGCATTGCTATTCCACAGTCTTTTCTTTATAAGCATTCATCTCAGCTGCCTTGCAGTGTTATTTGCACTGTACAATTACCTCCTACCCCAAAAGATGCAACTACCAAACAGGAATCTGTGTGACAACTCCATCACTCCCCTGTTTAAAATCCTGACACTCAGCCTTCTGTTTGAGGGGATCAATACATAATCCAGCCTGGATGGATAGAAATTAATTGATGTGACATTTTACAATTAATTCAGAACACTGGGCTAATGCTAAGAGTGGTTTTAATGATGCAGATGAAATGTCCTACTGTATGAATTCCCACAATAGCAGTTTGCTGGAAGCTGAAAGAGTACAGCAGAGGGAAGTATAACTCAGTATTTGCCTTGCCTTTACCTTCATTCCTCAGTCCTTGCAGATTGTCAGACACAAAATGCTCAGCCAGGTGGATCTTTGAACTGATTAGTTGTTATATGTTGGCAACTGTCTTTAAGTACACTAGTACACTTTTTTATATGATAGCAGATATGGTAAAAGAATTTTATTATATTTGAAGTGATTTGGAAGAATGGATAAGAAAGAAAAAATATCTATGGCTATATATTCATCTGTTCAAGATGGTTGTTCCTTCTTCGTTAATACAAACGCGAGAACCATAAAGCATATGGTAAGGGATGGTCCATCACTTTTAAAGTACACTTTTGCTAATGTAGAAATAAATTATGATGCATTCCATAATTCAGGGATTAGATTTCTGAACATAATTAAGCATGTACTGCCTGGTCTTTGAGACATGGGTACATGTGTTCAGTTTGTCTACTTCAGAAATAAAATCAAACAGGAATATTTTGTGCTAGCTCCTTAAATAAAAGGGTCTGTTGAGAATTTGCATAACATCTTACTTGTGAAACGTAAAATGTGTCATAAATCATAATGCAATTTATAAGACAATTAAATGCATGTGTTTCTGTTCTCTTTTATGGTTCTTGGAAATTGTTATCTTCCATAGCTGGAGAAAGAGAGGCTAAAGAAAGCAAAGAAGAATTAGAATAGAATTAGCATTAGAACAAAGGGCAATATCAGACAGTCACTTCCTTCACATATTTGTTTTTTCTAGCTGTCCTATGCTCAACTGAAATAGCACAGCATACTTCAAATTCCTCATAATTTCTTATTTTCCTTAGGACACAGATTGCCTTATATGTCTTGTGGGATTCAGATGGTTTTGCTGCAATTAGCTGTGAAACATTTTCTGCCATTTTAGTCTCTTTGCAGCTTATGGTACTCAGTAAATCTCTCTGATGAGATAAAGAAAACTCTGTAAAGGGGATAGAATGTTGTTTATAAAACTTACCAAAATACTCTTCGTAAATTCTCACTGCAAACAAGGCAAAAGGCCTCCCTCAAGTTGGCAGCAGTATTTTTATAATATGCTTTTCAAACTGCATTGCCATAAATGTAAACATTTCCTGGTCCTATTGTACATTCAATTGTACGTCCGAACATATCAATCTTTGGTTGATTACGAATAGATCAATTC
Organism: Platyrinchus mystaceus; assembly: GCA_035041135.1. Taxonomy (NCBI): domain Eukaryota; kingdom Metazoa; phylum Chordata; class Aves; order Passeriformes; family Tyrannidae; genus Platyrinchus; species Platyrinchus mystaceus. The sequence goes on from JAWWLV010000018.1 coordinate 8,694,240, forward strand.
TAGAAATATTGTAAAACTGGAAGTCACGAACCAAGAAGTGAAATACTTTTGTCAAGATGTGTGGTGTGGATGTTGCATTACTTGAATCTTTATATTTTATTACATTCATAGACTTTTAATAGAGCAGATGGGGCAGCAGGAATCTGGGAAACCGGCAGTTTGGTCTCATGCTGAGCAGTGAGCAAAAAAGGCCTTTTTCCCTGCAAAAGACCAGCTCTGGTTTTACTGTTCATTTTTACTAAACTGACTAATCTTTTACTCCAGCTACTATTACAGGACTAGTGAGTTGGGGGGATGCCACACAGTGGCAAAATTTTAACACAAAGTCTTCACCTTGCTGGAGCTGCTAGTGATGTGAATGTTTGTTTCAGCAGAATTTAGCTCAGGACCTTATTTCTGAAGGTGGAAAGGGATAAATATGTTCAGGACTCTCTACTGACTTGGAACTCCAGTCCTATTTCTCCAACACAACAGGTCTCACTCGCTTCAAGCTTTGAATAATAATATCCTGACCAAAATAGACCACAAACACATCCCGTCAAAAGAAAAAGCTCTTGGTTCAAAATGAGATATATTGCATTTGGAAAAAAAGACTTGACTCACA
>JAWWLV010000018.1:8694943-8712726 GCA_035041135.1 Platyrinchus mystaceus
AACACATCCCGTCAAAAGAAAAAGCTCTTGGTTCAAAATGAGATATATTGCATTTGGAAAAAAAGACTTGACTCACATAGTTCTTGGTGTCAGTTTGCTGTTTCAGGCCCCAGTGCTATTTCTGGCATCTATCTTTTTGTTCATGTCTTGGGTTTATGTAGGTAGATCAGTATTGTTTATAGCATTTTCGGTTTTTTACCCATTTGCTTCACAGAATTATTTCAGGGATATAATTAGGTATGCCCTGTGAAAACTAGATTCCCAGATGCCCTGTGGTCAGTTCTGCCTGATGGAACCACCACCAGCTTCTATCACCTTAATGATGTCTATTGTTGGCAGTACTTCTGTCAGAGAGTGAGGTTGATATCAGGAAATAAAATAAAATCTGCTTAGTAAACACTGTAAAGAAAACAGGTTATGTGTTAATGTGTTTGCACCAGCTATTCCTCTCTTAGGCTTTATAATAAAGTTTCATTGTTTAAATTTTGTTTGTTAGTATGTGGTTAAATTTATACAAACTTTGAAGTAGCTTGAAATGTTAGAGCTGAAGTTAAGAGATAAAAGGTGTCTGTCAGGTGTTTGGCTCCCAGTCCAGACTTCTACTAGCATAGGAACGTTTGTCTGATCTTGGTTACATTTCTTAGGTAAGAGACATCTGCCACAGACATGTCACCTTTAGAAGGGTTTCTCTAATACTCAATGTCATTTTCCCTACAGGAAAACCACTGCAAAATTTAACAGTAATAGATGTAGAGAACATCACAGAAATTACATTTCTATACCTCCAGGACCAAATAGAGATTAATACAACTTACACATTCCTATTAAGGTATTTTATTGCATTTTATAGGAAGGATACAATTTTCTCTTAAATTATATGGGATAGTTTAAAGAACAAGGTTGTAATTTCCTCAACAAATGCTTTTAAGACCTTCCTATGATAGTTCACTTTTTAAATTTTATCATTTTCTCTATAGCTTATTTAGGCAAGTGTGGTCACCCATATGTGACGAAACAAATTAAAAAGGGCATATAATGTTCCAGTTCCAAGTACTTGGATGGATGGGGTTGCTTAATATACATATATCATACTCTTCCAAAGTATCAAAGGCTTTTGGATGAATTGAATGCCATATATTAACTCAATTACAATGGAAACACAGATCAAAGAATGTAGCTGGGAGGTCTTATTAAAGTATGAGACTTTATTAAACTGTCACTGGTTTTGATTATACTGTATTAAAGTGTCTGAAATTTCACTTCATGTCCCCAGAAAAGAAAATTCTACTGGGGAACTGTAGGTTCAAGGTTTCAGACCTTGTTTTTCAATGTTGCTATCAGAGAGGACTTGTATTGGTAAAAAACACCAAAGATCTTTTTTTAACCAGTTTTGACACTGAATATATGATCTCATTTTCTTCAATTTATTGCCTTTTTCTTTTGTGATTTTTGCTTCTGGACTTTACTCATTCACATCCATCTTGGAAAGACTTCAGTTTTTCAAAGGAAGTAATAACCCCTCCCTCTACGCTTCTTCTATTAAAAAAATATTAGAAATTATTAGTTCATGGCATGGGATGAGCACACAGAAAGGTACCATGTCCAGGTTTTCCAACTGGCAGGGCAGTGCCGAGCTTTCAAAGGAAAGGCATTAATGGAGAGCATTTTCAGTGAGCTGCAGTGCTCAACTGATCTACTTCTGCTTCTGAAGCCAGCCTGCAGAATACACATGTATGCTGAGCAGTGCTATCAGTGGTAATAGCCCTCTAAATTGGAAACAATCATTGTAAAGACATCTAACAGACATTCTCTGCTACATAATAACAAGATTGAGGTAAAAATCACTTTTCTTAATTCGTTTACTTTCCTGTTGCTACACATCATGTCAACACTTGTTTGTAATTATATTAAAATGGTGACGCACCCCCTGTCGTGAGGCAGGAACACTGTAAAGTTTGCATATTGCTATCTTGCATATCCATCCTATTTTTGTGCTTGGTACTGATACAGCACTGTTCAGTCTCTCTGCAAGTGCAAAGGTGAAATCCAGCACTGTCCCTGCTTTTGTTGTGAGGAGCCCCATTCCACAGGAATTAGGCTTTCAAGGTACATAGCTAGGCATGAACTTGGAGAAACATGAATTCAGTAACTAAACTGATTTCCTGCTTTACTCTGTACATGTTCTTTGCATTACACTGAAAGTAAAACACAGAGCATGCATTTCTACCATGACTAGAACATCATTTTAAGAGCAGTGATGGTTTCTCTCTGCAGTGACCAATGTTACAGATCTCACTAGAGATATGGAAAGGCTCAGGACGAGATAACAAGGAAGCAGTTTATTACAGATAAACAGAGAATAATTCCATTCATTTGTGGATTGTTTCAGGGATTCCGAAAGACTCTGCTAATACTGACTATTAAGATAGAGAAGATGGGGAGGAGAAAAAAATCAATTTGTTTCTTAATCTATTTAAGTGAACAAAGAATTGCGTATGAAACTGAACAGAGAGAGTCAACAAAGCTCACAGCAAACAAAAAAGAAAAGAAGCTTTATTTTTGCATAATTATGTCTGAACCACAGTAGATTTGACAGAACCTGTTCCATGCTAAGCCCTAAGGTCTTATTTAGGCAAAGCACAACATCAAATACCCTGGCTGTAATGTGCTCTTTCTGGGCTAATCTACTATCTCATGGGATGTCACGCACGGGGACAGCACAGGCAGTTGAATGGTTTTGTTGGTTTATATTCAGTCCTTGTAGGACTTATTCCATATGTTTGTTGAAAGCTATGATAGCACACTGTCAGATCTCTGGTGGTTTTTTGTTTGTTTGTTTGTTTGTTTGTTTTTGAGGTGGCCTCCTTATCTCTAAAATAGAAATGAAATAAGAAATATTAGTACTTTTCTGGTTAAGAGAGAGATAAGGTTTAACTCCTGAATACTTGTAAATGCCTTCAGAGGACACTTCAGAAGTGCCTAATGCTATAAGTTATGGTTTTATAAGGTCTTTTACTATCATTATAGTATTAGGGGTTTGTTCCTTTAACCTTTATGCATGTATGCAACTTGACATAATGGAGGTTCATTGAAAAGCTTTCATGAGCAGCACTAGCCATGCAATCTGAACACTAGATTTTATAGGAACATAAAGGAATCGAGCTATGACCCTGCACCAGGGTAAGTCACTCCAAATGTTGCTTTGTTCAAATCACAACGTTTTATCTGAACGGAAATAGCTGTATTTACAAAATTGCTGATATTAACACAGTTTTCCTGTACGAGCAGGGTAAATGCCTTAAGATAAGAATTAAGATTGCCTGCTGAGCATCCAAAACTCTACAGCATCAGGAGGCACAAAACCAGTAAGTTGCTCAGAAAAACAGCTCCACATCTGATAGGCAAAAGCACAATAAATCAAAGATAAAGTAAACTTTCTAGATAACCAGGAGCGTTTAACACTGTTCTGATTAAACTCCTCTACGGGAAATGAGTAAACACAGCCTCCATGCTATCCCCATTTTTCTGCCAATTTGCATCTTAATGGATAAACTGGTTCAGGTTACTCATTCAGCAAAGCAAGGGATTGATTTGCAACTTTTCATTTTGAGTGCTCCCATCAACTACTGCAGGGCTGTTCAGGGCAACTGAGCACAACCATGGGCAGGCATTTAAAGATTAACAGGCCTTTGTGGCATTCCAGGGAGATGACAAAGCCATCAAAATTCATTCTTTTTTTCCCCAATATTACACACATGCTGCACGTGACTGCTACTGTTATTACACCGGTGGCTTTTCAGAAATCTTGCAGTTTAAAGCTGTGATACTGGGTTTTTTTTTTTCCCTTAAAGACCTGAGTTATGAGATTATGAGAAAAATCTCCAATTCCATTGAAAGTGTATTTTTTGTCCTTGTGTTTGCTATCAAAAGGCTGGAAATGTGAGCTGAGTTACAAAGCCTCAGTTGTTCAGTTGTGCTGCTTAGTGTGAATGTGAGTGCAGTGTGAGGCAAACTAAGATTTTCAGAGGAATATGATACAATTCATATGCTCCACCTGGAGGGGCATAGAAGGTCTCTGAACTCCTGAACATTTTTTTAAAGAACTCTGTTATTACATTTTCCTCTGTAATTCCAGGAAATTAGTATTATTACAAAGAACTAAGAAGTTTCTGTCCAGCACTGTCCATTTGAAGCACCAAGTCCTCCACCTCAAACTCAAGAGGTAGTGTAACACGCAGATGACACCACAGCTAATTTTTCCCCCCAAAAAAATCTCTGTCTAGGGCTTGACCAAGCTGCACACCATGGCAGCATGTGTGATTCTGAGGAACCACAGAAATGGCTCTGCTGAAACCCAAGTGGAGAAAGTGTTGGAGGTGTATGGACTCACAGGGATCTGTCCCCCTTCCACCTCCCAGAGGACATCGCCACCTCAGGGGTGAAGGGACGTCATTGTCTGGGGACAAGAGGGACAGCGGTGACATTGTCCAACAGCTTCCCTTCTTCACCCCTTCAAGTTCTGGGTAAGCTGCACCTCAATCACTACCCCTCAGTTTTGGGGGCAGCAGGCAGCACACCAAGCTTCCCCTTTGGTTTTGGGGGTGGTGGACAACACCCCTACCTTCCACCTGTTTAGAGGGTGATGGACAGCACCCTACATCTTGCCTTGGTTTTGGGGATGGTGGGCAGCACCCCAACCTTCCCTCTCAGTTTCGGAGGTGACGGACAGCACCCCAACCTATCCCCTCAATTTCAGAGGTGATGGACAGCGCCCCACAGCTCCCCTTGGCCTCGGGGGCGCTGGGCAGCCCCCCACCCTCCCCCTCACTTTAAGGTGGCGGGCAGCTCCCCCCGCCCCGCGCCCTCACCGCCCGAGCCGACGCCACCGGCGGCCCCTCCCTCGGGGGAGTTCGCGCCCCGGGGGCCCGGGTTCGAGCCCCGCCGGGGCCGCTGCGGGGCGGGGTGGCGGGGCGCTCCGGGCGGTTCTTGCGGGGGGTCCCGGGCGGGCAGCCGCGGCCCGCGGGCCCAGCGCACATGTGCGGCCGCCCGGCACATGCTCACTGAGCGCGGCGCATGAGCAGAGGCGGCGCGGGGGCCATCGGACATCTTGGGCCGCCCCGCTCGGAGCGCGGAGCGGCACCCGGGGCGGGAGGAGCAGCCGCCGCCCCCGCGCCGCCCGGCCCGCCCGCCCCGCCGCCTTCCCCCTCCCGCGCCTCCCCCACCCCCCGCCCCGGGCTGCTCAGAGCATCCCTCCGCCCCTCTTGCATTTGTGTTAATTCTTCTCAGAGACAAGATGGCAACGCCGGCGGCGGTAAACCCTCCCGGTGAGTAGCTGCCGCCTCGCCCCCCAAGTGGCACAACACGCCCCCGCCGCAGGCTCGCACCCGCCCGGCTCGGCGCGGCCCCGCAGCCCCCGGGCCGGGCGGTCCCCGCCTCTCCTCCCGCCGCCCCCGCTGCGGGAGAGCCGGGCCAGGAGCCCCCCAGAGCCGGGAGCCCTGGGCGGGTTCCTCGGGAATGAACAGTTTCGCATAAGCATCGCGGGCACAGGGCAGGAGAGCAGCGGGGTCGGGCAGCGGGCACCGCGCAGCCCTGTGCCGGTCCCGGGAGTGGGCAGGAACACTGGGTTTCCCTGTGCCGGTACGATGGTTTATTGAAGGCGTGCGAAGCCAAAACGAGGTGTTTGAAACTGACCAAGGGCACCTCGGCGTGTGCCATGTGTTTATTTTCTTTCCAAAGATGCGGTAAATATTTTGTGTTAGTACGACAGTTCCTAAGAGAAGAAACTTACAAAAAAATTTTCCCTTTTGAATTTTTGCATGAGGGGAGACATTCCCTGACGTTTCGTTACGTGTCTGTGAGATGCAACATCTATTTTGTTGAGTACGTGATGAAATAAAGTGAGTTTGGATGAAATGACATATTTGGATGAAACGACATATTTCGGAGATGTACTTGGGTCAACTTAGCGTGAATCAACAGGTGTCTGACACTATAAGGGAGACAAGGGATCTTGCAGTGGGCTCAATACTAATGAAAAGTGTTATTATCAGAGGTTGATTCCTGTTTTACTTGTTTTAATACGTGCTTGCACTGTGTCACTTTTTGGAGAGCCAGGTTCAGTTCTGACAAGGGCTTGCTTGAGTAAATGCCAACTAATGTGTAAAGCTTGTTCATTAGATTAAATCCTTCTGTAGTTGGTAGTGTAGTTGTCATGCTGAAAGTAAATATTGTGATATGAACAATTAATTTGGTTCAGTAAGTGCCAATAAAGTAAGCAGGAACTGATATTTGTCAATCAGATTAAGTTTTAATGTCAGAATTCTACATATTAAATAAAAATCAATATTTAATGGAAGGTTATTAAATTAATATTATTTAGTTTCCAGGATACCATGTTGCACATGATAACAGAGAGTTTCATAGTGTGCATTCACAACTAGAAATCAATGAGTGGTTTTGCAGACAGAGGAGGATACAAACAGCCTTTTTTGACTTGGATTTGGTTTGCCATTCTCCTATCTGCTCCTCCAAGCTACACACTGAAGGAACAGCCCTGACTGCTCAGAGGTCAGTGCTGAAAGCGCTGAATTATGGCAGAGCCCGGTGCCCCTTTTGCACCAGCCCTTTCTGCTTCCATCTGCCTGCAGCTGAAGCCACAGAATGATGTGGTTGCAGGAGGTACAGTGTGCATGGATTGCTTAGCCTCAGAGTAGGGCTTTACCATTGTTCTCCTGCGACCACTTTGGGAAATGAGAGAACGTTATGGGATTATGGAAGAAACTTTAAAAAAAAAAGAGGGAAAGAAGAGCCAAGTGTGTTGTCTGTGTGCACCTCTGTGCATCTGATATGGTGAAAGTTGACTTGCTGTGTGGTCCTCAAACTCTCTGAAGCACAGATTGATGGTCTGCCGGAAGGATAAGGAAACGTGTTGGTTTCCTGAAGTGAACCAACATCTTCTTCTGCAACGCTGAGATTGCAGAGCATCATTTCACTCCTCGTCTGGGCAATTGAAATAGATCTGAACTGAAAGACAAACTCGCTGGCTGTTAATGATCCTCCCACATTTTCTGTGTGTGAGCATTGTCAGACACAGCTATGCATGGACAAAGTTAAAATGAGGGGGGTTTGAGCTGTGAGGAGAGGAGACCTTTGATCTGTAGCATAGTGCTGTGTTTGCTCTACCACAGACAGCAGAAGACAGAGCTGTGTGAAATACCTTGATTTGTGCTGTGGTTTTTTAAAGTCATAATTTGTCACTTCTGCTATTTTTTTGGCTTAACTGCAAAGTGGTGCAGAGAAACAGTCAAAATCTGTAGCGAAATGATTTTAATCCTGCTGTTTTCTCTTGGGGACAGATCCTCAGCTGGAGGAACACGAAAGTAGCCCCATTAGTGTTAGTGAAGCTGTGCTGCTTTGTACCAGTTGACTTTCTGATCCACAGTGTTAGGGGAGCACAATAGAGAGATTAACTTGTTAAGCATCTTTAGTGATGATTAGAAATTACAATATGATTAAATTTTTATTAAGCAATTGTCTGGGGTTCTAATAACAGTCGATAAATTAGGCAGGACATTAACTTGCAGCTACCACAGTACAAATACATGTGATTTTAGTCATATTCTAGGTAGTGGAATGGGGATTAGCAGAGACAGAAAAGCTGGGTGTTCTGTAACTCTGTAAAGTCTTTCCATGTGGGATCTATTGGTTCAGAACCATGCACTGCTCTGCAGCAGCTCTCATGTTAGATGCAGATTTATCCGTTTTCCCACTGTTCTTTTTTCAATGGCGAGTTTGAGTTGGAGAAGTTCATGGGAGTGGGGGTAGTTGGCAGCCTTTCCAGGCTGGGGCTTGTGGGAACAGTGTCAGGGACTTAATTGTGGTGGAGGTCACGGCACCTTTCTGGGCTTCCTGGGCTGTGTTCGATCTAAACTCATAGTTCTTTTTGGTGAAGGTGTTTGTCCACAGCTGCAGCTGGACATTGCACTGCCAAAAGTGGGGGGCTCTGTGAAATAGGCTTCTTCCTCTTCCTGCATGCTCAGCCTTGGGAATGGATCTGGTTAGAAGTACTTTGTTCGTTTGTTGTAATCTGGATGACTAACTGGAGTGTGAAACACAATACAGGTGTGTGGGAAGCTCATCTGCATTGGCACAAAGCATCAGAGTTAATTTATTTCCTCCTGAAATAAGATTGGCATATTAAATGGGATTTAAGAACAAAAAAATTGTGGAGGTGTAACAAGCATTTCATAAATTACTGCTTGCAGCAAAGTAACTTAGTGCCATGTCTGCTTTTAATGTGTGTATTTTTGGAATGCAAACTTTGTCCATAACTGTTGCTACTCTGAGGTCAAACTTTGGTTAACTTGTGTGCAGTATGTGATGTGGTGGTTCTTGTATTAGCTAAGTTGGGTTAAAAACATAAAACTCTCAATGAATTTAGGATTTTCTTTTCCTGAGACGTTACTTGGTTTTGGGTAATGAGTTCCAGTCTGGCTCAGTCCGAAGTGTGAGCAGCAATTTTCTGCTGTGGTCAGGTGATGTGAAATGAACTGTATCAAGTCCTTCCTGGCAAAATATCCCCATGAATTGCCAAAATGCCACAAATTCAAAGGTCAAGTTAGGAGAAATCATGAGATTTTTTGAGTTTATCTGTAGTTACCTTAGAGGGAAGATCCCTTAGGACGCATTTTTGGCTATGTTTTAAGATTTTGTGAATCCTTAGGGGTATACTCTTATATTTAAGAGAGTCCAAAATCCACAGGGTATGGAAAACAACCTGTCCTCAAAAGGGCATCTACTAGAGATGTCTTAAGATGATGGGACATGAGAGAAGAGAGTTGCTGCAGCTTAAGAGATGACTATTACAACCACAGCAGCTCACGAGGGGTACTTTTAGTCAATGGCTAATTCAAGATATTAAAAAGTTGGGGTTGTAACTTGAAGAAAGATGATTAAATAAGCTCTCTTTACTTTCAGTTTGTAATGAGTTAACAGCAAATTTTATGTCATATCAGTCAAAGCTTGTAACTACTCAGCCCTGCATCTGAGCTCTTGTTTTAGGCAAGTGCGCTGGGTTCTGGGAGTTGGTTTTGGTTTGTATGTGTTTGTTTGACTTGGGAGTTTAGTGGAGATAAATCATCCTCCTGTTTCAGCTGGACATTCTGAGAACCAAATAATTTGTTACCCAGCTTTACATTTGCACTCAAGTTACTGAGATATTAAGTGCTGTGGATGAATTTTCTTGATGCTGCCCATTCCATATTCCCATAAGGAACTGGGTTTCTGAAGCTGACAATCTGGCTGTTCTCCAGCTTTCACATAGCTTTGAAATGGTCATTAAAAAAAAGGATCTACTTCAGTGTATTAGATTTTGAAATTGTCTGTTCAACTCGTAGCCCAAAAGTTCTTGTGTTTTATTGTTGCAGTTCTGCCCTTCATTCCAACGCAGCCTATCCAGTAAACCAAGAAATCAATTTCACAGCATCCTGGGAAGTAAATGGAGTGTTCTAGTGATGTAGGTTATAATGAGTTCTGATGTTTCTGGGATGCAAAAAAGTAGTCTTCATTCTAAGATAAAGTTGAAAAAAAGGTCTCAAAAATAGAACACTTATTAGCAAATGGGAGTTTTGCATTGCAGATCTTCTTGTTCTCTTGTTTGTATAGTTTTTGTGCTGCAGAATTGGTCTGTAATTCAGTCAAACTATGAGGTGCTAGTGCCTCTTGAATTGTTCCATGATAATGTTTTGTCCTTCAGGACTGTTTACTGAACAGTAGCTGGCACTGAAGAAATGTCTTTTTTTTTTTTTTTGATAATTCTAATATATAGGTATAACAAAAGGATTTCATTTTGGGATATCTCTTCTATCACGGAATAGTTATTTAAAATTTGCATAAGTAGCTTGTGGTTAGTTCCAAATGTTTTTTCCAAGAAGAATAATGTTTCCCTATGCCTCTAAAAAAATGCAAAACAAGGGAGATATTGCTGATTTCTGTAATACCATATGGTGTTGCTGATTTTTCTTACCAGTAAGGAAAATTGTAATAGAGATTAGGTAGCAAAGGGAAAAAAAATAGGCTTTTCAAAGCAGGCAAAATAACCCTGTTGATGTAGTGATTATTGTTATTAAGAGGACAGAAATGGGGCTGTCATTATGAAGATGTATTCAGAGATTATGCTTAAATGGTTGTGAAGATCAGATATGTGTGTCGTTTAGAGTAATTTTGGGGGGCTTACTGCTTCATAACTGACAAGCAAGAATGGAAAGTGCGTTAATTCAGTGCTACCTGCAGAAATTACAGTGTTATTAAAATATGCAGTAGAAAAGGGAAAGAGGGGTCTTGAGTTTAAGAGATGGGAATTTAGATCTCGGTTCTTCTTGTAGATCTGTGGCAGATTTTCCAGTCTATCTATAGCAAAGTGTCTTTGGCTGGCCAGCAGTATCTAGAGATGGATGAATCAGCTCAGGATGAGCTGTTCTGTCTGGCCAGCTCTGTGGAGTGCAGAGATGCTGCCTTTGATGCACACACCAACCCAAGCTACAGGCTTTTCTGACTGTCAGAGTGTTCTCAGTGAAGGTTATGTGGGAAAGAAATCTGCAAAGACAGAGGTGCTACTTCACTATTCTGTAACATAATTTGTGCAAGAAGTTCGATTTGCTGGACGGTACAGGCAAAAAATCTGACATTCCAGAAATCGTGGGTGGGCGCTTGCTGTGCAAACCATTGGTACAGTTTACTTCTGGCTTACACTATTTTCTTTGTTCAGCTGTAAAGCATTTCCTGTCACCCCATCTGTATCAATCATTCTGTCAAGTGAGGAAAAGAAAAATTTTGTGAGGCTGCCTTTGTACATTTTAGTTACCTTCTGATTATAAACCAAATAAGATAAATGCACATTGTTAGCAAAGCAAAAGCTTAAAAAAATAAATCATTCTTTGCCTTCCATTGTTTAAAAAAAATACATGTGAAAATTAATGGATTGATCAAAGCCACATGGACCAAATACCCACTTTTTGGCTACTCCGGAAAGAACTACTTTGTCACAAAATGTTACAGGATTCCAGCAAAATCTGGCCTTTAAAGTGCAGAAATTATGTGGTTTGAAAATGCAAGGAGAAGCAGAATTTTTTAACGAGAGCTGGTTCAAACCTTAGTTTGGGTAGTCAGAATTTCAAATGGATCTCAGTTTTATTGTTTACATGGATTAAAGTTTGTAGTCATGCGATCAGCAATGAATTAGAAGCTGTTTTCAAGATAGATGTAATTTCTAGTTTTTTGTACCCAAAGCACGCTGGTCTTCCTTGAGCAAAGCCATCTGCGCAGGGAGAAAGAGAAATCCTTTGTTTTGGATACTCTACATATTGATGAATGTTTCTAAACTTTCCCCATCCTCTCCATTTTGTCAGCTTTTTTTTTTTTTTTCCCGTTTTGCCTATTTTTAGTATTTCTGTCCTAAAGTTTCAATCCTGCTTTCCACGCTTAGGTGCCTCTACCTTTCTCACAGCTCCTGTAAGTACCATATTTTCTCTGTGGAGCTGTGCTGAGCTTTGTATTGACTTCTCAGTTAGTGTTGTTTAAATGTAAATGAACCCTGTCATTCTACTAGTGCTACTCCCAAGTCTTTCAACGGCTTATAAATTCAGATGCTGTTCTGTAGGGAGCATCTGAAGTCCCCCTTAGAAAAAAGTGGTACTTTTCTGTTGTAAGTAGCAACTGTGCTGCCTTCTGTGTAACCCAGCAGGTACTGTAAGGTATAATCGGTTGGCTCAAATTAGGAACCTCTATTAGCTTGCATCTGCCCTAGATGTGTATGTGTTGCTGTTTTGTTCAAGGACAGCTCATAATATTAATTTCAAATGCTTAGATTTAGGCTGCTGCAGGTTTTTCTCATCTGAATGTCAACTGCCTGTGACAAATAGAATAATATAAAATAATTATGATTTTTTCTCTAATCAAGGAAAAGGGGTGTTGAATTGTTTAATTACTGGCTTTGCCAGCATGCAGATGGAAAGGCTTTTCAGGTAAGTTGCTCATACAAAATGCCTGAAATGGATAGTAATTAACAACTGGCTCTTCATTGGTATGTTAATTATGCTGCCATTTGTCCTGGTGCCTGTCGTTCTTTAAATGTTCAGTTACACTGAACTGAAGCGTTCACTTCCTGGCAAACACAGAATGTATCAGAACAGTTTGACTCTCAGATATATGCAAATATTTTATGGGAAGAGGCATGCCAGTAAATCACTGAGCTGCAAAGAACAAAAACACTGCATATTTGTATTCCTCAGAGGTAAAAGCAAAACCTGTTTCTGAGGAACATGCAGGCCTGATTTTGAAAAATGGTCTCTAATGCTTTACCAATAACAATCCAGAACCCAATTCCATGCAAGTAGGTCATTTTAGGGGCTTGTTACTGCTGGCTCTTTCTATTAGTAAAGGTAGGTGGACAGCTGGGTGCTGTTAAATGCCCTTGAAATGCATATACTTTAAAACTGCAATATCTGGAATGAAAAATCAAACTGGAATAGAAATACTTTTAAAACTTGGGATAAAACTGGTTATTTTGATTGCAAGGAGAATTAAAGTAACTTCTTGTGAATAGATCACAGTCTCAAAATTTAACTTAGAGTTTAATTCTTTAGAGAATGCAGATTGTCTTCTGAGTTTTCTGGACAGTACTTTGCAGCAAAGTGCATCCCCAGTCTCCATGAACTACTGCAGTAAATAAAAGGCTGCATCTGATACGCCTCCAAGTCATTCAGTAATGTCCTGGAGAGGGGCAGGCTGCTGAAGTTATGTGGCTGACCAGCATGTGAGTACGAGTCTGGTTAGTATTTTAATTTGCTAAGTGCCAGATGCAAAGTGGTTAATCTGCCCAAGGCAGGGTGACCCTCAGCAGGTGGCAGAAGTCAACCCCTGAAATGAGGTGCTGATTGTAACAGTAGCTGTGGGAAGTGGATAATAGTAATAAAATTAGCTGTAAAATGGCACTAGCTACTGTGTGTCACTGCCCTCTGAGTCATGTTTCGTCCTTTAATAGACAAAAAATGTTGTTGCTGTTGGTTCTCCAGAGCCAACATGGGCATGGGTGAGCTGGATTTCCATTGTGTTGTGTTCAGTGGAGTTGCTAGCAAAGTTCCCAGCTCAATTTTGAGTTCAGCTTTAAAGACTTGAAGTACTGTTAGCCAGAAAAGCCTGGTTTGAAATGCTAAATTCTGATGTTCACAGCCACTGAGAGGCAGCTCATTTAGCATCAGTCTGTGGAGGCTTTGCTGTGAGAGAATTTGGGAAAAGAGAGGCCAGTCTGATCACTACTCCCATGAGTCATGTTCCTGTAGTAGTGTTTGGGGACACCAATGGTTTCCTCAGATTTAATTTTATTTTTTTAAAAGCATTTTTAAGAGATCCCCTGGCCTTCTCCATATAGCTGGCTTACCCTGAAAATGCTGTGCACTTTCTGTAGTGCATAGTAGTTTGACCAGTAAAAAACAAGGCTGTATAATGAAAACTTCCCTTTGTTTTAATGAGATTTTCAAATTGTATTTACAAATACAATGGCAAATTACTGGAACTATATGAAGATTTAAAGGTTTCTGGGGATAAAATTTCTTTTGTTTTGTTTTCATAGGCAATGTTTCTGGCTTATGGGGAAGAAAAAAGAAAAGAAAAAATAAGTTTAATTTGCTGTGCAGTCAGGTTTGTGGGAACAGCAATTGCATCTTAGTTGCAATGTATTTTTGCTTACCAGTGAAAGTTTTGAAGTATGCATTTTCATTGTTGAAATTAAAGTAAATGAACCATTGCTAAGAAAAATACAGGAGTATTTTCAAACTGTTTTGTGAGGACTGGAAAATAAGAATCCTTTCTGACTGCGTGAGGATGTTAAAAAGGTGTAGTCAAGCCCTAATAATTATTCCTCAGATCCTTTCTTGCAGACATCTTAGCAGACCAGAGTTTCTGTGAAAATAACCTTGGGGTATTCAGCCCTTCATTGGCTGTGAAGCTCAGTTTAGGTGGCAGAGGTGTCTGTCTGTCTGCACTGCAGGAGGATTGATGCCTCCTGCCCACTGGGTTCTGACCATCCATGATCCTGAGCAGGCACCAGGTGTTGAGGGCATGTTCTATTCTGCCTCTCCAATCACAGCAGGGATCTCCAGCAAAGGGGACAGGGGACTGCTGGAATTAAGAATCTCTTAAGTGAACATTAATAGTCTTCCCCAAATGCCACAGGTTGAGGCCTACAGAGTCCAAATTTCCCAGTTCCAAAACACCTTAAGATGTGTGCTGTCTCTGTAGATTCCCTGCCATCTCTGAGTTAAGGTTGGTCCAAGTGGAGCTATTTTGCTGGAACTGGATCCTCAGTAAGAACAAAACATTCTAGATCAGACTTGTGCTACATGGAACTGCTGTCCAAAAATAGCCCATTACAGATATTTTAAAGTATAAAATTATAGATACTTACAGAATAAGACAACAATAGAGAATTTTCTTCCTTCTTTGTTGATGGTAGTCACTGTGAAGTACTTGGGTGTGTACGAGTCTTTGGTTTCCTTGTAGTTTATTCAAGCTTGAGGCTGAATAAACAGCTGTTGGGTTGTTTTTCTTCTAAGTTAAACCTGAGTGTTTCTGAACTTTCTATACTCTCTGATGTCTTCTTGATACACCAAATAAATCTGTGCCTTTCTGAGATACAGTAGTTCTTTTGCTTAAATATATGTTGATACTCTTTCACCCTTCAGACAAGCTAACATCCCATGTTTTCTGACTCAAGACCTTATCTTACTTTTTTAATGGTCTTCCTTTCTGCTTCAGAACCCTTTGTTTCTTAACTGTAAATGGAACTGAGGTTTATGATGGTCTTTATCATTCTAGTGAAAGCTGCCAGTGCCAGTATCTTTGATCTCCAAACTTGCCCCTTTTGTTACCTGTGTTTCTCCCTCCAGGTTCCATGCATGTTTTTAAAAAAGGAGGCATGTAAATGTATAAGTAATGTTTGAGGTTAGGCAGCTGTAGGATGGCACTGTAAATGAAATCTTAGCGCTGGTGTACAAGAGCTGAATTAAAAGATGGGTGGTTTTACTTGTTGGCATTTTGGTTGAGTAGAATCAGTTGGAGATGTGTGAGTGGGTGGAAAGAACATTAACGTGAAGTTCATGCTGAATTATGTTTTGCTTTAGGAAAACTATTCATTAGTCTCATAGCTGGCACATGCCTCTTTATTCCTTCTCTAAAGTAGTATCTGACGGCTTTGATGAAAAGGTTGATATGACATTAAGGAATTGGTTCTGCCTCATCTACTGATGATGTGCGAAAGCCTTTCTGCCCTTGGCAGAACTGAACAAGCCACAGGCATCGTGCCAGTCCTCCCTTTGCTCTAGGAAGGGCATACATGTGGTGAATGGTTCAGGGTGTGAGGAGTCTTGGCTCCATCTCTGAGTGTTACCTGTGGAGGTTAATGACACTGTCTCCAAGTTCAGCTCCAGAGCTTGTCGTGTCTCCACCTAAGCCCCTCTGTTGGTACCGTTTTTTTAAGACGGTCTTCAGGACAAAATGTTCTTTGATCATTGCTAAATTTAATGTGAATGTGGTGATTATGAATAAGAATTTCAAAGACCAATAAATTGTCTCTGTGCAGGGAAATTCTTGGCTGTTACAAACTGGCTGCATATCTGCTGTGTGTCATTGGCTGTCTCGTGTCTGAGAACTGAGCAGGGAAGGAAGGCAGGCTGGTGGTACAGGCACAGGACAGGGCTCAGGTTTACTACAGACTTCCTGCTGAACCTCTGACAAGTAACATTTGCATGCCACAGTTAAGTCATGTGATTTTTGTTTTCATTTCTCTTACCTCCAGTTTGCATGTTCTGTTTATAAGACTGTGTATTCTGGGATGATTTTTTTTCATTTGTGTCTTATAAAATGATATATTTGCGGGAGAGTGTGAAGTGCCTATCCTGGAGCAAGCAGAGAATATTTTCTTTTTCATTGTGATGTCCTAATTGATAATGTTTTAATAATAGACTTTTGCTGCAATCACATTTGTGTTGGATTAGCAGAAATTTTTTCTCCCTTTGGGAAGGAGCAGAGATAAAAAAGCAGAATATGTAGCTTCTTTCTCACTGGAAACAGCAGTTACTATTTATTCCAGGCACATGAATAACCATTAATTTGTATTTTCTTTCCAGAGTAGATGTGATATTTGGATAATGTGCTTTTTAAGTGCCTTAGCAGAATATACACATGATGGATGGTTATTTCAGTGCTGAACTAGCAACGATCCACCTGGCTTTAAAGTATTAATACAGGTTTTACAACTTATTTCTTGTTGTCTTGACTTAACGGTTGTTTTTGACACTTAATTTGCCTTTGAAAACGCATTAGTTTGTTCTCATCCAGTTACTGTTTGTATTAAGATCGAGAGGAAAATATACATTGCTTCATACACCGAAGAAATCATCAAACTATATGAAAAATACAGTTGCACTGAGTGAAAATTCTGAGATAGTTTTCAAATGTTTGTTGTGTGTTTGCAAGTTGAATTTGAAAGTAAGAAAATGCATTATATGGGGATATTTGGTTAGTGGGCTAACTCAAACTGCTCTTTAATTCAAGTCAATGAGCTAAAAAATAAATACATTTCCAGAAATCAAATCATGATTCTTTCTAATGTTGAAATATAAATCATAAAGTATTTGTAGTGATTTCTTGGTAAACGCATTTGGCTGCCACTGGTTGTTTGCTTTGTTGTGCAGGGTCCCTGTAGTAGCTGGAACCTGGTCACCCAGTCTGGAATTCAGACTAATCTTGTGTATCCTGTGTGCTTGTCTGGGCTGCTCTTCAGTCAGCAAATAGCAAAGCAAAAATCTTAGTTTGGTCAATATTTACAGACAAATAATAAGCTTGTTTTTTGACAAACATTCAGTTTGTTTACAGTGAGGCTTTTTTCAGTATCATTCTTCACTTCTGTATTTGATATATCCACAGAACTGTCTGTATACTTTTGGGAGCAAGTGGCTTGTAATGGATGTCAGATCATGTTTAATATGAATATGGTGACATGGAAAAATAATGCTTTGTTGTTATATGCTTTCTTTGTTTGGTAGTTCACCGGTAGAACATCCAGTGAATTCTTGTATTCTGTAATTCTGAGAAAGCAGTAAGAGCCTGGCCATTACTGATTGCTTATTGAAAGTCTAGCAAAGCCTACCTGGAGACAGCATTTTCTCTCTTATTTTAAAATTGGTAATTTTAGAAAGCAAAGTATGAAATTCAGTATTATAAAAGCTATTCAAGAAATAGCTCTATGAAGAAGTTAATAATTTTAAAAAATCCAAAAATTCATGAGAGATTTTTGGCTGTGTAGTAATCCGAAAGTAACACTAAGAAATCTTAGAGTTATGCAGAGCATAGCATTTTGTATTTTCTATAAGCCATAACGATGGGCTGTGATATTTGGAGCATTTTTGTGGAAATGAAAAATTCTAGAATTTAATGGGAAAAAAAAAAGGCAAATGCAGCCTGTTTTGGTTTTTTTGTTGTTGTTTTTTGGTTGGTTGGTTGGTTCAGTTTGGTTTGGGGTTTTTTTGTTGTTGTTGACATGAAAAATACAATGTGTGAAATGATACAAAAGGCAAAATGTTCTAAAAAGCATTTAGTGAGGGCAGTAAAAGGTAGGAAAATCACTAAGACTTTAATTGTAATTTTGTTTGGTTTTTTATTTGTTTGTTTGCAGAAAAATTCACAGTTTGGGAAACTCATCTGCAAAGATGAAGGCAGCTGCTAATATG